>JBBGZY010000099.1:2815000-4015000 GCA_037952925.1 Lithobates clamitans | reverse complement strand
GTTAACCCCTTCCCTGCCAGTGACATTTATACAGTAATCGGTGCATTTTTATAGCACTGATCACTGTATAAATGTCAGTGGTCCCAGAAATGTGTCAAACGTGTCCGATGTGTCCGCCATAATGTTGCAGTATCGCTAAAAATTGCTGATTACCGCCATTACTAGTAAAAAAAAATAATAATAAAAATGCCATAAATCTATCCCATAATTTGTAGACGCTTTAACTTTTGCGCAAACCAATCAATATACGTTTATTGTGATTTTTTTTACCAAAAATATGTAGAAGAATATATATTGGCCTAAACTGATGAAGAAATTAGATTTTTAAAAACATTTATGGGGATATTTATTACAGCAAAAAGTAAAAAATATAGTTTTTTTTTCAAAATTGTCGCTCTTTTTTTTTATTGTTTATAGCGCAAAAAATAAAAACTGCAGAGATGATCACATACCACCAAAAGAAAGATCTATTTGTGGGAAAAAAGGATGTCAGTTTTGTTTGGGTACAGCATTGCACGACCGCGCAATTGTCAGTTAAAGTGACGCAGTGCCCTATCGCAAAAAATGGCCTGGTCATTAAGCAGGCAAATCTTCCAGTCTGTAAGTGGTTAAAGAGGTTGTAACCCTAAAAAAAAAAAGGAAGAGATTCTGTTCCCTTATAGAAAATTAAACAGCACAGTGCTTGTGCTGTCTAATCTGTCCCTCTCTAAGCTGTAAAAAAACCTGGTTGATTCTGCATGTCCCCCTAATGCCCCATACACACGGTCGGACATTGATCGGACATTCCGACAACAAAATCCTAGGATTTTTTCTGACGGATGTTGGCTCAAACTTGTCTTGCATACACACGGTCACACAAAGTTGTCAGAAAATCCGATCGTTCTGAACGCGGTGACGTAAAACACGTACGTCGGGACTATAAACGGGGCAGTGGCCAATAGCTTTCATCTCTTTATTTATTCTGAGCATGCGTGGCACTTTGTCCGTCGGATTTGTGTACACACGATCGGAATTTCCGACAACGGATTTTGTTGTCGGAAAATTTTATAGCCTACTCTCAAACTTTGTGTGTCGGAAAATCCAATGGAAAATGTGTGATGGAGCCTACACACGCTGGGAATTTCCGACAACAAGGTCCTATCACACATTTTCCGTTGGAAAATCCGACCGTGTGTACGGGGCATTAGTGTGGTAAACACTGTAATCAAGGCTGCTGATCCATGATTCCTCTGCTCTTCTCTCTCCCCCTCCTCCCTGCCTGTCAGCTCCAGTGTGTGTGAGCCCCCTCCCCCCCCTCCTGCCGCTATTAGTAGCTGGCAGTAAAGGTAAAGAAATATTACTGCCAGCCCCTCTGTACTATCAATCCATCCTACACTGCATAAATGTTTTTTATAAAACAGTGCCTGTAAATACCTTATCTCGTATCTTTTATGGCTCGCCACGTGATCTCCGGCCACTCTCCTCCCCTATCTAAGGACTACAGTGGATGGGGCTGAGCAGCCAGCACAGCAGTCATGTGACCTCCCCGGCTGATGTCAGAGGGGGATCTCAGCCCCTCCTGCTGTGTCCCTTAGATCAGGGGAGGAGAGCGGCCAGAGGTCACGTGAGTGACCATAAAAGATATGAGATAAAGTATTTACAGGCATCATTTTATAAAAAAATTTACACAGTGTAGGAAAGATTGAAAGAACAGAGGGGCTGGCAGATATTTTTCTTTACCTTTACAACCACTTTAACCTGAAAAGGCCATGGATGAGGGTGTTTATATGCTGCAACAACAGCAAAAATGATCCCCCTGTCACGTTCAGGGGCCAATAGCGCCACCAAACACAACCCATTCAAGCAAAAGGGGCTGTGCCACAACCATGTGCAATGCAGGCCATTTTGACATGGCGGCGTTTCATACGTGAGGTTAAAACAAATAATGAAGAGGTGACATACAATATCGACCATGGATCACTTTTCAGAGGCACGTCAATCTTTCTGTGCATCTCAACTTAGCATTGAGCTGGGCAGGCCATACAGTATTCATGATTCTTTTTTTTTTTCGTTCAAGCGGCGGATGAATGAAAAAAAGAAACCGATTCTCCCTATTCACACATTCAATGTGGATGGGGGAATCCTTCCCACTGAGCTATTGTATTAATACAATATTCAGTGTTGCCAGCTATAGCCAGAGGCACTGATTGTTCGGGAAAAACTCGACAGGCTGATTGTACACAAGCTGATCGATAGATGGACTTGTGAATGACCACCTAGCCCATATATTAAGTGAAATTCAGCCAGTCCCTGCTTTAATGGCCAAATTTGGATCCATGTATGGCTGGCTTTTACATGTGCTTTAATTATGCTTTATCACAGCACTATGGCCCATGTCAGCTTATACAATTATCCTATGGGTCACTCTTTTGCTGCCCACTTCAGCAATATGTCTTTCCTTCTATGCTTTAAGCATGTGTTGATTTTCTGTGGCGCTTTCAAGTGGTGTTCTCTAATGGGCAACATAGGCTGAAGAGTGTCCCATCTTGAAAGATTAGAAGAACAGATGGGCATGTAGTGTGCAGTTCTCAATAAGGGAGACCAATGGTATGATGGATAAAGTGTATTCAATAAGGGATATAGACTCTACTTCAAAATCGGGGTAAGTTAAAAGATCTTAAAGAAGAAGTCTCATCAGAAGTTAATAAGGCCTTTTAAATCCCCCCCAGGGGCCCTGGTGCACATTATATTTTTCTCAGTTAAAATCAATTCTATGATTTGTAAGCAGCAGTTTTGGATAGCTCGCCCCTTTCACCGTCACCAGGACAAAAGAAACTGACTGCTGACAGACAGCACACAGAGAGGGGGGGGGGGGCAGTGCAGACACAGAATGTACAGGGTCCACAAAACCTGCACCTCTTCTGAAGGCTGCAAACAGAACATCTATAGCCCTTCATGCTGTGCAGCCATGCTTCCTCTGCTCCCTCTGCTACTGGAAAAATCTTGAGCCCACAACTTCCCACAGCTGCCTGTAGGAAGGGCACCCCATTTTGCATTCGCATGTGCACCCAAGGTCCCTACTGCATATAGAGCCTCATGGCCTCCCCATTGGTTCAGGTGGCCAAACTCACCTCTTTTAAACATGCACGGATGCAGAACATAGGCCTCTCTCTCTCGTCCTCCTGGTCACAGTCTAATAACCCCCTACGCAGGCCTGCTGCCTACTCGTGGTCTAGGTTAGGGCTTTGGGAATCCATCCAAACATCTGGGGTCCATGTTACTTACAAAGGGGCTTGGGTCATCTAGTGCCTAAAACCTGAGGGGGGTCTTCTCTTATCTCCAGGAGGCTGATTCCGGTCCTCAAACCACTGCCCACTTTGGAGCCGACCAGGTTTGCACAGTAACACAACAGTAAGTGCAGCCATATATGGATCAAAATTTGTCCAGGACTGCAGGGACCTGCCAAATTTCAATCCAAGTATGGGCAGACTGGTTGTACAAAAGTCAATCTAGTGATCAACCTGCTGGTTGACCAAAAAAATGATTAATATATGGCCAGCTTTAGTTCTTTATATGAAAAACAGAACATTATTCCATAACTTTCCAAGTTACTCTTCTCCATCTGAGACATTATAGGGGTAATAAATGCTTTGAATTTTACTTGCTAAATGAGCATGAATTCAGCAGTCAAAAATGGGTCATTATTCCATGCACAAAGATGTTACATACTTCAGTCCAGCATCATGGCAGAAGGTGCACTATTTCAACATCTTAAATATGAGATGCTGATAATCATCCAGGAGGACACTATCTTGGCAACTGTCCCACTATAACCCAGGAGGGGTGCTGTGGTGTTACTCACTTATATTACATTGTGCTGCTCAATCCAGGCCTTAAGCCTACTCTGATACCCAATGATTCATAGAGAGTTTTCTTTCACTCACAGAGACATCTTTCTTCTACAGCTGCTGGCATCCCAAGAGACCTAGCAAGGCTCCTCCTCCCAAGATAAAGGGAGAAGGCAGGGAAAATACTAAAAGTCCTCCCAATGAGGGAGTGCCCACTAAATAATTTGGAACTCTTACTTACTCCTGCCTACAGGCCAGCTAGTTCTGAGGAGATAACGAAAGTAGTAGCTGACAGCTTTTGTTGTATGAATGACAGTAGCTGGGGAGCAGCCCTGTTATTCACAAAACACAAGCTGACAACAGCACACATTAGCAGCTACTATATTTGACCGAGAGAGACTAATGTAGTAGCTGCCACTATATGCGGTTGTCGGCTTGTGTTTTTTTGAATAACAGCTCTGCTTCTCAGCTGCTGTCATTAACACAACACAAGCTGCAACCTACTTTAAAATGTTACTGTTGCTGTATATTGTGACATGTCAGCAATGTATTCATACAGACTTGTAGAGTTACTGAGAGTTCCACTTAAAGCATAACTCCAGCTTTTTACCTATGGGTCCACCTCCACCCCTAAAAAAAATAATAAGCCTGTTGTATACATGCCCCCAATTTACCCCAGGGGGCCCATAATCATGCAGTCTGACCTCATAGTACTCCAGGACTGAGCAAAACTCATGTAATGAATCCCCCCCCCCTCCTGTGTTCAGTAAACAGGGCAGCTGCTCAGCACGGAACCCAGAAGGTAGAGGCAATCACTGTAGTAGCAGTGCCTCCTACAGAGATTTCCAGCTTCCACAGGGATCCCACAGGTATTGGACTTAATTACTTAATTAATTTCCAAAATGTGCAGCTTTGTCTCTCCACTCCACCAACATTAGATTTTGTGCAACATGAGTGAAAATTCTGTGAATGCCAAACCAAAACACCTCCACTACAATTAAATCATAAGCTTGTAGGTAGGTGCATTCTACTTTCTCCACTGCAGGTGGTGCTCCTCTGCAACGACACTGCATCTGGAGAGGAAGGCACGAGGAACATGGTTCCTCTATGGTTTCCTAGGTCACTGGGGAAGCTGTCTCATTGGATGCTGCTGCCCCATGTGACTCTAGCAGCCATCTTGGGTCAGGCAGAGCCTTTTTAAGGCCCTGGCTCCCTGGTTTGGTAAGCATTTTGCGCGTAGGTAGAGTAGGGACAGGTACCTCGCCTAGTAGGGACAGAAATAGCAGTAGGAAAGGTTCCTGAGGAGAAGGGAAAGCATAGGGCTCGCAACTTCCCTGGACATCCGCCTGCTTGAACACAAGATGGCCAGGCTGCATTCTACCCCTCTCTACAGGCACCATCAGTTCGGCTGAACCATGCTCTCTACACACTGTTGGAGCTATAAGTGGTTCTGACTGGGCTGCCTTCTCAGCAGGTTATTTGTGAACTGTCTCTGCATTATTTCAATACAAATTCTTTCATTGCACTGGGACTATGTGTATTATTGCCGCCGCACCGCACTGTACCTTAGCTACAAGCTTACTAGAAGGTTGGACATTGAAGCTTATGCCACGTACACACGATCAGAATTTCCGTCAGAAAAACCTTGAATGGTTTTTCCAACGGAATTCCGCTCAAGCTTGCCTTGCATACACACGGTCACACAAAAGTTCTCTGAACTTTCGACTGTCAAGAACGCGGTAATGTACAACACTACGACGAGCCGAGAAAATGAAGTTCAATGCTTCCGAGCATGCGTCGAATTGTTTCCGAGCATGCGTAGGAATTTTGCGCGTCAGAATTGCTACAGACGATCGGAATTTCCGATTGGAAAAATAGAGAACCTGCTCTCAATCTTTTGCTGGTGGAAATTCCGCCAGCAAAAGTCTGATGGAGCATACACACGGCCGGCATTTCCGACCAAAAGCTCATATCGGACTTTTGCTGGCAGAATTTCCGATCCTGTGTACGGGGCATTAGAGGTCAATACAAGCATGAGTATGGTACTATACCTATACAGGATTCACAAATGGAACACAGCCACTGCCTCTAATGTCACATAAAACCACCGGTATGGTAAAGATGAAAAACACCCCAGTAGCGAAGAATGGGTAGAAAATCCGGAGTATCACTCTAAACAAAAGTTACGTTTTCAGTATGTTGAGTTTTTTCTGCATGCATTGGTAGTGAAGGAGTTAAGAGAAGACCACAGGCCCCTTGCTGAGTAAGAAGGGGTTCCAGCGTTCGTCTGGACATTTGGTATAAAGCAAATATCAACACATTAATGTTGGACAAAGCGCTGCCTCTCCACTCACAGCCAGAGACCTCAGTTATGAAACGCACACGCAGAACCCTGGAGCAAGAAGACAACCGTGTGCTGCGCAGCATCTGAGGGCCCGTCCACGCCAGAACCATTTCATCAGGAATCAAGTCATTTGTGTAAACTGTTGCAGCCACAAGATGTTTTGGTGTTGGAGAATGAACCGGGATAATCTAAGAGTTTGTAAACATTCAATCTGGCAGAAAGTCATCACCTCGAGCGGTACAAATCTTTGCTTGTTCACTCTATTTCATGGAAATGTACTCGAGATCAACACAAAAGCCACCTAATGGGCTCCTTTGTACAGCCCGTGCTTCTTTGTACAACACTTCTGATCCCATTATATAGTGCCAACATATTCTGTAGCACTTGTGCAATCAAACAACTTAAACCAGAACTGAATGCCAAATGTTCCATTGGGGAGATTTCCCTTCACTTCTTGTCCCATAGCCAAACAAGGAATGGAGAGGAAATCTCTTTAAAGTGGGGAATCCCTGGTTGTCACCAGAGCTAGTGTCTCCATTGAATGGTTCCCCTCAATTCCTATCCTAGTTAGACACGTGCAGAACAAAAAAATGTGTTTAACTTCGATTCGTTATTTACATGAATTAATTTAGTTAAATCTCTTTCATTCATTTAATTCGTTTTCGGAATACGTTTTGTTTATTTTAATTGATTCAAATTTTCTGAAATCTGTCGAATTGAACTCAATTGGACCAAATTCAGAAAATTTGAATCGCTTTGAATTCCATTTGAATTGCATTCTAATAAAATTTATTCTATTCAGACTTTGAAAGATGGTTATATTCTTTCTATTCCATTATATTCTATTGTTTTTCTATTCTATTTTTTTATTTTCTGTTTTGTTCTATTCTTATCTATTCTATTTGAAATTTGAATTTCGGACAAAGGTTATATTCTTTCTATTTTATTCTATTCTTTTTTTCTGTTATTTTCTATTCTTCTTTTCTATTCTTTTAATCAATTTTTTTATTGAATTCAAATTCTAATGTATTTTATTTAAAATTCAAATTTCAGAAGATGGTTATATTCTTTCTATTTTATTATATTCTATGCCTTTGATTTCTATTCTATTTTATTCTGTTATTTTATTTTCTATTCTATTTTATTCTGTTTTACTCTATTCTTTTCTATTCTATTCTTTTATTTTTTAACCTATCCCTTTATTTTCTATTCTATTTTATTCTGTTCTTTTATTTTATTTTCTATTTTGTTCTGTTTTACTCTATACTTTTCTATTCTATTCCTTTTTTTTCTATTTTATTCTTTTCTGAAATTCGAAATTCGATTTGAAAACAATTCGAATTTGAAAACTATTTGAATTTGATTAGAAAACTATTCAAATGTCATCCGAAATTTTGTTTCGTTATTTCGGATTCGTTTTATTTTCTGTTTTGTTCTATTCTTTTCTATTCTATTTGAAATTTGAATTTCGGACAAAGGTTATATTCTTTCTATTTTATTCTATTCTTTTTTTCCCTGTTCTTTTCTATTCTTTTAATCTAGTTTTTTTTTAATTCAAATTCTAATGTAGTCTATTTAAAATTCAAATTTCAGAAGATGGTTATATTCTTTCTATTTTATTATATTCTATGCCTTTGATTTCTATTCTATTTTATTCTGTTATTTTATTTTCTATTCTATTTTATTCTGTTTTACTCTATTCTTTTCTATTCTATTCTTTTACTTTTTAACCTATCCCTTTATTTTCTATTCTATTTTATTCTGTTCTTTTATGTTATTTTCTATTTTGTTCTGTTTTACTCTATACTTTTCTATTCTATTCCTTTTTTTTTCTATTTTATTCTTTTCGGAAATTCGAAATTCAATTTGAAAACTATTTGAATTTGATTAGAAAACTATTCAAATTTCATCCGAAATTGTGTTTCGTTATTTCGGATTCATTTTAATTCGTTACTATTGTAATTCGGGAATTTGGATACATCTGAATCTCCGCACATCCGAATTTCCACTTTGGCTGCAAAGGCAGGCAAATACAGTCCTAGCCTGCAATTAGAGTGCTCTATAGTGCGGCTGCCCATCACCAGGGAGAGAGGGAGCTTTAACGATGAGGGAGCAATACTCTGCAGGCAGCAATACTCTGCTACTCTGCTGGGCAGCTTAAAGGGCAGTGTGGCAGATGTGTTCAAATCACAAGACAATTTCCAATCATTTGACAGGTACAATTAATTTGTCAGGTATAAAACAATGAACATATACAATATGCATGTCAGCTGTATACATTTGCCTGGAGTCCTGTTTAACTTTAAACTCCAGCCATTGTTTTAATAGATTGGGGTAGGATTAGAACCTCTGTTGACTTTATATTGCTGTTTTTTTACCTCATTGGGACAGGAAATGAGGGGGATTTCCCCAACAGGAACATAGACAACATCCCTATGCACATCTGTCTTGCATTCTGCTACTAAAGTCAAGCTAAAACAAAAGGAGTAAACCTGCTGACCTCTAATCCTACTGCCTTCCATAAAGGGCCCACAAATGTCTTGTAAGCTCCTAATAGAAGTGAATTTGCCAAAATGTACTATTTAACCGCTTGCCGACCAGCCACCCTATCATTATACGACGGCAGGTCGGCATGATCCCGCGAACCGTCGTAGCTGTACGTCGGCTCGCAGGATGGGGATAGCAGGCACGCGTGCGCTACAAAGCGGGGGTGCTGATGCTCATGGCCAGCGGTCATCGCGACCGTCGGCCACGAGCATCAGCACCCCCGCTGTGCAGCGCGCGCGTGCCAGTGCCTGCTATCCCCATCCCGCGAGCCGACGTACAGCTACGACGGTTCGCAGGATCGTCAGCCACAACTGCCGGCCACGAGCACGAGGGACAGAACACGGAAGTGTGTGTGTAAACACACAAATCCGTCTTTTGTTCTGAGAGGAATGACAGATCGTGAGTTCCTATTAGCTAGGAACCACAATCTGTCACTTCCTCTAGTCATTCCCCTCCCCCTACAGTTAGAATCACCTCCCAGGGAACACAGTTAACCCCTTGATCGCCCCCTAGAGTTAACCCCTGCACTGTCAGTGACATTTTTACAATAGTCAGTGAAATTTTATAGCACTGATCGCTGTATAAATGCCAATGGTCCCAAAAATGTGTCAAAATTGTCCGATGTGTCCGCCCTAATGTAGAAATCATGATAAAAATCGCAGAAAAAAAATAAAAAAATAAAAATGCTATCAATTTATCCCCTATTTTGTAGACGCTATAACTTTTGCGCAAACCAATCAATATACGCTTATTGTGATTTTTTACCAAAAATATGTATAAGAATACATATCGGCCTAAACTGAGAAAAAATTTGCTTTAAAAAAAAATGGAGATATTTATTACAGCAAAAAGTAGAAAATATTGTTTTTTTTTTTCAAAATTGTTGCTTTTTTTTTGTTTATAGCGCAAAAAATACAAACCGCAAAGGTGATCAAATACCACCAAAAGAAAGCTCTATTTGTGGGGAAAAAAGGACGTCAATTTTGTGTGGGTGCAACGACCGCGCAATTGTCAGTTAAAGCAACGCAGTGCCAAATCGCAAAAAATGGTCCGGTCATTCTGCAGCCAAATCTTTCAGGGCTGAAGTTGTTAAAAAACACCATTTTATCTATTTATTTTTTTTTTTTTTAATTGAATGTATTTTTAATTGCACAGTAGACTAGGAAATGGAGGGACAGCTCTAGTAGCCAATCAGGCTCTGGTAGGATGAGAGGAGGTAAAAAGCCCACCAGTGAAATGAATGGCAGAGGTACGCGTTGTGGTCAGAGCCATCAAGTTAGAGGAACTGATGTGAGCTCACAGAAACACTCAGGTGGAAGGAAATACCAACGAATGTCACAAATTTGTGTATTGTGGTAAACTGAGGAAGTGGCAGTTATAGCCATGAAACGTGTCTTTTGGTGAACTAAAACTGGCAAATGTTCGTCTAATGACGCTGACGTTACACATCCTCAGACATACCACACTGGGAGCCTCTGCCATTTGTTTCACTGACGGGCTTTTTACCTTCATTCATTCAACCAGCACAATACCCAGCTGGGAAGCCACAGAGGACTCAGGATTGGGACCCCCTCTGCATTGAGAGTGCCCGATTCCACCCAATGTGGAGATGGGGCTGTTTCTCGACTTACGGTCACTGAAGGTTGCTCGGCTCTACCTGCCTGGGTCACTGCAACCTCACCAGATGTAAGTCATTTTTTTTATTTTCATTGTTTTCCTTAATGGAGGAAATAACTAAATTTAAATACGTACTATACTACAAAGGTTCTCTCCTCTCTTTTGATGGTGGATCGACCTCTGACCTTTTAACAGGTCTCCAATCTGCATTTTTGGTCTGAACCTCCAACCTCTGAGGACCACCACCACCTGAATCCTAATCAGGCATGCACATGTATTGACAGGAAGAATTTTGTAAGTGACCTCATCAATCTGCTGCTGATCATTCATTGTCCAGTCACAGGCTGGGGGCAGGAAGATGACTGAAGTATATTTCTTAACAGCAATGGAGGACAGTAAGGTCCCAAACAGTGACCACCCATCCCCCCCGAGCGGCACCCACCCACCCGCTGTTTGCCGGTCGGTCCGGCACTTACCCCATCGTGGTGGGTGGCAGGCAGCGTGGTGCAGCAGCTTGGCTTCCGAGTTCTCTCCTCCATGGTGGCTTCCAGCTCCTCCCCTCCTCCTCCTAGGTGTCCAATAGGATCACCTGTTCTTTCAGCAAATCGAGTGACCGGTATCAAAACCCACTTCCTGATTGGCTGGAGGAGGATCAGTGTTGCAACAGCAAATATTGATTTGCTGTTGTAACACACCTGGGTGGGCTCAGAATGCACTCTCTGTGACCCGCGCCCACCCTATGTTGAAGCGTAAAAAACAGCCCCTCCGCATTGGAATCCATGCGCCGGTGTCCCGAAAGGGGCCAGATGCATGGATAGGGGAGGTGGCAATCGACGGGGGGCAGCGCCCCCATGCGTCCTTAATAGATGGGCCAACCCTGGTCCCAAACCTGGCAGTGCTGTCTGTCAGGACAGGATGGACAAAGCTGCTCCCACATATTTATTTCAGTGCTGAATTTAGTCGTCTGTCTTAAGTTCAACTTTAGTGTGATGAGAGTTCCTTATCATAAAATAGACTGGATTGATTGACCCCAGACTTTGTACATGTTAAAAAAAAATAGTCATAATCCTCTCCGCACATTAGAAACACATCTTCCAATAAGGCTGGTGTCATGCTGATGAGAAATGAGCTTTAGCCCTACACTCAGAGGTAGGTCTTACCCAACCAGCATGAAGCTCCCAATATGTCTGGCCTATAATTTTCTGACATTCCACATATTTAGGAAAAAAGTGCCAAACTTAGAGGTTTGTTGATGTGTTTTCTTTTGTTTGGCTTCTGCGGGATCTCCATGGGAAATCCACACAAACCATTGTGGTTTAGAGAAGAAAACTGGGACTCTGGACAGACTTACTGGTTCTGAATCATAATGATTATAATGGAGGCTGCAGGGTAAAATCACAGTATGTATAATCCACACCGACTTGTATTTGCACAGATATGCAAAGTGCTAGAAGGACTTAAAAACTATTGTATGTAAATGGTTATAAGATTATAGACTTTTGTCACATTTATGTATTTATTTTCCTTTGTATTTTTACCTGACGTTTAGAGTCCTTTCATACTAGGGCGCAGGCCGTGTTAGCAGTAAAGCGTTGCTAGTTTTGTTTTAGCGGTGCTTTACCGGTGCTGTGCGGGCGGAAGCGGGGGGGTGCTTTTAACCCCAAAGAAGGGATTAAAAACGCCTGTAAAGCGTCCCCGCCGAAGCGACTGGGGAGGCTTTTCAGGCCCTTTTCAGGAGCTATTTTTAGCGCTAAAATGCCCAAAAAGCGCCTTCAGTGTGAAAAGGGGTCCTAAATAGCTAGGGCTTTTGGCACCTACTGTACTTGTGTCTTGGGGTACTATTATAAATGTATGGCACTGTAATGCATCACACAAAGTGCCTCTGTTTACCATACTTTGTACAGGGAGTGTGTCATGAATAGTCCGGGCTTACACAAAGTGGGTTGTAAAATACTGGTCAACATTTAACCCAGAAGAGGATAGGTGCTGGATGACTAGAGCAGTAAGTCTGCAGGGGACAGACCCAGAAAAAAGGTAAGTATGGCAGAAAAAGTTGTAGTTTTTTATTTACATAACTGCCAGGGATGCAAGTCAAATCTGCACATTTTTTCCATCAGTGTTTATGCACATATGGTGTGAATGAGGCCTTAAAGCCCAATTCCAGGAATGAGAAAAAAATCTATCCTTGCAGTGGGGCTCCCCTGCACTGCAAGGGTTTAATCATACCTCTCAACTTTCTGAGATGGAAATGAGGAACAACTATTAGCAAAAGTATGATGAAGGCATAGGACACACCTCCTGCCACACCCCCATAAAAGAGAATTGTAAAAAAAAAAAATGAGTTCAAGTCCTGAGCTTGTGGCCAGGCCTTAAGAGCTATGCCGTGTATACATGGTCGTTTTTTTTGACGGGAAATGTTGGATGTGAGCTTGTTGTCGGAAAGTCCGACCGTGTGTATGCTCCATCGAACATTTGCTGTCAGATTTTCCATCAACAAATGTTGGCTAGCAGGTTCTCAAATTTTCCGCCAACAAAACTTTGTTGTCGGAAAGTCTGATCATGTGTACACAAGTCCGCGCACAAAAGTCCACGCATGCTCAGAAGCAGAAGCAATCTTGTAAATGGAGAATTAACATTCGTGACGCAGCAAATTATGAAATCTCCAAATGCAGCGCAATTCTCTTCTTCTTTAATGGGATAATAATGAAGCTGCTTTGCTAGTGATACTGATGGAGTTATTGCAAACTAATGTTCAAAGGCTTTTTTTTTCAAGTGATATCAAGAATAATAATAATAATAATAGCGCAAAATAAAAGACGCAAAAAGAAAAGCGCAAATCAACACTCACCAAAATTCTACTAACACAAAATTAGCAGAAGGAGCACAAAGGGTGGCGCTAAAGAGCTGAAAAACCACGTAGTACGTCACTACGTTTGTTGGCCAACATTTGTGTGATCGTGTGTATGCAAGACAAGTTGTAGCCAACAACCTTGGAACAAAATTCCATGGTTTTGTTGTCGGAAAGTCCGATCGTGTTTACGGGGCATTACTCGCCACCAGTTGCCCCACCCAACCCCTACCCTAGCCCCTAATCATGCACTCGTAAATGATTTCATTAAATGAAAAATACCTATGCCTCCAGTTCCACCACCTCCCCCCATCTATCATACCTATCCCTACAATTCCACCCCTTTCCTCCCCAATCAAACCCCCCCTCCTTCTAGCACTGGTGATACAGTAAGCAGCTTGCAAAGTGTGTGGTGGCTCTCATTACCGCCGGCCCTGTCCACACTCTCCCTCAGCTTATTTTCACTCGCCAAATGCAAGCAGGTGAATGGGAATTTTGAGAGTTAGACCCACAAGTGCTTTTTTTACCACTACTATTTCTTTATATTGGCTTTTGGATTTTTTAAATGCAGCAATTTAGAAATTGGATGAAAGGTTTAGCACTGGGAAACACTTTTTGATGGATAGGTAGTACATTTTATATACAACTACATAGATCAGACCAAAATGAGGGACAAATGGGGAGGAAAGAGGGACAGAGGGGCTTTAATCATAATGAGGGACATAATGAGGGACCACTACTATTTCTTTATATTGGCTTTTGGATTTTTTAAATGCAGCAATTTAGAAATTGGATGAAAGGTTTAGCACTGGGAAACACTTTTTGATGGATAGGTAGTACATTTTATATATAACTACATAGATCAGACCAAAATGAGGGACAAATGGGGAGGAAAGAGGGACAGAGGGGCTTTAATCATAATGAGGGACAGTCCCTCGAAATCAGGGACAGTTGAGAGCTATGGTTAAATGCTTGCTATGTCTAGCAGGTTTAGGAACATGGCCCTGAAGAAGTCCTTGTGGTGACGAAACCGGTCGGGCTAAGGTTTTACATAGCACTATACACTGATTTTATTCTGCTGCCATGTAAGTGCATTACTTTTAATAAAGCCCTTTTGTAAGGATTTTACATTATTTGGCGTCTTATCTCTTTGTTGGGGTACGTCATCAGATACCTTGGTTTGAGACAAGAGGAGTGTCGATTTACCAACTGGATACTTGGATTGATCCCTTTTGTCTTCCGTATTCTGGTTATCAAACGATGATGGAGTATTTGAGACACATGAGCCTTCTTTGACCCTCCTCATAATAGGTGGTCAATGCTCTCTTGTAAGAGCACATCCATTGATTGGTGGTGGTGTAGTCATAAGGTTTTTGTTGGTGACTCAACGTTCAAGACACCTGTACACTTATATATTATATTATATTATATTATATTATATTATATTATATTATATTATATTATTTCAGCGTCACGCTAGTGACTCATGGACTCACTGAACTTTATTTAAAATGTAACTTTCTTTATTTAAGCGCAACACAATTTTTGTATACATGCATTGTTACTTACCCTATTCTGCACTCCAGCCGGCTCAGGCGCTACCCTCTTCTCTGTGAAGCTCCAGTCTGTGGGCAGTCCCCCTGAATCATCACATACAATGCAGGGCTATTGCATACCTTAAGCTAGGTTCACTTTATTGCAGGTGTGGGAGCTTGTGTTCCTGCACTTGCAGC
The DNA here is from genome assembly GCA_037952925.1 of Lithobates clamitans. Taxonomy (NCBI): domain Eukaryota; kingdom Metazoa; phylum Chordata; class Amphibia; order Anura; family Ranidae; genus Lithobates; species Lithobates clamitans. The sequence goes on along the minus strand of JBBGZY010000099.1, from coordinate 4,000,084 downwards.
CAAAATGAACTGCTCTTCAGCAGCCACACGGGGGTGCCATTTTTAACAGCTCCCCCATGTATCTGAAAGCTCAAAGTGTCTTTGGGTGTGTGAGACCACATGGTGGCGCAGCACCATGCGGATCTGTGCGGCTGACTTATGGGTGCGTTTTGTAAAAAGGGGCGGCCTGTTTCCCACAGGAACAACAGCTTAATTAAATGAATGTGCTACTGTCCCCACGTAAACACGAGTTGCACCACTAACTACAGTGAATCTAGCCTTACGGAGGAGGCTATAAAATAAATATGTGTGATTCCGCGCAAAAGAAAAAAGTACCAACGGGAAAAAGTATATATTAAAAATGGAATGCAAAAAGAAAGAGAATCAGGAGAACTGCTGCCTCTACTAATGACTACCACCTGAGTGGGGTAAATGATTTGGAAAAAATGAAGTAGGTATGGCGCTGTTCATTTGATTCATAAAGTGCTATACTGAAAATTAAATGTTATTGATGATGTATCTAATTACTAACTGCAGTGACTCAATAGAATAAAAAATGGTAATCACTTGTACCAGGTGTATTCTAATAAATCTGTGATTAAATACAAACAGCTAATATGTGATAATATAAATATAAATCATAAACTGATCCAAACAGACTTAATATATAATCATATACAAATGAATATATATTACTGAAATATAGAAATGGTGAATGTAAAGTCCCAGATGAATTTAAAATTAAAAATCAAAATCAAATAACAACTTTTAGTCCCATTAATTCAAATATTTGGTGTTCAATAAAGTGCTTAGTTCTGGTGAAAAAATAGCGCTGATCTAAGATTCCTCTTTAAAAGGTGATCACAGCATGCGTGACTTATCCGTGCTCCTATTGTGGCTGCACTCACCAGAATTTTCTTCCCCGCCTGGGGTATAAGGCATTCACAGTATTTGCCACTGTGTAGCACTCTCTCCTTTACATGGTATATGAGTGGAGCACCAAAACATCTTGGACTAGCCAGCCTCTAGGGTGCTACACAGTGGCAAATACTGTGAATGCCTTATACCCCAGACAGGGAAGAAAATTCTGGTGAGTGCAGCCACAATAGGAGCACGGATAAGTCATGCATGCTGTGATCACCTTTTGAAGAGGAATCTTAGATCAGCGCTATTTTTTCACCAGGACTAAGCACTTTATTGAACACCAATTATTTGAATTAATGGGACTAAAAGTTTTTATTTGATTTTGATTTTGATTTTTAATTTTACATTCATCTGGGACTTACGTTCATAATTTCTATATTTCAGTGTTATATATTCATTTGTATATGATTATACATTAAGTCTGTTTGGATCAGTTTATGATTTATATTTATACTATCTCATATTAGCTGTTTGTATTTATTCACAGATTTATGAGAATACACCTGGTACAAGTGATTACCATTTTTTATTCAACTGAGTCACTGCAGTTAGTAATTAGATACATCATCAATAATATTTAATTTTCAGTATAGCACTTTATGAATCAAATGAACAGCGCCATACCTACTTCACTTTTTCCTTACGGAGAAGGCTGCAAGGGATCAGTTACACTCAGTGGCGGCCCGTACATAGAGGGTGCATGGGCAATGCCTCCCCTATCCGTATGTCCGGCCCCCTGATCTACATATCAGTGTCGCTGGACCATAGATTCCAATGCCGGGGGGTGTTTTTTTGAAGCACATGATTAGAGCCAAAGGCTCTAACAGGCTTCAAAAAAGGGTGGCCTTGGAGCGCAGAGCATTGCGCTCCAAGCCCACCCAGTTGGGTGACCATAGCGAATGAATTTTCGCTATTATCACACTAAATTTCCTCTCCGCCAATCAGGAAGCAGGTCTGTGAGACCTGTTTCCCAATTAGCCAAAGCGTCAGGGGGGAGAGAGGGGGTGCTGTTTCAGTGTCGCGCCACGCCGCGTCGCAAGGGAGGGTGGTGTTGTTTGTTTGCCGCCCCCTGCCCCCAAAAGATGAACCCACCAGCCGCCACTGGTCGCACCACTGCTTGAGTACAGAATAAGGTAAGTATTTACTCTTTATTTACTCTTTATACTCTTTATTCGGGGTACCCCTACACATGTAACCCTTGCAGTGACTCCCTATCATACTGCAAGGGTTAAATGCTACGTCCAGGAGTTTTTAGATTTATTATAAATGAAATATGCATTTTGGAATTGATTGATTTGTACTTTACCCAGCTTCATCACTTCAATTCAAAGGGGTTGATTTACTAAAGGCAAACAGGCAGTTCACTTATCAGAAGAGTTTTCCCTTTTGGTAAAAATTAAATTTTCAAAGAATACCCAATCACATGCAAGGAAAATAAAAAAGAAGTGCCTTTGCTGACATGTGATTGGATGATGGAAGTCAGGAGAGCCATTCACTAAGCTAAAGGGAAATTCCCTTGAAAAAAGAACAGCCTACTTCCCTTTAGTAAATAAACTCCAAAGCATTGTAGTGGAAGCCATGATCTGCTCAATGAACACTTCCAAAAATACAAATAGAGTGAATACCTATCTAATCAGCTTCTCTGTCCTCTGTACTGCCGATAAACAGGCCAAAGGCAGCTGTAGAGTCTCTTCAATGCCGCTCTCTATCCATCAGACAAATGAGGAGAAAATCAATAGAGTTTTGTGGATTCCAGACGTTCAAAGAGATTGTGAGATAGAAGGAAAATTGGATTTCAGAGTGAGGAAAATAAACACAGAATTCCCTGGTTTCTATGGAGGTTCTATTCATCGTCTAATCTTAATGAGTGCAAAGAAAATGATTTGCAATAGTCCACGAAATAGAAGATAGCGTTTGTTGCCTCTTGTAAACTCCATCTATTAGTCCAAGTATTGCACATTCATCAGATAGTAACATTTGTAGATGATGAAGTCATACATATTGATTATCACTGACAATTTGTATTGAACTGTCTGTGATACTTTTTTGTTTCCACTCAGGGTGCAGTGGAACAGCGCCACTGACTTTATTTTGCCTCCCCCCTGAAAACGAAAAACAAAGTCCCTCCTCTATTCCCACCTCCCGGACCCCTCTGTTGACCTGGTGGGGCCCAGGGAAATGTAATTTAACCGCTTGCCGACCAGCCGGCGTCATTATATTGTGGCAGGTTGGCACGCCTGCGCGAATCGGCGCAGGTGTACGTTGGCCGCTTTAATAGCATTAGGGGGCGCTTGCGACGCCGAAGACCGATGCGCGTGGCTGCCGGCCACCCGCGATCGCTCCTTAGAGACCCAGAACAGGGATCTGTGTAAGTAAACAAGCAGATCCCCGTTCTGACAGGGGAGTAGAGAGAGATCTGCTGTTCCTAGAGATCAGGAACAGCGATCTCTTTCCTCCTCCAGTAGGGACACTCCCCCCTATAGTTAGAAACACCTCCCTAGGGAACACTTAACCCCTTGATCGCCCCCTAGTGTTAATCCTTTCACTGCCATTAACATTTATACAGTAATCAGTGGCTCTTTTAAGCTCCGATCGCTGTATAAATGTCAATGGTCCCAAAAAGTGTCAAAAGTGTCCGATGTGTCCGCCGCAATGTCGCAGTCCCACTAAAAATCGCAGATCGCCGCCATTACTAGTAAAAAATAAATAAATAATAAAAATGCCATAAATCTATCCCCTATTTTGTAGATGCTATAACTTTTGCGCAAACCAATCAATATAACCTTATTGCGATTTTTTTAATCAAAAATATGTGGACAAATACATATTGGCCAAAACTGATGAAGAAATTCGTTTTTTTTTTGTTTTGTTTTTTATAGCAAAAGTAAAAAATATATTATTTTTTTTCAAAATTGTCGGTCTTTTTTGTTTATAGCTCAAAAAATAAAAACTGCAGAGGTGATCAAATGCCACCAAAAGAAAGCTCTATTTGTGGGAAAAAAATACATAAATTTTGTTAGGGTACAGCATCGCACGACCGCGCAATTGTTAGTTAAAGCGACGCAGTGCCATATCGCAAAAAATGGCCTGGTCATTAAGGGGCCAAATCCTTCCGGTCCTTTAGTGGTTAACCACTTCAATACAGGGCACTTTCCCACCTTCCTGCCAAGGGCAATTTTTAGCTTTCGGCGCTGTCACACTTTGAATAAAAAATGCGCGGTCATACAACACTGTACCCAAACTACATTTTTATGGTTTTCTTCCCACAAATAGAGCTTTCTTTTGGTGGTATTTGATCACCTCTGGGGTTTTTTATTTTTTGCTAAACAAACTAAAGAATACCAAAATTTGTGAAAAAAAAATGTTTTTCTTTGTTTAATTTTGTTTTCACCTTCAGTCCTTCACCGATGGGCACTGATGAAGCTGCACTAATGGGCACTGATAAGGTGGCACTGATGGGAACTGATGAGGAGGCACTAATATTTAGAATTGATGGGCACTGATGGGTGGCACTGACAGGTGACACTGGTAGCTGGCACTGGGCACTAATAGGTGGCACTGATAGGTGGCACTGATGGGCACTGATAGAAAATTATGTTTCTATGTTTCTGGGGGGAGTTCTGTACACATTCTGTATACAGAACACCTAAAAAATAAAATCCAATTATTCATTTAGGCAGAGATTATCAATAAAGCTGCCACGCCCCCCCCCCCCCCCCCTGTTTAGCTGACGAGGCCTGGACCCAGTACAACAGGAGCAGTTATACTGCCTTATCAGCGGCTCTGTTCGCACCAACAGTTCCATTTTCAGGACATACTTTCAGAGTGTTCTATTTCTCTTGGTCCAAGCAGTACCGATCGGTCAGAACAGAGTGAAGTATAACAGCATACATTAACATTTTTTTTAAAGCCTATGTTTAGTTTTTTTTTTTAATCAGTACAGTACATTTAGGTGCTCCCTGTGCTTGTGTCAGCTGTCCTGGTTAAAATCCAAAGTCCTCTGCCCTCCTCTGAGATAACCTTCAGGGGCTGCAGGGGTTAAAACAAGCACTGGACCCATCACATGCCCACCCTTCGTGCCCTCCTCCTCCATTCATAGAAGCTGTACTATAGAATTCATGAATAAAAAGGACTCTAGAAATGGAGAACAGGTGGATGTATTAAAGGTCTACTTCCTCCATTCATAGAGCGCTTTTTATTCATGGAAGCTATAGTACAGCTCCTATGAATGGAGGAGGAGGCTGTAAAAGGCGGGCATAGACCTCACTCATGACAAGTGCCTTTGACAGGTCCGGTGTTTATATTAATCTCCGCAGCAGCAAGGGATTATGGTTGCGGTGGTATGCGGGGGGCAGGGGACTCCAGATTTCAACTGCACACCCTGAACCTTGCATGGATAATGGACTACTCTACATAAACACCAGCAGTACTGACTTCCTGCCTGGATATAAATTACTTACTTTCTCAGGATCTTTCTCAGTACTTGAACATGTCCAACTTCTGAGAATATAGTCCTGGCATCCGAGTACTGGCAGACATACCAGCCTTAACGTGGTTGTAAACTTCTGACACTAAATATTAACAAAGCATATCCCTCTGTAGTGTGTACCTGTCTCAATCCAGAGCACTAAGTGTAATTTCTTTCTGCTGTCTCGTTCCTTTGCTATATGCATGAATCACTTCTGAAAAGTTTTCCTGAGACCAAAAGAAAAAAGGTGACAGGGAAGGGATCTCCAGCCTGTGATTGACAGTCTCAGCTCTGTTCCTGTGTGCTGTGTGAAGGGAGGTGTGTCTCTTCCCTCCAATCAGCTCTCTTTGCTGAGTGCAACTTTAGGACCCGTACCTTGCGCCACCAGAGTCTGGATTTCCAGTGATGTGCTGAAATCTGAGTTTCCACTGCCCAGGAAGATTGCAGGGGCTTGCAGTCCCTCCTGAATGAATACACCAACTATGGACTCTACGAAAGATTAACTTTCCTATGCAGGTATGATGGGGCAGCCACATGCCTGAGTACTAGAGACTAGGAATGTTAGGAAATGTTTGCACTTTATTTCGAACTGTTGTCTGTATATGTCATCATGTTAATTTATTCAAGTAAAGCTTTTGAAACTTTGCTTTGCCTGGTCTGAAGTTACTCAAGAGGTGTAATACAGATAACGGCACACATAGTTACAGCATTGGAGTATGAAAATAATGGTGCAAGAGTTAATATAGTGTGAAGAAAAAATGGTTACCAAGGATAACCAAAGTTACTTTTGCAGTCTGTCATAAGTGTGTACATATGGCAAGTGAGATAACCTTTTGCAGCGAGGGAGATGTTGTCGGCATGCCTTCAGCAGTAATCCGTTTCCCATAGCAACGGGAGAAGATCTGGTACAAAGGTACAGAAGAGGAAGAGTTAAGTGAAGTGCACACACACAAAGTCCACACTTGTTGCACGATGGGACCCATAGGCGTGCGCAAGGGGTGTGCCAGATGTGCCTGGGCACACCCTAATCCTGAGGTTGGCAACCTGTCAATGGTGGGCAGGTGACAGGTAAACCACAACCCTTCCTTGCCGACCCTCAGAACCTGGACAGGAGAAGTGGCGTGGGTGGAATTTAGTGGAACCAATCTGTATTTTCCTCCTGCAGCAGCTGAAAGTAGGCTTCTCCTCTCCCTTTTGTCAACATTCAGCTGCCACAGGAGGAAAATATAGGGGATTGGTACTAATATATGCCACCCCCGCCACCCCTCATTTCCCTGATCCTCTTCCTTCTGTTGCCTGGGTCTCCCATGTGCTCCCTTGCTCCCCCTTCTTCCCATTGTTTTAGGATGGAGAGTGAGGAAGAGGCTGGTAAATATGTCAAATGCATATGTGTTGGAGCTTTGAGGTGCACACCCTAATGCAATAGGCTGCGCACACCTATGACGGGACCCCATACCGTTACTGGAAGTGAGGTAGAGGTGATACGCTTAACAGGTGGAGAGGACATGGGCTCTGCGTGTCCCTTCTAACTTCACAAGTGACCGTAGTGATGTGTATTGCATCTAGAGAGTTTAATAGAGTTCACCCATCTGTTCAAAAAAAGGTACCCTATGGGTAACGCGATGACCCTGTACAAAGTGCCTAGTGTAGCCCAGAAGAACCTACCCCGGGGTAGACCTCTCATGTGACCCTTTGCTTGGTGCCCAACGAGGAGGGAAACATGGAGGACATGATGACCACCACCCTACCTGCCTACCCTTACGTACTTTCTGAGTGTTTTTCTATTCCACATTTCCACTTTGACTGCAGCATAATTTTATTTCTACATACAGATCATCTTGAAGTAAAATATAAGTAAGCATTTTTTTTAAATGTTCCTGGCACTTACTGTCTTCTAGAACTCCAAATCCAAGAAACTCTCTGGATAAAACTAATTTAGAAAGCCTCCAGTCTGAGTAGTTGACCCAGAGCTCAGAGGAACTCAAGTTAAGTGTAAAAAGTGTGAATAGTGTGTAATGGAATCCAAAGATCGAGGGTTGCAGGGCGGGGACCAATTCAATAAACAGCTTATCTTCTCCTAAAGAGTTTCAGGCACCGACCTCAAAGCCAAAGTCTGAATGCAGCCTCGGCCAGTGATGTTTTTATAGGGAAAAAATGTTCCGGAAACATAGGCCATAAAAAAATGAATTGATGTCTAAAATTTAATACAAGAGACAGGTTTAATATTGGACATATGTCAGAAAGCAGAGCAAAGGATCTCCAATTTCCCAATAAATAGCCCAGTACCGTTCCTAATCGTCCCCAACAGGAGACTGGATTGTATCTAAATTCCTATAACAGATACAGTACTAGTCATTTCGTAATGTGAGTTAAAGTTGAGATCATTTGTAACAGCCAGCACAAATGAAAGCAGATTGTTGTCCATGTTGTTCCAGACAAGTAGATTGTAGATGGGAAAAAGTGAATATGTGATTGGGTGTTGGAGAAATACTTTTTTCCTATTTTTTATTTTATTTTTTTAATTGAAAGACTTACATTTTGAGGTAAATCCATAGATAATTTTCCTGTAAATGCTTAGCTGTGCTTTTGCCTCCTGAGCCCCTGTATAGGTCTTTTAATGTGATAGGCAACCACACAAACCAATCAGAAATGTTAAGTACAGCCACGGGAGGAGGAGCCAAAGAAGACCAAATTGTTTGCTGATTTCAAAAGCCGTTGATGAAGGATCCAAGGTGGATCATATGAGTTACCTACTCATTTACTCTTTGAAGGATAGTTGAATAGCTGCATGACCACAATACATTGCTTATTGAATTACTCTTCTATCTTGATTGGAGATGTGAGGTCCCGTGGTCCATTCGTTCATGTGGCTCGCTGTTCTACATTGTTTTTTATCATCTGGCATATTTTGCTAATACCCACAAAACAGAAAAAAAAAACATTTTGCCCATGGGACTTTTAAAGAGTCACACAGTAGATATAAAAATATGAAAAATGTATTATACCTTTAAAAACATGTGTACCACAATGATAAAGAAGACATAAATGATGAACATGAATGGTGCTGCATAGAGTTCATATGAAAAAATCCGATATGCGGGACCTAAAGGCACCATACAGATACCCCAATCGATCTAGAGCTGCTGCGCGACTACTCTCTACGCGTTTCATGAGGTAATTCTTGCTTCCTCAGGAGAGGCGCAGGTTGGTATCTGGAGATAAAAATGGATCAATGAATGATAATAATAATAGCAAAAAAAATTGAAAAATTAAAGAGGAGAGGAAGGGGTGGTAGGGGGAAGGGGAAAGGGCAGGAGAAGAGCCATATATGTATGAGTAGAAAAGGTTTCAGCTAGAACAACATGCTTTCTTCCTGGGGAACATAAGATCTACCTAGAATATATCCATACAGCCTCCTAATCACCACTACTATGAACAGGTGAGCATATATAGTATAAATCACTGCTCTTGGTAGACAGGTGTAGCAATCCTCCTCTTGGAATGATGCAGAATGACCCCCCAAGTAGCGTGGCAGGCTAAAATTTGAATCTCGTGGTCTGGTCCTTGGTGTATGATGAGGTAAAACATATGTTGGGTGCCAGTCTTATTAGTCTTTTTACCTTTTATTGTTGATCTCAGTTCTAAGTGAAAGGGTATAGGGGTGCAGGATACCCACAAATAACACAAAAAACACGAAAAATTGAAGTAGTAGTAAACCCCTTTAAGAACAGCTTTTTGGTACTTGCTGGCCCTGTAGGAGCAGCCAGATAGATCTGTGACTTTGTACGAGCAGTCATAGTCTTTTCCTTACATTGCAGTGGATTTTTCACTAATAAATCAGGTTTTGACCCTTTTAGAGGAGTCAAAGATACCTTGATTGTAAGACAATGAATCCTTCTTACAATGTCTAGACGGTAGCCACTACCCAGCTCCTCTTCACTCTTCAGCAAGATGGTCTTTTTCCAGTCCAACTTCCTGCAGATAACCTCTCCAGCAGATAGTTTAAACCTTGAGCCCCTGACACACGCCACAGGCTGTGGAAAGGCCCACATGAAAAGACAATCTAAAACACACATCCTCTCCAAGCAAAAGGCCAAAGACCTTTCTGGAAAGGTCATAGGAATGTCCATTGACATCCCTTAGTTGTTGCTTCTACTGCCTCAGTCCTCATCCTCCCCATAGCCCACACAAACCAAAGCCATCTGCTTGATATGTGTATAGATTGTGGGCTAGAAACCATCCACTACACAATCCCCCTGGACCATAATATTAGTGACCCATAAGTGCCTGGGAGTACTCACGTCGTAGTGCCCTGTTTTCTCCATGGTTCCAGATCAGGACTTTAACATTCCAGCTGAACACCTAGGGCCCCAAGTCACCTGGTGTGTTTTCCATAGAGTGGCCTGCTCTTCAGTGACAGGGCAATGTCTTCCACTGACCACCACCACTCCTGACCTGACCAGGTTTACACTGTGTCCCTTGAATTCAGGTTCCTGCCCACTAATACAAGTGAAGTGTATAATGAGTTGCATATGAGACCCCTGTGGCCTAACTGTATGCTGACCCACCTTACACATTTCTACTAGGAAATCTCTCCAAAGTAAGGGAAAATTACCTCTTAGACAGCTATCATCGGTGCAGGTCTTCTAGGGGGATTTTTCCCTTACCTCTTGTTCTGGTGAAAGGGGTACATTTTTGGATTATCTTTCTATTTCTATTCCAGCGACTATTGTTACCAGGAAAATTAGAGAAGGGGAATCTCCCCAGCAGGGACACAGATGGCAATATAAATGTATTAGGGGTGTTAACATTTCCATACCTTGTCAAAAATGTAAAAATATTTGAGCATCATAAAGAGGAGCTCCAGGCTTCTCTCAAAAAATTAAAAGTCATCAGCTACAAATACTGTAGCTGCTGACTTTTAATATAAGGACACTTACCTGTTCAGCAATCCAGCGATGTCCTCACCTGAGCCGATTCTTCAATCGGCTTCAGGTGCAAGCGTTTGCATCGTAAATAAGGGATTTCTACTGCGTATGTATGAGTGATTGGTCCTGTAGTCTTCTGGGACCTCTGATGTGTCCCAGAAGCCTGCGGGGGAAGGAGGGGGGCCAAACTTCTGGCTCAAATCGTCTCAGCACATCTGACCGGAAGTGAAAGTGGGTACCTGTCAAAACCAGGTACCTACTCACTCCCCCCCAAAAAAAGTTACAAATGTGGCAATGGAGGGGGGATGATTCACACAAGTGGAACTGCCCCTTTTGGGCGAAGTTGTGCTTTAAAGGGCTTGTAAAGGCAGAAGGTTTTTTTTTTATCTTAATGCATTCTATGCATTAAGATAAAAAAAAAACCTTCTGTGTGCAGCAGCCCCCCTCAGCTCCCCTAAAACTTACCTGAGGTCCCTCTCTGTCCAGCGATGTCCACGAGTGTCTCAGTCGTCCAAGATTCTCCTTCCTGATTGGCTGAGACACAGCGCCATTGGCTGCTGTCAATCAAAGTCATGCCAAAGCCATGCCAAAGGATTTCATTTTGTAAGACTTCAGTTGCTTCTCTAGAGCAGTCTTTCTCAACCAGGGTTCTGTGGCACTCTAGGATTCCTCCAGAGGTTGCTAGAGGTCAACTGTGCCTCCTGCAATAAACTGTTCTGCGTATGCAAAATCATCAAGATCTGCTTTCAGTAAATGAAATAAGATACAGATTTTTTTCAAATAGGTTTTGTGGGTGGTGGATAGGTGCACAGGAGCTTATAGCTCGACGCTGTATAGAGGAGGAAAAACATTAAGTAATTATATTCACCATGTATGTTTAACCAGGCAAACTTACCAAAGCAACAGTGAATACGGCATGTGGTAACCTGCATGAGGTGCATAGGAGGCATGGATCTCGCCGTGGGGGCTGAGGTGGCGTGCATATGGGGTTGCAGCGACAGATGGTGTAGGAAAGTGCATAAGTGAGTGGAGGGTGTCCATGTGGCAGGGGAGGTGATGTAGCTTGTCAAATGGGGTATCTGAGAATAAAAAGTATTGGTATTATAGCAAAAGATATGGAAAAAATATGAACATACATGGTGAATATAATTACTTAATGTTTTTCCTCCTCTATACAGAGTTGGTTTACCCTATCTATATCTTCTACAGGTAATATAATGTATCTGCTCCTGATGAGTGAAAGGTATTCACGAAACGCGTCGAGCTATAAGCCACATCCGATGGTACAATCCACCCATTATGTATTTACCCTTTTACATCATTACAATCACAGATGCAGTGTCGGGCTAGCTACCTGGTACCTGCAGGCTATGCCATTGTGTAATATCCATTTAACTTCATTACTATTATGTACCTATTATGACATATGATATATATATATATAATCCTATTTATGCCTACATTTTGTGCAAGTACAGTTGTGTATGTATATATGCAATTCATTTTTTACTATGTTACAATTAAAACCCTTTTATTCTCACCTCTGCATTCCGATTGCTTCATATAAAGTCCCAATTCCCCTTGGTATGTCTCTGAAATAGAGATGGAGGCACCTACCCATGCCTCACATAAAGTCCCAAAATCCTCCCCTTCTACAAAAGGAAACAACTATAGTTTCATACCGTGCTCAACACAAACATCAAATGCAAATCATATATATAAACAATAAAAAATAAAAATTTTGATAAATTGTACAAATTGTGCAATGTCCATACACCGCCACCAAAATAAGTCCAAACAAGTGATGGGGATATCTTCTTAACAATTAATCCAACAAGTGTGTAATCCTGAGTGTCTTCTTCCACCAGCCCCTAGGAAAACATCCTACTCATTAAAGGTATATGACACCCATGACAGGCAGTCATAACCAGCATGTCAGGCAGAACCCAAATATGCGCCACGTCACTTCAGCCATTCCTTGGAGCGCAGGTGGAACACGATCGGCGTCCCTGCTTTTTCTATGAACGTATCTTGATTTACTTTGGCGTAAGTGCAATTTTATCTGTTTACATTACATTTTAACAACTTACTACACTGAGGAGTTCTTTTGTTTCTTTTTGAACCTACGGTTTACCATACTACTACCTGGCGGGTGTGCTACTTCATGAACCGGTACCCTGGAGATTTCTGCCTGACATGCTGGTTATGACTACCTGTCATGGGTGTCATATACCTTTGATGAGTAGGATGTTTGCCTAGGTTCTTCCACCAGCCCCTAGGCAAACATCCTACTCACCAAAGGTATATGACACCCATGACAGGTAGCGGAAGAAGACACTCGGGATTACACACTTGTTGGATTAATTGTTAAGAAGATATCACCATCACTTGTTTGGACTTATTTTGGTGGCGGTGTATGGATATTCCACAATTTGTACAATTTATCAATTTTCCTGATATTTTTTTTTATTGTTTATTTATATGAATTGCATTTGATGTTTGTGTTGAGCACGATAAGAAACCATAGTTGTTTCCTTAGTATCCTGCATCAAGTAATTCCTTATACACTAGTCAGATTGTATCTGCCTCAGACATCAAGAAAATGGAACAAGAAAAGCTATAATGCTATGTTCCCGTTACACTACATCGCTCCCAGGACTAGAGACATAAAGATTGCACACCATTCCCAGGTTTTCCTGTGGCTTTTCAACTCATGGCTTTCAGGAAAGATGGTCTGAGCACTGTGCAGCCAAAAAGAATCTAATTGCCACAAAGAATCTGAATTTAATCGAATCCATACTGAAATATGGGATGAAATGTTGACAACAAAGGAAAAACGACACTTGGAATCATAAGTAACACTAAACATCAGACATTTGAAACAAAAACAAAGGAAATTAGACAATTCAGAATGGTTTTGCAAGTGGGCAAAGCGATGCTAATTAGGACAGGACGCATATTTGCTATCGTCTTTGTACAGGCGGATGTGGTATAGTGGTTAAAGTGTCGGATTCATAAATATGTTGCTGAGAATGTAATTTTAAGGCTGTCCAGGCAGCTTTCTGTGTGATCTAGGTAATTAGGATCTCTCTAAGATCAATGTCATTTTCCATTGTATTAAGGCTTACAGATGCCCCTTTTATGCTTTTGGTCTGTGCACAGAATTAAAAAAAGCCTTTGCCCCTATGGCGTACACATTGATGGATGCTTTAGGGTCAGAATAAAGAGTATGTAAGCTCTAACAAAGAGCTTCTCTTATTTGATTCCTTGTTTGGACTGGTAAATGTACCGTTAAATGCATTGTTATATTCGTTCAAAAAGGGTAAAGAAAAAAAAAATCTGTTAATCCTGCCAAAAATCTACACAACCGATAACTTCCAGTGCTGCCCTTCAATTATTTCCATTGTTTCCAACTATCTCCAACTACAGATAAAATAATAGAAATAAATAAAAACCTGCGTTTGGTATAATCAACGTGGTTGTGAAACAAATTCAGTTGAAGTCAACAGCAGCACTTACAATATTGTACACAGCAACATAAATCAAAATAAATTAAGAATGCGTTGCGCTGTCAATCAATATACAATTGACTCTATGGGGGTTGATTTACTAAAGACAAATAGAATGTGCATTTTCAAAGCGTAGTTGCACTCTGCAAGTGCAGTTGTGCCAGAGCTTAGTAAATGAGCAGAAGCTCTGCTGACTGCCATCGTTAAATCATCACAAAAATGCTCTTTTTTAATTTTCCTTGCAGGTGATTGGGACCTCTTTGCAAAGTGAAGTGTTACCTCATTTACAAAGCTCTGGAGCAACTGCACTTTGCAAAGTGCACAGTCTATTTGCCTTTAGTAAATCAACCCCACGGGGTTGATTTACTAAAGGCAAATCCACTTTACAATGCAAGTGCACTTGGAAGTGCAGTTGCTGTAGATCTGGGGGGAAGATCTGAAATGAGCGGAAGCTCTGCTGATTTCTTTCATCTAATCATGTACAAACAAAAATGCTGTTTTTTATTTTCCTTGCATGTCCCCCTACAGCGCACTTGTAGTGCAAAGTGGATTTGCCTTTAATAAATCAACCCCATGTGCCTTCTTAAAAAGAGCAAAATAGTACCAATATAATGCAAAAGCCTATATGGTTTAAATAACCAAGCAACATAAGTGCAAACAAAGTGAATATAAAAATTAAACCAGAAGGAAAAAATCCAAAAGATAAGTGTCCAAAAAGCAAATACAGTCCATTCCGTGATAAACCAAATTATGCATAAATCTGATCTAGGTTCTTATTGAGTGCAACACCCGGTGCTCCCCTTTGGAAGTCAAGACAAATATATCTTCTTACCAGATCATTAGACCTTAACAGGGCTGTATTCACCTTAGTGAGCTTCATCCCTCACTATAGGTATGGGCCACCTCTGCTTTTCAGCCACCTTATGGATACTCATGAGGGGAATCACTGCATACATATGTCCTTAGGAACCTTAGACCCGGTCATACAGCTTACCATTGAGAAGAAGAAAAGACTCATTGCGCAAAATAAAGTTGCATAGTTAGTCAGGTTGAAAAAAGACACAAATTCATCCAGTTCAACCATAAAAAATAAATAAATAAAATATAAAATATCATACAAACCCATATACCCAATCCTATACCCACAGTTTATCCAGAGGAAGGTGAAAAAACCCCAGAAAAGCAGGGCCCAATTTGTTACAGCAGGGGAAAAAATTCCTTCCTGATCTCAGAGAGGCAATCAGATTTTCCCAGGATCGACTTTACCTATAAATGTCAGTACCCAGTTATACTATGTACAAAGAAGTAGGAAAGAATCCAGGCCTTTCTCAAAGCAGTCAACTGAGCTGGCCAGAACCACCTCTGGAGGGAGTCTCTTCCACATTTTCACAGCTCTTACTGTGAAGAAACCTTTCCGTATTTTTTAGATGAAATCTCTTTTCCTCTAGACGTAAAGAGTGCCCCCTTGTCCTCAGTATTGACCGTAAAGTGAATAATTCAACACCAAGTTCACTATATGAACCCCTTATATATTTATACATGGTGATCATATCCCCCCTTAATCTCCTCTTCTCAAGAGTGAATAAATTAATTTCCTCTAATCTTTCCTTATAGCTGAGCTCCTCCATGCCTCTTATCAGTTTGGTTGCCCTTCTCTGCACTTTCTCCAGTTCCCCGATATCCTTTCTGAGAACTGGAGCCCAAAACTGAACTGCATATTCCAGATGAGGTCTTACTAATGATTTGTACAGGGGCAAAATGGTATCTCTCTCTCTGGAGTCTATACCTCTCATAATACAAGAAAGGACTTTGGAAACCGCAGCTTGGCATTGCATGCTATTATTGTGCTTATGTTCTACCAAAACCCCCAGATTCTTCTCCACTACAGATTCTCCCAGTTGTACTCCCCCTAGTATGTATGATGCATGCATATTCTTAGCCCCCAAGTGCATAACCTTACATTTATCAACATTACACCTCATCTGCCACATAGTCGCCCAATTAGACAGTGCATTGAGGTTGGCTTGTAAATTGGAGACATCCTGTAAGGACGTTATTCCACTGCATAGCTTAGTGTCATCTGCAAAGACAGAAATGTTACTTTTAATCCCAGACCCTATATTATTTATAAAGCTATTAAAAAGTAGGGGTCCCAGCACTGAACCTTGGGGTACACCACTGATAACCTTAGACCATTCAGAGTAAGAATCATTAACCACTATTTTCAGAATTAGGTCTTTTAGCCAGTTTTTTATCCATTTACAAACTGATATTTCCAAGCCTGTAGACTTTACCTTACACATTAGACGTGTGTGGGGAACTGTGTCAAACGCTTTTTCAAAATCCAAGTATATCACGTCCTCCTCATAAAAAGAAATCAGGTTAGTTTGACAACTTCTGTCTTTCATTAATCATTGCTGTCTGTTGCTTAAAATATTTTTTTCCAGCAAGAACTCGTCTATGTGGTCTTTTATTAAACTCTCCAGTATCTTCCCGACTATAGAAGCTAAACTAACAGGTCTATAGTTACTTGGTAAAGACTTTGTTCCCTTTTTAAATATAGGCACCACATTGGCCCTACGCCAATCCAGTGATACTATTCCCGTCATTAACGAGTCCCTAAAAATTAGATACAATGGCTTTGCAATTACAGAGCTCAATTCTTTTAGGATCCATGGGTGGATGTCATCTGGTCCAGGTGCTTCATCCACCTTTATTCTGTCGAAATATTTCTGGACCATATCCCTTTTGAGCCATTGTGCCTAAACATAGGAGTTTATTAAAATTCTACTTACAGTTCTCTAATAGAAGCAAACTATAAAGTTCTGATGAGATGGTATATGGTCCCAGCGAGAGTGGCAGCTTTTGTTCCGGGGGCCTCCCCGCAGTGCTTTAGGGGATGCAATATTGAAGGCACCATGATGCACATCTGGTGGACCTGCCCAAAGGTGCGTCGATTCTGGATCCGCACGTATAACTTTATATACTCATTAACCCAAGTGAACCTTATTAAGTCACCTTTACAGGCACTGTTGGGACGTCCAGTGGAGGGAGCATCGAAACATACGCGGAAACTTATAACTTTTATATTTGTAGCTGCTAGGATAGCGATAGCTAAATCTTGGAAGTCTCCAACGATTCCCTTTCATCTTATAAAATCCAAACTGTCTTGGATTATGGTAAATGAACGTCTCTCTGCTATTCTAAATGACAAAATGGCATTATTTGAAAGAATATGGGACCCTTGGATAAAATACATTTCGAATAAATAAAGCGAGGGATTCTTAGGAATCCCTTGCTCTGCGACAGGGGTGCACCTCTCTCACTTCCTTCTATCTTCTACTTTTCACTTTCCTATTTCTTTCTTTCCCTTTTCCTAATTATACAAAATAATCCTTGCAGATTGGGAAGTTAATGGAGACCTTAGGGCTGCTATGAGAGTTAAATTAAAAGGTTACACCAGGTAGAGGAGTCAGGGAGAGAGAATTCTCCTAAGGCGACTCCCCATATTTTCCATGAAACACATTAAGGAATCACTAACAACAAGAGATTAGGTATCGTGTAACTTTCCTATCTCATTCTTTTTGCCTTTTGGTTGTTAAGTATAAATAACTTGTTATTAGGTTTTTATACCTTAAACAATGTATGTAAAAATTGAATACTATGTCTTGTGAAGAAAAACTTTTTTGAATAAAAATATTGGAAAAGAAAATTCTACTTACAGCAGCGAAGTTAAAACAGGCATTTGAAAACAAACAATCCCTCTTACACCTTCCATGGGCGTGTCGACTTCACCGCTATTTCCTTGCCTTGCCGGGCCCAGCCAACTATATGAGTGGTCCATACATCCGGGCTGGCCTGCACCCTCCCTAGGCTAGGCTAGGCAGAAGTGCGTCCTAGGTGGCTGCCTAGTTAGCCTAGCGGGAGCGCCGGCCCTGCTTACATTGGTCCAAGCTGGAATAATGTAAATTGCCATACCTTGGATTCAGCTTTAAAGAGACAGTCTCATTTTGCTCATTCAGGGCGCTGCCACACCACTGCAGGAGTCCACCTTGGATGACATCACTACCCCTTCTCACATCCTTGGACCTAGCTATTGACCACTCAGGTCTGAGCACTGTCAAATAGAGGAGGTCACATGCCCCTTCAAACCCATAAAGCACCAATCTCTTGCAATGGAGCCAGAGAGTTCCTGCAGCTACACAGGGCATTGAGGGCTTGTTTCAAAGCTCTTTGTTTGCTTGTTAAGAATAAGTGATTACTTCAATGTCCATAACCTGGTGACAGGTTCACTTTAAAGTGAATCCCTGCTTTGGATACAGGAAAGGAACAGGTGCTCTGTAAAGCCAGATCCACCAGCTGCTTATATTTACCTTCCCTGTACTTACCCACTGCTCTGTTCTCAGAAGTGAGTTCGGTGACTTAAGTTGGCCATACAAGGAAAACATTTTGCTCGGTTGGTGGCCCTGTTGGATGCCTTCTGCCCAAAACCCTCAACTGAAAAAATCAAAGGACCTGGGATGAAAATTGCCAGCTGAACAGTGCCTGTACCTAATCAGATACAGCCACTGTTTCAATATTCTGACAGTTGGCAATGCCAGCTGGTGAGATAAATTAGCCACAATGGGAGAATCATCCATCCACACTATAGCTAGCCATACGTTATACATTTTTTAAATTCAACTTCCTTTAGATTTACCATCAACCGTGTAGTGCAAGGGCCTGCCTAATCGTGTACAAATTGAAAGTTTTCAGGTTTGATCGCATATTATATGGTTTTGGTAAATCTAAAGGAAAATTATGCAAGAAAATTGTATAATGTATGGCCAGCCTATGGGACCTGTTGGATTTTTTTCAGGCTGCGTGGAAAAAGATCTATATGTGTGTGACCAACTTTAGAATGTAGTGAAGCTAGAAGACTAGCAGGACTGGCGGGTGAGTAGCCTTTGCAGAACATGGTCAGCATTGTCAGTCTACATAATTCTGTCATGACAGGTTCTCTTTAATTGTTGAAAGTACAAAGAAAAAAAAAGAGTGAATATGACTGAATCAAATCATGAATTAGGCAAATTTGGCAAAATTTTTAAGATAATTATGTCTCTTTTTATTTCCCTGAATTTTTGCGTACACTAGTCGATATGCCGAAATCAAGAGACTGTAAATATCAAGAGCTAGCCCTTTATTCCAACACTAATATATATTCACTGCACAGAAAATTGTTTGTTTAACATGCAGATCCTAAAGCAAAACAATCCCTTTATTTTTCTGAAAGATCTTCGGCGTTCCCTTTCGAGTTGCTATAACCGCAGGAATGAAGACAGACCTGACCGTTTTTATTTTTTTTCACCCTGGCAGAGACTGATCTAATTTGTCACTGCCAAAACAAAAAAACCTCCAGGCAGTATTCTAAATACAAGATCAAAATGTATGATTAAGTTGTTAACGTCCCTTTTCTTTTCCTTTTCTCTGAAACTTTGGTGTGTATTTTTGATCTGAGCTTTCCCTTATAGTAAAAGTAATAATAAGGCCTATTTATCAAAGCCTCAGAACCACTTTGCTGACTGCAGAGATAAAAAAACCCCCAGACATGTCAAATATAAAATTATGTCTGATCTAAAGTTCATGTGAACCCTAACTGAATAAATTAAATAGATTTTACTAAAGAACTGAGTATAACAATTGTCATGTTTTTTTTTTTTTTTGTAGCTTTGCTTGGTTTCTCCTTAGTATATCGAGACTGCTGATCCACTACATACATGCACACCAGTGATGGCTCCATGAGCTTTCTTAGGGCAGATATCCTGGTGGTGACAACATTGGCCCATGCCTGTGCAATATGCCCTGGCACTAGGGTTGCCACATTTTCTTCAAGCCAAACCCGAACACTTTAGCGGCCTGGGAAACCTATGGGTGCCCCAAGGAGAGTAGTAATGCGGTGGGTAAAGCTTGCCGCAGTGAGCATTAGGTGTAGCCAAATTGCTCCTGTTGACATCATCACCTTGCCCCTCCAGTGATTTCAAACCTGCCCCCAGACAGCCACCCACAGCTCCCCAACGGCAGCAGATTTGTGTGTGACTATCTTGGTTACTTGGGGAGCCACAGTGCAGTCTAAATAATGTGTCCGGGTTTCAGTCCGCCTGAGGTGACTGGTGGCAACCCTACCTGGCACAATCACTTGTAATCCTCTTTCGGAAGAATGTTTTGCAGGGTGACAATGCAGAAATGGGAGAAAGGTACACAACATTATTGTAAATTGAACAAACGCACCACTGCTTAAAGAGGTTCTTTGACCCTATTCCCCTCTCTGGAGGGAATTATGATAGATGTGATGGAATTCCTAAAGACTAATAGACCTTTGGCTACTCCTTTCGTGATATCATGAGACTCTTTGAAGGCCTATTTCAGAAGGAGCTCTTACTTCACAGACCTCTAAAATTAAGAAACAATCTAGAGCAGTGGTCTCCAAACTGTGGCCCGTAAGCCAAATTCAGCCCTTTGCTTGCCTGTATGCGGCCCTTGGGGCACTGTTACCCACATTGATATGAAGCACTACTCCTTCCATTGAAACCAATGGAACCAATGGGCATTTTTACTTCCACTGACAGCAATGATGGGGCCAGTGGTGGCTGGTGTTTTTTTTGTGGGGGAGAGGGTGGGCGGCAAACAACCACCCATCCCCCGAGTGGCACCCACCCCCCCGCTGTTTTCTGGTCGGTCCGGGAATAACCTGATCGTGGCAGGTGGCGGGTGGCAGGCAGCATGGTGCAGAGGCTCGGCTCAGAGTCCTCTCCTCCAAGGTGGCTTCCAGCTCCTCCCTTCCTCCTCCTAGGTGTCCAATAGGATCACCTGTCCTTTCAGCCAATCAGGTGACCGGTGTCAAAACCCGCTTCCTGATTGGCTAGGAGGAGGATCAGTGTTACAACAACGAATATTGATTTGCTGTTGTAACACACCTACTGTACTGTGTATGTTTTAGTTAGTTACTTGGCTGTGCAGGTCAGGGGGAAGGGGTTAATGTTTCTTGCTGCCTTCCCTGATTGTGTTTGTGGGCTTTTTCTAGGGTCCGGCCTCCTCGTCCGTGTAATATAAAAGGGATGAGGTTTGGGTCCCAGAGGGGGCTGGAAAGTGGGAACAAGAAATGAAACTTGTGCCCGGGTCTGTTGTCCACCATTGAAGCACTGACTCATTAAGATCCACCATGACTATGGACAGCTCTGCTCGAGTCCTTCCAAACATGGACTTTACCCTAAAGGACTTTAACTATGCAGATACGCAGGGTCAGCAACAACTAGAGATAGGGAAATTACGTTTATTCTTGTTGTATATGTTATGCTAAATCCTCAGTAAAAGTTGTTCATCTGCCATGAGCCTGGTCTGAAGTTATTCAAGTTAATATTATGCATGTTGGGTCTTGGCGTATTCTAAAAAACCTGGGTCTGTAATAGCACTATGGAGTATGTGGAACACCACTACAAAAGGTTAACTTGCAAGGCAAAGAAGAGGAGGTAGTTGCCATGGGTAACTGAAAGGAAGAACAGCTACAGCAACCAGTCGTTTGATGTGGTACCTGGCTAGGTGACAGGTCCTCTGGTAGTGAGGGGGTTGGTTCTCTGACTCCCTCCCTAGCTGTCCGTCTCCTCCAGTCACCGGGAGCAGACTAGCCGTACGAAGATCTAAGACCTGATCATTAGGTATGGAAAGGAAAGAGTTAGCTCAGGACATGTATAAGACACACGCTATGCGTATCCAGTGGGGTTTCATTCCATTATTGGAAGTGAGGTAACAGAGGTATGCTGGACGGGTAGAGTGGGCAAGGGCTTTGCATGTCCCTCCCAATGCAATACATACATCAGTTACATGTGTGTAGTTTACTTGGAATGAAACATCTTACGAAACATCAAGTGGCTCATCTCTGAGTTGGGGAAGTGCCTTAATGTTTGATTTCTCACATGGCCGCAGTCTCTGCCCGGTCCCGGGCATTGGTGAGAACATCTCTGGGTGAGGTGTTACCCCAAAGGCACGGGAGCAGTTAGACCCTGCCCACAATTTGGCGTAGTTGGCAGGATATATCCACAACATACACCTGAAGACCACCGCTAAAGAGTCCGTCGCTGTGGTTAATTAGCTTTCTAGAACATGTCCAGGCTTGCCCAGCAATAGTCCACATGAACAGTACATGTCTACTTCCTGATTGGCACAATGTACCCTCACCAAATTGGCAGAGATGTTGATAAGGGGTATACACAGCAACTGATCCCGGAATGACGCTTAAGTCCTGCGTGCTAAGAGCCATCATGCCCCGACAGCAGCTGCCACGGAAGGGGTGTCCAAACTTTCTAAACAAAGGGCCCGTTAACTGTCACTCAGACTTTACGGGGGCCAGACAATGGCCAGTGTCAGTAGTATTAGTGGGGGGAATAGTGGCCCATATTTGGCTTCAGGGGAATGCACTGTGCCCCACCACTGGTGTCAGTGGGAGGAATACTGTCTCATATTAGTGGGAGGAATAGCGCCCCATGGGCTGGATAAAGGCAAGGAAAGGGCCGTGGCTGGCCCGTGGACCACATTTTGGAGACCACTGATCTACAGAACAGAAGCAGTCCTGCAATAAAACATGGGGACATGACCTCAAACTAACTGGAAGAAAGTTCAAAACTAATCTTAGAAAGCATTATTTTATTGAAAGGGTAGTTGATGCTTGGAAGAAACTTCCAGCAGAGGTAGTGAGACAGTCAACAGTAAGGCTTCATTCACACTTGTACGACTCTGAATTTGCAACTCTGATGCAATTTTGAGGAAACTTTGGATGGGTGCAACTTGGATATGACTTTTAGGGCGTACACACGGTCGGACTTTGTTCGGACATTCCGACAACAAAATCCTAGGATTTTTTCTGACGGATGTTGGCTCAAACTTGTTTTGTCTACACACGGTCGCACAAAGTTGTCGGAAAATCCGATCATTCTGAACGCGGTGACGTAAAACACGTATGTCGGGACTATAAACGGGGCAGTGGCCAATAGCTTTCATCTCTTTATTTATTCTGAGCATGCGTGGCACTTTGTCCATCGGATTTGTGTACACACGATCGGAATTTCCGACAACAGATTTTGTTGTCGGAAAATTTTATCTCCTGCTCTCCAACTTTGTGTGTCGGAAAATCCGATGGAAAATGTCCGATGGAGCCCACACACGGTCGAAATTTCCGACAACACGCTCCGATCGGACATTTTCCATCGGAAAATCCGTTTTACGGGGCATAAGGCTTCGACCAGTGATAATGGACAACTATTGCACACAAGTTGCATTGTATAACATTCAGGTACATTTTTCATGCAACTTCTGAGGGTTAACATTGAAGTCAATGGCTCCCAAGTTGCATGAAAGTCGGACCAAAGTAGTGCATGAACTACTTTGAAGTTGTGCATATATGAATAGGTATCATTGGAAAACATGGGGAACGACTTGTCATGCAGCTTTGATGTCCACAGTTGCATGACAAGTCGCAACAAGTGTGAATGGAGCCTAAATGGCTTCAAACATGCTTGGGACAAACATAGATCTAAAGTCAGACAAAAAAGTTAACAAAAACAAAGCAAAACAAAACAAAAAAAAACACAAAAGAACAACAAACAAAAAAATTATATAAAATTAAAAAAATGGGCAGACTCGATGGACTACTTGGTCTATTTCTGCCGTCACTGTTCTATGTTTCTATGTTACTAAAGAAGGGTAAAACTTTTCAGTATGTACTATATTTTTTTATTCAACAAAGCCAAAAGCCTAGTAAATACGATCAGATTGTTGGCCAACAAAACTGTGGAATTTTGTCCGTAGGGCGTTGGCCCAAACTTGTCTTGTATACACACGGCCACACAATTGCTGGCCAACAAATACGAATGTAGTGATGTACTACGTTGTTTTTCAGCTCTTTAGCGCCACCCTTTGGGCTCCTTCTGCTAATTTCATGTTAGTAGAAGTTTGGTGAGTGTTGATTCGCGCTTTTCATTTCGCACTTTTCAGTTTGCGCTTTTCAGTTCGTTTCTGAACAGCCGTTCGTCAACCAGCCATGTTGAGGAATCGGAGGAGATAA
Organism: Lithobates clamitans; assembly: GCA_037952925.1. Lineage (NCBI taxonomy): Eukaryota > Metazoa > Chordata > Amphibia > Anura > Ranidae > Lithobates > Lithobates clamitans. Next base: position 3,976,183 of record JBBGZY010000099.1, on the reverse strand, counting down.
CGTGTTATTTATTATTGGCCTTGGAGTTATTGCTTTGACATAATTTTTTTGGTTGAATAATAATGATTTGATTTGGTATATTTTCTAGATTTTTGGATGCATAGAATGCACTTTTTGGTTAAGTTCTATAGGCAGATAGCATGTCTAATGTTATGTTTTCTTTTTTTAATGCACAATAAAAAAAATGTCAAGAATAATACTTGGCTGTGTGTTTTTCTTCAAATGACAGTTTGGGAGTAGGCAGTTACATTTAAACTAATACAATGTAAAATTGACAAGGGACACCAACATAGTTGTATCTTTGATCTTAAAAACTACGGGATAATGGTGTTGTGGTAACTTGTCCAAATAAAAAAATTAAAAAACATAATAATATTATTCTTGATATCACTAATAAAAAAAAGCCTTTGAAAATGTGTTTGCAATAACTCCATCAGTATCACCAGCAAAGCAGCGTCATTATTATCCCATTAAAGAAGAAGTGAATGTGCGCTGCATTTGGAGATTTCCTAATTTGCCGCGTCACGAATGTTAATTCTCCATTACGAACACTAGTTTACAAGACCGACCGCTTCTGCTTCCGAGCATGCGTGTTTGTACTTTGGACTTTTGTCCGACCGACTTGTGTACACACGCTCGGAAAATCCGACAACACACATTTATCCGCGGAAAATTTGAAAAACTGCCATCCAACATTTATCCGCGGAAAGTCCAACAACAATTGTCCGATGGAGCATACACACGGTTGGATTTACCGCCAAGAGCCTGTCATCGAACATTTTCCGTTGGAAAGTCTGATCGTGAGTACGGGGCTAAAGTCTTATGCCGCGTACACACGGTCGGACTTTTTGACCGGACTTATCCGACAGACGCCCGACGGACCAAATCCGGCGGAAAATCCGAACGTGTGTGGCCTTCACTGGACCTTCAGCAGACTTTTCCAGTCGCAAATCTGACGGACTTTAGATTTGGAACATGCTTCAAATCTTTACGTCATAACTCCGCCGGACCCAGCAATTCGCTCGTCTGTATGCTAGTCTGACGGACAAAAACCGACGCTAGGGCAGCTATTGGCTACTGGCTATCAACTTCCTTATTTTAGTCCGGTGTACGTCATCACGTACGAATCAGTCGGACTTTGGTGTGATCGTATGTAGGCAAGTCCGGTCGTTAGAATGTCTGTCGAAAGTCTGTCGGACGGGCTGTCCTTTTGTAGCTGAAAAGTCTGACCATGTGTACGCGGCATTACTTCTAGTTTATGATCTATAGATTTTGCTAATAAGAGCAGCTCAATAACTATAAAACAGAAGCAGGTAAAGGTCTGCAATAAAGAATGGTAAAACTTTGCAGTATAATTTTTACATTTTATTTTCCTCAACAACACCAATGTTTTTCTTTCTAGTATAAGCTCATGTAGGTATTGCTGATAAGACCAGGCTCCTGCAGACCTCACTATCTGTAGAAAGTCAGGAGATAGAGGTGTGTCCCCTCCTAACACACAGGCCCATTTATAAGCCGCACACTGCTGAACTACGTTGTGAATGTATCCCAAGAGCTGGCAACCAGACTCCAAACATCCAAACCAATTAGAGGCACAATGATTCTTTCTGCCCCCTTTTCACAAGCTGTTTTCATGTTTAGCCCCAGGAAGACGTGATACAGTTGTTGTGTTGTTCAATGCTTATTGAATATTATATTCATGGCCTGAAAGGTGATGGAAAGCAGTTTACTTGAAGGAACACATCTATAGATTTCGGGACGTGGTACGTCATGCCCAAATTTTCCTACGAGGAAAAAGAAGCAAGAAAAGTCTTCAGCGATCTTCAGATCAAACTCAGGTCCCACCTACAAAGTGGCCGCTTCAAAGTGTATATAGAGAATAAAAATGTAACATTGAAGTTTAATCTGCTTATAGCAGGCCTTCCCAGGTTCCTTTTTTTCTCATCAACATGCTAATGAATAAAAAAAAAAAAAAATTAAATCCAGTGATGTCATAATTGGGTCTCTGTGTTTGTCTATGCAATGCAGATAGATCATGGTTGGTGGGAGGGACTGGCAGGGTGGGAGGGACATAACTTCCTGAAAACATCACAGCACCCTGCCTCAGTACTGAACTGAAGAACCCTCTTCCCTGGCCCAGCAGCTGGGGAAAGTACAAGCCGAACTCTGAGTTGGTGTCATACACGCCGCTTCCTTTTCTTTCACCAATCTCCCTCTGTTACACCAACCATACTGATCCGCAGGTGGTGCAGCAGAGATGAAGATACATGGCAGGGGCAGTCAGGTGGGGAAATCCACCTGAAAATTCATCATTCGCTGAACGAATTTAACCCCTTCACACCTAACGGTAAAACAAATCTAAATGCCTAAGCGCAACTTTGTAATTTTTTAAATGTCTTAGTCAATTTTGCAATGTTGACAAGTGGATTGATTATACCTTGTTTTTTTCAGGACAAATTGGGCTTTCATTTGGTATTAAATAGTTATGGATAGCTCCTGATTTATTTATTTTTTATTATCAAAGGAAAACTGGCCAAAAATAGTAAAAAAAAAAAATAAAAAAATAAAAAATACTGTATTTATTGGCGTATAACATGCACTTTTTCACCCTGAAAATCGGGTGCAAATAGCATGTGAGTGTTATACGCCAATACTTCAAATTTAGCTGCCTAAGAGGGGACAGGGAGGGGAGCGGGAGGGCCGTCAAATTACATACAGTGAGAATCTCCTGTTTACTTGGCGGCCTCTGTAATAGGAAGTCCCTTCTCCTGGGCCACCATTGGACCACTGTTCTGTCTATCATAGGGGATTATCACTCTATGTAATCTGTTAGCGCTCATCCCGCTCCCCTCCCTGTCCCCTCTAGGCTGCAGATGGGCATCGATCAGGCTGCATTGATGGCAATGGTGAGGCTGCTGCATTGATGGCTATGGTGAGGCTGCTGCATTGATGGCCATGGTGAGGCTGCTGCATTGATGGCCATGGTGAGGCTGCTGTATCGATGGCCATGGTGAGGCTGCTGCATTGATGGCATTTGTGAGGCTGCATTAATGTGGACTGATGAGGCTTCATTGATGGCAATGGTGAGGCTGCAGATGGGCACTGACCCTTATTTTGCTTCAAAGTTCCTTATTTAAAAATTTACGTTTTTTTTCAGAAACTTCCCTCTTAAAATGAATGTGTGTGCTATACACCTGATAAATACGGTAGTTGTATATTTCTTGCTATTACCATAACCTACCACCAAAGAACAACCCAAAATAAATTCTCCTGCCGATTGCAATGATACCACATATGTGTATGTTATTTGTTGATTGTACCTGTAGTACAACCCAGAAACAATAGTGTGCATTTTGTTTTGTTTTTGTTTTTTTTGTCCTACCTAAAACACTCCGACACCAACTAACTTCAAAAAATTAAACAAAAATCCTGTCCAAAATATACTCATCCTGATCATGACCTTTGACCCTTACTTGACCCAAACACTAACCCTGGCACTGACCTAGATCAAACCTTGATGTAGATATTTTTCTTTATTTTTTTATTTTATTTTTTATTATATATTTATTTACATTTTTTTTTACAAACACTTTTTTTCCTTTCTGCAAGGAACGATAAAGATACATTGTATCTTTCTTCTCCGTTCCCAGAAAGAAAAAAACAGAGGGGCGGGCTTCACAGTGACTGATCACTGTGGTAGCCAATCAGAGGGGGGTAAAGTGGTACTAAACCCCAAACCACAAATGTAATACATTACAGCTCACCAATCATTAAATTTGGTGGCTGCATTCCTTTTCTTTTGTTTAGGCCTCTTCCCCTCTGTTTTCACCTGGTGATCTGGCCAGTAACACACCTCCACTCTGGATGAAAGAGCACAGGGGGCACCTTTGGACAGTGGCATTGTCAGTCTGGGGGGGAGGGGACTGTTGGATGTACTAGCAGATTTAGATACACTAACAAATTGAAGAAAAACTCCAGCTCACACTGCAGTTATAGAAACAATTTTTGCCTCCCTTTTGGGATAAAGATTTTACATTTATAAATAAAAGCAGATCATTATAAGCACCCCTGACAGTGGTAAATGGTTTGTCTCAGCCCTCTAACTGCTACAATTGCAGGACAGCTAGTTCTATTGAAAAAAACAACAGACTTACTGGCAGGATCACCAGATGAAAAGAAAGGAGAGGCTGAAAAAGAAAACGAATGCCGTCATCACATCTAAGAATTGGTAAGCTGCAGTATAAAAAATGTTGGCTGTTGGGTTTAATGCCATTAAATACAGTTTAGAATTTCGGTCTACCAGCCGCCACTTACAAACGGCACTGGTAGACAAGTGGCTAAAAGACCACAATTGCTTGGTTAATACTTATAATGATAGCATTCAGTATATTGGTTCCTTCTTTTTTTCTCTCTCATGCCTTTCTTTTTTTTTTCCTAACAGTCAGGGCTCATTCACTATGCAGCGTGCGGTAGCCTCCCTGACGGTATTCCCGGGTGTGGCTCGGGGTTAAAATTCAGTCCCATTAGTGGTAACCCCGAGCCACACTCGGGATCGCATTGCAGGATCCTGGTGCGCTGTATTTACCTTGTCCCCGGGATCCTGCGATGTCCCCCGCTGTGTCCGCGAGCTCTGTCTCCTCCGAAGCCTCTCCTTGCCAGGCTCCATTCCCTGCGAGCGTCGCGACGCACGGGGGCGGAGCCTGGCGGCAAATTCAAAATATTGTAAAAATCAAAACACATACAGTACTGTAATCTTACAGATTACAGTACTGTGTGAAATCATTTCACATCCCTTTTGTCCCCAGTGCTTTGTCCTATGCCCTGCATGCAGTTCTATATTATATATACTGTTCTTTCTGCCTGGAAACTGGAGATTGTCCATAGCAACCAAAAAGTGTTCCTTTACGTCAAAAGTGGCTTCAGACCAGCTAGAAAACAGCGATAGTAAATTAGAACACTTGCAGAATTGAGCGATAGTGAATCGTGGAAAAGTGTATTTTATTATTATTATTATATATATTTTTTTTTTTATTATTTATTTTTATTTATTATATTATAATTTATGTTTTTGTGTTTCGAACTTTATCATACCCGGGATATCTACTAGACTCTTGTTTGGACAGATTTAAGTGTGTTATTGTTAAGAATTACAGTCCGACAATATAAAACGCCAAATTTCCATGCAAAATAATTGTACCGCTTTCAGCACCTAAAATCCGAAATAATCATACCGCCAGGGAGGTTAAGGTGTGCATAATGCACATGTAGTCTGTTGTTTGTTGTGCATGTGTAATGTGATGCATTTTTCCCCCCTATTTTAAAACTTTAACTTGACACTTAATTGAACTCTATACCGACAATACACTGGACCACACTGGGCAAAAATACAGCATGTCCTGCTTTCTATCTGTGCACCACAACGCAATGCTTTGGAGTGAGCTAAAGCAATAGGACGTGACGAAAGTCGCCTTCTCTATGCATTGGCATTGCCTTAACAATGTGAAGACCAAGACTTTTTTGGCACTTTTTGTTGACAAGTTTAAATCAGTATTTTTTGCTAGAACCCCCCAAACATTATATATTTTGTTTAGCAGAGACCCCAAAGATTAAAATGGCGATTACTGCTATATTTTATGTCACACAGTATTTGCGCAGAGGTTATTCAAACGCAATTTTGTTGGAGAAGATACAAAAAAGATACAAAAAAATATATATATAACCAAATCTTTTTGGTAAAAATAGAAAAGATGATTTTACGCCGAGTAAATAGATATCTAACATGTAACATTTTAAAATTGCGCACGTTTGTGGAATGAGGACAAACTACAATACCTAAAAAACTATATAGGCGACACTTTTAAACTTTTTTGCAGGTTACCTGTTTAGAGTTACAGAGGAGATCTAGCACTAGAATTATTGCTCTCACTCTAACGTTTGTGGCGATACCTCACTTGTATTGTGCGAACACCCTTTTTATGCATAGTCTGTGCGCGAGCATAGAGGGATGGGGGCACTTTACATTTTTTTTTCTTATTTATTTTATTTTTTATTTTTACACTGTCCCTTTTATTGTTTTATCACTTTTATGCCTATTACAATGAACATAAACATCCCTTGTAATAGAAATAAGGGATGACAGGTCCCTTTTATGGAGAGATCTGGGATCAATAAGACCCCAAATCTCCCCTATACTTTTAAAAGCAAAAGATAAAAAAAAAAAATGTGATCTTTGCTTTAAAAAGAAAAAAAAGTTTACTTCTGTCCTAGACTGGAAGTGATGGTCCTCCGAGACCATAGAGGTGATCAGAGACGATCTGGTCTCTGGTAACCTCTATGGCCAGATGCGCGAATCGTCAGATCTTTTCTCAGGTGTGACGGTAAAAACGGTAAGCCTAAGAAACACAAGCGAGGGGTGGGAGAGGTGGGAGAGACCCCTCCCGCTGCTCCGGAAAGCGATCCAGCAGCTAATTAGCCGCTCTGACCACTTTCATGAGAAAGCCAGTCGCCGGCTGAAAAAAAATACCGGGGTTATGGCTGATAGCTTCAGCCATAACCCTGGTAAATCACTTGTAAACTGCAATGTATATATACGTAATGCAACATTGCCCAATGCAGCCAAGTAAGGTTAATGTGAATGATCTCTTATAATAAGGTCAAGATGTCCACCACAAATGGCAGTTACAGGGGATGGGGCAACTTATAGCACAGATCAGGAATGCTTTTAATTGGTCACCTTGTATTCCCATGGGCTAAAGCCTAAAGAAAAACTGGTTCTACCACTGCTCAAGCACCTGGCAGAGTAATGACATGGCAGTTACTATAAAACAAGGAAAATAGATGACATCATAATAATTGCAACAGATAAAATTTACAATAGAGAGGAAGTCAATGTGGAGCCCAGGACTTGATATCCTAAGTCACAACCTAAATCTGACCCCGTCTACACATATCTTCTGGACCTGCCCATATATAGTTATCTTTTGGGTGGAAGTGGTGGAGTTATTGAACTCTAATGCCCCGTACACACGATCGGACATTCCGACAACAAAATCCATGGATTTTTTCCGACGGATGTTGGCTTAAACTTGTCTTGCATACACACGGTCACACAAATCTTGTCGGAAAGTCCGAACGTCAAGAACGTGGTGATGTACAACATGTACGACGAGCCGCGAAAAATGAAGTTCAATAGCCAGTGCGGCTCTTCTGCTTGATTGAGAGCATGCGTGGAACTTTGTGCGTCGGAATTGTGTACACACGATCGGAATTTACGACGACGGATTTTGTTGTCGGAAAATTTGAGATCCAGATCTCAAATTTTGTTTGATGGAAATTCCGATGGAAAATGTCCGATGGAGCCTACACACGGTCGGAATTTCCGACAACAAGCTCCCATCGAACATTTTCCGTCGGAAAATCTGACCGCGTGTACGGGGCATATCATTTCTGTTCCCTTACCGGTTTCAATGTCTGTTTGTCTACTGGGCCTGGTAGAGACTATTCTTCCTACAGTGTCTGAGCGAGTGTTTGTTAATATAACATTATTTTACGCAAGAAAAGCTATTGCGCTGCGTTGGAAGAAACCTCGTCCCCCTACGCTTTTATATTGGAAACAATGGTAAATAATAATCTCCCATTGTATAGAGATACATACATGAATAGGGGCTGTCCTAGTAAGTATGATAAAGTGTGGGAAAGGTGGCTGGACAAACCGTATACAGCATCGAATGCCCAAGGGGCCATTGTTTATAATAGGTGTGCTCCCATATGAGAAATGTTTGGGGTCATTGAGAAAAGAAGGAACTAATGTTTACTTTAAAAAAATATTTGCTCTTTCTTTTTTTTTTCTCTCTCTTTCTCTTTCCTTTTGCATTAATAATTGATGTATTGGATTTAGAAATTGTATTATTACATTTTTAGTTTAGTGTGTATGATGATTTGTTGTGTTTTGTTTTGTTGGTCTGTTAAGAAATTTAATTAAATAAATAAATAAATAAATAAATAAATAAATAAATCTGACCCCGTCTAGGACATGATGGTTCCTAGTTGCCTTGGTGCAAACCTGCTCAGCTATAACAGCTAATGAGTTACTATAACCAGACATACTAATTTTGGTCCCTACCTGTGCAATTAAAGATATGGGGACTCCATACAGTTTTTGCTACTGTGTGTGACTATTTTCAAGTATAATCTCACCCTAGAAATAATCAATTTACAATTGACATTCATATACCACATATACCTCCATAAATGTAAAGCACCAAGTTTGGATTATGGCCATTCTTCTATCTTCCCACAACCAGACGATGAAACTGCCGGTTACTATTCAGTGACACCATGCAACTTGTGGTGTCACTTACCCCCATCCCCCCTAGCTATCAACATCTTGTGAATGTTAGCACAAGTGTAAAGAGGATTATTAGTGGTGGGGGTCCATTTCAGGGAAAGACGTTTGTCGTGTCTACCTACTGCTTTCCAAAAACCCAAGCCAAGCTGATTGCAAACTGAAATTTAGAAAGTCGTCAAAGATAAGTGCAGACGTTAATATATTGAATATGGTCTCAATAACTTGAGACTTGTCATTTGATTTGGTGGCTGTGGTCGTTTATTTCTCCTTTAAATACAAATGCGGCTTAACAAGGTCATCTTTAAACCCAGCTAAGATCCAAGTGAAATGTCAGTATATTTATAATGTTAGCTACTAAATCTGTATACCTATCACTCTCTGCCTATATTTATCTGTATCTATTTCTGTCTTTGTATTTATAAATATCTGTCCATGTCCACAAAAAATGTTTTCAAAGACACCTCTCAACAAATACTGTACAGGACAAAGTACAAATACTGATCCCCTTCCAGAATTCAGTTTATTCAATTTTAAAAAACCCTCATGATCATGTAAAAACAGAATACTGCTCAGTAAATAATGTGTAATTACCTCCCTTTGCCCCTCCCATGAACTGCTAATATATCCGTAATAAAAACCCCTTCTTTAGTTATTTATGCTTCTGGGCTCCTCCCCTGATTGAAGCCCGATTTGTGGAGGTTTCAGTCAAAGCGTCAGTAAACCGCTGGGCATTTTTTTTTTCTAACCTTCAAGGTAATATCATAGGGCAGTGGTTCTCAACCTGGGGGTCGAATGATGATTTGCCAGGGGTCACCAAATCCTGGGCTGTTCCTGAAGCCCGCACCGCTCTCCCTGCCTTTTTGCAGCCGCCCAACTGGGCTGTCCCTGGAGCCCATGGCTGCCCACTCAGCCTCTTTGCAGCCGCCCATTCAGTTCACAGCATGGCTGGGGGGCAGAAACTAGAGGTCAGCTGACTGGTGAGGAATGTGAAGTGGGAGGGGCTGGAGGAGACCCTATCTCCTGATTTCAGCATAGTTGTAACTGCTGCAAGACACCACAAAGTCGGAGACACAGTGAAGCCGGAGACACAGTAAGTAACACTACCTGTGATTATAGTTGCCATTAAAAGTGCCCACTACAGTTCTCAGATCAGCAGATGACCTTGATCAAGAGCACCTAAGTTGGCTGATCAGAACTCCCCCCAGCATTGCCACTGATCCTACCCCCTACCAAGAGAGCGCTAAATGTTCGTGGGTTACCGGCACAAATTACTTGTCTTGCCTTGGGTGCAGACAACCCACACTACGAAAATAATTTTACTGTTAGGGGTCCCCACAACTTGAGAAATTTTATCAAGGGGTCACGGCACTAGAAGGTTGAGAACTACTGTCATAGCGGGTTATTTACTAAAGGAAAATCCACTTTGCACCACAAGTGCACTGCAAGTACACCGAAAGTACACTTGGAAGTGCAGTCGCTGTAGATCTGAGGGAGACATGCAAGAAAAAGAAAAAACAGCATTTTAGCTTGTACATGATTGGATGATAAAATCAGCAGAGCTTCCCCTCATTTCAGATCTTCCCCTCAGATCTACAGCGACTGCACTTCCAAGTGCACTTTCAAGTGCACTTGTAGTGCGGGTGGATTCGCCTTTAGTAAATCAACCCCCTATGACATTACCTTGCAGGTTAAAAAAAAAAAAATGCCCAATGGTTTACTGCGGCTTCAACTGAAACCTCCACAAATTGGGCTTCAATCAGGGGAGGAGCACAGAAGCATAAATAACTAAAGAAGGGATTTTTATTATGGATATATTAGCAGTTCATGTTAGAGCCGGACTCTGGCTGTGTTGACTGTCCGGAGCTGCGACGACATCACTCCTGCGCATGCGCACGGGAGCTGCCGTTTACGCCACAGGACTCTGAAGAACTAGCCCAGGTGACCATTCCTTTAGAGTGTGCTGGTGATGTCACCGGCTGCATGTACAGTAAATATCTCCTAAACGGTGCACGTTTAGGAGATATTTACACTACCTATAGGCAAGTCTTATTATAGGCTTACCTATAGGTAAAAGACAGAGATGGGAGTTTACTTCCACTTTAATGGGCCGTGGCAGAGCTCAGCCTTCACTACCCCCTGTGTAGTGGGCTTGCCTGTCATGCTCACCTGTTGTGAACTCTAACTTTATTCGCAGACGTCATCCATACCGTTGAGCCCTGGAAGACACCTAATATGTGTATGTTAGTGATGGACTTTTGTACCAGACGCTCCTCCGTATTCACCCAAAGAAGAATTTGCATAACACAGCACGCAATCAGTATGGCACACACGCCAGACGGTACATTCTTGGATGCATAAGGAAAAGTGCCTGGTGCAAAAGTTCATCTCACTTAAAGGACTTTTTAAGAGCTTTTTAAGAGCTTCAAATACACCCAATGTGTTTTGGGAGAAACAAACCTACTCCTTCTTCAACCAAATGCTCTGTGGGTCATAGGAATGCACTTAGTTCTGCACTACTGTGACCCAGATTCAGTCCAGGCTCTGTGGGGACCCCGACAATAATGTCAGGATCCGCCCAGATGCCTGGCCGGCAGCTGGCTCTGCATCTCAGCACAACGCTAAGTTACTTGCCCCTACCCCATCCACAGCCCACTGAGGGGGGCACTGACAGTCATCTCTCTGTGCTCAGAGCGGACTGAGAACTGAGCGATCAGCTGGCTTTGATGACTCAGTTCTCAGTGGGGGGGACAGCTAAAGCTCAGATTGATGCTGCAGCCATCTAGGTGAGTATGTAGGTTTGTTTTTTTGAACCCCACACTTCACTTTGAAATGCTTTTTTAGATCTATGGGGCAGCACTTTTACTTACCCGTTCCTCCTCTCTCCTGCCAGCTGGCACTCTCCTCCTCTTCCCTACGCACTGTCCCTGAGCATTTTCATGTTCAATGTAGAGCTAGGGGCTTTGTATTGGACTTGATAACACCTTTTTTCCCTTTTATATAAGTGATGACATTCCCTCTGTTCTCAGCTGCATAAGAGCTGGGGGGAGGAGAAACAACAGCACACTGAGCTTCCCAGTGAATTCCTGTGAGGGTGTGTCAGGACAGGTCTGGTCATTGGAGGAGAGTACACTGAGTTCCCAGCATAGCTAGAGAACTGACCACAATGTGTTCTCCTGCTTAGTGTGGTCAGTTTTTAATAGGAAAGCCTATTCACGCAAAGGAAGCAATAAAAAGAGAACAGGATACTTTCTTATACAAGTACATGGTACAGCAGGCACATATCAGGAATATGAAGTGTTGGGTTTACATACTCTTTAAATAGTTCATTTTTATAGAGGTCAACACATCAGATCAAAAAACTGGAAGAGGTATTTCATTCTAAATGAGGGGCAGTCCTCTAAAACGATAGACAGAACACTCTTCCTGTGTTACAGTGACAATAAAGCGGCATTCCACCCCCACTTTTTAACATCTGCCACCCCCCCCCCAATTCTCCCCCACGTTTGTGATCGCATTTTAATGACTTATCAGACCTTTTTTTTTTCCACACTTGTGCGACTTTTCCTGCAATTTTGGACATCAGAGTCGCATGACAAGTCGTATCCCATGATTCCCAATGATAACCATTCATATCTGTGCAACTTTAATTCGCACCAACTTCAAAGTAGTCCCTGTACTACTTTGGTCAGACTTTGATGCAAAATCGCGCTAAAATCGCGTGAAAGGAGTCTAAGCTGTTAACCTTATTAAATCAATCAGAACGTTCCTCCCCGCTTTATCTCACCATGGCGAGGTACGTCATTTCCGCCAGCCCATTTTCTCCTGGGATATAAGTGTCATCAGTCCCAAGAGTCAATGGGCAGCCTCCGCTTGTAGCAGAGCAGTATTTTCTAAACCGGAAATGACGCAATGCCAGGCGGAGATGAATCTTGGTTTCTATAACAACAGGGCAGGAGCGTCCTCTGATGCCGCCATTGCTATGGCAACCTGCAACATAATGAGTGTGCCTTTGTATGATATGTGCATGTGCGAGATCGGGAGGTGCATGCTGGGTGGCCATCAGCACCGTATCCAGGAAGGAACAACGAGTGGGCTTCAGATGCCCACACTAAAGATGGGAGCCAGCACAATGAGGGGAGCAGAGTGAGTTTTTAATATAGAAAATGAATAAGAAAATCTACTATTATTATTAATTACGTAATCGTGAGCAAGCCCAGACCACAATCTACCAGTCACCTGTCCGTGATCTACTGGTATAGAGCTATGTGGCCCCGAGATGGACTATAGACTATGGGATGTGTATTGTGCATAGAGCAGTGACTGCACATGACCACTACTAATGTGGGCTGATGGTTTCAAAGAAACAGAAATGATGGGAAAAGGAGAGGTTGGGGAGCTCACAGAGGATGTTACAAGGAGGCATAGTCCACAGTTCATCTCGAGATCCAGCAAGAAAGGGTGGCTACGTTCCTACATACAATAGAACCGTGAAGAACGAGCATAGCCACCCTCTTTTGCTGTCTCCTGAGATGGATTGTGGACTATGCCTCCTTGTAACATCCTCTGTGAGCTCCCCAACCTCTCCTTTTCCTCCTCACTTCCATTTATTTGGAACAAGCAGTGCACTTTAGTTGTGGTCTATGCACAATGCTCTATGCACACTACAATTTCCATAGCTCATTATCCATCTCAGGAGTAGGCATGTACTGGCCATCGGGACTACCGGGAGTTTCCCAGTGGGCTGATAGCTCAGTGGGCTGATTTTTATGCAGAGTTCAGCAACAGCGGGAGCGTGGCAGCAAACAGCGGCGGGGATTCAGAGGAGGATGTGAGATCCCAGGAGGGAACAAGAGCTCCACCCCCTCCCTGACCACCAAAGAGGCAAACAGAAGCGGGCGCGGCCACCCCGGCGCTCCCAGAACCTCGATTCCTCCACCTCCTCTCTGCTCCAAGAACAGTGCGGCCCGGGCCAGAGGACAGGCGGGAGGCGGAGGCTGCCAAGGAGCCGCTGGAAGGAGCAGAGCAGCAAGAGCACCCCTGGATCAAGAGGGAGACTCGGCGCTGCGGCTGCTAGCCATCAGGTAAGCGGCATCCTACTCACAGCTGGGGGGGGAGAGCGGAGGAGGGAGTGCAGATAGGGACAGTGCTAACTGGTCTGTCTCAGCCCTCCCCTCTTTCTCTCAGGCCCCCCTCTGTCTCCCAGCCCCCCTCTGTCTCTCAGACCCCCCGTTTCTCAGACCCCCCCTCTGTCTCTCAGCCCCCCCACTGTCTCTCAGCTCCCTCTGTCTCTTAGACCCCCCGTCTCTCAGCCCCCTCTGTCTCTCAGACCCCCCGTCTCTCAGCCCCCCTCTGTCTCTCAGTCCCCCTCTGTCTCTCAGACCCCCTCTGTCTCTCAGTCCCCCTCTGTCTCTCAGCCCCCTCTGTCTCTCAGTCCCCCTCTGTCTCTCAGCCCCCTTCTGTCTCTCAGACCCCCTCTGTCTCTCAGACCCCCTCTGTCTCTCAGCCCCCCTCTGTCTCTCAGACTCCCTGTCTCTCAGCCCCCCTCTGTCTCTAGGACCCCCTCTGTCCTCTCAGCCCCCTCTGTCTCTCAGTCCCCCTCCATCTCTCACCCCCCTGTCTCTCAGACCCCCTCTGTCTCTCATCCCCCCGTTTCTCAGCCCCCCTCTGTCTCTCAGCCCCCCCCCCTCTGTTTCTCAGCCCCCCCCTCTGTCCACTCCCTCTCATCCCCTTTTCCTTAACCCCCTCCCTCTCATTCCCACCTCTCTCTCTCTCTCTCGCTCCCACTTCTCTCTCTCTGTCCCTCTCATTAGCAAAAGAGGGTGGCTTTGTTCCAACATACAGTGGGACCATAGAGAGCGAATATAGCCAAGGCCGAGGACACTAGAAGTGACTTTCTATTGAGTTAGGAATACACAATGGAATAGATTTTTATAAAACCAGAGTTTAGTTAGCTACTTTAATGCGGAGCTCCACCCAAAAGGGGAAGCTCCACTTGTCCCCCCCCCTCCACTGACACTTTTGGCACCTTTTGGGGGAGGGGGGGTGGGTACCTGGTTTTGACAGGTAGCCGCTCCCACTTCCGGATCAGGTCATCGCAACGAGGATATACACAGATCAAAAATCGGCCAGTTTGGCAGGAACCAGCCGCCCTTTGGTCTGTGTGTACTGCTGTCTGTTCAACAGAAGCTGCTGGTCCTGTGGGGAAAGCCAGCATTCGATCAGTGCTTGCAGCCAATGACTGCAAGCGCTGATCTGTGTATTCTGAAGAAGGGGGGGAGGGGGGTCCCCACTGTCAGAATACAGTAGTGTGACAGGGGAGATTCCAGCACCACACATCGTTTGTGTTGATGTGGTGATCTGTCAGTTTTTTCATTCAACCTACTGGCTGAACAAAAAAAAAAAACGTCATGTATATACCCAGATTTAGATACACTAACAAATTGAAGCCATACTCCAGCTAACATTTTATAAGCAGTTACAGCGACGGTTTTTTTTTTTTTTCCTTTTGGGATAAAAGTTTCATAGAAATAAATAAAAACTGATCATTATAAGCACCCCTGCCAGTGGTAAATGGTTTGTCTCAACCCTCTTACTGTTACAACTGCAGGACAGCTTGTTCTGTTGAAATCCCTGCTGTTCTGTTGGATCCCTGCTGAATTTTGACCCATGGGCACTGTCGCTGTACAGAAGTCGATCTACCAAACGACTTCTGTATAACCACCCTGTCACATTTTTGTGGTTCGATCAGTGCCGCAGACTATAGCCAGTTAGCAGTAAATAGTTTGTCTCAACGGTGTAACTGCTACAGTACATCTGCAGGAGAGCTTGTTCTGTTGAAAACAGACTTCTTGGCTGGATCATCAGGTGAAAATAACAGAAAGGAAGCCTAAAACAATGAAAGGATTTGTAAAGTCTCGAGGTTTGTCACCTTAATGCATTCTACGTATTAAAGTGAAAAACCTTCTGTGCTGCAGCTCCCCCCTGAGCCCCCCTTTTCTTACCTGAACCCGATCATTCCAGCGATGGGCACGAGCACAGCAGCTCCAGACGCTGTCCCTGTCCTCATTGGATAGATAGCAGCCTTTGGCTCCCGCTGCTGTCAATCATATCCAGTGGCACGAGAGCTGGGGGGCGGAGCCGAATCCTGCTGTCTGTGTCAATGGATGCAGCAGCAGGACTCAGGAGCGTGCCCGCATGAGTGCCCCTATGGAATGCGGCTCTCCGAGGGGGCACCCAATGAAGAGGAGGATCGGGGCCGCTCTGTGCATAACATGTTTAATATTTAGAAAAATAAAATAACCTTTACAATCACTTTAAAGCAACCATCACATCTAAGAATTGGTAAGCTGCGTATAATAAAAGCTTGCTGTTGGGTTTAATACTGCTTTAAGAACTAGTGAGTCTTGCTCTTATTCCTATGTCAGGGACTGGCAAGGTTTTCTCTTTTGCCATGTTAGGGACTGGAGAAGTTTCCCATGTCAGGGAATGGTGAGGACTGGGAAGGGACTGTAGAGGTTTGCTGTTTCCCATGTCAGGGACCGATGAGGACTGGGAAGGGACTGGTGAGGACTGGGAAGGGACTGGTGGAGAGGTTTGCTGTTTCCCATGTCAGGGACCGGAGAGGACTGGGAAGGGACTTATGAGGTTTGCTGTTTCCCATGTCAGGGACCGGTGAGGACTGGGAAGGGACTGGTGAGGACTGGGAAGGGACTGGTGGTGGGGTTTGCTGTTTCCCATGTCAGGGACCGGTGAGCACTGGGAAGGGACTGGTGAGGACTGGGAAGGGACTGGTGGTGGGGTTTGCTGTTTCCCATGTCAGGGACCGGTGAGGACTGGGAAGGGACCAGTGGAGAGGTTTGCTGTTTCCCATGTGAGGGACCGGTGAGGACTGCTCTTTTCCCATGTCAGGGACTGGTGGAGAGGTTTGCTTGTTTCTCATGTCAGGGACCAGTGAGGACTGGGAAGGGACTGGTGGTGAGGTTTGCTGTTTCCCATGTCAGGGACTGGTGAGGACTGGGAAGGGACTAGTGGTGAGGTTTGCTGTTTCCCATGTCAGGGACTGGTGAGGACTGGGAAGGGACCAGTGGAGAGGTTTGCTCTTTTCCCATGTCAGGGACTGGTGAGGACTGGGAAGGGACCAGTGGAGAGGTTTGCTCTTTTCCCATGTCAGGGACTGGTGGAGAGGTTTGCTCGTTTCCCATGTCAGGGACCAGTGAGGACTAGGAAGGGACCGGTGAGGACTGAGAAGGGACTGGTGATGAGGACTGGGAAGGGACCAGTGGAGAGGTTTGCTCTTTTCCCATGTCAGGGACTGGTTAGGACTGGGAAGGGACTGGCGGGGCTTGCCTTTTTCCCATGTCAGGGACCGGTGGGGACTGGGAAGGGACTGGTGAGGTTTGCTCTTTTCCCATGTCAGGGACCGGTGAGGACTGGGAAGGGACTGGTGGAGAGGTTTGCTCGTTTCCCATGTCAGGGACCAGTGAGGACTGGGAAGGGACCGGTGAGGACTGGTGATGAGGTTTGCTCTTTTCTCATGTCAGGGACCGGTGAGGACTGGGAAGGGACCGGTGAGGACTGGGAAGGGACCGGTGAGGACTGTTGCCAGTGTTGATCAGAGCTGTGTGTGTGTCGGGGAGGATCCTCTGCAGAGAGTCTTGTGTCTGCCCCCTCTAGTGGGCGGTGTGTGTAAAGTTCAGGATGGGACTCCGCGAAGTTTGTAAAGTGCTGAGTGTGCCCCGGCCGGTCCGCAGTGTGATAGGGAGGGAGATGCAGAGCTGCAGCCGCCTTTATGTGCCCATAGCTGCCCTCAGTCCTGCCCTGTGCCCGGCACCCCTCCACCTCCACCCCGCCTCTACCATGGGGGGGCACAGCGCCGTGCACAGCCCCAGCCTGTGATCCGATCCCAATTGTCGGCACTTGTTAGATGAGGAGAGAAGGGATCTGAGCTATACTGGGAACCATGAGGACCAGGACTGGAGTGCTGTGCTTTGTACTGGGCACTCTGCTCATCCTACAGGAGGGTCAGTGCAGGAGGCTGCCCATGGACACTGGTCAGTGCGGACTGCCCAAGGCGGTGAGTTACTGGAAGGGCTAGAGGGATTCCCCATCTGTCTGCCTTCTACTCTCTGTGAACTTAAATGACATCTGCAAGATTGCTATGCATTGCATGTGTGTGACCCTTATTATATGTGACTTTATACCAAATATTTCCATCCAGGGACACTCTGCTGCTGAGTCAGTTCATTTCATTACCATCCATTCGATTGGGCTATAGTATAAGCTTGCTAAGCATTGCATGTGTGTGACCCTTGTTTTATATTACTTAGATATCAATTATTTCCATCCAGGGACACTGTTCCTGAGTCAGATAAGTCTGTTCATTTCATTTCTGTCCAATTGTGACCCTTATTTTCTATGACATATATGCCAAATATTTCCATCCAGGGACACTTCTGCTGAGTCATTTCATTACTGTCCAACTCCAACCTATCCATTCAATTGGGCTGTAATATAAGATCGCTATGCATTGCATGTGTGTGACCATTGGCTATTCTTTTATATCACATAGATAGTCAATTATTATCACATAATCAATTCTTATCACGCAGGGACACTTTGCTGATGAGTCTGTACATTTACTTACTGCCCAACTGTGATATGCTCATGAAATTGGGTTATAATATAACATTACTATGCACTGAATATACAATATATGCCCCTTAGCAATTCTTCTATATGACATAGTTATCTTTTTTTCACATTTTCCAGGGACATTTTGCTGATAAGTCAGATAAGCTCAATCCCTTTCATTACTGTCCATCTGTGATCTGTTCATTGAATTGATTCATAACCTAACCTTGCTATGCATTGTATGTGTATGCCCCCAATGTTTTATATGACATGACACATTTTTTCAACTTTTCCAAGGACTTTCTGCTGCTTAATCTGTCCTTTTTTTCTGCCAACCGCAATATGTTCATGAAATTGCTTTGCGTTGCATGTGTATGCCCCATTATCTTTTTCTTTTATCCAAGGACACTCTGTCTATTTCATTACTTATTCAATAAATTGGGTGATCACATAAGATTGTTATGCATTGGATGCTCTTAAGCCATTCTTTTATATGGGATAGTTATTCATTTTTCAACTTTTCCAGGAACATATTGCTTCTAAATCAGATAGGACTGTCCCGTTCATTACTGTTCAATATAAACCTGTTCATTACATTCGGTTATAACCTAACCTTTCTATGCATTGTATGTGCGTGTGCCTTACCACATTTTTATGACATAATTGCCCATTTTTTTCATCCGGGGACAATTTTCTTCTGGGTCTATCTGTCCATTTCATTACTGTCCAACTGCTACCTACATAAGATTGCTATGCATTGTATGTGTATGTCCCTAAGCCATGCTTTTATATGACAGTTTTTCATTTTTTCAACTTTTTCAGAGACGTTTTATTGCTAAGTCAGATTTACCTCTGTTCATTACATTGTGTTATAACATAACATTGCTATGCATGGCATCTCTATGCCCCCCCCCCCCCCATTTTTGAATTATATAGTTACCAATTTTTTTTCAACTCTTCCAGGGATAGTTTGCAGCTAAGTCAGAAAAATTTCATCCCTTCCATTAATATCTAGCTGTGATCTGTTCATTCAGTTGGGTTATAACATAAGATTTCTATGTATTTTATGTGTGTGCTCCTTAACCAATGTTTTATATGACATAGGGGGGGATTTACTAAAACTGGTGCACACAGAATCTGGTGCAGCTGTATAGTAACCGATCAGCTACTAACGTCAGCTTGTTCAATTAAGCTTTGCCAATAAAACCTATAAGCTGATTGGTTACTTTGCACAACTGCACCAGATTCTGTTTACACCAATTTTAGTAAATCTCCCCCATAGTTACCAATTTTGTTCAACTTTTTCAGGGACACTCTGCTGCTGAGTCTGCCTGTCCCTTCCATTACTGTTGAACTGCTACCTATTCATTAAATTGTGTTACATGTCATGCCAGTCGCAACCTGTTCATTACATTGAAATGCACAGATATTGAGTGTCATCATTTGCATGAGAATTAAATATAAATGATAGGTATATACAGTACAGTATATATGCTAATAGCCGTAAAAGGACGGTGAGGACCGAAGCTGGCGTGCAGAATTTGGTGCTCTCTGTGAATTCAGACCTGATACCAGGGATGACCAAGAACAGGTTATAAACGGGGACTGGAACTGTAGTCAGGGGCAATTGACAACTATGTAATATATATATATATATATCAATATATATATATATATATATATATATATTGAGAGAGAGAGAGAGAAAGAGAGTAGTACAAACATCTATCCATCAAACTATCTATCTATCTATCTATCTATCTATCTATCTATCTATCTATCTATCTATCTATCTATCTATCTATCTGCATCTACATGCACACTGCTATTTATAGAGAGATAGAAGGAGAGATAGAGAGGGATATAGTAACGTACAGTAAATATATAGTACAGTCCATATATATATATATATTTATTTATTTTAACTCCCAATGTGATCAGTAAGACTGCTCAGCATGTTTTTTTAATACATAAGTTGGAAACTGCTGATCAGCAAAGTTTGGGTATTTTTGCACACATTTAGCACAGGCTAATCAGGTTATTATGTCGTGTTCTCAGAATATGATGCTTTGCCATGTAGTGTAAATGTATTAAATGCTCAGCATTTAACAGCTGTGTTTATTGAGCTGTGACTTTTTTATACCATATACTTTGTAATAAGAATTGCACATTTACACACAAAGATAGGTGATTGATAGATTGATACATGGATAGATTAATAGATAGATAGATCAATAGATAGATAGATAGATAGATAGATAGATAGATAGATAGATAGATAGATAGATAGATACATACATACATACATACATACATACATACATAGACTGATAATGATTTATATATGGATAGACATATATATATATATATATAATGATTGATATATGGATGAATCGATAGATAGATAGATAGATAGATAGATAGATAGATAGATAGATAGATAGATAGATAGATAGATAGATAAATAGATAGACCAGATAGATAGAACAATAATGATTTATATATGGATAGATAGATAAATAGATAGATAGATAGTAAAGTAGTACTATAAATATGATTTATATATGGATGAATGAATAGCTAAAAGATAGATAGATAGATAGATAGATAGATAGATAGATAGATAGATAGATAGATAGATAGATAGATAGATAGATAGATAGATAGATAAGTAGTACTATAAATATTTCTAGATATAGGTGTACACTTCCATCTGTGGGATGTATAATATATAAATGATATCATTTATTTATACACACTGATTCAAACTGACTATTTATTTACAATTTTCTAGCCTAAAACTTGTTCAAGTGATAAATATTTTTAATATTGAAGAACTATAAGGGATCCATTTTTTAAAGTGTCTGACCAGCATTTTAAACAAGTCCTATTCCCGGAGAGTAGCGGTGTCTATGTGACAATGATTCTACTTTTCGGAATCCATCGGAGTGATGTGCGGTGGGGGGCAGGGTGTACGGAAAGCTTTGATTCCAATCCTATTTATCAGGCCGTGCACTGAGAGGATTCCGGCCATTATTTGCGCACCCCATGGTGTCTCTGAACTGGGAGTGACCGCTGAATGGATGCTGCTTATGCAGAGGTGATTTCCTGGGGGAAAGCTCGGTGTCATTTTCCTGGCGTGTTGATAAAAGTTATTAGAGCCTTAAAATGACATTACATTGTGACCGTCAACGTGTCTTAGTGTAGTCATTGGGGTTGATTTACTAAAGGCAAATAGACTGTGCACTTTGCAAAGTGCAGTTGCTCCAGAGCTTAGTAAATGAGGAAAGTTTCACTTTGAAAAGAATACCCAATCAAATGCAAGGAAAATTTAAAAAAAAATGCATTTTTGCTTGCACATGATTGGATGATGGAAGTCAGCACAGCTTCTGCTCATTTAGTAAACTCTGGAGCAACTTTGCAAAGTGCACAGTCTTTTTGCCTTTAATAGATCAACCGCAAAGATGGGACATATATTGGTCAAGGTGCAGTGATCACAACAAGTCTTTTATGTCAAATAACCATACATTTTAGGATGTCAAATGACTACAGATGTGCAATATTTGCCTAAAAATTGTTATAATGTATTAGATACGGTGGGGTTGATTTACAGTATTTAAAGGTGTACTGCAGAGCATCTTCACTTTCAAAATGAATTTTCACTTAGCGAATGCAAAGGAATACAGTGAAAATACACTTTGCAAAGCATACCCAATCATGTGCAAGGAAAATTGCCAAGAAAAAACAAGATTTTGTCTTACAAATGATTGGATGATCGATGTCAGAACCACTTCACCACAATCACTAGGATAATTGAAAGTTCCCCTTCCAAAAAGAAAATTCACTTTGCACAAAGCCATTATGTCACTGAAAAGTGTCCACCGACATCCTTCATATGCTAAGCAACTTGCCTCACTTCCTATAGAATTAGAATAAAATACTAAATATAGAATTCAGTTAGCATTGAGTAAATTCTCTTAGTATATGAAGGATGTTGGTGGAAGCGTTTGATTGATGGGTTCTTAAACACTGATGACTTCCTAAAAGTAGGATCATTATCAGATAAGTATAGACACTGCTACTCTCCAGAGATAAGACAGACCTTGTATAAAGGCCAAGCCAGTCACTTAAAACATGGATCCACTCCATGTTCTCCATTATTTAAAATAATTATCACTTGAACAAGTTTATGGATAGAAAGTTGTAATGAGTCAAATATGCAAATTTAAATGATATATTAAACATCCTTAAATATATAAGTAAATAGCTATATCTATAAATGTTTATTGCACTATATATATTTTATTTATGTTTGTTTATATATTATATTAAATATTATATTTTAGTTTTAAATTATTTTTACTATTATTTTATATTATTTATTTTTTATATTCTTATTCTTATTATTTTTTCCATATATTATATTTTTATATACTACTTTATCTATCATCTATCTATCTATCTATCTATCTATCTATCTATCTATCTATCTATCTATCTATCTATCTATCTATCTGTCTGTCTGTCTGTCTGTCTGTCTGTCTATCTATCTATCTATCTATCTATCTATCTATCTATCTATCTATCTATCTGTCTCTACGAGCCCACTAATATACATAATTTATTTATAAGCATTCATTTATATATGTTTTTATATTATATATATATATATCATTTTGTGTTATTATTATTGCTATTTTATTTTAAAATGATTTATTATACATTTTATATATATATTTTTTAATTATTATTTTCATATATTTTATTTTTACATATTACTTTATATATCATCTATCTATCTATCTATCTATCTATCTATCTATCTATCTATCTATCTATCTATCTATCTATCTATCTATCTATCTATCTATCTATCTATCTATCTATCTATCTATCTCTAGTTGCAAGTTGTAATGAATCCAATATGCAGTTTGAAATAGTGTGTATATATCAATAGTTTTTTTACGGAAACGTTATTAGTAGTAAAAAGCTGCTAAAAAAATTGGTAGTAAATCTGTCCAGAAAACAAAATAGTTTTAATTGGTGGCTTTATATTCTCATTTCTGTATTGTAGTTGCTCGTTTTTTTTTTTTTTTTTTTGGAAAACCTTAATTATCATATTTTACACCCACCTAGAGAATAGGTGTACCCGTCAGTAGCCATTTTGTAAAGCTAAGTGCGGATGCTGGTAGGACCACATACTGCCTGTGATCTCCATTAGTGAGGAGTACCTGCCAGAGTTCCTAGCTTTGACAGCCCTTGGTCTCACTTCTGTTGTTGCACTTCTCCTTCTGTTGTGTACTTAGTAATGTACAGCACAGAAGAGGCCAAGAATTCAACCTGCTTTTATAAAGGTGCATAAATCAAGCCGTCCATAAATAGATTGAAATTCAGCTGGTTTAGAATGGACTGGCTGGATTTCGATCCATCTATGGTCATCCCGCTCCACAGAAATCAATCTAACCAAACAACTTCTGTCGAATGGGACGATTGGAAAACTTTTGACAATCAGTGGCTTTCAGCCAATCAACTTTAGCTGCTGTTTAGTGTATTCTGACAGCGGAGGAGTCCTGCTGTCAGAATATAGTAGCACAGTGGGGAGGATTTCTCCATTCACCTTGCTTGTGTGGATGGGGAAATCCGTTCATTTTTTTCGGTCAACCCAGCGGCTGATCGAAAACAAACAATATATGTATGGCCAGTCTTAGGCTCAGTTCACACTTGAGTGATTCACTGCTCAACATGAGTATTCCCATTGTATCCTATGATGCCCGTTTACACCTGAACATTGTATTGCTTGAAGCTTGACATTTGAAGCTCAGAAAAGTACAAGAGCTTTGTTGGGACAAACTTGCTGATTTTTGGTCCCTATTGTAAATGGTAACATGTGTTCTTCACGCAATATCTTGTCTCTCCTCCTCCTAATAACTACTTGTCCATCATTGACAAACAAAAACACTCAAGCCTGAGGCCCCTATTCACACTAGCGGACCAATTGGGTCTGCCTGTTTTCAGGGGGATCGGATTGGACCCTCCAGTCTCCTCTATGGAGCTCATAGACTTCCCATAGAGGTGAATGGGCTGTGTCTGCTCTGTATAAGTGGGGCGGACGCGGAACAGCCATCTGCCTGCTCAGCAGGGATCAGTGGACAGATTCCCCGCTGATCAGGTGGACTCCAATGGAGCCCACCCCATGTGCAAGGGGCCTAAATACACCTGAAAATGCATGTACAAGCACACAACAAAAATGCCACAAAAACACTTGAAGAAGCTCATCTCCAGTGTGAATCTAGCCCTAAGCTGGCCATACATGGGTCAGTTAGTTTCCTTCAACCAGTGGATTGAAGGGAAAAAACTGACCTGATTCCCCCATCCACACATTCAGTGTGGATGCAGGAATCCTCCCCGCTGTGCCATTGTATTTGGACAGTGGGGAGCCTCCTCCATTGTCATAATACACAGATCAACACTGCAGCCTATTGCCTGTGCTGCAGATCAAGTGAAAATATACCGACAGAAGTTAAACAGAAGTTGATCGGTAGATCGCTTCTGTTCAACCATAGTGGCTACACATGGATCCAATTTCTGACAGTCCCTGCTGAACCAGATACATTTCAATCCATGTATGGCCAGCTCTAGGGACTTAAAAAGTTCCTTCAAGTGTCAGAAAAAAATATATTTATATTGGCCTAGGTGGATACTGCATCTGTCCCCTGCCACTTCTAAGACTGAGAGATCAAATATCGCTGATCTCTTAGTTCTGTGTTCACTGAGCAGAGAGTCGGTGACTGTCAGTCACTGGCTCTCTGCTCTGCTCCTCCAGCATGTTTATTCAAGCGCTGGGCTGTGGAGGGGTTGCTGCTTGCTTAATCTCCCAGTGGTTTGCTGAGAGGCTGTTCCAGCTGCCGGTCCAGGCATCTGGGTGGATCCCAACTGTAACGCCCTGATCTTTCCTGAGCCTGGACCAGCTGAGTGATTCTATCTATCTATCTATCTATCTATCTATCTATCTATCTATCTATCTATCTATCTATCTATCTATCTATCTATCTATCTATCTATCTATCTATCTGTCTGTCACATCTCATTACATTTTAAATTTTTGAAAGCAGCTGCAGGCTTTCCATAAACTGACTAACCATGCTCTGTTCTTTTCAGCAAGAAGAACTAAATTCCTTCTTGTGGACCGTTAAAAGAAACCCCCCTGCTTATCTCTTTGGAACCATCCATGTACCGTACACTAGAGTTTGGGACTTTATACCCCAGAACTCCAAAAAAGCCTTTCAGGAGAGCAATAATGTGTACTTTGAGCTGGACCTGACGGATCCTTATACCATCTCAGCACTGGCCAGCTGTCAAATGCTCCCGCAAGGGGAGAACCTGCAAGACGTTCTCCCCAAGGACCTCTACCGGAGACTCAAAAGGCACTTAGAATATGTCAAGTTAATGATGCCTCACTGGATGACCCCAGACCAGAGAGGCAAGGGTCTCTATGCAGATTATCTGTTTAATGCCATTGCTGGGAACTGGGAAAGGAAGAGACCCGTGTGGGTGATGCTGATGGTAAACTCTTTAACGGAAGCAGACATCAGGTCTCGAGGAGTACCTGTCTTGGATTTATACTTAGCCCAAGAAGCAGACAGGATGAGGAAGAAGACCGGAGCTGTGGAGAGGGTGGAGGAGCAATGCCACCCTCTCAACAGGTTAAACCTGTCCCAGGTAGGACCCATCATTTCTTTATTAATGTTGCTTTTGAAGTTAACTCAGGATGTTTTGTAAGCAAAATTTTTCCCTATTTGTGAAATGATGTGGCTGATTAAACACCACAAGAAAAATATTTCTTTTTTAAATGCTGATTTTCATAAGGGCCTTAATATTTTGACACTCCTAAATACATATTACAACTCTCTCTCTCACTTAATCATAACAAAGGACACTCACATCTAAAGCGTTCAGTGTGAACATTGCGTGATGCATGCCTTAATTATTTTAGCTGTAGGCAAAAGCCTTACTGAGTCTTTAATTGGTCATAGACATCACCTAGTGGTTGGAGATGTGGGCATGATCCAACTACCCAACAATTGTTTCCAAAAGAGCTGCATTTAAGTATATACAAAGTCCAAACTTTTTTTTTTTCTGTTTTATGCAGAAGGTTTGCAGCTTAAGTGAAACCCTTTATTAGCCAATTTAAGATAATTAAGACACAAGTTTTTGAATTTTGAGATGCCTTAGATCCCTTCTTCAGGCTTTAAAAAGCTTGAAGAAGGGATCTAAGGTAATCCAAAGCCAGGCTGGAAAATCCCATGAGTGAAGTAGTCAATGCTCCTTAAAAATTAGAGTCATTGCCCAACTTTTGAGGTTCTCTAGTTGTCCTTTGGGCTGGATACCAAAAAAACTGTTGGCTCCTGGACTTGCTTCTGAATTACCGTATTTATCGGCGTATAACACGCACTTTTTTCCCCTTAAAATCAGGGGAAAGTCGCAGGTGCGTGTTATACGCTGATCCCCTGCGATCCCATTGTGTCAAAACTTCAAAATCGCCGACCGCGATTTGAAAATGGCGCCGCCGGCGCCGAAATACACAGAGCCGGTCCTCGGCTCTTTCCGGCGGCTCTCGTTCACTTTCGGCTCCACTCGTAGTCCCGAGCGGAGCTATCTGAACCTACTCGGCTAGGTTCGGATAGCTCCGCTCGGGACTACGAGTGGAGCCGAAAATGAACGAGAGCCGCCGGAAAGAGCCGAGGACCGGCTCTGTGTATTTCGGCGCCGGCGGCGCCATTTTCAAATAGCGGTCGGCGATTTTGAAGCCCAATATGGCAGGGACAGGGGATCGACGGCTGCAATGGGGCAAGGCTGCACTGGGGAAGGCTGCACTGGGGAAGGCTGCACTGACAAGCCTGCACTGGGGAAGGCTGCACTGACATGGCTGCACTGGGGAAGGCTGCACTGACAAGGCTGCACTGGGGAAGGCTGCACTGACATGGCTGCACTGACAAGGCTGCACTGGGGAAGGCTGCACTGACATGGCTGCACTGACAAGGCTGCACTGACAAGGCTGCACTGGGGAAGGCTGCACTGACATGGCTGCACTGGGGCAAGGCTGCACTGAGAAGGCTGCAATGATGGGCATTTAAATGTAAGTTTTTTTCTCTTCAACTTCCCTCCTAAAAGTTTTTTTTCCTTAAAATTCCCTCCTAAATTGGGGTGCGTGTTATACGCCGGCGCGTGTTATACGCCGATAAATACGGTACTTATTCATTTGTCCACCCTGTCCCTAAATGTTTAATAACTTCAGTTAACCAATAAAGGGTATCACTTAAACTCCAAGCTTTCTGTATTGATTGATGGCTAAAACAGTACAATACTCTATCATTGTTTTGTTTCTGACAGATTAGGGAAGGGTTAAAACTAGAGTGGCACTGATACCAGTATCTGAGCCGATACTAAGCATTTGCATAAGTACTTGCACTCATGGAAATGCTCTTAAACTAAAACTGATATAATTCTTTTTCAAATCGCACTTTGATGAAAGGCCGCACATATGTGAACAGGCTGTAAAAACTCATTGACATGCACAAGGAAACTGATGTGAAACTGATGTCTCTGCAAGTGAAGTCTTCATCATCAGTTTTCATGCATGTGTGGTGTGACCGAGCCTTAAAAAATCTGTTATATGACACTAAAAATAGGTATCAGTAATTGGTATCGGCAAGTACTTGAGAAAAATTATCGGTACTCCTACTCAGTCTTAAAAGCTGGTATCAATGCATCCCTAGGTAAAACCCATATTAAGTTATTTTAAACTTGTTATGATCCCCCTGGGGAGAGTTCCCTTTACGTCTTACCCTGGAGACGCAACAGGAAATGAGGAGAAATGTCTACATACTGAAAAGATTTAACCGTAGAAAGAGGTGTTCCTATTGGAGGATTTTCCCTCACCTCTTGCTCTTTTGACAACTCCAAATTTTTAAATTTCTTCTCATTTTGTGTCTTGGGGAGAATGGTGACCAGGAATAACAAAGAGCTGAATCTTCCCACAGACAGCAATAAAAAACCCTCCTTACTCTTTCTAAAAAAAAAAAAGCCCTTTCATACGCTACAATTAGTATGCTTGTATGGTATAACTGTGTTTGGTAACCAGTTGGATGTGAGGAGTAGACACATCCAGTTTTATCATATCAGAACTAGATTCCAAAATCCAACCCAGAATTAAACTGCTCACCTGTGCTCTTGGGGCTGTCCACTGCTATTCATGGCCATAAAGATCCTTGCCAGATCACCGATGATCATCTCGTATACCAACAGATATGATTCTACTTATGGACCAATTTAGGTGCCTTATTTTTTGTGCCATAAGACCAAAAAAACTATTTTTCCAGTCCCCAAACTGGGAACAATCTAATTCAGCTTTTCCCAACATTTTAACTCCTTGAAAACAAATTCAGGTCTAAGGGGAACCACTGCTAAAACAATTTTTTTGGAGGGGTCAGTGGGAAAAATGCCACCTTCCATTGGTGGTCAGTGGGAAGAATCCCTCCTTACAGTGGTGCTCATGTTCTGAATGCCAGTTGGTGTCATTCCACTCTGCCCAATGGTGTTGGCCTTAGAGCTATGCAGACACCATCAGTTGGGAGCTCAATCAGCAACAGCACAAGGAACCTCTTGAAGAACCCTAGCTTAGAATGGCTGAGCTAAGGCTATGTTCACACCTATGTGGGTTGTGGTTGATGCACTTTCCCGGTGCATTTTTTATTTATTTTTTGACACATGTATTTGATGTGTTTCATGTTTTTGGGAGGTGTCTGTTGTCATTCAGGAGAAACCAGCAAAAACGCATCAAAAATGCAAGTACTGCATTTTAATGCTTTGCTTCTGCATTTTCATTGATGTCTATGGCACATAAAATGCAACCAGCTGCAGCCAAAAAATCCCCTGACCCTTTCTAAAAAGTGCACTGGTTCAAAACGCATAGATGTGAAAGTGACCCATGGGAAATCATGTTAAATGGACTGTAGTGCATTTCTGCAAAACTGAAAATGCACTGCAAAACACATGGGTGTGAACCAAACCTAATAAGAGTTCACCACAAGCATAGAGCACATGATGTTATTAGCTGATAAAATTTCTGGCAGGATCAGCAGCCATTTTTTTTTTTTTGCATTTTTCAAACGGATATAACAAAATGCTTTTAATGGTATAATTAAATGACCAATCATTGCTGAGGTTTTCATAGACGTTATATTCAAACAATATCCAAAGCACAGAACAGGTGACTTGCTACTGCTAAATGATTTAATTTGTCCATATGGCCAGTTGAAGCTCTGTAGCGGTCACAGGATCTGCTGTAGTTATGCTCTTGGTGTCAAATCCCAAATTAAAGGCACCCATATAGTAAGGTTCCGGGTGGTTCTATGTGGACACATGGGCAATGTCACAGAACGAGACAGCAACGCCCAGCCTTGACCTTATCACGAGTGACACAATACATACGCTTTTCAACAATCTGGATTTTATCATCATGCATGAATGGGAATTCTCACTAACAGAAGGCTTGTTTCATTGATACTTTTTGAAAGTGGGAAATAATCTAGCATTGTACCCCCTTCCTCTCTCTGCAGGGGTTATCTAAACAAAGCCTATTAACTATGCAGACCGTGTTGATAATGTTACATAGGCAGGTGATAAAAGTCGCTATATCATGTTCATTCCTTTGAAGGTATTGTTGAATTGTTTGAGTTTTGCTTTTTTTTTTATATAATTTGTCTCTATACAATCATCCTGGTTTCTGCTTTTCATGGGACAGTATCAGATCATTTGTGTTTGGGTTTAGAGCCGACCATAGGCAGAAAAGAACTCTATGAGAAAGATTGTTGGCACAAGCAGGGATATTTCCTCCCTCATTTTTTTATTTTCTCGTTCAAAGATTTTTATTGAATGATCAACAGAAAAAAACAATTATAATACATCAATTAAGAGTCATTTAGCAATTGTATGTGAAATAAAGAATAAAATACAGGTTGAAACATTGTAACGATGAAATGACACACAAAGGATAAAATTAATCAGCTCAGTTAACTTTTCATATGTTGTTTTATCTAAAGATAATCAATATAAATTATGTATGTGCGTTTTTCTTTATTTTACATAGTTAGTCAGGTTGAAAAAAGACACAAGTCCATCTAGTTCAACCATAAAAATACATAAATAGATAAAAAATCATATCAAACAATCCTATACCTACAGTTGATCCAGAGGATTTTGAAAAAGGTGGTGTGAATTTACATTTTTTTTATTTTTGGGGTTTAGGTTTTCTTTAAATGCTTTTTTTTTATGCTTGTTTTTTTGTGTTTTGTTTATGTATTTATTTACTAAAGTTTATAATCTTTTTAACTCATTAACTGTTTCATGTTTTTACAGTATTTTTACAGTATTCATATAAATACTTTTCACTGTATTTATAAACCATGATTATTTTACCAAAACACATTTAACAAGGGATGCATCTGTTTTTGCCTATCATTGACTTCCTGCTTGCCATAGGCATGCGCACAGGGTGTGCCAGGTGTGTCTGGGCACACCCTAATCACCCTGTGTGGTGCAGTGTGGTGATATTTTGCTAAAGCCCCCCTAACGGGACTCCTAAAAAATGGTTAAACAGTAATTAAAAAAAATAAAAATAAAATGATTAAAAAAAATTAAATAATAAAAATAAAAACTACTGACACCGTCCACTGCCCTACTGACACTGTCGTGTATATATACACAAGCACACACATGCATATGTGTTTGAGGTTTGGGGTGCACACCCTAATGCAATAGGCTGCTCACACCTATGCTGCTTGCTTTACTTTGAACAATTTAAAGTACCTTACCTTCAAGTGAATAGGCTGCCCTAGGCATGATGGGCCCAGATGATCAGTGCAGCCCCATCAGTGTCCATTAGTGCAGCATATCAGTGTCCATCAGTGCTGCCTGTTCTGTCAGAAAGCCGCTATACAGGATTTTGAAATCCGTCTGACTGTTTTGATGTTCAATTTTCAAAGCAGCGGTGATCTGTCAGATTAGCAAACCTGTGAGATCAGCAGGCTTGCCCCTACTTTTAAAATTGAACCTCAAAACGACGTCACGGACTTCCAAATCCTGTATTTCACTATATAAGCAGAGTTTACTGGTAAAAATATGTGTGAAACGCAAGACTTCGGTGGGTGTAAAAAGATGTCCGTTTGCCGCCCTCTGACTGTAGGCTTACTGCGGACGAGTGCGGGTGTACCAAGATGGCCACGACAGAACGTCACTTCCGTTGCATTATCTGATGGGGAGTGGCTTTCTGATAGAACATCGCCTATCAGTGCCCATCAGTGCTGCCTATCAGTGCCTTCTTATCAGTGCCTGCTCATCAGTGCCCACCAGTGCAGCTTATCAGTGCCCACCAGTACCCATCATTGCAGCTTATCAGTGCCCATTAGGGTCCACCTCATCATTGCCCATCAGTGAAGCCTCATCAGTGTCCATAAGTGCAGCCTAATAATGCCAGTTAATAAAGCCTCATCACCGCACATCAGTGAAGAATAAAAATTACTTATTTGCAAAATGTTAGAAGAGAAACAAAAAAAAAACTGTTTTTTTTTCGACATTTTTTGGTCTCTTTTCATTTGTTTAGCAAATAATAAAAAACCCAGTGGTGATTAAATAGCACCAAAAAAAGCTTTATCTGTAAAAAATAAAGGTAAAAATTCCATATTGGTACAGTGTTGCATGACTGCGCAATAATCATTCAAAGTGCGACAGTGCTGAAAGCCAGTGTTTCATTTCTTAATGAAGCCATAGGAATTATGACTGGGGGTAGAAGAAGGGCATGGTTAGGTTAGCATGGTATACAGT
The DNA here is from genome assembly GCA_037952925.1 of Lithobates clamitans. Classification (NCBI taxonomy): domain Eukaryota; kingdom Metazoa; phylum Chordata; class Amphibia; order Anura; family Ranidae; genus Lithobates; species Lithobates clamitans. Next base: position 3,944,325 of record JBBGZY010000099.1, on the reverse strand, counting down.
ACACTGAAAGGTGTTCCATCTTTCCCACCCCAGTAAGTACCGTAATAATTTCTTTTTGTATATATTGGTGTACAAAGTATCTCGTATTCGCCTTCTTTGACGCAGTTCAGCGCTGGGTCATTGACACGTCCTCATAATGTTTCCCAAGACCCTGGTATGAACGTCTTACCATGGTATGTATATTTAGTAAACTGTTCTGTGTGGCTTGTCTGTTTATATACAGTCTCAGCACGCAGCATCTACTATATACATCTGGGAAGCAACAACAATGCGTGCGCAGAGACAAGTTTACAAATTCCCTGTCACAAGCCGACAGACTAGAAACACGCCAACGCCGCGCAAAATACACAGAAGATGTCATTATTCTGTTTTTGGCTTAAACCAGCCCTGACAAAAATAGCAACATGACTTTCCCTGACAGCCACAATCCATTAAAGTCTCTCTCTGGTCAACCTTTTTTTTATTCCCCGCAGCACCCCCCTTCCCGGTAAATACCAATCTTTTTTTTCTTTTTAACTTACCTGCCCCAACAAGTTATGGGGTCCTCTTCTTTACCCAGTAAAGTCATCACAGGTCTTCATTTAAATGGCCAGATCTGACCGGCAGTGTGCATAGCGAGCTGAGGGTGACAACGCTGCAGTGAATTCAATGCAGGCCCTGCAGCGTTGTCACCCTCCTGAAGGAAGACTGGTGGACTAGAACATTTACCAAATATCTATGGCAGAAAAAAAGGATAATTTGGAATAAAATAAAGAATTAAAATTTTTGGGTTTAATCCCGTTTTAAAAATGTGGTGATAAAATGAAAAACTGCTTGCAAAAGGCCAGTGCTCTGGGATTTCTTTGGTAGCCAGTCATGGTGGAGGGAGCCGCAGCATTGGTCTTAAGCCTCACACACATGATCGGATTTTCCGACGGGAAATGTGTGATGGTAGGCTGTTGACGGAAAATCCGACCATGTGTATGCTCCATCGGACAATTGTCGGATTTTCCGCGGACAAATGTTGGATGGCAGGTTTTAAAATTTTCCGCAGACAAATGTGTGTTTTTCGGATTTTCCGAGCGTGTGTACACAAGTCTGTCGGACAAAAGTCCAAAGTACAAACGCGCATGCTTGGAAGCAGAAGCAGACGGTCTTGTAAACTAGCGCTCAGAATGGAGAATTAACATTCGTGACGCGGCAGATTATGAAATCTCCAAATGCAGCGCACAATTCTCTTCTTCTTTAATGGGATAATAATGAAGCTGTTTTTCTGGTGATACTAATGAAGTTATTGCAAACAAATTGTCAAAGGCTTTTTTTTTTCTAGTGATATCAAGAATAATATTATTATGTTTTTTTGTTTTTTTTTATTATTTGTGCAAGTTACCACAACACTATTATCCGTAGTTTTTAAGATCAAACATACAACTATGTTGGTGTCCCTTGTCAGTTTTACATTGTATTTTTTTAAATGTAATTGCCTACTCCCAAACTGTCATTTGAAGTAAAACACATAGCTAAGTATTATTCTACACTATTTTTTTATTGTGCGTTAAAAAAAGAAAACAAATAAAATTAGACATGCTATCTGCCAATAGAACTTAACCAAAAAGTGCATTCTATGCATCCAAAAATATAGAAAGTATACCAAATCAAATCATTATTCAACCAAAAAAATAATGTCAAAGCAATAACTCCAAGGCCAATAATAGATAACATGTTATCTCCTCTGATTCCCCAACATGTCTGGTTGATGAATGGCTGTTCAGAAACGAAGTGAAAAGCACGAAATGAAAAGCGCAAAATGAAAAGTGCGAATCAACACTCACCAAACTTCTACTAACACGAAATTAGCAGAAGGAGCCCAAAGGGTGGCGTTAAAGAGCTGAAAAACCATGTAGTACGTCTAGTACGTCACTACGTTCGTATTTGTTGCCCGACAATTGTGTGCCGCATGTATACAAGACAAGTTTGGGCCAACGCCCTTCAGACAAAAGTCCACGGTTTTGTTGGCCAACAATCTAATCGTGTGTATGAGGCTTTAGGCTCCATTCACACCTAGGCGATTTGAATTGCAGGCGGATTTCGTGGCAAAACGCAGGACGCATTTCCAATGCCATTATTTCTCAATGGTACCCTAAACGCAGTGTGATTTTTTTTCCACGATTGTCGCACGATAAATCGCGGCAATTTTGCAAAACGCAAAGCTTGTCGCTCAAAAAGGAGCAGGGGCTTCTTTTGGGCAACAGCGTCACATGTTGCAGTTTGCTGCAATTGCAACTTGATATATCGCAAAGTAATGGCATCGCAAACACATCCTGCGTTTTATCGTGATTCTGGAATCACGGGCAGAATTGTGGCAATTCTACCAGCGATTTAAGTCTCCTAGGTGTGAATGGAGCCTTATGGTTTCTGCAGAGGGGCTTCAGGACCAATGTTCAGTCCCACAGCTCGTGTCCTGGTCTAAAACCACATAACCACGGACTTTACTATGGAAAAAAGCCCCCAAAAAAGTCATTTAACAACACAAAAAAGTGACAACCACAAAACCTATAACTGGTCTTTGCAGCAAGGTGCACTTTGAAGGGTAATGCACATCACAAACAGACAAAAGATTTCCCAGCACACTTACCAGTCAGCCTGCAAAACAATCAAATTGGTTGTTTTGATGGCTGGCTGGTAAGTGTGCTGGGAAAGCTTGTGTTTGTTTGTAAAAAAAGGATTTCACGCTCAAGCAGGTGTACGAGAGCTCGCTCCTCCAATGGGTGAGCAGTAACATCTGGGAGTGTCTTAGCAACATCCTAGCAGCATGGGATGATTCCATCTCTGGGAGTTCTTTGGCCAGGCTTCCGAAGGTTTGTAAATGACCTCCTTCTATAGTAGGAGCATTATCTAACTTTAGTCAGAGGTGCACAATCTGTGTTTATTTACAGACAGCCTTTTTCCTGCACAGGCAGTTTTTTAGTAAGGGTGAACTAACCCTTTAAAATGCAATAGTGTGAATGGGCCCTAAACCATGTATGGGCAGGCTGAAAGTACCCAAGTTCAAGTTGATCAATCAATCAACTTGGGTACAACCAACCTGTCGGATTATACATGCGATTATTGCTAGTTTGCTTTTTTGGCTCCATTCACACCTGAGCATTTTGGAGCTTGAAGCTCCAAAACGCTCCAAAACGCTGGAGGGGGGAAAAAAATCAATGATTCTCTATGGAGACGGTTCATATCTCCATTTCAAATCGCCTGAAGCTCAAACTGGTTCTGGAGCTTTTTTTTGTCGCTCAAATCGGCCAGATTTGGGCGCTTTTGGTGCATTTTCATTCCCATAGGAATGAATAGAAACGCTCCATTGCGAGATTTTCTGCTCCAATTAAAAATGTAAAAAATAAAATAGTAATAATTTCTGAATAAATAAATGTAAAATAAATGCACAAATAACTAAAAATCATCATAAATAAGTAAAATAAATTAATAATATGTAATTGTACATTAATAAATAATAATTAACTGCTAACCTTAAAAAAATATTAAATACACTATTATTATTATTATTATTATTAATAATAAATAACAATAAACACCCAAACTTGAACAAAAAAATACATTATTAATAATAACAATAATAATAATAATAATAATCATTTATTTTGTGTTATGGTTAGGGTGTTTAGTTATGTATTATTATTTTATTTTTTTAAGGGGTAAGGGTTAAAGTTAAGGGTTAATTATTAATTTATTGTTAATTTTATTTTTTATTTAGGGAGACAACAGGAAAGTACATAGTAACTAATAAGATAATAAAGCCTACAGAAATTTGCATCATAGATATACAATAATCAACATTACAATGGAATGTCCCACTTTATCAACTTCAAACGAAGGCATTTTACGACTACCTTTTTTGTTTTTATACTTTATGTTATAAACCAGGAAGGGGTTCGCCGCGGGCTCTAGATGACCTTGTCCCGGCACTTCCTGCCCTCCTCTCACCCAGTCAACCACATGCTAGCCCTGTTTGATAGCCCTTACAAATTAACGATCATGGTTTGGATCACTCACCGGCAAGATCTCCTGGTATTCAGTTGACCCTGTATAGTCATTCCACTAGAACCATGATTCTTCTTTATCATATAATTTGGATAAAATGCCCTCCATCCTCCAACACCAAAGCGATCCAACCATGATGGAGCATCCTATCTATGCTAATTAGCTAGGATACATGCTCTAGCGGAATTACTAGGGTTGTTGGTTCGCATCCCAACCATGGCACTACCTGCATGGAGTTTGCATGTTCTCCCTGTGCCTGCGTGGGTTTCCTCCGGGTGCTCCAGTTTCCTCCCACACTCCAAAGACATGCTGGCAGGTTCATTGGCTCCTGTCTAAAGTGGGCCTAATATGTGTATGTGAGTTACCTTAAATTGTAAGCTCCTTGAGGGTAGGGACTGATGTAAATGTACAATATATACAGCATGTATAGCGCTGCGCAAATTATAGGTGTTATATAAGTACCTGTAATAAATAAATAATAAATTCATTAGGACACTGACCAGAAAAATGTTGTAACCCTCTGTGGTTTTGTTGAGGTGGGAGGGAAAATCGGGGTGTTCAGAGAACATATTCCAGCAGCTAAAAATTAAACACAACTCCATTGAAATACCTTTTTTTCATTGGGAACTAATATTGTCAAGGGAAGGGCGTAAAAATCATATCAAGTTACATAAATATATATAACGTGTCAATCGTACATCCGAGTAGAATTTAGGAGGACAATTTTCTGCAAAGGTCACAAACTCTGTCACAGCCAAAGAAAAACACGACTGGCAGAGAACCAATGTTATTTGAAACCCTCTGTCTGGATGTTGGTAATGGTGATCAGAGGGATACGGCGTACCGTGCGCCACACACGCCAATTATAATAATGACTGGCCTGTCATATCTGCTCCGGATTGGACGGTTAGTTCTCCTGGTGACTTTTGATTGAGAGGTCAAGTACACCTGGCTATATAGAAATGTAATCTGTGAACATTTCTTACTCTCAATCTGTCTGCAGAACATTTTTTTTTTAAGGAGTAATGTTAAAAGTATATCATAATCTCAAGAGCAAAAGTTTTTATATACTGCAGATTACCAGTCCTAAAATGTGGTGGCTGCATTGGTTTCCTTTTTTTTTAACAATAGATTTTTATTGAGTTCCACATTGTACATGTAACATATAGAGCATTACTTACAGCACAATAAAGATACAAAGTGGGTATCAAATATCTAACGTAATATTGTTACTCTTGCTTGAGCTACTTATAAGAACACAGGGTACGACCTCAACAGGAGGTAGAGCCTGTCATCCCAACTGGTTGCACACTGTGAGCAGGCCCTTCTAGGAGACTTTTAAGGAGTAGGTTTTCTTTTTTCAGTGTACAGAAAAAAACAGGCTTGATCCTGCCAGAAATGTAGTGTCCTTGTAACTTACTTTGACCCATTGGTGAGATTTTCCTACCTTTTTGAGCTGGTGTCAAGACACAGTGGCTAAGTGGTTAGCACTTCTGCGTAGCAGCACTAGGGTTGTCTGTTGGTTTGAATCCCAACCACGGTACTACCTGCCTGGAGTCTGCATGTTCATCCTGTGCCTGTGTGTTTTCTGGTTTCCTCCCACACTCCAAAGACATGTTGGTAGGTCAATTGGCTCCTATCTAAATTGGCCTTAGTATGTGTATGTATGAATGTGAGTTAGGGACCTTAGATTGTAAGCTCCTTAAAGGCAGGGACTGATGTGAATGTACAATGTATATTTTACATAGTTACATAGTAGGTGAGGTTGAAAAAAGACACAAGTCCATCAAGTCCAACCTATGTAAAGCGCTGCGTAAATTGGCAGCACTATATAAGTACCCGTAAAAAATAAAAAAAATAACTGAGGAATTTATTATTATGGAGAACACAAAACATGCAGGAGAACAGGAACTGAGACAGTATAACTTTATAGGTGGACTGAGACTTTAAATCCTAAATCCAGGAAGTGAGAAAATAATAAAATATGTCCCCCAGAAGATGAAGGATCTGATAATTAGCTTCTTTTACCTTGGTCTCGCAAAGTCACTTTTATTACCAGCTTCTGACTGGTCTTGCCCCCTCCTCCCCCTTCTGCATCATCATGGTCAACAGAGAACCATTGGCCATGTCCCATTATCATGACAGAAATGCAAGTCCTGTATTGTATGTGAAGACATAAGAGTGGAGACCACATTCCAGCACTGGAAAGAAGAGAACTGGACAAAATGAGCAAGAGATTCTATATCAGCTTGAAAGAAAACATACTTATCATCGTTAACCACTTGCCGCCCGCCCATCGTCAATTGACAGCGGGGCAGTTCGGTTCTCGTTCTGGGTGGATGTCATATGATGGCGCACCGAATGGCCGCTCCTGTGTGCCTGCGGGGGCACGCAGCGATTGTGGTTGCGCCATGTTGCTAGGACACGGCGTGACCCCGATCTCTGTAAAGAGCCGCTGACACGGCTCTTTAATCATGTGATCGGCTGTGTCCAATCACAGCCGGTCACATGTAAACAAGGAAGTGCAGGTAATCGGCTCTCCTCACACTGACAGAGTGTATGGCGAGGAGAGCCGATCAGCGGCCTTTCCTCGCAGGAGACAGTGAGAGATGTTCAGTGCCCTGATTACATTAGAGCGCCACTAGTGCCAGCAACCCATGCTAACCAGTGCCAACCAGTGCCAGCAATCAATGCCCAGTGCCCACAATCAGTGCCCACCACAGCCAGAAATCAGTGCCCATTAGTGATGCCTGTCAGTACTGGCTTTCAGTGCCACCTATCAGTGATGCCCATCAATGCCCATCAGTAAAGCCCATGAATGCCTATCAGTGCCAGCCATTAATGCCCATCAGTGCCTATTAGAGCCGCACATCAGTGCCGCTAATCCATGCCGCCTATCAGTGCCCACCAATGCCGGCTATCAGGGCCTGTCAGTGCCACCTATCAGTGCCCACCAATGCCACCTATCAATGCCCACCAGTGCCTCCTCATCAGTGCCACCTAATCAGTGCCCATAAGTGCAGCCTATTAGTGCCCATCAGTGCCGCCTCATCAGCGCACATCAGTGAAGGACAAAAATTACTTATTTACAAAATTTACTGACAGAAACTAAGAAAAACTTTTTTTTTCAACATTTTCGGTCTTTTTCTTTTTTTTTCAACATTTTCGGTCTTTTTTTTTTTTTTTTTAGGAAAAAAATAAAAATCCCAGCAGTGATTAAATACCACTAAAATAAAACTCTATTTGTGTGAAGAAAATGATACAAATTTCACATGGTTACAGTGTTGTAACCGCGCAATTGTCATTCAAATTCCTAAAAAAATGAGCACTATCTAGTGGCCAAATGTGGTATTTAGCATTTTAAATCAATTAAATCAATTTCGCATAGAACAAATGTACATACAGGCATACCCCACTTTTAAGTACACAATGGGGTTTATTTACTAAAGCTGGAAAGTGCAAAATCAGGCTCAGTTCTGCATAGAAACCAATAGGCTTCCAGTTTTTACTACCAAAGCTTAATTAAACAAGCTGGGGTTAGAAGCTTGATTTTGCACTTTCCAGCTTTAGTAAATAAACCCCATTGTGTACTTAAAAGTGGGGTATGCCTGTACACTTTAATTGGACCAATTGCTATGGGAATTTTAAATACACCCCTATCAGTCATTGACCTGGAAGTATGCAGATAGGGACTTCAGATGTTACTCTGACTTTTCCTATTTTCCCAGCCAGTGACTAAGAATGTATTAAAGCCAGAGGTTCAGCATGACAGCCAGAGAAAATGAGCTGTAAGGAGATACAAGGTGAAATACAGAACAATATATTTGCAGCTCTGTCTTGTAGTTATCCTCTCTTGAATTATAAGCAGCACTTAACGATAAGCAGTACTGTTTCTTGCTGGTGTGTGAGAGATAACTTCATGATCAGTGAGATGATTCTGCGGCTAAAACAAACTAACATGGTATTTTGATCCCACCATATTCTGCCAGTTGCAATGTCACAACTTCCAAGCCAGCTCCCTCAGGATATACATTGGATATGCTAATAGAGATATGCTTAGTAGGGATGAGCTTCGTGTTCGAGTCGAACCCATGTTCGACTCGAACATCGGCTGTTCGGTCGTTCGCCGAATTGCGAACGATATGGGCCGTTCGCGCCAAATTCGTGTGGCGCGTCACGGCCCATAATTCACTGCGGCATCGCAGTGCATTGCTGGCTGATGATTGGCCAAGCATGCACTATGACCCGCATGCTTGGCCAATCACAGCGCCGTCAGTAGAGAGAGCTGTAATTGGCCAAAGCCAGGGTGGCTTTGGCCAATTATGGCTCAGGGGATTTAGTACACACCCCACACTATATAAGGCCGCCTGCACGGCGGCCCTGTGTAGTGTGTGTTCCGGTGTGCTGAGAGATAGAGAGAGAGAGAGACAGTGTCATTTGATTTGAGTTAGATAGATTAGGCAGAACAGTCAGTCAGTTAGCTGCACTTACAGTGTATTGTGTATATATATGCATCCCAGGTGTTGCATATATATATATATACACTGTATTCAGTTTAGCTAGATCCGTTCCTGTTATCTTCTATCTAGACTATTTACATTTAGTGCAGTGTGTCCTGCTCACAGTGTTCAGCTAGATCCGTTCCTGCTATTTACATTCAGTACAGTGCGTCCTGCTCACAGTGTTCAGCTAGATCCGTTCCTGCTATTTACATTCAGTGCAGTGTGTCCTGCTCACAGTGTTCAGCTAGATCCGTTCCTGCTATTTACATTCAGTACAGTGCGTCCTGCTCACAGTGTTCAGCTAGATCCGTTCCTGCTATTTACATTCAGTGCAGTGCGTCCTGCTCACAGTGTTCAGCTAGATCCGTTCCTGCTATTTACATTCAGTGCAGTGCGTCCTGCTCACAGTGTTCAGCTAGATCCGTTCCTGCTATTTACATTCAGTACAGTGCGTCCTGCTCACAGTGTTCAGCTAGATCCGTTCCTGGTATTTACATTTAGTGCAGTGCGTCCTGCTCACAGTGTTCAGCTAGATCCGTTCCTGCTATTTACATTCAGTGCAGTGCGTCCTGCTCACAGTGTTCAGCTACATCCGTTCCTGCTATTTACATTCAGTGCAGTGCGTCCTGCTCACAGTGTTCAGCTAGATCCGTTCCTGCTATATACATTTAGTGCAGTACGTCCTGCTCACAGTGTTCAGCTAGATCCGTTCCTGTTATCTTCCTACTGACAGGCAGGCTTGTCTGGTTACAGTATATAAAGCTACCTGAAGAAAATTACAGGTGTTCTTTTTGATCCTATTAGTACCACGGTCAGGCAGCTAGACTATTTACATTTAGTACAGTGTGTCCTGCTCACAGTGTTCAGCTAGATCCGTTCCTGTTATCTTCCTACTGACAGGCAGGCTTGTCTGGTTACAGTATATAAAGCTACCTGAAGAAAATTACACGTGTTCTTTTTGATCCTATTAGTACCACGGTCAGGCAGCTAGACTATTTACATTTAGTACAGTGCGTCCTGCTCACAGTGTTCAGCTAGATCCGTTCCTGTTATCTTCCTACTGACAGGCAGGCTTGTCTGGTTACAGTATATAAAGCTACCTGAAGAAAATTACAGGTGTTCTTTTTGATCCTATTAGTACCACGGTCAGGCAGCTAGACTATTTACATTTAGTACAGTGTGTCCTGCTCACAGTGTTCAGCTAGATCCGTTCCTGTTATCTTCCTACTGACAGGCAGGCTTGTCTGGTTACAGTATATAAAGCTACCTGAAGAAAATTACAGGTGTTCTTTTTGATCCTATTAGTACCACGGTCAGGCAGCTAGACTATTTACATTTAGTACAGTGTGTCCTGCTCACAGTGTTCAGCTAGATCCGTTCCTGTTATCTTCCTACTGACAGGCAGGCTTGTCTGGTTACAGTATATAAAGCTACCTTAAGAAAATTACAGGTGTTCTTTTTGATCCTATTAGTACCACGGTCAGGCAGCTAGACTATTTACATTTAGTACAGTGTGTCCTGCTCACAGTGTTCAGCTAGATCCGTTCTTGCTATTTACATTCAGTGCAGTGCGTCCTGCTCACAGTGTTCAGCTAGATCCGTTCCTGCTATATACATTTAGTGCAGTACGTCCTGCTCACAGTGTTCAGCTAGATCCGTTCCTGTTATCTTCCTACTGACAGGCAGGCTTGTCTGGTTACAGTATATAAAGCTACCTTAAGAAAATTACAGGTGTTCTATCCCAGCTTAGTGCAGCTACAGGCCATTAGTATGTCTGGAAGGCCAAGAAGGAGAGGCAGACAGTCACAAGCCAATAAGAGAGGGCAAGCAGGCTCTGTGTCTAGTGCTGGTCGTGGAGACGGTGCATCCTCATCAGCACGTGGCCATGGGACACGCTTGGCCTTTTTTTCGGCAGCTGGCCGTGTTGAGCCGCAACATGCGGAAGACTTGGTCGAGTGGATGACCAAGCCGTCCTCATCCTCCTCATCCTCTCTCACCCATGCCCAGGGTGCTTTGTCTGGCAAAGCAGCGGCCTCTTCCCTCAGCTCAATGTCATCAGTGACTCCTTCCCTAGCTCCACCATGTCCTCATGAGGATTCCCTCGAACTGTTTGACCACAGTGTTGGGTACATGCTCCAGGAGGATGCCCAGCGTTTGGAAGGCTCTGATGATGATACTGAGCTCAATGAAAGCAGTAACATGAGCACGGACAGAGGGGGTGCCCAAGAAGGACAGCAATCTGGCAGTCATGCTCCCCCTGCTGCAGCATACTGCCAGGTTTGCTCCAGTGATGAGGAGGGAGGGGATGATGAGGTCACTGACTCAACGTGGGTGCCTGATAGGAGAGAGGAGGAGGAGGAGGAGGAGGAGGAGGTGGCACATCACCAACTAGGCAGGATGCCCTCCAGGGGCCAGCCTAAGGGCAGCACATTGACTGCATCACACCCCAAAGCTCCACATGTGCAGGGCGCTGCAGTCTCTGCGCGTTATTCAAAAAGTTCTTTGGTGTGGGCCTTTTTTGAGACGAGTGCATCAGATCGCACCGCTGCTATTTGCAACATATGTCTCAAGCGTATCTCGCGTGGCCAAAACATCTCCCGCTTGGGTACCACATGCTTGACCAGACATATGTTGACCTGCCATGCAGTTCGTTGGCAAGCGTATCTAAAAGACCCACACCAAAGAACAAAGACGATCTCTCCTTGCTCCTCATCAGCTGAGATTTCCAACCCCACTAGACCTTCAGTCCTCTCTGAGACCTGCAGTGAGAGGAATGAAGGTGTAGAATTAGGTGTGTCACAGCCAAGTACTTGTGGGCAATCTGCTTTTGGTACACCGACGTCAGATTGTACCAGGCAAATTTCCCTGCCCCAGCTGCTGCAGCGCCGAAAGAAGTTTGCTCCCAGCCATCCACATGCCCAGCGGTTGAATGCTAGCTTGGCAAAATTGCTAGCACTTCAACTGCTGCCTTTTCAGTTGGTAGACTCTGCCCCCTTCCGTGAGTTTGTGGAATGTGCGGTTCCTCAGTGGCAGGTACCCAAACGCCACTTTTTCTCACGGAAGGCGATTCCGGCTCTCTACCGGCATGTGGAAGGCAATGTCCATGCCTCGCTGGACAGGGCGGTCAGCGGTAAGGTGCATATTACCGCTGACTCATGGTCCAGCAGGCATGGACAGGGACGTTACTTAAGTTTCACGGCGCATTGGGTGACTCTGCTGGCAGCTGGGAAGGATGCAGGACAAGGTGCAGTAGTGTTGGAGGTTGTTCCGCCACCACGCCTCCAAAATGCTGATTGTGACACACCTCTCTCCTCCACCCCCTCCTCTTCTTCTTCCTCCATGGCCTCTTCCTCGGAACCAGCGGTGCTCCGTAGGCGTTCAAGGGGCTACGCAAGTACGCAGGCCAAAAGATGCCATGCGGTGCTTGAGCTGGTGTGCTTGGGGGACAGGAGCCACACTGGGGCAGAGGTTCTGTCAGCTCTGCAGGGGCAGGTTCAGAGGTGGTTGACGCCACGCCAACTTAAGGCAGGAATGGTGGTTTGCGACAATGGCACCAACCTCCTCTCTGCCCTCCGACAGGGACAACTGACCCATGTGCCCTGTTTGGCTCACGTCCTTAACTTGGTGGTGCAGCGGTTCTTGGGCAGGTACCCGGGCTTACAGGATGTCCTGAGGCAGGCCAGGAAAGTCTCTGTGCATTTCCGCCGGTCATATAATGCCAGTGCTCGGCTGACGGACCTCCAAAAGGAGTTTAACCTGCCCAAGAACCGCCTAATCTGTGACATGCCCACCAGGTGGAACTCGACGTTGGCCATGCTGCAGCGGCTGCACACGCAGCAGAGGGCCATCAATGAGTACCTGTGCGACTATGGCACCAGGACAGGGTCAGGGGACCTTGGTTTTTTTTCCCCACGCCAGTGGGCCATGATCAGGGATGCATGCACTGTCCTGTCACCATTCGAGGAGGCCACGAGGATGGTGAGCACTGACAGTGCATGCATCAGTGACACTGTCCCCCTTGTCCACCTGTTGGAGCACACGCTGCGTGGAATAATGGACAGGGCACTTGAGGCAGAACAGAGGCAGGAAGAGGAGGACTTCCTTAGCTCTCAAGGCCCCCTTTATCCAGACAGTGTTCCTGCGTGCCCGCCGATCACACAGGAAGAGGACGAGGAGGAGGAGGAGGAGGAGGAGGAAGATTGTGTCAGTATGGAGGTGGAGCCTGGCACTCAGCATCAGCAGTCTTTAAGGGATCAGTCCCAAGGAACACATGGACTTGTACGTGGCTGGGAGGAGGTGGCTGCGGACGTTGTTGTCCTTAGTGACCCAGAGGACTCCGGACCGAATGCCTCAGCAAACCTACGCTGCATGGCCTCCCTGATCCTGCAAAGCCTGCGTAAGGATCCTCGTATTCGTGGTATCAAGGAGAAGGACCAATACTGGCTGGCAACCCTCCTTGATCCACGTTACAAGGGTAAGGTTGCGGACCTTATCTTGCCATCGCAGAGGGAGCAGAGGATGAAACATCTTCGGGAGGCCTTGCAGAAAGGTCTGTGCAACGCGTTCCCAGACACTGGGAGGTTACAAACTCCTGTTTCTGGACAACGTGTTGCTGAGGCTTCGGTCAGTCAAAGAAGGAGCGGTGGAGAAGGTGGCCGTCTGACCGATGCGTTCAGACAATTTTTTGGTCCGCAGCCCCAAGGTATGATCGGTTCCAGCAACCATCGCCAGCGTCTGTTTTACATGGTGCAGGAATACCTAGGGGCAAGATCAGACTTGGACACCTTTCCCACCGAAAATCCTCTGGGTTACTGGGTCTTGAGGATGGATCACTGGCCAGAGCTTGCACAGTATGCAATTGAGCTACTGGCCTGTCCTGCATCCAGCGTTCTTTCGGAACGCACATTCAGTGCTGCTGGAGGCGTGGTAACCGATCACAGGGTGCGTCTGTCCACCGACTCGGTCGATCGGCTGACCTTCATAAAAATGAATCAGTCTTGGATCACCACCAGCTACCAAGCACCTGATGCAGATGTAACCGAATAATTTTTTTTGAAATCTCAGATCCCTTCAAAGACTGCCTATGCTGATGCTGAGTGACTACCCCTGAGTAATTATCCTCTTCCTCCTCAATCATCACGCTGATAGCTTGTAAGAACATTTTTGGTTCTGGGCGCCACCACCAGTGCCTAAGGCACAATTTTTCAGCCCCTGTTTAACAGGGGCGTGTAATTACAATTTTTGATGCAATACTTTGCAGCAGGGCTCGTTCCTGCATTCCAACTAGAGTGTCTGTGAGGGGTTGCAGTGTTGTGGCACCAGCACCAGTGCCTAAGACCCAATTTTTCTGCCCCTGTCTAACAGGGGCGTGTAATTACAATTTTTGATGCAATACTTTGCAGCAGGGCTCGTTCCTGCGTTCCAACTAGAGTGTCTGTGAGGGGTTGCAGTGTTGTGGCACCAGCACCAGTGCCTAAGGCCCAATTTTTCTGCCCCTGTCTAACAGGGGCGTGTAATTACAATTTTTGATGCAATACTTTGCAGCAGGGCTCGTTCCTGCGTTCCAACTAGAGTGTCTGTGAGGGGTTGCAGTGTTGTGGCACCAGCACCAGTGCCTAAGGCCTAATTTTTCAGCTCCTGTTCAACAGGGGCATGTAATTACAATTCTTGATCTAATATTTCACAGCAGGGCCCTGTGAGGGCTTACAGTGTTTTGGCCACAGCAACACCTAAGGCCCAAATTTCTGCTGAGTATATAGGGCAGGACCCTACTTTCAAACATCTAACTTACAAACGACTCCTACTTGCAAACGGAAGGAGACAACAGGAAGTGAGATGAAATCTACCCCTAAGGAAGGGAAATTCTCTCCTGTAAGAGTTAATATGGGAAAACAATTTCTCCTTTCCACTGATGCTTTCCAATCCTTGTTCCACAAAAAAACCCAAATTTTCAAAAAACATTTTTCATTGGGACAAAAAAGTGAGGTGAAATCTTCTGAAGAGGAGGAAAGACGCAAAACAAATGTCACAGGGGTGATAACCCTTCCCTATGTTTTCCAAAAAGCTTAGAAAAGATTTTTTGGCTGGAGCTAAACACATTAAAAATGTTCAAAATTACAAACAGATTCTACTTAACAACAAACCTACAGTCCCTGTCTTGTTTGCACCGCCTGAATACTGCTGTTCAGAGTATATAGGGACCTTTCCTTATTTTAATTTGGGTGCGGGGTTCCCCTTAATATCCATACAAGACCCAAAGGGCCTGGTAATGGACTGGGGGGTACCCATGCCGTTTGTCTCACTGATTTTCATCCATATTGCCATGACCCGACATGACATTAAACCCGCAAGCAGTTTTAAATGAGATTTTTTCCTTTAAAAATGACATTTGGTGCAGGGACTGTTCTAAACATGGGAAACACGCGTCACTTTACAGGCATACTATAGACACCCCCCAGGTACGATATTTAAAGGAATATTTCACTTTTTTTTTTTTACTTTAAGCATCATTAAAATCACTGCTCCCGAAAAAACGGCCGTTTTTAAAAGTTTTTTTTGCATTGATACATGTCCCCTGGGGTAGGACCCGGGTCCCCAAACCCTTTTTAGGACAATACCATGCAAATTAGCCTTTAAAATGAGCACTTTTGATTTCGAACGTTCGAGTCCCATAGACGTCAATGGGGTTCTAACGTTCGTGCGAACTTGCGGTCCGTTCGCGGGTTCTGGTGCGAACCGAACCGGGGGGTGTTCGGCTCATCCCTAATGCTTAGGAACACTCTCATAGAGATATGCTTCACCAGGATAATGCTTGTTGGTGAAGCAAGACCAAGCACTGAGCTCGGGGAAGACTTGTAGCTAATGGACATAATAAAGCTTATCATTTGTCCTCATTTCTCATCTCTGATTTCACTAATCACACCCCAGGACATTTTAGCTGTGATTACAACATTGATAGGATTACCAGAGTGTTAATTGTACTTGATAAAAGGGACAGGAAGAATGGCTTTATCCTTACCGTCCTAACCCCCTGCAGCTCCACCGAAGAAGTATAGTACTGTTATCATTCATCGAAACTCCCCCACGATGTGATTGATTCATTAGCCTTTTATAATACCTTGTTTGGCCGACCATATCTGATACTGGTATGTATAAAGATACATCATGTCCCAGATGGTCAGCACTCTCATAGGGAAAGGTATTCCAAATGATCCCAAGGAAGTTGTCCTAAATTTGAAGTCTAAGCACTTTACAAATACCCAGTTTTGCCTCCTTATTTTTCTTTTTATGCTGGCCAAGCAAGCTCTAGCCAAAGCTTGGTGGTCCTCACCCACCTGGTAACACAGGTGAAGAATAAAATGCATAGATCTCTTGAATGAAAACGACCTGAAAGGACAAATTACATCAATTTGGGTGAGTTTGGAACCCCTTGATTGAACATTATTTATCTAGGTGCTTTGACCTTTCGTTGTTAATCATCTGACTGCTTTATCAAGCTAGTTAGGCAACTTTTCCTGGTTAAAGAGTGACCCACTTCTAACCCCCCCCCCCCCCGTAGATCCCCCCAACCCTTGCCCCACCTTCCACCACTGCCTACTGTACCTTCCATGTCGGCCCCTCTTCCTTTCTTTCACTTTTCCTAAATCTTTACTTTTCTAGTTGGGTGTTATAGCTCAGTCAAGATATTTTTTGAGATTTTTTGCTGAAGAGTATTGTGAACATGGATTATGGTTATGGCACCAATTTGCTGCACCACCATTGTATTGCACCTTGATTATGTGTGAACAACCTACTTGGCTGAAAGTATGCTTGCTGTCATGTTGAAGAAAAGCTTATTGAAACTGAAGATACTTCAAGTGCATACACCATGAACCGATATTTCAGAGGTTTAAAGGTGATCTTCAAACCACCACCCCTCTTTCCCCCATACCCCTTTTTTTTAACCCATCCTACCTATTACGCAGAGTAGTTGTCCTCAACTCATACTCACCTGCCTGGGAAATCTATGGTCTACTAAGACCTGCTGCTTCGCTGCCACAGCCCGGCTCCTACATTGTCATCTTCTACTCTGATGTCATCTGGAGCCATCTGTCTCTTCCAGGTTCTTGCAGCTTGCCCCTGATGATGCGCCACCAGGTCTGCCTACTGTCTGCTGTGTATCCCTGCATTTGTAGCCCCTGAAATATGCAACAGGAATATTCCAGGATGCTGTAGGAGCAAGGACACATCATTCTCACCTGGGTGGGCATGGCGGCGGGGGAAAGGCTAGGGTATAAAAATGTAAAAAAGTATAGAAAAATAAAACATCTTTTTTACACAAGGGAGCATAGGGGAGTGCAGGGAGGTAAATTCATTTTCAAGAGTGAAGGTCTGCTTTTAATCTCTCAGGAGCTATGTTGGTGAGATCTGTGCATCGGGATACTGGTTCTGTACACCCGGTGTGGGGATCCCACTCTTTCTGTTGAGTTTTCATTAGTTATATATGAAGTGGTTATCACTTCCATCTAGCAGCACTAGGGTTGTCAGTTCCAATCCAAACCACGGCATTACCTGCCTGGAGTTTGTATGTTCTCCCTGTACCTGCATGGGTTTCCTCCCACACTCCAAAGACGTGCTGGTAGGTTAATTGGTTTTGATCTAAATTGGCCCTAGTATGTGTATGTGACTTAGGGACCTTATATTGTAAGCTCCTTGAGAGCAGGGACTGATGTGAATGTACAATATATATGTAAAGCGCTGCGTAAACTGGCAGCGCTAAAGAAGTACCCGTAATACATTTAAAAAAATAACAGAGGAATTAATAATTTATGGAGAATACAAAACATGTAAGAGAACATGAACTGAGACAGTATAACTGTGGACTGAGAGTTTAAATCCTAAATCCAGGAAGTGAGAAAATAATAAAATATGTCCCTCCAGTAGATGAAGGATTGAAGGATCTTTTCATTAGCTTGTTTTATCTTGGAGTTGGTATAACACAGAGTATTACTTACCATAATCTAAGGTTCCATGGTCTTCCTTCTCTCTGGTTCCTTTTGTGCTGACTGGTCCCTCAAAGTCACGTTTATTGCCAGTTTCTGACTGGTCTTGCCCCCTCCCTCCTGCATCATCATGGTCAACGGTGGACCATTGGCCATGTCCCATTATTATGACAGGACTGCAAGTCCTGCATTGTATGTGAAGACATGAGACATTCCAGCACTGGAGAGAAGAGAACTGGACTGCTAGATACTGTGGACCAGGAGTTACTTTTTGTTAGCCCATTCGCTGGACAAAATGAGCAAGAGATTCTATATCAGCTTGAAAGAAAACATACTTATCATCTTTAAGGGTGGCTACAGATTGGCACCTACTGGGATTTACATCTGATGGTTACAGCAGCAAGCATGATACTTTAGATCTGGTCAACTTGCGAAAATTTCTCTGTATGTAACTGAGCGTCTTTGAGCTCTAGAGGCTTGATGATCACAACAGAAGCATGAAATTGCAAACACTGACTGCCAGCTTAAAGTTGGTTCTACGCAACAAATTAGGGTGTCTCATAATTCTCATTCTTGGCTGTAACTGACCCAATCTTCAGTTGAGTTTGTCAACTCCAGTGTTGGTCAAGCATTTCATACTCTTTGGAGAGATTCTTTTCACATGGTAACATCACAGGAAACACAGGGACATAGGCAACAATGAAATCCAGAAAATGATTTAACCCTTCCCCATTTTATCCAAAACAAAATAAAAGGTTTTGGCTAATGTTCTTTTTTTTTCTTTTTTTTTTTAGTCATGATAGCAGATAATGTAATTATTGCAAAAAGAGAAAGTTGTTGACCATTGTCAAGATGGGGTTGGTTTAATAAAAGTGAATATGCTGTTCACATTCCACGGTAAAGCCAGCCATAGATGGTTCAAATCTCGGTCAGTTCAGCAGGAGCTGGCCGAGATTCGAACCATGTATGGCCAGGCTGAATTTACAAAGTTGATTGATCAATTAACATGGGCCTGCAGGATTTTATATGCGATTACCGCAAAGAATAATCACTGTCTTCAATGGTTTGGCGGGAGAGATTCCCCTGTTAACACTGCCTGTGCTGATGGGGGAATCAAGCAAATATTTTTCCTGCGACCATGGGGAAAAATGTATGGCCTGCATAAGTTGCACTTTGCAAGAGAATTTTACCCAGAGCTTAGTGAATGTGGTGAAATTGTACTTTACAAAGAATACCCAATCACGTGCAAGGAAAAGCTCCTATGAATTTTCCCTTGCACAGTGCACCATCCATTGCAATGTGAACAGTATATTTGCCTTTAGTAAATAAATTTGAATGACCTTGGTGCATTCTTGAAAATCTGAAGTTGCCCTTAACAACCAAACGACGACGCTCACATTCTTTTTTTAATGCACTAGCAAAATTCAATTGGCTATTCAGCTAAGGCTTCCATTTTGTTCTACCCTAGATTTTACATCAAGGCCTGTTCATCCAGCAGACTTGAAAGAATCCACTAGGCATATGCTACATAACCTTTGTCAACTTCTACAGAGGTGACCTTATGACCGCAAATCATAGGCAGGCGTCATGAGAACACACCATATTTCAGGGTTTATTGGGGTCTTGGCTTTTCTCTGGAATGTATGACTTGGCCAAGTGAGCCTTGACCATTTTTTTTTTTTATGGCTGACCTTAACTAGACCATAACAGCCATTATATATATATATATATATATATATATATATATATATATATATATATATATGTATTTTTTTAACTGCTCTTAGTATCATTTTTCTTTTAATGAAGCAAAAACGTGTCACATCATATGACAGCCTTTTGCTGCACTTCAGTATTCCTTTCAGTTCACCTCCAACAAAATGAATTTCCTTGCATAATATTTTCAGTTTTATCAGTTTCCTAGCCAAAGTAATTTACTTATGGCAGCCATCCATTCTGTGAGTCCTCGGTGTAATTAAATATAACATTTTAAGCTGACTCTGGCACCATTAATGTGTTCCTGACCTTACTTTACTCCAGGACGGATTCAAGTCCGCGTGGGTTCAAGAGAAATGTACCCCTCTTTATAATTACGGTTTATTTTTTTATTTTAATACTCACCAACATTTACAAGGCATAATTTTTTATGCCAACTTAGAATGCCTGTGCTAGTTTCTGGAACATTTTCAAATAATGTTATCACAATACAAATGCTTTAAGTGCAGTTGAGCAATAATCTTCCCATGTGTGGATTGTGAACAAATGTATCGGCAGTCTGGGGGTAGCCGGGGTCAGCAGGAGAATAAACTGTACCAGTCAGTGGATTAAATGCCTCTGCTGAAATAGGAAAGGTCTTCGGAGAAGGAGAGGAAGCTAAAATGTTCTAAAAGCCACACTTGCCTCCTGAGCTTTCTGTTAGCATAGCTAGGAATTCTCTGGATCTCACCCGGAGACTCTGGCCAATTAGTGTTTCTTCTTTCCCCACTGCTAAGGCAGAAAGTAGTGACAGCAATGCCAACTGTCAACTAGAATCCGGGAGTGGCAAGTCAGCACAGGAGGAGAGAGCTGGGAGAAGGTGCAGGCTGTGCTTTCTCTCTGCCTCCAGCACTATGTGCACCACTTGCCTCTATTTCAGAGTGGATTGCTTAGTTATTTGTCCCCCATTACCCCACCCCAATCTCAGGCTCTCTGACACTGGGGGGGTTCTCAGATATGCCTGTTGGTTCTTTAAAACCTAACTCCAGGAAACTTGAAAATTATCCCTTACAGTGAGGCTTTGTCCATCCTGCAATTGTTAAATTATGGGTGTCCAACCTGTGCCCCATTGGCCGCTATGAATGTGACCCAATACAACTTAAAAATGTTGATTTTTTTTGGGGTGGAATTTTTTGTAAAAATGCGTTTACACTTTACAAACACATTCGACCAAAGAAAAATTTGACTCTGTCTCTTTACTGGACTTTTGTAAGTTCTGTCTTCGCAAAGAAAAAATCCCACTCTTTACAATCATGCCTTATTCATGTCATCAGTTTTCAGCATCACCTATATTTGTGAGCAACTATTTTCAAGGATGAAGCACATGAAGGGCAACATTAGAACCAAAATATCTGATGAGCACCTTGAAAATTCATTGAGAATTGCATTGAACCTGATTAATGCATTAGTTTATCAAAAACACTGTCAAATATGACCCTAGTTTATTGTTGCCTTCTTTTATCTTTATAATTAAAAAAATACAAAAAAAAATTTGTTTTTTTTTTACCTAGATAAGTACATTATCTATATCCATGATCATTAACTTGTAATCTGCCCAGCTTTCTCTACTCATCAGTTATCCTAATGTTAGTGTATTTTATGTGTGGCCCAAGACAATTCCTTATCTTCCAATGTGGCCCAGGAAGGTCAAAGGGTTGCACACCTCTGGGTCAAATGCTTGTTTAGGTCTAGGGGACATAGTAGAAGACCTACTTACCTGATCCTCCACTCCTCTGCGCTGCTGGACCAGTCCCATCAGGGTCTTCTCCCCATTGCTCCTTCAGTCTAAGGTACTGATGTTATCAAGACCAATGCAGAGTCCGTAGTCCTGCTTTTGACATGACGATGCTGTGGGACAGTCCACTGCATGGGGGAGCGCCGTCTGCTGGGGGAGAGGAGGACTTTCCTAGACTAAATAAGCAAGGGAGAATTTTCAAAGTTCCTGGAGCTTTAAAGCTGAATTCCTG
The DNA here is from genome assembly GCA_037952925.1 of Lithobates clamitans. Classification (NCBI taxonomy): domain Eukaryota; kingdom Metazoa; phylum Chordata; class Amphibia; order Anura; family Ranidae; genus Lithobates; species Lithobates clamitans. The sequence continues at coordinate 3,923,091 of JBBGZY010000099.1, read as the reverse complement.
GCATGACAGAGTGCTATCCATGCTACTGAAATACATACATCCTCTGCCAAAGGATCCATAACTGTGTTCAGCCAGTTTCATGATTCAGACACCCTGGCCATTCACCATAACCAGTTTGGTGATCTAACTTTTCTGTACTCCACTTAAAGTGGAGTTTCACCCACTTTTACAACTCTTCAGCATCCCTCACTAAACTGCACTGTAAACAAGTTGGATATTTTTTTATTTTTTTTCTCAGCACATACTGTATATCTGCTGTATTCATTTTTCACTTCCTCCTCCCTGGCCGCGGCCCATCGCATCATTTCCTGTTTGCAATGCCTTCTGGGAAGGGGCGGCAATTTCCTCTGAAACTGCCGTTGCTATGGAAACCTGACCTGAAACCTATTACACTGCTTGTGCTGCACTGAGCATGTGCGAGATCTGCAAGGATGAGATCCAGGAAGAAATACAGTCTGGCTTCAGATGCCCACACTTAAGATGGCCACGGCCTGCTGTAAGTTTATAAAATAACAAACTACTGCTATAAACTAACAAAACAGACCTTAGTTTACAGACTAACTTTACTAGAATACATTAAGCTTGTGTATTATAGGGGTATTTTTATTTAAAAAGTATAATTTCGGCCGGAACACCACTTTAAGCAATATAGTTGTACCTACCAACACCACATACACAATGCTTAGAAAGTCTAGAAGTGGATGCACCAGACAGGAATGCTTACTTTATTTCTTGGTGTTCTTGTTTTTTTTTCGTTTCTGCCCCAAGATGTGGATGTGCCCTCTACTGCTGGTCTTGCATTGTATTTGATGCCATCTGAAAAGGGAGCAAGTGACATGATCAGACAAGAGAAGCGGCTTCAAGAGGACTGGTTACCAATACAATAACTGGCTGGCAGGAAGCTTAATTTATTTGTCCAGCCCCGAGTTGGGTTTCAAATTGTGGCATTCAGCTTTGTGTGATAGGCAGAAGCTTGTTGTTACACAGCTAATCAGAATTCATTTGACATTTTTCAAGTGAGAGCTGAAAATAAAAGAAAACATTTGATTGGTTCATGTGAGCTGTATATGCTTTTTATGCTTTATTATTTTTTTTATCTCAAGACAAAATTATAGTGCCCCGAAGTTCCCAGCATGAGTGTAAGAAAACATAATTGACAACCCTCACACAAGTTCATTTCACCCTATCGTCTTGTAACTCTGTCAGAATGGGACTTGTGAAGATCTATAAAGCGAGGAAATCACCAGGCACATGGTTTTCATTCCCAGGTCGTTACAGCTGTCATTTATATTGTGCTGTTAGAGCAATGGCTGGCGGATTATAAAGGAAAAGTGCCGGAGATGGGGTGATAATCCCAGAGTGTCACTTCTGTCAAGACAGCAAGATTGCCGAGATTTATCCCTGGCCAAGACTCATACCGGATTCCTATAGACTTCTTCATTGTAGCTTTTCAGAATTAAAATAAAATTCTACACTAGTAGGAAAAATAAGTTGTGCCCCCACCTCTCTACATGAAGAATATCATGCTCATTTTGTCTACAGATTATTACTTGCCATGACCTGTGATCCTGTTACAGCTGGCGTTCCAATCCTCTTCTCTCCATGTAAGCATGGTTTCCTTCCCATCATTGCACTGCAGGACCAGTGTTGGCCTGTTGTTCTGCATTGCATGTGATGATGTCACAGGAGGGGCAGCGGCATGACCAATCAAAGGCCGCCAAGAACAGAGGATTTGGGGGACTAGTCGCTACAGCCAGAAAAAGCAAGGAGGAAGACTATAGGACCATAGAAAGTATTATTCTTTGGTAGATTATCCCCTAGGGCAGGGGTCTGCAAAATTTTCAGTATGAGGGCCAAATTGTATATATTACAAATACTGTATTCCTGGGAATAATCAATGAAATAATACATTTTACTTGTTCTTTTTGAGAAGTAGCGTAATTTGATTCAAAACCAAAGAGAAAGAACTTCAGTAAAACAAAACAACACCCCACCCTCCACCCTCCATATGGGAGTCCCCCCTTACATAAGGGTCCCCATCTTATCCCTCTTAGATCTAGAAGATCTAGAAGTTTTATCTCAGAGTATTCCGTTTTGGTGTTGGGATTTATTCACTTATGGACTTTATGCTTATTTTCTCATTAATGTGCACATTTGAGTCTGATGCAGTGTTTTCTTTGTTGCAGTTTTTTTAAATGATTATGTATAGCGCCTTATTCTTTATTTTATAATTTTGCACAGTTCCAGTGATTCGTTCACTTTAAAGGGGGCAGCTGTTTGTTTATATGTTCTCATCCCCACAAGGCAAAAAGGTATTTCACCGTGTCAGACTAGTGTATTGTTGTCACATCCCTAATGTAATTAGAAAAGAAGAACCCCCTTCGTTTTTAATATTGGACCTCCATGCTCGGGAGCACTGAAGAGCGGGGTGAAGCTTGGATGGAGGTTTCTTCCTTCACATATGGAGGTCCAATATTAAATGACTTAGAGGGTGCTATACCTGGATAAGAAGCCATATTGCGGCTTTGGATAACGTCAACCCCCCATATCTACAAACCTTGCAGTTGACAATCTGCTACATATGATTCCCTGTGATCACTAGGCAAATGAAAATAGGCGAGCTTTCCTTTCTAACACTTCTGTGTGATACGGGTGCACCTGGTGGACGCCTATCGTCACCCCCACTCACAGTACCTCATTTATCTGTTTTAGTCGCATGATGGAACATTTTGCATGTAAGACAAAACTATGATTGTATATATTCTTATCAAATACCCCTGATGAAGGTGCTTGAGCCAGAAACGCGTCGGGTACCGGAGATCACTTTGTACCGGAGAGTAACACTTATGTCATGCAAACCATGTAACCTGTTGTGTGTTTTTTGTGTTTTTTGTAATATGTTTTGATATATCTTTTTAAACCAATGATCATTTCATGACCGAATGATTTTATGTACATACAACAAATACATTTTCTAATCTATTTACATGTGGCTGTTGCCTATAAAGTCCCAACGAAGGGGGTTCTTCTTTTCTCATCCCCACAAGGCGCCATTTTTTTGGTACACATTTTTTGCATAGGTTAACTTTAAAGATAATCTAATACAGCTAATAGGTTGTTTAGATAGCAAAAAAGATCGCCCTATACATGCTACATTCTGCAGACAACTGTACATCATTAAAATGGTTTAGAAGTTTTTGCAATCTGTTTATAGTTTGAGTATTGGAGTTCGGAGTTGAGTCATAAAACTTGGAAATAAACATCACAGAGCATGAAACAGACCATACGTCAGACACATGTCAGTGTATAATCCTATAGGCGGAGGTGAGGCTCCATCCACTCTGGAAGACAAGATTGTTGTTATTTTTAAGATTATATTATTTTCTCATTTATTATAAGGCATAGCTGTGGTTAAAGAAAATTCTCTCTAATGGGGGGGGGACTTGTCATCTCTCTTGAATATAATACTGTTTTACATTAGTTTTCGATACTAAATATTTAGAAAACATATCTGAGTTCCAAACGGCCACATTAAATAAAGGGATGGTGAAATCTTAGATTTTTTAAAACATATGTACAGCAAAAACTATTTTTATTAAATTGAATTGAATAATTTTAGCTGAGATGGGTTTACCCCCCCCTTTTCCCCATGTCAGTTTAGTTTTTGCTTTCTGTGTCCCATTGGGGAGATTTCCCTTCACTCTCTTTTCTTGAGACAGAACAGGAAGTGCTCCCCAATCAATAGGGGGCATGTTCTTTGATGAATGGAGGACTCTAGTGCTAACTCAGCAGGGGATGTGTTGGACAGCAACACAGAGAGACCACTGCTTCCATACAGAGAGCAAGGGTCATCCTCTGCACCAAGCTGGCAGTGGACAGGCTTTTCTACTCAAGCTGTGTCTGCTTTCTATATAAAATGAACTGTAATACTTTAAACACCTTTTGTTTTTAATTTATTTAGCAAAGTTAAAGTTCAATAGGTTTTTAAAGTGTCTATCCAGGCAAATATACAAAAAATAGTAACATACCCTAATACAGTGGAACCTCAAATTACGAGCATAATCCGTTCCAGAAGTATGCTCGTAATCCAATGTACTCGCATATCAAAGCGAGTTTTCCCATTGAAGTCAATGGAAACAAAAATAATTTGTTCCGCATTGACTTCAGTGGGATGCAATACCGCATGCAGCCAGAGGCGGGGGGGTGCCGGGGAGCCTCGCAAACCGGCGAAAAAGCCCGAGGGACACTTCGGCTGACCTCGGCAAACCTCAGGAAAAACTCTGTTCACGAGCCTTTCCGTGCATTTCCGAACGGCGCCGATCAGCGACTTTCGGCTCTGCTTGGCTCTGGCGCCCCCCACCTCAGGGCAAAAGCGGTACTGCACACCGCTTTTGGCCTGAATCCTGCTCGTTTTGCGAGACAACACTCGCAAACCGAGTTAGGATTTTTAGAAATACAGTGCTCGGTTTGCGAAACACTCGTTAACCCACTGTATTTATTTACATTTCTTTTATCTTTTTTTAATTGTAACATTTTAGATTGAGTCCTCAACCTTAATTAGGTATAACAAATCTGCTTCTAGCAGACACAAGGCATCCAGCCTGTTTTAAAGCATAGTTCTTAAGCTGGGATTTTTGATATTCTTGAATTGTGAAAATTATTATTATTATTATTATTATTGTTATAATACAGGATTTATATAGGGCTAACAGTTTGCGCAGTGCTTTACAACATGAGGGCAGACAGTACACTTACAATACAAATCAATACAGGAGGGATCAGAGGGCCCTGCTCGTTAGAGCTTGCAATCTAGAAAATGAGTGTTGAGCGGCACCTATTAATGTTAAAAAAATGTTGATCCTTCCAGTTCCCTGTTCATTAAAGGGTAAGTTCACCTTTACAGAAAACTCTGTAAGGGGAACTTACACAGGTCCCCCTCCTTACCCCTCCCCCCCTCCGGTCCCGCTGACCTGGACTGCTGATATCTCCGGTTCTAAGCCCCGGTATATAGAAATCCCCTGAGCTGAATGTCCAAAACGTCCCTTATCAGGAGGGATGTTTCGGGGCATTCTAATTGGTCAGCGCCATCATGTGGGCGGCGCCGACCAATCAGCAGCTGCATAGCGCATCCTGTCAGCTATGGAGAAGATGCGTGGCTGCACAGAGGATTTCTAAGCCCCGGACTCCTGCCGTGGATATACCGGGGCTTAGAACCGGAGCTTGCCGTGGTCGAGTCAGTATGGGGCGAGGGGAGGGACATGTGTACGTTCACGTTACACATTTTTCTGTAAAGGTGAACTTACACTTTAAAGTGTTATTAAACTCACATAATTTAAAACTATCAAAAAATGGTGTATTACATGCTGTTCATACTCACTATGAGATTTGTTTCCTGTGTTCTGCAAAAAACCTGGTTGATCCTGCTGCTCTCTTCTCCCCCTTCTGTCCATGTCTGCAGTTAGGGATGTTGCAGAGCAGATTTGGCAGCTAGTCCACATGCTCAGTCTTCAGTGACTTTCTATGCTGAGCATTTCCTCCCTATCACATCTGAGCAACCCAAGTGACTTTAGAGTCACACATGTGGGCGTATAGACAGTGGTAACTGACAGCCCACTCCCTCCCTCCTCCTCCATGCCCACTAACCAGCAAAACACAATGAAGGCAGGATATTACATATTGATTGATGGAGGCTTCTCCTCCCTGATATTCTAAGACACAGGCTGGAGGGGGCGTGACACAGCGTTTGACCATCAGAAATCCACTCACACCATGTTACTGCCAAAAATAATAAAGATTTGTTTTCTAATATATATTTGTATGACAATTTAAAACAGTTTATTACTCTGTATTCTTAAGGCTGTTTTTTTTTTTTTTTTGAACATGTGACCCTTAGCAGAGGACTAGAAGCTCCTCCTGCCACTGTTTCCCTGCAGACAGGCTGGGAAAGAGTTGTGGCGTGACAGCTGTATATCGATTAAGAAAAAAGGTACTTAGTTGTTTTTTAATGAAATTAATTACAGTGCCATCAACCATATACAGATTGCAGTTATGTGATCGCACATGAAGATGATCAAAAAAATGTATTTTGCTATTTTGTAATTACTTTCATTAAGTAAGAAATTAGACAGGATTAGAAGTGGTGTGGGGACATTTGTAAACTTTAAAGAAAACAATTCCAATCTTCTTTATAACCCATCTAACAATAAATGTGCATAGAGGCAACTGTATGATCTTTGCAGTTCTACCATGAAAATATGAACATGAAATTAAAAGAAGTGCATACAGCTTACTAATAGAGCTAAATTGAGGGTTTTAATTTTCCTGAAATGTTGATTTAAATTATTAGATGGTGAAATCAAGGTGGATTTTGGTGTTTTCTTTCAACTATTATGAACTTGTTATTATGCTGGAAACAAAAAAACTGAACACTGATTACTATCATTATTTATTTATATTTTTACAAAAAGAAAAAACTGACATTAAAAATAAGTAAAAAAAAAAGTGATAGCTCACAAATAAAGATCAAATACACAACCCCCCCCCCCCCCCAAAAAAAACCCACAGATACTAAGAACAGTGAAAAAGAACAAACAAAACTACCCTAAATACACAAAAAAAATCCTATAAATTAATAAAAAAAAGAGCAATTACTAATTGGCAATGTGGCAAAATCTATTTCACCAAAACCACTCATCCCTACTCACTAACTGTACTCTGCCAGAAGCTGGACTTTTCATATTGTAATTCCACTAGGCAATCATTCAAAAAGTAAAGTGAGGCTTAGGCTTTGTTTCAAAGTGTGTCTGTCTGAGAACCGGTGACAGAGAATAAGAACAGGATGGAGAATGGAACAGTATAACTGACTTACCCTATTGAGAGGTATGAAGGAAATGGAGCAAAAACAAAATGACATTTTAATGGAGACATGATTCTACATCAAAGGATGAGTTTTTACTGAGGCTCATGTGGGTCATTGTGATCAAAATAGTTTAAAGGCTTCAAAAAACATATTTTAAAAGCTATTAGCATTTAATAGGTGGTGTTCATAGCTAAAGATGACAACGTGTCAGCGCATAGACCTCTGCTTTTCCTGTGCTACTATAAACTGTGTCCATTATTTGATCTGTTACAATGGCTCCTGGTAGAGTAGGTTGTTAAAGCCAGAGGCGGCTCTAGGCTTTGTGAGGCCTTAGGCAAAACTTAAACATGAGGCCCCACGGACTGGGACGCTCCGTGATGAGGCCGCTATTCCTCAGGCAGCGGACAGTATCTGATTTGTCCGTCAGCTCCTAAGCCACAGAGTCCCAGTGGGGGTAGGCGGAGCCGCCGGCGTCAACTTCAGTGATTGAGAACAGGCAAATTAGGCGGCCGCGAGGCCCCTGTGAGTGCGAGGCCTTAGGCGACCGCCTAATTTGCCTAATTAGAGAGCCGCCTCTGGTTAAAGCCCAACTCCAACTTTAGAGTTTTATTCAATTGCCCTGGAAGAGTTAAAATGGAAAAAAAGCATCTCTGACTGCAACGATCAACCTATGTATGGCGCTGTCCCCAAGAAACTCATGGTGCTTCAATCCACATAGGTCCTCATCTGAGTTGAATGATGACATCCGTCCCGGTTCTTGTGAGCCCAGGGGGTCAGGAGCACACCTTCCTTGGTGGTGTGTCATCAAGTTGTTCTGGATTCAGAGCAGAACACTCCAGTAAATGGCGCTCACGAGTGGTGTCATTCTCTGCAACAACAAAAAATGTGTTGGAGAGAGCTTTTAGTTAGGGGTAATAAAGGTGGTGGGACTCCCAGGAAAGCTTGATTTGAGCTCTAATGGCACCAATGGATGAAGGTCGAATATTTCTAATCAGAATGACCTCTTAGAGATCTTTAAGCAGAGCAGTATGCCTATAGATATGCACACTTATTTCCCACAGCCGTTTATGGATTTGAGCATTTATGTATTTGGCCACCTTTATGTCTAAGGAACAATGGTCAATCCACCTAAAAACCCAGCCCTGCCAATAAAATACAGTATATTCACTCTGGGCTTTTGGAATTTATTTGCATCTGTCATCTATAAACCTTTTTTGCGGCCTTGACCTTTTTAATAACTGGGAGAGAATGACTTTAAAGCAAACTTGGACTTTACCAATTTAGCAAAAAAAAAAAATCAAATAAAGTGAGCTAGACAACAGGTCTAGTACTTCTAGATATGGGAAAGCACATGGCATTGTCCCTTGGATGCCACTTCCTGAGTGGCCAGGTGTCAGGCCAGTGACATCACAGCAACTCAACTGATGGCAGGCTTTTATCAACCCCCCCCCCCCCCCAAGAAAAAAATGCATGAAAGCTAGACCTGTTAGCTATGTGGGAAAGAGGCAGCAAAACAGCTCCAAAAATCAGTTTGTGTTTTGCTTCAGTTTTTGTCCAAATGTTTGCACTTCCCCCAAGTCTTATACTTACCAGTTGACAGAACCCTGTCAGATCAATGCTATGCTGTCCACAGGAACTGTGCAACATCTGCTGAAAACTCTTCTAGTCAGTCCCTTTTTCTTTGCATTCATGGAAAAAAAATCCCATATTTTCCAATGATAGATGGGAATTTTCCCCATGGGTGGCAAAATGTTAATCTGGCAAGAATGTGGCCAGGCAAGTGTAAGGTTTGGAGGGGTAGGTGTCAAAGAATAACAGTATGCTAGTAGAGTAATCCTTTAACTTTAGCACTGGCAGGTTTCCTACTTGAACCTGGGACCATAGTCCACATTTGGTGGAAATGCCCAGTGGTGAACAGACTTTGGATAAGGGTCTTTCATTTAATTTGTTCTTTAATTCACACAAATTACCATAACAATCACTACGAAGCTCTACTGATTAAATGAGATATGTTTTGTTCAGAAAGTGTGTTCTTTTACCATACATGTGCAGCTTCCAGATTAACTATGGCTAGAGCCTGGAAGACCCCTACGTTAAGCTTTGAGGCAGGTAAAAAGAGACTTACAGGTATAATGAGTAACAAAAAACGGCAGATTCCCACACCAAACTTTTCCGAATTTAGCAAACGTGAATTATTCACAGTCACAAGGACTTACCCATTCTTCCCTGTCTATATAGCTATGCTGATGAATTGGCCTTCTGGGATCCTCCCCCTCTGATTTTCCCCTTCTTTACTTTCTTTCCTGCCTGCTCTTCTGCCTTATTGACTGTACTTCTTTACCTACGGTCATTGAAACTTCTCTATAAAACCTTCTCCAGTGGACTAACATTATCAGCTGCACTAGATCTAGATAGTCTTACATGCCTTCTGTGATGAATTGGCTCTGATCTTTTTAGTCTGCTTTCCCTATATGGAGGTTTTTTAAGTCAGGTTGCTTGACATTATGTTAGCCTGTCTGTGTCTTTTGCACCATGCAATACGTCCAAATTTGACAAATTGTTATATTGTATACCTGATGTGAACTTTTCCAACTTTTCCTTTTCCAATAAACTCTTTTGTTGAACAATCTGGGACTGCAGTTTTTAAAACCTTGTCAGGTTGAGTTTGAGTTGCATTGTTTTATAGAGAAACATAATCTGTAAATGTTAGTTTTTGGGTGTGGATGCCCTAATGGGTGCCTTACATTTCTGGTGGGTCTCAGTCTTACCAAAGAGACCCACTAGTGTCCCCATTCTTGAGATTCAGGCTTTCTGTTTGTTCTGGTGACCATTGTTACTGATACTGAAGCAAGGGTGAATACAACATTTTGAGGATGCTTGTTTCGGTGTCAGCTGTCTAGCAGGATTTCCTTTACTGTAGAGAAAGCTCTCCTGACCTCCTGTTGTGTCTTCAAGACAGGAAATAAAGGAAAATGCCCCTAAGTGACAGGAGTCTTACCCCTTCCCCACTCTGTCCAAAGCTTTAAAAATGTTTTGGTGTTAGATACAATGTAAAACAAACCCTTTCTTCAATATCTTTCACCCCAGTAGCACAGATTCACCTTTCCTCGCCACTCCATTCAGTTGCCAGGGAAGGAAAATACCCAATACTTCAAAGTACAGAGAACCATGTGACTCACTAACATCAGCGTTGCACCAGTCACCAGGCACCAGTGCTGTCCCATGTGAAGAGTCCATAGTTCTGTTTAAGCTATGACTGGAGGTATCTTTTGCTCTCAGCAGCTGAATGGAACAGATGGGTGGCAAAGGTAAGGTAAGTATGTGAATCTTGAAGAAATTCCATCACTTCGGTAAAGTAGGTAGCCTTTAGGTCTTAGTTGTGCTTAGTCCTTTCCAAAGTGTTGGCATTTCTTTGAGATTCAGATTCTACGGGGCTGACAGACACCAAAAGCTGGAGCACTGGTGAACACATTTAACGTAATTATTTAAGGAGTGAAGGCAGTGCTCTGTGTCTTCTTTTCAATGTATGTGCTGCTGGGGAAGTAAAGCTTTTGCTTTGTCCTGCATGGGCAAAGCATAGGTTTACTTTAAAGTCATAGTCCACCTTTTAAAAAATTATATATTTATATTTAATAATAATTTATTTGAGAATGCAAAGCATTCCAGCCATGATCAGTGGGTCTTGGGTACAACCAACTCCTGCAGACTATTTCTCCAACCTCAGGTCTATACCATGGTACAGACCTTCAGCTATGGAGTTTGTGAACTATGAATCTCTCTGCTGTAGTGACAGAACTTGTAGTCTTTACACTGACAGATCTCTGAGATTGGATGACATAGCTGTGTGGGCAGAGGCAAATTTTCGCCAAATTCAAAATTAAACAGAAGCCTGTGGGGAGAAGTACCCCAAGATTCAGATCTAGAAATAAAAACAGAGGTAGATTTTTTTAACCTCCAATTATTTTGTACATGTGTTTTTCCAGCTTTTTACTTCAGCTCTAATTTTAGTCCCTTTGGAAAGAAAAAATGATTTTTGAAGATCGTGGAATGTAGGCGCTTTCCTTTATTAGTTTTGACAAAGCGCACCAATCCTCACGGCACCATTACGGGGTGTTGGACTGCATGCCCTCAGCCAGCTGTAATGGACTTGGCGCCTTGCTCGTTGAGTAGACCTCAGATTTCATCACGTTAAACCGCCATCTATGATTGCAAGGGAATTTGCCAACTTGTTAACCACAAGAAAGGCTAGTATGTTATTACACGCTACAGCTGCTCCTCTTCTCAGATGCCTGCTTGATATGTACGTCGAGGATGCTTTGCTGAACCCCTTCAGTACCACAAAGAACAGGGATTAATAGCTGACAAAATAGCCATCCCACTGTATAAAGTTAAAGCCCAACTCCAAAACTTTTGCTTTTTATTTTGGATAGAAGACACTACATAACTGTTTTCTGATCTAGACATCTAGCTATTTTTGGATATCTTATATTTAGGCAATTATATCATGGTTAGCACACCTGCAGACGGTGGTGGCCGAACACTCTAATGGACACACATTTAATATTGGCTTTTTTAGAAGTGGTGGAAGTAAAACATATTGGGATTGATTTACTAAAACTGGAGGGTGCAAAAGCTGGTGCAGCGCTGCATAAAAACCAATCAGCTTTCAGTTTTTTTTTTTTGGTCAAAGCTGAAGTTAGAAGCTGATTGGCTACCATGCACAGTTGCACCAGATTTTGCACTCTTTTGTTTTGAAGAATACAGAAAGCTTGATGCAAAGAAAAACATCAGTGCTAAGCTTCTCACAGACATGGGTCAGATCATGAACGGCATTGGAGGTTTAATGTTATTGGGAAAATGGAAGATGAGAGCAACTTCAGGAAATAGACCTCCATTGAGTCTCTGGGGTGCTGTCTGGTTTTAACTGCTGGGGATTGGAAAACACAGATTGAGGAAAAGTGAACTTTATGATTTTAGCAGAGCTACAGTGCTTGATACAAAGCATTAGTTGCTAAGTGGTTGACTTGGTTTTTTTTTTTAGTTCTGGGTAGAGTGGTGGTATTTTAGGACCCCTGTCATGATTTTATTGGTGATCAATCTCAGATTTATTCAGGAAGAAACAAAGGATACCGCAGAATTCATTTGGCGTGGAATAGCTGCCAGCCCAGAAATCACATACCTTGTCCAGAAACTACTACAATTAATTTATAATAGAATAACCCTAGGACTCCAGCGCTATCCTACCTCCCTTCACAGGTTTTACTGCTCTGTTTCCCCAAAATGGAGCTTCAGTTTCTTTCCTTGTTCGGATGACCAATGTCACTAGGAATAAAAGTTTGGCAAATTTCTGTAAAAGAGTTCTCCCTAGAACAGGAGCTGAAGGGAAATCTTCCATTGGGGACACTTGTTTCAGTGACAAATGACTATGAGAGGATTTACCTGCTTTTGTAGGGATTTCCTTTAATTTCTCTTGAACAGGACACAGATGAAATAAAAACTAGTAGGGTTTTAGCCATTAACTACTCTATCCAAAATATAATGAAATTGTTTTGGCTTTAGATATAATTTAAAATTAAACTCCAGGCACAATTTTTTAAATTTAAATACAGTCCTTTAAAGGCACAATATAAATCAATATTTTTTTTTGCATTGAATGTCTTTACTAAACCAGGATATTACCTTTGCAAAGTAGTGGTGACATCATCACTGTGCTGCATATAGCCTGTGCAGGGATCAGAGCTGTGGAGGGACCCAGCAGGCTCCACCCACTACATGCTGCCTGCAGAAAACTGCAAGGGGGTGGAGTCAAGACCAGTCACCCTGCACAAGGAGACAGAGCAGCAATGACTGGTCTTTATTACAGGAAGCTTGCGCACAGAGGCAAAGTAACACACTATAGAAAATTCAAGTTAAAAATACACATCTCTAGCATTTAGACCATGGGTCCCCAACCTCCCCAGCACCAGAGACTGGCCTCGCTGAAGACACCCCCTCCACGGACCGGGAGGCTGTTTGCAGGAAGTGCTGGGGGTGCAGCCTTTCTCTAGTTAATGGGTGGTGGAATGACTGTGACCATTATGATGCTGCACAGCCTCTGATCTCATGGTGTAAGCAAGAGCATCTGTCAAGCTGTGGCGGACTAGGCAGGGACTGAATGCTATGATGTGCTGTTGAGCACTGTGCCCAGTGTTAAGAGAATACATTCTCTGGGCGGAAAGTAGTGCTGGGAGAAGGTGCCCTCTGGCTATTGGAGGGTGGTAGTTCAGGTTGAGCTGTATCATTCATCCACCACCCACCCCCCGACCCCAGCAGGCCACGGACTGGCACCAGTCTGCAGCCCGGGGGCTGGGGACCACTGATTTAGACAATACATACTAATCCCGGAGTTCAGCTTTTTGGGGCTTTGGAAGTTTACTCAGGTGGAACAAATTGTGCTTAAAACTTTATTTCATAAAAAAATTGTGCTCAAATTTTCCAAGTATTTTCCATTCTGTTCTCCCTGGAGAACAATGAACCATGCCGCATATGTTCAGTTGCCACGGGATAAAAATGCTAACATATTGGAATTGCCGACTGATAACAAGAGTTTGTTCCATACAACGAATCTCACTTAATCATAACTGGGGATCTTTGTCTAATATAATGTCATCTCAAATGTGTTTGGCCTCAATAAGTCAGAGATGGGATGACAGCTTTCTCTAAACAATGGTATTAAAACATCACAATCTGAAGAAGTTAAGCAAAGCTCTCTGCCACTTAACACCTTCTCACGGGTCTCAAGCTGTGGAGGACCAAACAGAATGTTTTAGGTCAGGCCAATACACATGGTTCGTATTTGTCCAAGTGCACAAAGCTAGCTCTCTGTATGGAAACAGAATGTCATAAAATTGTGAGTAAAAGGGTGCCACGTTTAGTGTGTCAGCTCAAGTACTTAGTGATTCCTCTACGTGGAGTCTCCCCCAGATTACTTATATAAACAGGATCAGCTGCTTGGTTACATGAAGCTCAGTTAAAAGAGTATTAATAGCCAGCTGGATTCACATAGACTATCACTTGTTTACGTTGAGATTGATAGAGTTAAGTACTGGTGGTAATATATGGCAGGGTGTGTGATATGTATTGAGTAGATGTATTTAAAAACCAGCCACATCCAAAAATTATACGACGGCTGTACCAGAGGTGATGCAAAAGTGGTCATAACTTTTTGGTTAACTTTGGTCATTCGAATTTTACATGTTGGTAGAGTTACTCTTCCTCTATAGTAACTGTAGCTCCCTCCTAGTTAGGTTGCTAGCAGTTTGAGGCAAATTTTGTTTTTGGCTCCTCTGTAGCCAGTGGAGCAGGGTTTGATTGCTTCTGCTGGTTTCAGGCTTGACTGCTTTCCCCATGATTCCTGGTAGGTTACAGAATTTAGTGGGTAGAAGAGGCAGATCCTCACTTGCATATTTATACAGCCTTAGCCAATCCCTGGAAGAAAGAATGACCAGTAGGGGGCTGAGGTGTGTATAAATAGGCTGGTATCTATAACAGCAGGGTCCTTGTTTCAGTGGGAGAAGAACCAGCCTGAGGGCTGTGACCCTTTGGGTCACTTAGCTGAAGTTTAGAAGATGCCATGGGTCCTAGCTCAAGGAGAACTGGGGGACCTACGTCCAGAGTTATTGGGAGCAGTTTAGAGGAATTCCACAGAGGATCTGACCTGGAGATACATAATCCAGAAGCTGTGTGGTACTGCAGGGAAGTACGCAGCACACAGTGAGCACCAGCCTGAAAAAAAAGATCCTAGAGACTGTCCTTGTTAACTCTTCAAAAGAATGCTCCAGACTTGCTGGCTCAGAATTACTCTTGCTTTGAAGTCCCCTGAGTTGTAGTTCACTTGTCACTAACCTAAAGAGGGGGTTTCACCCTGAAGAGAGAGTTGCAGTTAGAGAGTGTCCTACTTTTGCACTGAATCTGGGGTATTCCGAAGCTTACCCTGCACCCTCCCCCCCAATTTCATCAAGTAATAAATCTAAAAAGACACTTTCTGTCTGGTTCTTATGAGGAGAGACTAATAAAACTCAGGACGAATAGCAAGACCCATCAGGGGTCAGTGGGCTACATAACTCTTCTTCTTTTTCATTGCAGATAAATAATGGATTCCAAGCAGAAGCAACGTGTACTCACTGAGTTCTTGACAAAGGGGTGCAGGCTTTCCGACTTCCATAGAAGGCTACAGAATGTTTACGGAGATGACTATTGACAAGAGTCACCAATGCCAAGACATTTCTCCTGTCAATGGTGTCATCTTCGTAAACATTATCTAGCCTTCTGTGGATGTCAGACTGCACCCTTCCTTCGCCAAGAACTCAACGAAGGCATGTTGCTTCTGCTCGGAATCCATAAGTCTGCTGCTTCTTCTTTCACCACCCAGTCACAGGCTGGGGAAGGGACAAGAGCACCACCTAACTCCAGCAGAGAAAAATCTGGTCTCCTCCCCTGCCAGATAGGGCAGTGCTGTGTAAATCTCAGGACTGGATGGACAACATTTTACAAATCCTTTAGAAGTTCAAAAGGCCTTATGTATATATTTTATCTGTATATTTAAGTGTTTGCCTGGGCCCCAGCTTTGTAATTTGAGAATGTCTCTGTTGGTAATGTGTATGGGCAAGCTTTTCAAAATATAACATTTTTATTCACAAATGGACAGTTTTCCCGTTTACTCAGAAAATTATTTCTGATGCGTTATTTAAAAAGGTAAATCAGGCCTTGTTAGATAAATCAGCAGAGAACCGGTTTTATGAGGACAAGTTAGAAAGAAGTTTGTCCAATCGCAACCCACACAGAGGAGCTGGAATCAGGCGGATAACAACGGCCCAGGTCAAAGCTTCATTTCTGAGCCTCAGGGGACATCTTTTGAGAGCAAATCTTCATTGTTCTGTCATTTTTTTTTTTGGTCAGGACAATTTTAGAGGATAATGAAAACTTTTACTGACTCAGAAATTTTAATAAAACGCAGCCTCGCCTCACTTAACAACATGTGTTATATATATTTTTATTGATTTTTTTTTTTTTTTTTGGATAATAATGATTAGTCACATTTTTTAAGGATTATTGCCAAATATTCATTGTATCTTTTGTATTCTATAGTTTTCATCAACCAACGTGGGTGTTTGTGGTATACCCACATCTTGGCCGCAAGTCTTGTACTTTTATATGGTCAACTCATTTGCAACAGCTGAAATATTTTTGAGAACATATGCAATCTTGATTTGTTTAGTCTGAAGCACCCCATAAAACAAAGTGCACTTATCTCCCACCCACCCCCCATCCCTTGACTCAACCTAACCGCCCCTGGCTATCCAGAGATGCATACTTATTTTGCAATTCCACAGTTTTTTTTATATTCAAGGTCATAAGTCTTCACTGTCTTGCCCACACATTACAACCCCATAGATATCTATAGAATTGTCTCTGGCCTCAAGAACAAGCCCCATCTATGAGGCACCAATGCATAGATGAAGGCAGAACATCTGTTGGTAAATCAAAGTCATTTTTTGTGTAATTCACTTTTGACAGAGTCCTCCTCAGTTAAAAAACACTAAATTTGGATTCCATTTTACAAATATGTGCAAATATATAGTAATAAAAAAGCTTAGTATCTGAGATGTGCCTGATAGTAGCCATAGTAGTAGGCTTACTATACATGTATAGTAGCCATACATGCTTCTATAAATGATCAGTCTTTTTTTTTCAGTATTTTTTCTGATCAACCCCTTCTGATAGGAATATAACCCATTCGATTGATATGTCACACACACAGGGTGGTGGATTTTGATCCAGAGTTAAAAGAGAAGTATGGGATTACATTTTTTTTCTAATCATCCTCACCTATGTAGATTCGACATCCCTAAATCGTTTAGAAGGGAAGTTATAGCTATTCGATTGCTTGCTGATTTGGTAGTTTAAATAAATTACACATCGATCAGATAATAAAATTGAAGTGTGTGTGGCCACCATAGCTTCACAAAATCCTAACGAACCTCTAAAAAAACCTATTAAAGTTTATTTTCTGAATTGTATGAGGAAGGGCTTGAAACTCTGTCAGGTTTTTTTTGTTACAAAAAGGGAAATTGAAGAGCCACACCACTGCTTAAAGGTCTAGTTACAAGCATTATTCCAATAAAAGTCAGGGGGGCAATTCAAAGAGTAGCCAATGTGTTTCAGGTGTCCAAAAAAACACCCCTCTTTATTGAAACAAAGTTGTATCTAGACGTTTTTATCAGTGTTGTGGCGCTTCAGTTTCCATTTATGTTGTATTACACTACAAGCCAAGGAAACTGTGGAGATCCTCTGGGGTGTAGATCCTGTCAGATCAGGAACCATATTATTTACATCAACATCAATACTTTAAGATAGCAAAACCAATAAGATAACCTTACGGGTCTAGCACAGTTTTTCTACTTTCCTCAATTAAGTACCCGGTATTTATTGTTGTCTGTGTCCCCAATGGGAATGATTGCCAGGACTATAAGTGAGGGAATAACTAAAATTTTGAGTTTTCAGCAGAACAGAAATAGAAAATGTTCCAGTGATGACACTTGTTTCAGTGACAGCTATCTAGAAGGAAACTGCTTGGATTTTGGAGAGATTTTCTCTTACCACCTGTTGTTCCTATGGGAAAGAAAGTAAAGGCAATTCTCCCCAATGGGACACAGATGGCAAAAAAATAGAGTTTGGGCTTACTATATACCTTAACTCCTATACTAACTACACTGTAGAAGGAAGATGCTTATACTTACCTATTCTCAAGGAGCTCTGGTCTGCTCAAGTGATCGGTTCCCAGCGGCAGATTCAGGGGAGAAGAGAGACAGCCGACAATGGATGACCTATGGCCCATAGGCTATGGCTTAAAGATGACGTCTCCACCCAGGCATTCCATCCATTGACAGTGCACTCTCCTCTCCCTTGAAGTCGTCTGCTGGGGAGATCATGTGTCCAGACTGGAGCACCCTGAGAATAGGTAAGTATAAGCATTTTCCTTTTACGGGTTAGTTAGAACAGGAGTTAGAAGGGGGGTGGAAGCATTTTTAAGCTTAGGTAGAGCTAGCCTGGAAATCTTCTTTAAATATGGTATAAAATGAGAACATTGACTTTGATTTCGTTTTTGCTTTAAGTTTCTTTTTGATACAACGTTTTGTAACAGAACAATATTCTTTAATCTATTTGTCTGATTTAAAAAAAAATAGCACAATATCTATTCTGCAGCAACTTCCCACTGAAAATCTGATAAGAGGAAGAGAAAGTTGGGCAAATTCTTACCTTAACATTGTTGGGACATGGCTTTAGACAGCTTTACCATTGGATGAGGTCAGCTATCTTTTGAGAAAGTAGAGAAGTGTTATCGAGCACTCTATCTCAGTTGATCAAACATTCCTTTAAACCATCTTTTGTGAAAACACGATTAGTCTGGAGTTCAGATATCAGCGGCAAGACCAGGAGAATAAAGTCCACTTTTCTCCTTCCAAGTGCACAAAACAAAAACAACAGAACAAAGAGGTCTGTGTAGGAGCTGGAGAAAGCTTCTCTATAGGCTTCAGGAAGAAGAAGACTTTCAGGTTGAATCTCCCCTTTTGCTGTAACTCAAGTTTCATTGCTTTGTACTCCAGGTGGGGGAGAAAATGTCCTTAGAAGTCTTTGTTGACAGAACTGAATTAGGCAGATGGTTAGGTCTCCTCTGGTGAAAACCTTATCTGACTTTTATTTTACTTGTGCTCTTGTGTTCACTATAAAGGCTTTATCTGGGCCTGACACAGTATCACACTAAATAGTTCCTAGATAAAAAGCTAATTTTGTGCATCTCTGCAATACATGCACAAAACAGCATATAATAACAACTGTTGATGTGCCAGAAATATAGCGTGCTCCTACTTTCCCTTTTGATATGACAACACAGAGTGGGGTTGATTTACTAAAACTGGAGAGTTCAAAATCTGGTGCAGCTGTGCATGGTAGCCAATCAGCTTCTAACTTCAGCTTGTTCAATAAACCGTATCTATGCAGAGCTGCACCAGATGTTGCACTCTCCAGTTTTAGTAAACTAACTCCAGTGTATTTTTGTCTTGAAATTGCAAAATACGTGTTGTCAGCCCTACCTACTTCATTTCTGATTCATTACGAAGAACACCAACCTTTCCTGATTTATCCCCATTCTCATCTCCATAACCCTTCTTTGTCCAGGGGCAGAGAGCACAGGAAATTTTCAGCTCACAAGATTTCTGGCAGGATCAACAGGTTTTTATTACACTTAGCCCCCATTTACATTGGGGCATATTTCTGCTTCTTTCTCCACACCTGACTATGCCTTACTGCAGGGGTTGGCAACTTACGGCCCGCGGGCCGCACCCCGCTCGCCACCGGCTCGCCACCGGCCCACCACTGCTAAATGTCCAGCCCATCAGTGCACGTGTTGAGCTTGGACTCTGCGTTGTCATATCCTGAATAGAGAGACCAAGCAAAGCACCTTGGGACATATAGTTCAGACTGCTGGGATTCCCCCTCTAGCTGGATTGCTTGGAACTACAACTAACAGATGGCTGTGATGGAAGAACAGATTGCTGGGAGAGCCTATAAAAGGGGTTGGTCTTGGCCTAGCTCGCTCACTTGGGACCCTGGGCCTGGATCTGTGAGCAGGGATTCTGTGACTGTGTGTGCTGCGGCTGAGTCGTGGCCTGTGCAAGAGGAGTCATCCAGTGGGTATTCGGAGGGAAACCTGTGGACAGCATCACCTCACTGTCTGGTGGCAGCCTGAAGGCCTCTCCAGTTCCATCTATCCTGCATTTGCATCAGATCCGGGTGGGCCACGGCGCAGTGTGACAGAGGTCAGACGCCATCCCCTGAGCCAGGATCCTAAGGAAAGCCTGTAAAGTCATTTTCATCATCACCAGCCTCCTCTATTTGCAGTATTGGTGAGCGGGCACCTGCCCATCCATCCACATAGACACTGTATACAGACACCATTCATCTTGCTGTTACTTGTAGTTCTACAGGATATAATATCGTTCAACCAGCAATCACAGTGATCTTTCTTTGCGTGTTGCCAACTCAAGAAGATTCTTTTCCTTTGCTTATGAAAGCCAAATCAGTTGAATTGCTTTGGAATTCAGGAATTCTTCTTTTAGCGCCGCACATTGGTTATATAAATTCTTCCAACACAGCTCTCCTAAATGCTAGCTGAAGACCAAAGGATGGCATCTCTGTAATACAGGACTACCTTAAGGAATTGCTCCTACTATAAGGAATTGCTCTTACTGTGCTCACAGAGCTGGAATTTGCCTAGAACTCTTTGAAGGAGCAGGTTGAATTCCATTACATTTAAATGTTGCTGAAAGTTTATGACACTTCATTTATCGCTTGCACCTGTTGGTTGAGGTACAGAAGGGAGTGGGTTGACATTGCTGAAAGCCATTCCTCTGTCCTTCTTCTGTTGCCTGTTCACATAGGCCATATATATATATATATATATATATATATATATATATATATATATATATATATATATGTATGTATAAGGGCTGTTTATGTTCAATTTTTCAATTATTCTTTACATTTGATCTTTTGACATATTTCATTGAAGTTGCTATTTCTCCATTGGTGACATTTAACCTAAAGTGTTATCATAGAGTGTAAGTTTATGTTGTTTACCTTCAACTGTCATTATCATATCAGTAAACAAAGTCTATTGGTTCATCAAATTGTAGTGTGTCTTTTTCATTGCTATCATTGATAGAAAATGTCTAAACCCAGGGTGTCAGAGGTGACAGAGGACTTGCAGGATAAGCAGAAAAAATTCTCACCGCACAGGCAAAGATCCACTTCCAGGTATCAACTCAGTTGTCTCTCAGGATAAAGAGCCCCAGGTGCTGGCTAATGCTGAGTCATACTGAAGAAAATGAGAAAATCCGGACAGCCGCACTCCAGGAAGATGTATTTCAAAAGTTGTTTATTGTAATAAATTCTTGAGCATACAGCATACAAATCACTGTTGCAGAAAGTACAGGCAATCAGCTAACGCGTTTCGCGCTTATCCCAAGCGCTTACTCATAGAGGACTTGCAGGGTCGGGGCAACCAGTAGGGAACTGATTCTACCGGTGGCCCTCAAGGGGTTAATGCTACAGAGAATATATAGAAAATAGTCTTCTACAAAAAAGTGGCCTAGGAGTAAAAGTGGGGTCTGACTATAAAGAAGGACATTAAAGTGGATGTAAAAACCCTCACATATACCTAGTGACGTGAACAGGGATGAAACAAATCCTCCTACATGAGTTTTACTAATAAGTTATATCTGCTGTCTTTCCCTTTCTACACTCTTTGAAAAGTGCTGATCATGTTGGAAATGTTTCTTCCTCATTCAGCAGTGGGTGTGGAGACTGGGCTAACACTGTGTGGGAGCTGATTGGAGGAAAGGCACACACCCCCCCTCCACATAGACAGAGGAACAGAAGGAACAAGCAGAGCTGTAGTCTGAATAGACAAGCTCCCTGCTAATATCCCTCTAAATTCCCTCCCCGACACAAATTTTCAGCTGTTGTTGTCTCCTGTGTCGGAGAACTTGTCAGAAGTGACTCTGCTGATATGCAGGAATGGAGTACCAGAGAGAAACGGCACTCAGAGCTTTGGAGAGAGATAAGTAAATACTACAAATATATGTGCCCAGGTCGGATTTCATGAATGGTGTTTACAACCACTTAAAATTGTAAACTCCTATGAAGCAGCAATGTAATTGATTTAGTGTTCTTAATAAATTGTTCTCTGTAAACTTACAGCATCAGCACTTTACAATTAAGCAAAATAAACGGGTGGTAAATATAACTGTACTTATTATAATTAATATGGACTTAAAGAAACATACACCCAGAAGATAACAAGAATACCTTTGATTAGTAAAGTTACTTTGTGTCTGTATAATGTGACATGATTTCAAAATTCAAGCCTTGAGAAAGGAAAATATGCAAGGTGTCATGTTATATTTTCCATCTCAGTAGCCTTTGGTTCCTAATAACCACAGGTTAGATCAGCCAAAACCAAATGTGACACCTCCGAGGACTGGATTTCGATTTCAGACCTTGGTACACATTTTTTGTTGATTTACCTGACTAAAAATGTTAAGAAGAACACAAAATAATGGAGCTGTTCTAACATTCCTGTTTGCATACGTTCTTTATTTCATGACTGTTACTTTCTGAAGGGTTTCCTGAAATTTCTAAAGCTGCTACAAAATCCGTATGGTTTACATGTGAAGGAAAGGCGATTTTATGACTACCGAAAGGAGTAAAAGAATTTTTGACAGTAATTATTTTAATAGCCAAAAGGGAGGTTTCCGCTTGTGCACAGAAGAGTAGCGGCTGTTGTTTTAACTGGATTGGCGACGATGGATCTTTCATGGAAAGATGGATCCTCATCAGGGATGGAACCAAAGCCCTCAGATCAAAGGTCTTTTATAACTACAGGACTCTATATTGTTGTCTGTTAAAAGGAAACTGTTTGACACTTTTTTCCTCTGAAATTTTAGAAAATTGGTTTACTTCAAGAAAAGTTCTATTTGTCACCTGAGGCTGAAAAGGAACACAAATATTATCTGAAGTGTTAGATCTCTGATAACTTATAGATTTTAGACGGAGGTTATGCTTGATGGTTGGAACTTGTAAAAAAACAAGAAAATCGTGCTAGTCTCAAAAAATGATTATAAACTCGACCCTTAACCGATTCAGCCCCGGAAGAATTCCTCCTTCCTGACCAGAGCACTTTTTGCGATTCAGCACTGCGTCACTTTAACTGACAATTGCGCTGTCGTGCGACATTGCACCCAAACAAAATTGACGTCCTTTTTTTCCCGACAAATAGAGCTTTCTTGTGGTGGTATTTACACACCTCTGCGGGTTTTATTTTTTGCGCTATAAACAAAATAGGAGCGTCAATTTTGAAAAAAACTATTCTTTACTTTTTGCTATAATCAAAATCCCCCAAAATATATAAAAAAACAATTTTTTTTCTCAGTTTAGGCCGATATGTATTCTTCTACATATTTTTGATAAAAAAATCGCAATAAGCGTATATTGATTGGTTTGCACAAAAGTTATAGCGTCTACAAAATATGGGATAGTTTTATGGCATTTTTATAATTAATTATTTTTTTATTAGTAATGGCGGTGATCTGCGATTTTTATTGTGACTGCGACATTATGGCGGACACATCGGACACTTTTGACACTATTTTGGGACCATTGTCATTTATACAGCGATCAGTGCTATAAAAATGCACTGATTACTGTGTAAATTACACTGGCAGGGAAGGGGTTAACCCCTAGGGGGCGATGAAGGGGTTAAGTGTGTCCTAGGAAGCGATTCTAACTGTGGGGGGATGGGCTTCAACTCACATGACAGCGATCACTGCTCCCGATGACAGTGAGCAGTGATCTCTGTCATGTCACAAGGCAGAACGGGGAAATTCCTTGTTTACATAGGCACTTCCCCGTTCTGCGGCTCCATGACACGATTGAGTCCGCTGGTCCCGCAGGCACGGTCACGCTGTACATGGCGCGCGCGCGCCTGCTAAGCCCGCCAATTTAAGGGGACGTACACTTACACCCATTTGCCCAGCGCTGCCATTGTGCCGACGTATATCAGCGTGCAGAGGTCAGGAAGTGGTTAAAGTGTTACTAAATACAGTAATATGAAAATAGTTCATCCGCCCCCCTGCAGTGCCCACAGCTTATAAATCTTTTTACATTAAAATATTGCCACTATATACCTTTTTTGGATGATCTGTATACCACGGTTACATCATAAACTGCAAAGTTTCTCCAGTGCTGAGAGTTCAGGTAGGAGGAGATTTTCAACTACACTCTGTATACACGCCCACATGTGTGATGTCAATATCATGTGACCTGGCTAGTTCAGCTCAACAAGGAAATATTCTCTACAGCATTAAAGACAAAACTGAGCATGTGCAGGTTGGCTACCCTTCCTGTGTTACCTGGCCTATGCATACAGGATCAAACAGCCTTTTTACACAGTGCAGAGGATTAACCCCTTAAGTTCTACAGTGAGTATAACAAGTATGCTATGCTGCATATACAGACAGATTTTACTGTTGTAAGTTTAGTAACACTTTAATGTGACATGATACACGTGTGCATAAATAATGTCCTTATACTTTTAAGTAATGAAATAAACAGTTTAGAAAATGTACAGGAAATGAATCCTTGTGGTAGATATGTACAAATCCAAAAGCCGATTAGACAGGGATTCCACCGCTAAACAGCCATGCAGAGCCTTCTGTGGCACTCCACACCTCATGATGAGTACGGTAGGGACCACCTATTGCTAGAATGGTCAAACGGGCAGGCAAAACAACCTCTGCAAGGTATTGAAAACCAGGAAGCCTCCGGGACACTCTGGTGAATGGATGAATCCTCCGATGTAGTCACACTCACAATGGGATATCCAAGCCAGCCACAACCAGGAGGTAG
Organism: Lithobates clamitans; assembly: GCA_037952925.1. Lineage (NCBI taxonomy): Eukaryota > Metazoa > Chordata > Amphibia > Anura > Ranidae > Lithobates > Lithobates clamitans. The sequence continues at coordinate 3,898,724 of JBBGZY010000099.1, read as the reverse complement.
ACCATACAAATAGAGAGCTCCAATAGTGTAATACTGGTTATGTAACGTTCATTGAAAAAATCCAAATGGCTACTTACAGTGAGTAAAAAGCAACAGAGCATAGGATAATTAGTTTGCCGGCAAATATAAAATCTTTCACCCGCACTTCCGGGGTCACATGGGGCGCAATGGCGTCAGAACTTGCAGACTAATATCCTGATAAATTTGGGTTTGGTAACAGAAATATTTTACTGAAATTTAGCAGAGCAACAGTGATATAAAAACAGACCTCCCTACAACTCTTCTACCTATCCTTATGGTAGGTTCACACCATGGGGTTGATTTACTAAAGGCAAATAGAATGTGCACTTTTCAAAGTACAGTTGCTCCCGAGCTTAGTAAATGAGCAGAAGTTCTAACTTATATCATCTAATCATGTACAAGCAAAAATGCATTTTTTTCTATTTTCCTTGCACATGATTGGGTATTCTTTGCAAAGCGAAGCTTTACCTCATTTACTAGGCTCTGGAGCAACTGCACTTTGCAAAGTGCACAGTCTGTTTGGCTTTAGTAAATCAACCCCATATGTGATGGGACTGTATAGGATGACTATTTCAGAGCAGTCCCATCGTATGTTAAGGCAAAATGCCTTTGTGCCCGACTCACACCACTGCATTATGGTGGTGTGCTAACACTGTGTTTTCAGCGCAGCGCACTGCCGGGCAGTCCACTACCTTGTACCGTGTGGCCAGCAATTGAACTTTATGAGATTTGGTCTCCCACAGTACACAGAACATGGAAATGCAATTATTTTAGTAAATATGAACTGCTAAATACCTTTTCTCATCAGCAGTATACAGCAGTCTTCTGACTTCTATCTGTGTCTGGTAAACGTTTGTCGGAGGAGTTTTCATTCTGCTCTGACTGTCCTATCAGGCTGCAGGAACCCTGACCCTCTATCTGGACAGTGCTGATTGGCCCTGTGCTGATCACATGCACCCTACCAAGAAATAAAAATTCTCTAGCAATACACAACAAACTGAGCAGAGCATTTGCAGAGTGCCCCCAAGGCTTTGTTCTATTAGCAGATAGATTGGGGACTGTAAAAGAAGGGGAGAATCAGAGAAGACAGGATCAAACAGTCTTTTTACACAATGCAGAGGATTAACCCCAGTGAGTATAACAAGTAGGGTTGCACCCATACCGATACTAGTATCAGTATCAGTGACAATACTGAGCATTTGCACGAGTTCTTGTACTCATACAAATGATCCGATGCCTAATCTGATCCCTGGGCAGTCAGAGGATGAATGATGCGGTGGTGGGGAGAGTTACAAACACCGATCTCCCTGTATAGATTTCAATAAAGCAGCTGACAGCCACTTCTCCTCTCCCCCCCCCCCCCACCCGTGGCTGTCAGCTGCTTTATTGAAATCTATACAGGGAGATCCGTGCTTGTAACTCTCCCCACCGCTGCACTAATCACCCCCAACTGTCCCCTGTGACCTCCTCCATGCTGCTCCCGTCCCCCTCTGTGTACCCCTTGGTCCCCCTCTGTGCTCCTACTTCGTACTGCTCTGGTCCCACTCTGTGTACCCCTCCGGTCCCCCTCTGTGTCCTCCCCCGTGCTGTTCCGGTCTCCCTCTGTGCTCCTCCTCCTGTCCCCCTTGGTGTCCTCCTCTGTGCTCCTCCAGCCCTCCCTGTCCTCCTCTGGTCCCCCCTGTCCTCCTCCTGTCCCCCCTGTCCCGGATCTTTCAGGATGGAGAGCGAAGGGAGGAACTGGTAAATATGTCATTTACCGGCTCCTTCCTTTTCTGACTGCACAGAGTCAGTGATCCTTCATAACTGAGCATCTTAATTTGTTTTTATGATATCTCAGTTTATGAATGGGGAGGAGCCTCTGTCTCCTGTCCATACTAGCTCATTATGCCTTTGCCTTACAGATTTTTTTTTTTTTTGTAATTTTTTTTTTTGTCCTGCGGGTATACAACCGCTTTAATTGAACAAGCTGCAGTTAGAAACTGCCAACCCTTCACCATACCTCCCAACTTTTTGAGATGGGAATGAGGGACACCTATTAGCAAAAGTACGTAGTACACACCCCCTGCCACGCCCTTTAAAGGAGAATGTAACAAAAAAAAATTATTACTTAAACCCACAAGTGCTTTTTTTTTTGTAACTCCTATTCCTTTATATTGGCTTTTGAGATTTACAAATGCAGCAATTTAGAAATTGGATGAAAGGTTTAGTGCTGGGAAACACTTTTTGAAGGATAAATAGCACATTTTATGTACAACTATATAGATCAGACCAAAATGAGGGACAAATGAGGAGGAAAGAGGGACAAATCAGGGACAGCCCCTCAAAATCAGGGACAGTTGGGAGCTATGCCTTCACAGCTGCACCAGATTTTGCACTGTTCAGTTTTAGTAAATCAAACCCTATAGTGTCATCGGACAGGAACTAAGAGCAAATCTCTCTAATTAGGACACAGACAGCAATATAAATCTAAAGGATATTCTAACCTTCAAATTGGGCTGGAGTTGAGCTTTAAAAAACAGCTGAGGTTCAATTTGGAGTTTATGTTTTAAATGTTCATTGTGTTTTGCTCAGTTGCTGGGCAGGCTTAGAAAGTGAAATGCTCCTGGAAGCACAATCAGATGCTGACTATAATCTTGTTTTGACAGGCGCTTTGTGATACGATGAAACACAAGCACAGGTATTTGTCTATTGAGTGTACTGAAACCTTACTCCACACAGCCAGAGCGCAGCAATTTGGTGTTGGCAGGGAACATCATTAGGTGCATTTAGATCATTATCTCGCTAAGAGACCGGAGGGTCCCATTCACATTTTCTGTTTTTAACTGCTTCCGTAGCTGAGGAAAAGAATCCCTACCCAGAGGATATTGTGGTTCACGTCTTAAAATTTAAGATTTGAACTAATTTGTGCTTCATTTAAAGCAAAGAGTGCTGTGCAAAAATGCTGTAACTGCAACTTACAGACTGTAGAATGATGATTAAATAAGTGGTTCGGTATCACTTTTGTTGTCAGGTGTGATTTTTGTTACTGCTGGAGAGTTAAACCACCTGATAGTTTCATTTATCTCTTGGGGACTCCCTTGGCAAGATATCTGTGCTCCACATTCCACATGGTGTGGCCATTATGAGGGGCTGTAAGGCTCCCTTTTGGATTTATTTTGAAATTTATGTAGAATGCAACATAATACGCAAGACATAAGGGAAGCTAGGGACTAACTCAGCTCATTAGGTTTAACTATTACCTGAAATATTACTTTTGCATGGACTGGTCCTGAAATTAAAAGTGTTTTTCAGGTTTTAAGCAAATATTTTAAGTATAGAGGTCCGGTGTACTCCTACTTAAATATGTGTGTCTTTTGTGTATTTCTTCCAGACCTGTGCAGTAATAGAGCATAAAGCTTTTTTCTTTGTGAAGGAACTTCCTTTAATAAAGACCTGTCACTACTGCTCTGTCTACTTGTGCAGGGTGACTGGTCTTGTCTCCGCCCCTCCTGTAGTTTTCTGCAGGAAGCCTCTAGTGTGTGGAACCATGCTGGGCTCCTCCTACAGCTCTGCTTTCTGCACAGCTAATGTACAGTACAGTCATGATGTCACTGCTACTTCACCATGGTATTAACTGGGTTGACAAGCATTTGGTGCACAAAAAGTGGATTTATATCCTATGTGGCTGTTGAGGAATATTTTTAAATGATTTTTTCTTTTTTTTTGTACACAGAGTTCAGCTTTAAAATTTGAGTAGCTCTTCCGATTCAGCTGCTTGGTAACATAGGTTCCTCCTCAAAGACTCTTTTTTTTTTCTACCAGGGCCCAAAAGTTCAGATTTCATGATCTATAAGTGAAATATTGTATTCAGGCCACACTTCAAGGGACAACAACAACCAAAAAAAAGGTTTCAAAATAAATATGTTCCCATGAATAAGAAAACATTTTTTGCCTCTGACCTTCATATTTATGTAACACCCTGGAGTTTAGATGGGGTTGCTCCTCACAAATTTACTTGCCAGGAGTAGTTATCCTGGTTGATTGCTAAAGATCTATTGATTTCTCCCTAAATTTGGCCTTGTTGCACTTTTCTCTTCTACAAATAGGTGGCCGGGTACTTGGTGGTGCTAGATACAAGAAGGGCAACGCAAGGTCAGGTTATGGGGATAAGGGGTATCTCAGACTACTAGGCCAGAGCCTGAGGCCTATCCTGGGTACATCTGGCTGCTAGGCTGCCTAAGGGCTTATCCAGAAGCAAGGGAGCAGCGCAGGGTTGGGATTGCGGCTTGCAGTCCAACCAGAAGTGACGGTTCTGCCGGCCGGAGAACATATCATGGTTGGAGGTAGAGGGGAAGCTGTCGCCAGTAAGGAACAATCCACCTTATTACCAGGGACTACAGTGAGTAACTGAAGCAAGTACCAGAGCAGTATTCTCACCATCCGGGGATGGTGAAGAATCGGGAAACTTCAGTGGGAATCAAGCCAGGGACTCAGCCAGCGAAGGTGATACTTGCAAAGCAGCCTTGTGTATCAAGTCAGGGACCGAGCAGGCCAGCGGGGTGAAGCTTGAGATGTATCTGTGAGTGCCAAGCTAGTGAGCCAGCAGAGAAGCGGGGGTAACGCTAGAGGAAGATACCACCGTGAAAATTGGAAGAGCTCAAGGGATTCAGTGATAGTGAATCAGTGGGTCTAGTGAGAGACCGGGAGCTCAGTGGGCTGAAGAACTACAAGGAGTGATTGTAGTGAAAGTGAAGGAACTGTTAAGCATTGTGTTTGTAACTGTTAAAGACTGTTGCCATAGAAGACAGTATTCCTACACATGCAGATGTGGCGTCTTGCTGGATGATTTTCCCTGCATGGCTGTCCTCCTATTGAAGTCTCGGCGTCTGCCAATTAATCTTGCAACTACCTAAGGGTCTCCTGGCCCTAACCCTCTCTCCCCCCAAATGGTTTGTTAAGAGAAATAAACTTTCTTTTGCATCCAAGAAGTGTCTGGCGCACAATAACTTTAACAACAATACACCTACTATGCCTCACAACCCACTACATACAGAAGGATGTCAGCTATCCCTGGCCCTGGAAGTTCTCATTAGATCAAAGGAGGCCTGGAACCTTGCTGCATCTAGTTAACACAGTATACATTTAGAAGAAGTAAAAAATGTAACTCACCCAAAAATGTAGCAGTCAGTAAAAAAATGTAAACTCGATTCAGGGTTTTTTTTTTGTGCCGAAACTCTCCTGCCCTGCCTCCTAAGCACTGTTTAAATTTGTCCCGCCTCTCAAGCACCACCCTGCCACTTCCTTTTATAAAGAACAAGAAACCAAATTATTATGCGGGCATTGATAAAATATTATATTGTAAAGCACTGCACAGCATATGCAGTGACTTATAATAAAATATTTGGATGTGGCAATACAAAACATGTACTAATCTAAGAAAAAAAAACCTTGTCTGTAAGCTATTTTTTAATTGTCTCTTTCGCAATATAGTAGCCTGTGATACAAAACAGATTAGCCACAGCAAAAGTACCCCAGAGCTTACGTTTTAATAATAATAGAGACAGTGATCATGCAGTATTATGTAGTACCCACAATATAACATAGTACAACGTAAAACATGACCAGAATATAATATACACAGTATCCTATGGCACAAAGCCACAGCAGAATATGAAACAGTACCCACATTGTAACATAGTGCCCCAAAATAAAACGTTTCCACTAATAAGCCCTGAAAGTATAGTGGGTGCCATCCCCCATAGTAACATTTGCTGGCGGTCTAGCAGGTACCCTCCTATAGTAATAATCATTGGAGGTTTAGTGGGTGCCTCTCATAGTAAGATTCACTGGAGGTCTACAGAGAGGGGAGGCCCTCATGTGCCCTCCCTTATGATCTCCACTAGACCATCTTACGTTAATGTTCATAATTCCAGGTTTAACTAAATGACGTGGCTCCCATTGTGTTATATGTCTTTGTAAGGAGAGTGGCCCAGCCCTCTCCTTGTGGTTTCTGGCCAAACCCCCCCCCATTACCACTAGCACAGCAGGCTCCCATTTGGGGTGCGTGGGGCGAAGGAGGGGAAGGCCGTTAGCTTAGCCATTTAGACTTGTTTTTCTTATCACCCCTTGTTCTTTTTTTTATATGTATCATATGGAGATTGCTCTTTGTGTTGTACCAGCGTCGCGCATGGTTTCTGTCCATTTTTGTACAATTGTTATATTTTTCGAATAAACATTTTAAAAGTTAAAAAAGAAAAAAATTATTCACTGGAGGTCTAGTGTGTGTCACCCATCCATAGTAATACTCACTGGTGATCTAGTGGGTGCCCACCTATGGTAATAATCATTGGAGGTCCAGATTCTTCCCATATTAATAATCATCGGTAGTCTAGTGAATACCTTCCTATAGTAGTAATCACTGGGGGCCTAGTGGGTGCCCTCATTAGTAATAATCACTGGAGGTCTAGTAGGTACCCCCACCCATAGTAATACTCTCTTGTGGTCTAGTAGGTGCACATCTATAGTAATAATAACTCATGGTCTAGTGGGTGCACATCTATAGTAATAATCTCTGGTGGTCTAGTGGGTACCCCCTCTATAGTAATAATTTCTGGGGGTCTAGTGGAGAATATATCTATATATAGATAAAGATCGATCCATTCTTGGGCTTCTTTCTTCACCATAGTGACAGTGCCACTGGACATGGTAAATATCTGGTGCCGGTCTGCCTGCGCCTGTGCATTGACAACCCTTATGCCGTGTACACACGGTCGGACTTTTCGGGCAGACTGGTCCTAAGTAACGAATCTGTTGGACAATCTGACCATGTGTGGGCTTCATCGGACCTTCAGTGGACTTTTTCTGTCGAAAATCAGACAGACTTTAGATTTGGAACATGTTTCAAATCTTTCCGACAGACTTGAGTCCGGTTGAAAAATCTGTTCGTCTGTATGCTAGTCCGACGGACAAAAAAGGATGCAAGGGCAGCTATTGGCTACTGGCTATCAACTTCCTTATTCCAGTCCCTTCGTACGTCATCACGTTCATACCAACGGACTTTAGTCCGTTCGTGTGTGGGCAAGTCCGGTTGTCCGAAAGTCCGTCGAAAGTCCGTCGGAAAGACTGTCGGACATTTGATGCTGAAAAGTCCGCCCGTGTGTACATGGCTTTAGACTTGAATAGGACATTTCTCATGCAGTATGGGTATGTCCCATTTGAGTTTCTTTGACACTAGTGCACAAGCAGCCCGGCACTGTATTTTGATTGGGTCAGATTATAAACAGTGTGGGAAGCCACCGCCATCAGAGTAGGTAAGTGAGCACTTGGTAGGGGTAATGCTCATCATAGGCTAGTTTGTGCTGCTAGGAAGGGCACTGGGGGTTTAGAGAATGAGTAAACGTTCTTTGAATGTACTTTGAGTAAGTGACAAAGTAAGTAAAGCATTTCTCTACTCACTTTTTGATCAGTTATAGCAACCTTTTTTTTTTCTTTTGGAAAAAAGGTTAAGGGCTCTTTATGCGTTTTATGCTTATTTTTGCAATGTAATTCCATTCATTCCTAATGGCACCCCAAAGCACAACGATGATACAACTATATGCATGATTAAGCACTGTGGAGTGCTGTGGATCTCAAAAAATGGTGTGTGCTTGACTTTTAGTGCGGGTTGGAATATTTGACAACCCAATGAAATGACTGGGTTGATTTAACATGTGTGCACTGCGAATGTGAATAGGTTCTAAAACCATAGGGGTAGATTTACTAAAGGCAAATAGACTGTGCACTTTGCCAATACTGTTTCTCCAGAGCTTAGTAAACGAGGTACAACTTCAATGTAAGAAAAGTATTAAAAAAACAGCATTTTTGCTTGCACATGATTGGATGATGGAAGTCAACAGAACTTCCCCTCATTTATTAAGCTCTGGAGCAATTGCACATTCAAAGTGCACAGTCTATTTGCTTTTAGTAAATCAACCCCCAGGTGTTCTAAGCATCCCTGGCGTTATTATATGGTTTATGCAAACCTCTGTAATGGACACTTTTGCTAGACAGATTGGGCAGCAAGTAAATGAACAGATAAATATATATAAAGTCATGTGAAAATAAAAAAGCAGACTCATATACTGAATGCTATCATTACAGGTATTATCCTCATATAGTTAGCAGAATACAATATTTTTTTTCTATGGTGGTCCTTTAATTGTAAATGCATCTTGTCCCTTGGACAGACACCGCCATGCGCTCACCGTCCCTGATCTCCTCTCCCCGTGTACTCAGATGACCCCTGACTCAGATACAAAGCAACAGCCAGAAACACATGAATAAAAATAAGGACCTTTATGAGTAGGGTAAAAAAAAATGAGACAGAGCGACAAACATTTCAAATAAGTACTTGCGGTTCCCAAATCTGAGCTAATGTTTTCCCAGAGGCTGGAAATTGTTTCCTCCAGGATATCTGGGATCAGGACTACCCAGCCTTTGGAAGTAACGAGAAGTAAAGAGAAAAAAACTAGGGCTGTTATTTATTATGGGGGATCGGGGGTAATTGGAAGTGACAGCACAAATTGGACCCGGAAAGAAGGTAATGACAGGGAAGCAGGACGTTCAGCCGTTAGACAGGAATAAAGTGTGTTTTTCAGGACGGCCTACAAAACAACCCCAAAGAACGTCCACTATGCAAAGTATGTAACGTTACAACCAAAGTCAAACACATGTAAACACAGTGATTATATTCACTGATCTAAGGAGAACTGATAGTTTATACACTGCTGGTCTTCTAGCGGTCTCCTCTGTTAACTGCTTCGTGTCCGGGAGGTTCGGCTGATTTTATGGCAGGAGCAGGAGGGTATCAGACAACATTTAAAGCTCCAAGAGCTTTGCAGCAATCTGATTTAAAGACCTACATCAAAGAGCCCATGTATGGCAAAGTAATGGTTGGTTTGCAATAGAGCTGGCTTTGACCCCCTCTGTACTTCTTTACTAAGGCCGGTCATACATGGTTCGAACCGTTAATGGGCAGGTTGAATTTACCAAGTTGATCAATCAATATAAGCAGCTGCTGGCGATAATCCATACCTCTCAACATTTTGTGATGGGAATGAGGGACACCTACTAGCAAATGTATGTAGGCATAGGACACACCCCCTGCTACACCCCCTTAAAGGAGAATTAACCTAAAAAAAAGGTTAATCAAATCCACAAGTGCTTTTTTTACCACTACTATTCCATTATATTGGTTTTTAAAATGTACAAATGCAGCAATTTAGAAAATGGATGAAAGGTTTAGCACTAGGAAACACTTTTTTGAAAGATAAAAAGTGCATTTTATATACAACTATATAGATCAGACCAAAATGAGGGACAGATGAGGAGGAATGAGGGACAGAGGGATATTGCTCCAAATCAAGGACAGTCCCTCAAAATCAGGGACAGTTGGGAGGTATGGATAATCACTGTGTTCCCCAATTGCTCGGCAGGACAGACTCCCCTGTCAGCACTGTCCGTGTTGATGGGGGAACCATGTAGTACCTGCCTTAGGCTTCTCCACCAGTCCTACAGATAAATGACAACCACCTTAATGTATAGCTAGCCTTTACAGTAAGGTGCACCTGGAAAGGGCTTTGCACATTACGAACAACAGAAAATTTCCCAGCACACTTAACCAGCTAGCCTGCAAAACCAAATTTGCCATGTCTAATCGTTCATGTTAAAACTTAGGTTTTAGTTGCACACATTTGCAAATATATGTGAAAGCCACAGTGCCCAAATTGGATTTCATAGTATAGCTGCCGGACACACTAGATACCTTCAGCTATTGTGCCCTTGCTGGGTGTCCAATGCATCCCTGTGCATTTAAGGAGTATTAGGCTACCTCTAGGAAAACCTGCCCTTAATCTATCCACTGCTATATGTGCTTTAATTTGGAGATTCTCAAAACTGTAGAGTCAGGACCGCAGTATACAGAGGAGCCTTGGCAAAGCACTGTGGCTTTCACATATATTTGCACATAAGTGTGCAACTAGAATCTTTGTTTTAACATGAACTGTTGGACGGGCTCAGTTTAGTTTTGTTGCAGTCTAGCTGGTAGGTGTGCTGGGAAATGATCTGTTGTTTGTAATCCTCCACCAGTCCTTCCTCCTCTGCAGGTGGAACCTAAATAACAGTCGTAGACCCATGGGATTCCCTGGTCATTTGACAGTCCCCCAGCCAAGCTATTGTCTGCTAGACCTTAGCACAGTCATGAAGAAAGACGTCACAGAAAATATAATAGCTATTGTCAATTTTTCTTACGATATTTTATGTTCACAAGTTTATGAACTGGTCTTTTAAGGTTTTTTTCCATGTAGATTTTTAAAATAAATATTTAATACAGGATGTTTCCTTCATGCAGGATTTGCGAGCCTACTGGCCTAATAATAAATCCCATTAGTTGCTGCTTACTTTATACAGGTGATTCACTAAAGGAGTAGCGACTGTTAGTTAGCCAGTGTGACAATGGTCAAGATGACCCGTGTATCTTAAATTACACAAAAATAGAGGAAAGGAAGGCAATTGGAAGAAGTAAGTTCCCCGAAATCTGCATGAAGTTCATTTATATTCAGAAGAAAAAGCTCACGTGTATCAGAGATCCAACAAGTTGTGGTCCAAATTAGGTGGTGAGAAGTGAAAGACCCATGAAGTCCCAGGTCTTGTGAAACTTCAGCATCATGTCTGTAAGTTTTGCTGTCAGCTTCTTATTAGAGAAGGTCCAATGTAGCCTATTTTTCACAGCTGTTAATAAAAGAGAACCAGAAAGCCAGGCTTTAGCTATTGTTTGTTTATGTGCCATGAGGTTGCAAGAGGCTGCAGTCTTACCAAAGTCAAAACATCCATAAGCCAACCTAGACAGAATGTTGAGAAGGCCCAGCTACATCCTTCATGCTGCTGCAGGAAACCAAGGGGATAGCGCAGTTGGTCGAAACTCTGCACCTGCCTGCCATTGATGTCAAATAGGGTGGCCCATGCCCGTACAGATAATGCAAATGGGTGCAGCTTCTCTGGGCCATTGCAGTACTTACCAGTGTTAAGCGAAGGCATAGAGCCTAAATTGCTGCCATGCCTAGGGGCCCAATTCTGACTTAGTCTACCTCTTAGGTCTATCAATGGGCATTCTGAAAACCCAGCCCAGGAAATGTATAATAAGTCTCAAAATAGTTCAAATGTAGTTGACTTTTCATCTTTGGCACAACAGCAACCTTTCCTGCATGCTTGAAGTAGTAGATTAATGGTGCTGGAAACTTGTGGAGTTCCGCTTTCCCCTCAAAAAAATTAATTCAGCAGCTACACATACTGTAGCTGCTGACTTTTAATATTAGGACACTTACCTGTGCTGGAGTCCAGTGATGTCGGCACCGCGGCTGATGTTTCCATCGGTTGTCGGGTGCTGCTGCTGCCATTGCCGGCCATTGCCGGTAGGGGAACCTGACAGTGAAGCCTTTCGGCTTCACGGCTGGGTCCCTACTGCGCATATGCAAAGCCCGGCTGCCGGTAGGGGAACCTGACAGTGGTAGGGGAACCTGACAGTGAAGCCTTTCGGCTTCACGGCTGGGTCCCTACTGCGCATGTGCGAAGCCCGGTTGCACTCTCCTACTGGCCTGATAGTAGGGGGCCGGACTTCTGACGGACCTCGCCGGGGCGAGATCCGACAGAAGTGGGGACAGGGTACCTGTCAAAAACAGGTGCCCATTCCCCCTCCCCCATGAAAGGTGCCATATGTGGCACCAGAGGGGGGGAGGAGACAGATAAGTGGAAGTTCCACTTTTGGGTGAAACTCCACTATAAGTTTTTGTCAGAATTGTAGTTTGTAGTTTGTACATTTCAGAGCATTCCTAATTGTACATAAACAATAAACAAATAGCTATAATCATGTTATTTGGTCTCAAGATTACTGGTTTCATCATGTGATAGTGTGTTGTATATATATATGGATTATGTACACTCAGTTATGCTCAGAAATGTACAAACTACAACTTTAGGATCTCTTTTTCATGCATTATTTTAATCAAATGATTTTAGATTTTCACATCATGCTTTTAGCCCTTGCATAGACGGCGATAGATGGCAGGTATATTTCCCTACTATTTGGATTGTGGTCCTTTTAAGGTAGAGCTCAAGAGCTATGGTCAGTACTCAGGGATTCTCACCCATCAGGGCGTGGGGTTCCACGTAGTCTGGTCAGAGAGGAGAGGACTAATTGTCACTACTCCCTGGATTGGTAGTCCTCATTAGGGATCAAGAATTTTTGAGGTATGAGTTTTGGGAGGGAAGAACCTTCAAACCTTGATCACAGAGACTCTAGTTCTGATGTGGTTAAGCCACATGAAAGGGGAGTCTTGAAAAGCAGCTTGAAGGAATCAGCAGAAGTCTATGCAGGAGTGTGGAGATGGAAACACCTGGGTGAATTCTCTGGAGACTGGGACCCTGATTTTGCTGAGATCCCGTGGATTGTCTTGTACCTCAAAGCAGACCGGAAACACCAAATCCTCGGTGTGGGATCGATATAGTGGTGGTGAGCCATTCTCTTGTTTCCATTTTACCAGAGTTATGGACTAATTTTGTGTTCATTTGCTGAAGAAAGCTGTATTGTTTTCTGAATTGTTTGCAAGTTTAATAAAGACTGTCATTTATTTTACAAGTATCTGGCAGTGATCCTGAGTCCCCTTATCACATCCTGATGAAAGGGACAATGTGCAAGTGCGATCCCCAAAACAAGTTGGCTGTAGCACCTGTTATATACTTATAAAAGCTCCTTTTGGACTCCAACATATTGGTGTTTTGCTTCGATTTTTAGACTCAAATAACTTTACCTGCATGAACAGATCATACACTGGTTTTGCTTATTGATTGGTATTGTTGTTCTCTCAGTGTCGAGGCAATATTATACCCAGGCCCAGATACCAGGGATTGGCTATTTATCATGGAGGCAATCTGTCTTATTCATGACATCCTTATAGAACCTGCTGAGTGTCAGGATCAATTGATTCTCCTCCCTGTTTAGTTACATATGTCTTTAATCCGCAGTGTTCTACCGGAGGGGATTAGAATGTGTGAGTTTTCAATGTAAAACAGACCAGACCGGGGTAACGAAAATGGGATTCGGCTGGACAGAGCTCTGCGTGAGTGGAGATTTAATTGAGTTCTGGTGCCTGATCAGGGATGCTGCAGTCTGCCGAGAGATTGAACGTTGTCACGTAACCTTTCTATCCCCTCATTCAAGTCTTGTCAGTAGTTAACAGCTCTGAAGTAGTGCAAAGTGAGTAATGGTGGGGAAGTCGGCTTGTGAACCTAATCCGTCATTGTAATGTTGCCTGTGTAGACCTTAAACAGACCTGCTGTGCCTAACCAAAGAAAGATGACATTGGCTGTGTTTTCATAGATAAGAACAAAAATAGTGTTAAGAGTCATGGATGATGCTTTCACATCAGCTTCCCATAGAGAAACACGGCCAAAAACATTTCCAGTTCACTTAAATTGACCTTGTGACTCTGTCCATAGAGTGACAAGGTCTATTTAAAGCACACTACCCACCCCCCTCTTCCTAACCCATTTATACTCATCTTCACTATATTTCTTCCACCCCCCCCCCCCCCCCCCCCCCCCGGTGGTTTTAGGTACAGGGGCATGTGACCTTCTACCATGATCTGGAGCTTGGGCCCAGCAGTCGATCATTAGTTTGGCCTTGTTGACATCAAGGTCACTAATGGGGACTTATACAAAACACATCTCCTTGTAGGGGTGGTAATGTTTAGAACCAATACTTTTTTTGTTGTCCATGTCTCCAAGAAGGAGATCTGCCCTCACTTCCTCTTTATTACCTTGACTAGTATCAAACAGAAGATAAATCCCTCACTTATACTCACCTTCAATATGTTTCTTCCACCCGGTGGTTTTAGGTACAGGGGCATGTGACCTTTTACCATGATTTGGAGCTTGGGCCCAGCAGCCGATTTATAGTTTGGCACAGTTGACATCAAGGTCACTAATGGAGACATACACAAAACACATCTTCTTGTAGGTATGGGAATGTTTAGAAACAAGGCTTTTTTTGCTGTCCATGTCTCCAAGAAGAAGATCTGCCCTCACTTCCTTTTTAGGACCTTAACCAGTATCAAACAGAAGATAAATCTCCGCTTAAGTTGGCCAGGGATGGATTGAAATTTGGCCGGTTCTGTAGGAACCAACTGAGTTTCGATCCATATATGGGCAGGCTGATTGTACTGAAGTCGATCTAGTACAACCAGTTCAATTTTTTTCATACAACTATAGCAGCAGTGCTCATTGAATTCTGATGGCAAGGAAATCTCTCGCTTTTAGAATACAATAGCGCAGCGGGAGGGATTCCTCCATCAACACTGACTGCGTTGATTGGGGAATTGAGCAGTTTTCTTTCCTTCAACCTGTGGTTGAAGGAACAAAAATTGAAAAATGTACAGCCAGCATTAAGGGACACAGACAGCATTTAAAACAGAACTCCAGCCAAAAAGTTTAAAAAAAGATACAAATGAGTAGCTAGTTAAAAGTTAAAAAGCAAAGCCAGGTTTTGCTGCAATATTCAACTTCAATCCAGAGATTGCCCCAGCAGTACTTTCACTCTGTCTCTAGATGTCCTAATTTGGATGGCCAGCATCATTCAGTCTACTTCCTCTGAGCCTTGGTTGTCCTTTGCCCACCCTCTGCCAGTGTGACTGTGCTCATCCCTCTGTCACTCTGCTCTCTCCTCCTATCAGCATGGCCCTTGCAAACACATGAACTGATTGGCACCTTGTACTGCTTCTTCTTTCTCTCACACTCCAGCTCTGCAAGAGGCCGATATCAGGTCTCACTTGGGTACTTACACTGCTTGCCTTTAAAAAATACATTTGATGCTGTATTAATTGAATCATAGCTACATTCATTTGTGTAATTTATATCTGCCTACAGTTCAGTTTTAAAGACGATAGCAACAATTTTTCAGTGGAGATACCATATAAATCCTGAGGTTCGAACACTCTAGGTTTGGTAAACTCTATGCCAAAGTTAAAAAAAAGTCTTTACATGTGCATATTTGCTTCCTTGAAATATTAGATGTATTGGAATGTAAATGAAATATACTATTAGGATAATTATTATCGTCCCAGTTGTTCAATGATGCAATGTCTGTTTCACCGGTAACCACACTGGGTGTTAGCTATTAGAAAACTATTTTCGGGGACATGTAACATTTCATGAATCATCTGGACAGAATAACAGCTAATGATTTCACCAAGCAGACACCTGGTGTTTAAATGCCAAACCGTGATTGAGGATAGCAGTTGAATTCTAAGCATAATCAGTTTAGCAGACAAGATTCTCCATATAAAAATGCCAGTTGGCTGCCCGTGTCAGATGCCAAGTCTTTTCCAGCTGGCAGCAAACCAACAGTTCAGGAAGATATGATAGCGGGTCCTTTCCTGGCACACGGAGGAGGCTGAATTGTATCAACAGGTTAGCAGCAGAAAGACTTGGATAATGATATAACTTAATCCTTGCCTGCAAAGAGCATTAAACATACATCCAGCCAGCCAGTGGGGTAGTACTCACTTCAATATGTCTACTTACAAGGGCTGTAAAGGGAGCAAGTGTACAAAAACCCTCAAGACCAGAAGACCCAACCACCCTACTTTATTTACCAGCTTTACAGAAATAAACATAATTCCTCATTTAGGCCTCATGCACACTGGGCGTTTAGCCCCAATACATGAGGCTCTGGCATTTAACTGTGGCTGGAGGGCACTGGTGCACCATCCAGCCCTGCTGCGCACACTATCCAGTGACTTAATCTGATTGGATGCTGTCGTTGTTTGGCTGAAAATTTCCCACCCTGACCTTTTGACAACACCAGTCAACATTTAAGCTGGACCTTTACCCTTAAAAAAAATTACTTTATGCTGCTTTCGCCCCTCTCCCTCCTTGGATATTATTTTTTTTTACGTAATAAGGTTTTCGCGCTGCACCATCTTTCTCATAAAGACGTGTTAATATGAAGGCCTCAAACGTCACTGTGTCTGCGCATTCACTGAAACACCCCCAGGCGTGCACAGATGTGCCAAAGGGCAGTGCTGGGACAGCTGGGCAGAGCCCTTCAACACATCTCTGAGGGTGCCTTACAAGGATGGTGGCATGGATGGATGGTGGATGGTGCCAAAGATAAAGGGAACTGAAGCTCCTCTTTAACTCTAGCAATTCTTTTTTGAGACAGAGTGGGAGAGCGCATTTCTATTCTTTCTATTATTTTTTCTAAATGACTCTTTTGAGGGATCTTCCCTTTGCCCTTCCCCTTTCACTTCCTTTCCTTTTATACAAAAAATGGTGGGAATGGTTGTCACTTGGACAAGAAAGCAGGGCAGCAATGAAAAAAGTTTCATATATTCTAACTGTACCCAAATTTTCCAAAAATGTGGCGTTAGGCTTTTAAGTAGAACTTGTGGAAACTTCACGGTTCAAATGTCTGCCCAAAAATCTGTAATCCTGCTCAGCTGATGTCATCCAGACACTGCTGCTGAGTAGGATAGCCGGTACTCTGGCCCACTTTTCTCCACTGCAGCTAAGCAATGCAGCTTGGTCTAGGACTACATGTAGCAAGAGATGAGCTTGGCTGTCCTCCAAGCTTTTCTCTAACCAAAACTCCAAATTCCCACTTTTTTGTATTTCTTTGAGTTGCAGACCGGGTCACCCCCCCCCCCCCCAACCAGGTCTCTCTCCCCCCGTACATCCCGTGAGTGAATGACTCGGCCCGCAGTTCATTGGAGTACAAAAAAGGCAGAGGTTCGGGAGTTTGGGTTAGAGGTGATTTCTCTACTTGTAACTGATTGTACATGGAACATGGGAGTCCTATGCTTTGCTGTGCTGGGTGCATCCATCTGTAGCTTAGCTGGTAGCAGGGCATTATTATGATCTTAGACACAATAATGACACGCTCACTTGAGGTAGACGAGCACAGATGGAAATGATTGACGCTTCCTGGCACAAGTTTTCGTATGGTCTGCGGCTTGTTGAAAACTTGAACACCACAAATTAGCATTCAATTGAGATTGCATTTAACCAGTAGCAGGCTTTTCAGACACTTTACTACAGACACCTTGAACAGTAGGACCAGAGGACAAACTATAATGAGATATTACTTTTTGTATTGCTCTATCAGTAGAAGCACTAAACAGATTGTTGCGTAAAAAAGTAACAAGTCTGTATACATTTGCTATAATGCTGGTTTTCTGATTAGAGAGTTAGGGCGAATGCACATGGCGGTTCAGCTTGTACAGTTATCATGTAAAAACTGAGAATTTCTGGGTGCCCAAGAGGCATAGGTGCAAAATCAGTGACAAGCTGAAATACGAAGGGGCTATAGTTTTTTTTGAGTGGTTTTCCTTTTCAGGGTATTATACCTTGCAAATACGGCTAACTGAATGACATTTCATTTTTTTAAAGCACTTTGAATTATAAATAATTGTGATTTTTTTTAAATATTGTTTTCGCCTTTTTTATCCTTTGTTGCATCTAAGCATTGCTGGTTTCCTGCAGCCTCTTTCAGTTGCCTCCTGTGACCTGTCTACATGCACTTGCTCTAACAGCAGCAACAAGGCATTGCTTGGGATAGAATTGTTGATGTAGACAACAGTGGACCATTCCTGATAAATGAGTAGGGCCACAGCCACTTATAGTCTCCAACAGAAGCACATGGGTGAAAACACAGGGGAGCAATTAAAAGACAGGGGCACAGTGTTGCCACCCTATAACAGGAAATGAAGGCAGGGTCACCAAGTATTTTAATGAAAGATGCAGATTTCAAAAATGACTTTTAGGGCTAGTTTACAATAGCGTTGCTCTCTGAAGAGTGATCCATATCCGTTGTGGACTGAGCGCTTATTTTACCAAATTACTATTATGTCAAAATACTGCACCACAACTATGTGCCTTGCTTACACGGCCGTTGCAGCACAATGTTAAGCATTGCAGCCACATCATGTGTATACCTCTGACGGCTGCCTTTCCAGATAAAGGGGGGGGGGGGGGGGCGGCTGAGGTGTAGTTTTACTGTCCCTCAAAACACTAGCTTGAACGATCCTTTACAATTACTTTAACATGTTAAGGATCATATTGGATTGAATGATAGAGTTACATATATTTAATAACCCAGTGGTTAGCACTTCGGCTTTGCAGCCCTGGGGTCCATGGTTTAAGTCTCAGCTTGAGCATTATCTACATGGAGTTTGTGTATTCTTCCTGTGCTTGTGTGAGTTTCCTCCAGTTTCCTCCCACACTCCAAAGACATTCGGGGAGGGTTAGTCACTCCAGTTTAAAATTGGCCCTAGCATATTCTACTGAGCGCACCCAATATGGCTCACCGTCTGCCCCAACAGCAGATAAAGTGCTTTGAGTTCCCAGGGAGAAACACGCAATAGAATTATTCATTCCTCTGCTAGCGGGATGCTATAATCTCTGTTCCATTGACAGCTAAACATATATTGTATCCTCCTGAACTTTCATTACAGGAAATAATTTGACGCTCAGTGAAACAAAACTCTTGACGGAAGTTCCATCAACTTTTTTTTCCATTTCGTTTTATGAAGACTGAAAGTTTACAAGTTTGGCAAGCCCGCTCATATGTAGTAGATTAACTTTTCCACTGGGCTCCGACTATGTACTTAGAGTCCTTTACAACTCTACAAAACAAAACTTGTTTGACATACGAAGGGGGCCTCTAGTGAGTTTGCACAAGAGTCCTGTGGCTTTTAGCTACGCCTCTGATAGAAGGATACCACGACTGGTGAACAATGAGCCGTTAAATATACGTTACATCCTGTTGAAATCTCACTATAGGAACTTATTTTACACACAGTTAGAATATTTGACGGAAGTTCCAGCAAGCCTTTTCCATTTGGTTTTATGAAGATTTAAAAGTTTACAGCTTTGGCAAGCCGGTTGTGTTTAATAGATTAACTTTTTCACTGGGCTTTGACTGATTAAGTACTTAGGGTCTTTTAAAACCCATGAATCATATTTCCTGATTTATAAAGCTGCAACTTTGCAGATCAATGGGGATCTATCAGTCTGCCCGAGTTCTATGCCAACCCTTTCTCATACAAGAGTGTCATTGTGCTTATTGGGCGTATTAACCCATTAGAGCACGGTGTGGAAAGTGCCATTTACTACGTTACCCCCCCGGTGCGCGAGAAGCCCATGTTTCTATGGGACACTGGAACATTTGTGCTGCTGTGGGTTTTCTTAGCTGCAAAGTTTGCCATACGATCCAGCGTATGTATAAGCCATGAAACAATTTACTTCCACGCCACACCAGTGAAAATGTCCATTAAATTTAACAGTTCTATTAAAAAGAAGGCTTTAGTTAAAGATTCTTTGTTAACAGCAAAACGCCTGTGGGATGTATATAGGGCATTACCAACAGCGCTTCTCACTATTAGCTATTAAAATGGATTTTGCAGGCCTGGCATAGAATGCTCTGCACTGTTAAGGGAAAGACCAAATCCACTCTCCCTTTCATTGTAAAAATGACTGTCTTTATGATGTGCAGGTGCACCGTACATAAGAATACCAGTCCTCCCCTATTTCAACCAAAGGCACGTTTAAATAAAGCGTGTCTGCATTGACTAAATAAGCGTCTTATTTTAAAAGAGAGTCCCAGCAGCTTTAATTGCATGAACATTCCACTTACATTGCAGAAATAACCTTTTGATATTGGTATTTTTTGCTGCCCCTTCACCTCTTCCAGTATGGAAAATGTTTGATGTTGGAAAGTATAGTCTAGCCTAGTAAGGGTATGTTTTGTAAGGTGTTGAGTGTACGTTGGTGATTTCATCAACTTAGAATTTTTCAGTTGTACCTGTACTTATTAAAGACTTTGATGCGTGTGGTCATTTGGGCTGTTACAGCTGGACAGATCCCAGGTGCCAGGTCACCAATGTGCTTACAAAAATAACAGCTGGAAAGTAACTTTATGGCGAATGATCAATGTAAGCACACAACATCTATTAAATGAAAGTTTAGAGCCATTTGAAGGTGTATTATATTGTAATGAAAAATAATAATAACAAAAAGCCTCTTTGGTGATTTAGAAACACTTCCATAGTCTTCACCAATGAGCTGAGTGGAACCTTTGGGGGTCTGCCAGGGGTCTCGCAACTGGTCTCTTTTTTTCTTTGCCATAAAAATTCATGCCATAGTCAACTGCCATCCATTTGAAGGTGTATAATATTGTAATGGAAAATAAGTAGCACAAAAAGCCTTTTTGGTGATTTAGAAACACTACTTTAGTCTTCACCAATGAGTTGAGTGAAACCATTGGGGGTCTGCCAGGGGTCTCACAGCTGGTCTGTTTTGTTCTTTGCCAAAATAGTCATTCCACGGTCAACTGCCTATATCTTAAAGCCCAAATCCAGAGCTAAAACAATCTTTCCTAACACCTGTAGGAATATAAAATCAGGTTTTGCTGCAATACCTCTCACCAGCATGGTCCTGTTCTCCTTTTGTGGCCGTTTCTCTTCCTGGTTAAATGACAGCATCATTCAACCTCTTACCGTGAGCCCAAGTCCAGACATGAGGGTGCCATTACATGAACTGGGCTCACTATGTAGTACTGCATAGAATGACACTTATGCATCACAACATTCTCTCTGCAGCATTGGGGACCACTGGAGAGGAGGAGAAGTTTAAACAAGGGGATCTCACTTGTCACATAACCAGGACATAGAGTTTCTTTCTTCTGCTCCTTCTGCTGTGGGAACCTTCTGCTGGGTGAAAAGACTAACTGCCTACAGAACACTAAAGAAGGTATAAGGGTTACCTGTTTGTTTTGAGGAAACTATTATGGGTCATTCTGTTAGTCAGAATCTGAACTGAATTTACTTAGTGACCAATATTTTGTCTGTGTTATGCTATGGACTTGCTGTACAAAGCCATCCTGTATTTAATTGTGTTTGCTTAGTGCCTCGCTGAATAAAAATGCAGGACAAACTGTCCCTGGGTATTCCTGCTTTGTGGATGGTTTACCATTGCCATTACAAGTTGAGCTTGCCCCTCTTACTATAGATATATATAATAATATTTTTTTATGACCTTCTTGTTGAAGGGTGTTGACAGTTTGCAAAACTGTCAATGCATGCTATATTACATTGTAGTCATACTCACTCATCCACTAGAGCATTTGTTTTCTGTACACTGCAGAAATCCTGGTTAATTCTGCTGTCCCTCCCTCCTTGTCTGTGTCCCCACTGCAGCCTGAGATTGTGTAAACCAGCTCTTTGCTAATTCTGAATTAGCAATGATTAAATAAGATACTCCAATATATATTTTTTTATATTAAATTAAATACAGTGACATGATCATTATACATACAATAGAAGTAGGGATTTTTTTCAGTTGGAACATGTGGGAACCCAGTTCCAGCACCTCCAGCACTGAATGTATTTAATGGCAAGGAGAGATGGAGAGTCTATTGATGCTGACTGCTAGGGGATCTATTGTTGCTGGGGGCTCTATTATTAGGGGGGTCTATTGTTGCTGGGGGGGGTGTTGTTTCTGTTGCGTGATCTATTTTTGTTGTTGGGGGATCATATTTTGCTGGGGGGTCAATTGTTGCTGGGAGCGATCTATTGGGAAGGGTCTATTGTTGCTGGCTGCTGGGGGATCTATTGCTGCAGAGGTGGGTCTATTGTTGCTGGGGGGTATATTGTTGTGGGGGGGTCTACTGTTGTTGTGTGAATCTATTGTTGCTGAGGGGTATATTGTTGTGGGGTCTATTGTTGCTGGGGTGGATATATTTTTGCTGGGGGGGGGGCGTCTACTTGTTGCTGGCTGCAGCAAATCTTTTTCTCCTGATTCTCTTTTCCTCATTAAAGGATAGTTCACCTTTACCACAAAACTGCCTATGCAGAGAAGGGGCATCTATAGATTAAAACAAACTATGCAGCTCTGACTAAAGTTGAAAAAAGCCCTTGCTATAAGTGTGGGCCATTTACATGGCTTATGAAACTTGACTGGAATACTCCAAGGACATTGCTAAGTAAGGCCTAGTCATCCTTCACCATCACAGGAGTGCGCTTTTAAATGATGAGCTCAAAATTACTGCATCGCAGGGTAGAGGGGGTTTGAATCAGAGATACAGCTCGCTCCTGTGATGGTGGAGGTAAGCATTTACAACTAGGCCTCACTTAGCAAAGTTCTGGGAGTATTCCATTCAGGCTTCATAAGGTATGTAAATGGCCTACACCTATAGCAAGGGTATTATTCATCTTTAGTCAGATCTGCACAATCTACTAACATCCCTTACCTGCATAGGTAGTTTTTTTGTAAAGGCGAACTGTCCTTTTAACAAATTCCATATAAACGACTTAGCACCACAAAATGATACTTGGCAAAACTGGGAGGTGGGTAGGGGGTGGAACTAGGGTTGCCACCTCATCCCTTTAAACCAAAACACATATGAATTACACAGGTTCTGAGGCTAATTTAATTCAGATAAGGCACCAAGTGAGTTTAATTACCAACTTAATCAGCCAGAGAACCTGTGTAATTAATATGTGTTCGGGTTTAAAGGGATGAGGTGGCAACCCTAGGTGGAACCAAGGAATGGTGCTAAGAGTTGGGTTGAGGGCGGAGACATGGGGTGGCTCGGAAGTTTGGAGTACCTGCACCTATTCTCTGTAGGTAGGTAGCCCTGGATAGAAGGGATGTTGGCAATTAAACAATGTATGTTTAGAAATAAGTGAGCAGTTCCATCAGAAATGCTAGTTTACTGCAAAGAGGCAGATCTGTTGTTACAAGGTTTGATTGACCTGGAGAAATTACATCAAGAACCCCCCGTGGCTTTCACATTCGCCCCTCTGCTCTGTACTTGTGCGGTTTGGACTTTCTGCATGAAAGTCATTAGATAATGTAAGTGCGCACACCTCATCAATTCCGCAGAGCTGTGCGGAGAGTAAAGCTGTGAAATGACAGTTCATGAAAAGCTGTGAAGAGCAAGACGAGAGAGAGACAAACTGTTTATGTGCTGGCTAATGAAGTGCTCCTCTAAGCCAAAATTTTGGATGGTACTCCAGGAAAATAAGTTATCTGACACTCCAGGCCGGTTGGACATCACATTGCCAAGCAGGTTCGCATTACACAAAGACCTGGCACAGCATTTAAGTACCATCAGTCTCCCGTGACTTCTGCTTGCACATAAAGCACATCTTTCCCTTGGCACGTAGTAAAGATATCTATTTCCCACCTTTTTTGGGGGGATTTTTTCATAAAGCATGTTTGTTTTCGTCATTTATATAGTTGATATTTTTTACACAACCCCATACTGAGACTATTAACGGTGATTATTGTTGGCTTTCCCATCACTTGTTATTCCCGTGACAGTGGCACCAGGAAAGATAGTGAGAGTTGATAGCCCCAATGGGAACACAGACAGCAATTAAAACCCAACAGAGATTCTATCCCTTTTCTACGTGATCTAAAACGGAGAAAAAAAAAAGGAGGTACCCAAATTATTTTCTCTTCTTCTTTATTTTTCTTCACTTTGCTGTGTCTTTGGGTCCTTTTTAGATGGCTGTCCTCCATTCCAATTAGCAGGGGATTCATGAACAGGTCCCCTGCTGAAACGGAAACTAAGGCTGGCCATACATGGTTCAAATCATTAGTGAGCAGGCTGAATGTACCAAGTTGATTGATCGATCAACTTGGGTACAACCAGTCTGCCGGATTCGCTTGCGCTTATCGCAAGCGGCTGCTATATTCGCTAGCGATAACCCCTGTCTTCTCCTGGTTGGGACGGCTTTTTCCGCCCGCTCCCAACCCCTCTGCTGGGAAAAGACAATTGCTCGGCAGATGGGATTTCCCTGTCAACATTGTCTGTGTTAATAGGGGAATCATGCGGATTTCCCACGGGTGCAGAAAAGAAATTTTGCACTGTCTATGGCCTGCCTTACAGAAAGGATGTCAATTTTGTGATGTCCTTTTTTTCAGTTTTCTCCTCTAGCTGGTGACCGAAGCCATGTTAGGTCTAGAGGCAGGTGGTTACCCAAAAGTTAGCGTTACTTCCAGCGCTAAGAGGTCCACTGTGGTGGAAAGCAGAAAGGACAACGGCAATGACAAGACTGGGCAGATGCAGCTCTCCTCAGACGGGGTAATCCAAATTGATACTACAAAACCAAACAAAAAAGGGCATTACTGAAAGACATGTGTTTAAATATTAAAATTGATAAAAATGGGTACTCACAAAGTAGCAACTGTCAATTAGCCATAGAACCACACAATGCTATACAGTGCAGACACACATATGCCATTCACAGCAAGGAGTATAAATCTGATGTGTTTCAGGGGCGCACCCCCTTCCTCAGAGCTAGGCTGTAGGCAGGTTACTGTAAATGGACAGCCATCTGTTCATGTACTCTTACCTGCACATTTAGGTCTCACAAAATTCCCGAGGCATTTCCATTTATGTCTACCTGCCCATAGTTCAGGGTTCTCCAAACAATGGATGCAGACATAAAAGCTGGATCTCTGAGGAAGAGGGGATTCCCCTCGAAAACACGTCAGCTCTTTTTGACTCTCATCTCACATTTTGGACTGTGGCGGGGTACCTCTTAGACTATATTATGCTTGATTCATGTCATTGTTTGTGAGTATATATCTAAATATATTTTTTTAAAATAAGTTGTCGCAAAGGTATTACGCTAGGCTGGTGTGCCCTCTGTTCCTTATTTTTTTTAGGTTCTCCAAACAATGCACTGTGGGCTATAGGATTTTATCAGCCTTCAGATCAGATTGGGGTCAGAGGCCGATCCTCAATGTTCGCTGATTCAGAACTAAGGTCAACAGAGGCTGCCTATGGTGTCTGCTTCTGATGTAAGGGGGGATCTGATGGGCACACTTGATGTATGGGAGTGCCTTGAAGTTTACCCTGATGTAAGGGAGACTCTGATGGGGACCCTGATGTAAGGGGGGGACTCTGACGGTGAACTTGATTTAGGGGGCATTCTTGTAGGTCCCTAATGTAAGGGGGACTCTGATGGGGATTTTTTTTTTTTTTTTTGGTCCCAAGATTTGTAAAATATACAACGTGGCCCTCATACTGAAAAGTTTGTAGACCCCTGCCATAGCCTAACATTGAACTTCCAATCAGGTCCATATGAAAAAAATGAGGGCGAGTACACACCATTGGGCACTCTCATTAAATGTCTTATACCAGTTTTGAAATAAATTGGTGGCCCGGCTTCAGTGAATGCTAAAAAAATACAAGCACTGCCCATTACAACAGCATAAATAGTGGCACAAACCACTAAGTTTAGTGCGCCGTTCAGTTTCTTCCTTCCACTAAGTGGACCTTAGAAAATAGTTACAGGTGAGCTCTAACCTGCTCCGACCTGCCAGTTGTGCCCGGTGCAGAAGTAATAGAATGGGTGTGTCTCAGCTTTGTTAAAACCTATTTTAAGTTGCATCTTTTTATTTCTTTATGGTCTTGATCCCCTGCATGGTATGATTTGTGGCTGCTTTTAGGAAGTGTTTTCCAATACTTTTTTCTTAAGATGCAGCTTCTAGCCTTCACACTGCAGTGCTCTGTGCTTTCAGGGCTGAGTAAAGGCCACGTCTGATAGAGTGCAACGATCTGACCTCCATAATCCCCAAGACATGTTTTAGGCCTCATTCATAAGGGTACTGATCTGTACCCTATGTGAAGGGCCATATTCACCTACATGGGATGCACAGATGTTATATGCAGCCCCATGCAGACAGCCTGTTGAAAACAATGACTGGCTGCACAGACCTGCAGGGATCCCCAAGCGCATCCCAGAGTGTACATTCATTCCTATGCAGTCTGTCTGCATTCTCATTCATGCTTCAGACCTGTACGGATGTACAGTGGGGTATGCGCTTGTAGATCTGTGCAGGGCCATCATTGCAGTCCACAGGGAAAAGTTTACACTCCGATACAAAAGCACAAATAGATATACTTTTTAAAAAAATGGGAAGTACATCAGGTAAAAGCACCAATGCGTTTCGGCCGTCAGTCCTTAATTATGGCCATGATTAGGGCCTGATGGTTGAAATGCATTGGTGTTTTTACTAGCTGTACTCTCCATTTTTCAATAGATATCCATTTGTGCTGATATATCGGAATGCAGGCTTTTCCCTGTGGACTACAAAACATTGGAAGCTATCAGAAGCTACACTATATTACCAAAAGTATTGGGACCAATGCCTTTACACCAACCAATGCCTTTACACGCACATAAATCTTAATGGCATTCCATTCTAAGACCCCATACACACTATTAGATTTTCTGCAGATTTTTGTCTTCAGGTTTACTAAAACCATGTAGTGCAGGGGCCTGCCTGATTGCATATAAATTGAATATATGGTTTTGGTATATCTGAAGACAAAAATTTGCAGAAAGTCTAATAGTGTGTATGGGGCCTTAGTCTGTATTCAATATTAAGTTGGCCCACCATTTGAAGCTATAACAGCTTCAACTCTTCTGGGAAGGTTGTGCACAAGGTTTAGGAGTGTGTCTGTGGGAATGTTTGACCATTCTTCCAGAAGCGCATTTGTAAGGTCAGGCACTGATGTTGGATGAGAAGGCCTGGTTTGCAGTCTTCGCTGTAATTCATCCCAAAGCTGTTCTATTAGGTTGAGGTCAGGACTCTCTGCAGATCAGTCAAGTTCCTCCACCCCAAACTGACTCATCCATGTCTTTATGGACCTTGCTTTGTGCACTGGTCCAAATCATTTGGTGGAGGGGGGATTATGGTGTGGGGTTGTTTTTCAGAGGTTGGGCTTGGCCCCTTAGTTCCAGTGAAGGGAACTCCTAAGACGTCAGCATACCAAGACATTATGGACAATTTCATGCTCCCAACTTTGTGGGAACAGTCTGGAATTGGCCCTTCCTGTTCCAACATGACTGCACACCAGTGCTCAATAGCAAGGTCCATAAAGACATGGATGAGTGAGTTTGGGGTGGATGAACTTGACTGGCCTGCGCAGAGTCCTGACCTCAACCCGATAGATCACCTTTGGGATGAATTAGAACACAGACTGCGAGCCATTCCTTCTCGTCCAACATCAGTGCCTGACCTCACAAATGCGCTTCTTGAAGAATGGTCAAACATTTCCATAGATACACTCCTAAACCTTGTAGACAACCTTCCCAGAAGAGTTGAAGCTGTTATAGCTGCAAAGGGAGGGCCAACTCAATATTGAACACTACGGACTAAAACTGGGATGCCAGTAAAGTTCATGTACGTGTAAAGGTAGGCGTCCCAATACTTTTGCTATTATATTGTACTTTGCCTGAGCGCCCAGTAGTAGGAGCCATGGATATTAGGGAGGTTGTAGGGCTGTTTCACATGTTCAGGTCCATCATTGGTTTCAACAGGCTGGCTGCATGGAACACCTCCGCATCCCGCATGGGTGAAGTTAGTCCTTCAAACTCATGTATGGATCAGTACATTTGTGTGAGTGAGGCCCTAAAGTGAATTTTAATTCTCCAGCATCTAATAAATGCTGAAATGTCATTCTGATTATTCACTTGGTGTTATCTGGGTTGATTTGCTAAAGAGGTAGAAAGCTCACCATTTATCCACTAATGTATTTTCTAAAACATTTTTTTAAGTTCCCCCGTATGTGATCTGGTATTTGATGTGAGGACAAGTTTTCCCAGCTAAGTGAAGTGGCTTCTCTTTTATTGAATATCGAATGTTGTAGTTTTCATTCACTTTTGTATTGTTTCATGTACTGTATGTTCTGGTAAACAAATGAAAGATGAATGTTTTTCTCTTGGAATGTTTTTCTGATTGTTGGTTTTAAAGCACATCAAACAATGGACATAGACTTTGGAATGTTAAGATTGTACCATTGTTATATGGAATTAACCTTCAGTTACTGCAATTCTTCTCTCACTTGAAGTTAACATTGACCTTTTTACGAGTTCTGAACTCCCGGCATGCAAGGGGCTCAATGTATAAATTCCAGGAGGGATAACTGGCCTCTTGGTGAAGACAATAGCTTGCCCCTTGGAGAAGACAATCGCTTCAATAAGTACTTTTCCATCACGAGGCAAAGGTACTCAAAGAAGGAATTTGAAAACAGCTTTAATAGATTTTATTGTTTTCTCAGGCTGAAGATGCTATACATTGCTTTTCCAATGTTCTTAGATTTGTGTTACTCCCCTTTAAATATTTAGCAGGCTTACATGGACCTTTGGAGTCTTTTAAAGTCCCCCCGTCTCAGGTCCTTATAGGCAGTGTCCTCCCAGTGTACGTTACTGCTTAAAGTGGTGTTCCGGACGAAATTATACTTTTTGAATAAAAATACCCCTATAATACACAAGCTTAATGTATTCTAGTAAAGTTAGTCTGTAAACTAAGGTCTGTTTTGTTAGTTTATAGCAGTAATTTGTTATTTTATAAACTTTCAGCAGGCCGTGGCCATCTTAAGTGTGGGCATCTGAAGCCAGACTGTATTTCTTCCTGGATCTCATCCTTGCAGATCTCGCACATGCTTTGTGCAGCACAAGCAGTGTAATAGGTTTCAGGTCAGGTTTCCATAGCAACGGCAGTTTCAGAGGAAGTTGCCGCCCCTTCCCAGAAGGCATTGCAAACAGGAAATGATGCGATGGGCCGCGGCCAGGGAGGAGGAAGTGAAAAATGAATACAGCAGATATACAGTAGGTGCTGAGAAAAAAAATTAAAAAATATCCAATTTGTTTACAGTGCACAGTTTAGTGAGGGATGCTGAAGAGTTGTAAAAGTGGGTGGAACTCCACTTTAACTGTTTTGCCGAGGGCAGTGGAGAGAGCCCTATAGACACACACTACTAGTGGCTTTCATCAGGGCTTGATTGAATACAATGTGAATGGACTAGAGCTGAACTGGACCTTTAATTCTATTTATATTAGTGTGAGTACAAACACAGGTCTTGGTTAGGTTGCCAAACCAGCTGCTGATAAGAACCGTGCTTGGAAGAAATGCCACTGAAGGTCAAGTTCATTTTTAAACCATTCACACGATGAAGGGGGCGTTTTTTGACCCCGAAACACAATGGATACACGTTGGATTTTCTATCATTGGAAACAGGTTGTATCTGAAGCTCCTAGCAGTGGTGTGGTGCTTCCAATTTACATTTTTGTTACATTACAATATAAGCCAAGGAGGCCATGGAGATCCTCTGGCATGCAAATTCTGTCTGTCTAGGGACCAAAGTATTTTTTTTTTTTAACAGTAAATAGATTTTTATTTAAAAGTATTAAAGTTGACAATGACACAGGACCAAAGTATTTACATTAGCTTCAGTGCTGATCAATTAGATAACCTTATAGGTTCAGCATTATTTTTACATTTTTCTCAACCTGCCAAATCCATACAGCACTGCAGTGTATTTGGGCAGATTATTCACTGATCAACCAGAATTTAAGTGAACTGTTAAAAGAGTTCCTTGAAGCCTGTACCAGCCCTGTTCCACATTCTGCTCTCCATTTTGGAGCGCCCAGATTGGCTTCCCCCTACCTGCAGCAAATGGATGATATTGTCTCAGCCTAGCAAGCGCCTAGAAGTGCCAAACCAAATGGTAAAAGAGTGCAATTCGCTTTTTGGTTCATAATATGATCACATAAATCCAACATGTTTCAAGGGCCGAACCCTTCATCAGGGCTTAAAGAGGAAGTAAACCCTGATGGGTTTACTTCCTCTTTGTTTCCCTGCAAAGGTAAAACATAATGGGCTACTATGCATTGCATAGTAGCCCATTATATGTCACTTACCTGACACAGGAGCCTGCGATGTCACCGCTGTCCCCTCTGTTACGGAGCGTCCATCTTCTTTCCGGGTATCGTGGCTCCGGCGCCGCACGGGAGCCGCCACTAATGGCATATCGCCATTAGCAGCGGCATGCTCAGTGCACCTGCACGCGGTGCCTGTCTTTTTGCAAATATCTCCTAAACCATATAGGTTTAGGAGATATTTCTTGGACCTACAGGTAAGCCTTAATCTAGGCTTACCTGTAGGTCAAAGTGGTCTGTAAGGGTTTACAGCCACTTTAAATACTAATATATGTGGCGCTTACTCAATATACATTAAATATATCTTCAAACACAGTGTAAAGTGCAACAATACAAAAGTGACAGTGCAAAAATATGGTAAATAACTTTTCTTCAAACACAATAAATGTGATGTTTTCTTCACACCCTAATAGGTGCCACAGTCATAAAGTGCAATAGTATTAAAGTGAAAATACAATGAATGAATATGATATTGTGCCCAGTCCAAAAGTTCATAAATAAAAGTGCTTGTGCAAAATGAGCAAAATCCATTGAATCCAAATCATAAAAGCTTCCACCATCCGCAGTGCCACAGTGGTTTGCCCCAGCCTCTCACCTCAGACAAAGACCCCTACAGGTCTAGATGAGCCTTTGTTTATGCGTGACTCCAAGATCTAAAACAATGGATTCCTTTCCCTGGGCCCTTCAGCCAAACGGATTATAATATTTCCACTGGTACCAATCTTATCCTTACAGATCCTCACTCTCCTCCATATATCGTTCACATGCAACATAAGAAACTCTTCATGGTGTAGTAATCCAATAACACCTGTTTATTTAAAACAGCAGTAATCTGACAGTTAAAATAACGATGATCAGCTTCACAAACAACAGGACTTCCGGTCTCGGCCACGACCGAAAGTGATGTCACCTGACTCCTTCCGACGCATTGCATCACAGATCACGTGACTTCATCAAAGGTACTTTGTCAGATGTCATGCAGATCAGTCTGGTTAAATTGGTTATTGAACCCATTTTAGTTCTGACAAAGTGGCTAAAGCCTAGTACACACAGGCCGAATGTCAGGCGACATCGGCCGGTTCAATAATAACCGGTCGACATTCGGCCCGTGGGTATGGCAGCTGGTCTGACAGAAGCCGACCGTTCAGCCGGCTTCTGTCGGACGAGCATGCTGGAAAACTAGGAGCTGAACGGCTTGTTCTCGGCCAATGGCTGAGAGCGCTGCCTGGAGTGTTCTGGCGGGGGGGCCTTCCCCCTGTTAGAACACAATAGCACAGCAGGGGAGATTGCTATACTAACATGCTATGCTATGCTATGCTATGCTATGCTAACATTAGATTGTTAGTATAACAGCTTCGACCCGAGCTGTCAGTTTTTTCGTTCAACCCAAAAACTAATGGTGTCTAATAGGCTTTAGCCCTGATGAATAAAACCATGGCGAACTCATAGACATCTCCTTTGGGTTTTTTTGGTTTTTTTGTTTTGTTTTTACTGGTCAAATCACTGCTCTTACTTGGCCTTCAAGAATTATACTGTATGTGGCTTTAGTTTATCCAGCACTGTCTGTTATCACTTAGTAATTCACACATATGCTAGGTTCATCTTTTATTATTAAAACAAAAAGGAGAAATGGCGCAAGAAACCAACCCAACATGGAGAGCAATCAAAATTATATGTACATATGTCCAAAGCTAGCGGTATAGAACCGTGGTGTATGTGTATAAAGTTATAGGAGGATGATGTGTATATACAAACACATACACACTAAAAAAGTGGAGAGTCCCAAATGATGATTAAAAGTTCAAGTGGAGATGACGATATGCACCAGCGGCAGCTCCCTTGAGAGTAGAAGCAAAAACTCTGGAAGACAATATGGAAAGGGACAAGGTGCGCCAATCTAAGTGCAGTATCAAATGCAACTTTATTAGATAAATGTAGCCAAATGGCTACCCATAGTGTAGTATATTCAACAATTTATTCTTAGTATAAACGTGAAAATCCAATCCCATTTAAACAAAAAACATTGGCTTTATAATTTGCAGCATAATTGGGTTAGCCTCTCGATCTTGCTTGCCTTGGACGCGTCATCTGACATGTCCAGACGTCGTTTCTGCTGCCTCCACTCCAGTGAACTGTGCGCTTCAAGCTGGTCCTCGTCCTGTTCCGGCTTCCGGTGTCCGAGACTAACAGCGTACTGCCTTGCTGACATCTGGGATTTCCTGTTCCCCCCTATGGTAGAGTCTCCACCGACCGAGGACAGTAGACCATGGATAGCCTCTGAACATCTTCCAGACAGCGTATGGCACATTTTCGGGACCACTCACTGTGAGTAGCCGCGGTTTTGCCTATGGACTACCTACATGTGAATACATGCCTAACTCCCATTGAATGTTTGTGAGTAGCCATTTGGCCGTTCTTTTTTTACATTTATCTAATAAAGTTGCATTTGATACTGCACTTAGATTGGCGCACCTTGTCCCTTTCTATATCATCTTTTATTATTGTGTACTAACTATTGATCTTGTGCTAGTGTATATGTAATAGTGTAGCGCCTTTCTCTAATAAACTGGGAACAACATTTTGTTTTTTCAAACCCCAATAATGGTTATATAAGCACAGTGAAACATCCTTCAATATTAATAAACAAAAGTTACTAACATTCAAGTGTTACACACAACAAAAATATAGTATATGAAATTAAATCCCAAATTCTGTATAAGAAACACCATAAAAACACCCCCATCAAATCATTCTTTGCAGCTATTACCTTTTGTACCACCACCCCCTCCCTTTAGAATTTAAGCTCTATGAGCAGGGCCCTCCTGTACCTTTTGTATTGAACTGTACTGTAATTGTGTTGTCCCCCTTATACATTGTAAAGCGCTGCGTAAACTGTTGGCGCTATATAAATCTCGTATAATAATAATAATATGATAATAAAAAGTACCATGTTCACCAGGAGTGACATAAAAAACACAAAACTGTGGCAAGTGCACCAAAACCCTAGTGTTCCACCACCTGTAATTAGTGTAGGTGTGCCCTCGCCTTCATTGCTGGACTTCAAATAGATTAAGAAGTCTAATAAGACTTTAAACTCTGGTTCTTATTAGTAGCATCGGATGATCTCCTTCCCTTCTATCCATTAAGGATTAAAGCTCAAAGGGAATATGTATAAAAGATACCCATAGTGTAGTATATTCAACTATTTATTCATAGTATAAACGTGAAAATCCAATCCCATTTAAACAAAAAACACTGGCTTTGTAATTTGCAGCATATTTGGGTTAGCCTCTCGATCTTGCTTGCCTAAGCTCTCCTACAGAAGCTCAAATTCTCTGCCCAGTGTGGTAACGCCACATCCCACCTTACTGACGTGTTGCATCCAATAGGACTTTCTCAAAGGTAGGTGGGGTAAAGGAGCCACCATTGATTCGCAAGGCCAGTGATGTTGTTGGATTGAAATTGTCTTTTACAACAGTGTTGGAGAGGAGAATGTTGTTAAAGTTGCGTTCAATCTTGGACAACTCCTCCCACCCACTCCTCAATGCGCACGGCACCGAATGCAGAGAGTGTGTGTTTGGGTCTATGCAGTCCCATCCGCACGTATGTCAAACAGACTAAACAAACTGATTCGCAAGGCCAGTGATGTTGTTGGATTGAAATTGTCATTTACAACAGTGTTGGAGAGGAGAATGTTGTTAAAGTTGCGTTCAATCTTGGACAACTCCTCCCACCCACTCCTCAATACGCTGGTCAGTCTGCGGCGTACCATCAGTGACAGATTGTTGCACCCACGATGCACAACAGAGCGATACAGGAAATCATTTTTGCTGTGGCGATCAATCTATATAATTCTTCTCTAGGACCGCCGGAGGTGAAGATCTGATTCTGGTTTATGATCAGGTTTTTGTGCTGTTTTTATAGTATTTTGGTATTGTGTTGGATATTATTTGGGGGGTGTTAGAGAAACTGGTGTATTATTTGTATTTGGTAATTTGTGTTTTTTAATCTGTGTTATTTATTCTAACAGAAAAGTTTTATTGATAACAGAACATCGGTAAATCTTAAACATACAGTGGTGAGGTATTCAAGACATTGAGGTAGCATAAGTAAATACATACAAGTTAGTAATGCTGGACATTACGAGATCTAGAGTGGGCAAACAGGGTGAGGTGATTTCTAGTAATAATACAATTCAGATACTTCAAGTAGTGTGGCGATCCATTAAAAGAGAAAAAAAAAGGGGGGGGGAATGGAAAAGAGTAGGGGGGGGGGGGAATCTATGAGGATCTAGGAGGTGCCGAGAACGCACCTGGTTCACCGGGCATTTTTTGTATACACCTTTTACCCCTTGGGGCAAGATCAAATTGAGGGGAGATGTCAACGCATGAAGGTGGGTGTGGGAGATAAACTAGGAGGAAGAAATACGTGTCGCTTTTTTGTTGGAAACGGAGGGTAGGATAATAATTGGTAGGGGTCAAGCCTGACCAGACGTGGTCGGTATTCCCTGCCTTGTCTGTGTTATTTATTCTATATGGTATTTTAATTGTATGGATGTTTTATTTGTAGTATAGTTTTCATTTTGTTTATTTGGTGGTCATTTCTGTTATTGACATTTTGTTG
The DNA here is from genome assembly GCA_037952925.1 of Lithobates clamitans. Lineage (NCBI taxonomy): Eukaryota > Metazoa > Chordata > Amphibia > Anura > Ranidae > Lithobates > Lithobates clamitans. The sequence continues at coordinate 3,864,273 of JBBGZY010000099.1, read as the reverse complement.
TGTTTTTGTATCTTGTCCAGTTATTGTTGTGATCTTGTGCTGTCTTTGTTAGTGTGTCTGTGTCTAAATAATTCCCTTTTGGGATTAATAAAGTATTCTGTATTCTGTAAATTGGGAACAGCAGCTGTGTCTGTGCAGTTCTCTGCGTTCCAATTGACATGAATGGGATGGGATGCACAGAACACCTGTGCATCTTCACATGGGCGTACAGAGTAGTGACTGTAGCATACCCAACCTTTTTTGTGCTGTACAACCTTTCTAATAAAAGCCTTTTGTAAAACAAAATGAAAAGTACAAATAAACTTTCTATCGACCAGCCCTGTTTTAAAGTGGTAACTTTGAGAGGTATCAGTAGATCTGCTGACATCTTAAAGTCAAGGCTATACCTAAACACAAGGTCTTTAATACTTTGGCACCATTTGGCCTAAATACCTGAAGAATTCCCCACTTGTTGCATGGTGTAATCCCTTTCAGTTGAGTCTTTGTGCAAGAGGATTGAGAACAGACCTTGGGACAGACTCCGCTAATATCTTTCAGATGCGACTCGTCTGTCTACCGTCAGCGAGCTTCCTGGTGCCATAATCACAAGAACAAGACAGTAGAACATCTTGAGCCGATAGAAATCCCCATGGGTGGAATTCTTTACTTGGGAGAACAAGTGGCTTGCTGAGCTGAACATATAAACATGGAGCGCCAAGCAGTCAAAGGCACATAAACAGACAGCAGATCGATGAATGGGCCATTTCAGGCAGAGGGGGGGGGCAATGAAGGATGTTCCGAGGTTAATAACCTCCATGAAAGTGAAAATCCTGCGAATGTTACATTGAAGGCGCACAGCTAATAATGTACACTAAGGACTATGCTTCCGAAGACAATTTAGAAGGCTGCCAGCAGTACAAATAGCAAATCTGTAAACCACAAGCTCTTCCAACAAATAAAAAAACAATTATGTCATCGTTGTTATGAATTGTGTAAAGCAATGCGGTTTCAAAAACAATGGTTTAACAGCTGTATCATTGCTATATAGACGGGCCACTTCATTTTAAAGAGAAGCTGTAGTGCAATTTAATTTAGTACACATTTCCAGTTGTTGAACCTTTATTTAGTATAGTTGGGTTGTTGTAGGTCATTGCAATCCTTTGGATAGCTATCCGATGTAATTATTTAAAATTTAACTCCAAGAAGATATAATCAATTTGGCATTGTATTCATTAATATATCATTAAGGGCCTATATACACTGTTGCATTTTTTTCACGCACGTTTTCAAATGCACTAAAACGCATGTGTCCAACTTCCCCATAATACAATTATCTGCCCCAATCTCAGTACTGCAGAATAGTGTGTTTTGAAGAATAAGATCTGCTGATTTTGTTCCACATTTTAGGCAATGGCAGCGCATCAAAATACATATAATATATAATATAATACATATAATATGCGTCTTGATGCATTGGCAACAAGTAATAACTGGCCTTAGTCAATGGCTGACTTTTAACCCTATCCACTTTAAATTCTAAATTCAAAAATGCACTGAAAAAATGTGTGAATGAAATCTCTTCATCCAGCAGTAGATCACTACTATAGTGATCTGTTGCTGGCTGAATGTTAAAGTGTATGTCATGGGTGCTCAACCTGTGGCCCACCAGCTGTTACGGATCATCTCAAGGATGAGCAGAAGAAATGGACAGCACCTGAGTTAAATATATGAGTGTCACAGCAAAAGGTCTGAATACTTAGGACCAAGTGATATTTCAGTTTTTCTTTTTTAATAAATTTTTTTATTTTAGGTACTTATATAGCACCGTCAATTTACGCAGCGCTTTACATATACATAGTACATTCACATCAGTCCCTACCCTCAAGGAGCTTACAATCTAAGGTCCCTAACTCACATTCATACATACATGAATTTAGACAATTTAGACAGAAGCCAATAAACCTACCAGCATGTCTTTGGAGTGTGGGAGGAAACCGGAGTACCCGGAGGAAACCCACCAAGGCACAGGGAGAACATGTAAACTCCAGGCAGGTATTGTCGTGGTTGGGATTCGAACCAGCGACCCTTTTTACTGCTAGGTGAGAGTGCTACCCACTACACCACTGTGCCGCCCCAATAAATCTGCAAAAATGTCAACAATTCTGTGTTTTTCTGTCATTATGGGGTGCTGTGTGTACATTAGGAAAAAAATGAACTTAAATGATTTTAGCAAATGGCTGCAATATAACAAAGAGTGAAAAATGTAGGGGGTCTGAATACTTTCTGTCCCCACTATATATATATATATATATATATATATACTGTATATAAAATTATTCCCTCCCAAAATGAAGACACAACAATGATGTTGGATCGGAATGATATTTGCATTTGCTGCACGGAATGAATGTAAAGTCATTCGGATTTTTAGCCTTTGCAGACCTATGAAAAAATCACCATTGTGCTTTGTGTCTTCACCAACCCAACAGAATCTCATCTTATTGTTATGCTAACAATTTGCCCTTACTGTTTTTTTTCCCCGCGTGCGTGGCTCTGTAGCGTCCAAAGGGAAAAAAAGATTGTCTAAAGTAAAACACTTATGTTCACATTGAGCTTTGCCATTCTTTTACAAATTCAATAAAAATGTTTGTCCAATGTTGGGCTTTAATAACGTGGGTGTGCAGCAGCCCGTATTTACATTCCAGAACTCGCCTATGCAAAGCGTAGTTTATTCATGTTCTCAGACCTTGATTTCATTCATAATATATCTGTGGTGTGAAATAACAGCCGGTGAGGAAATATCATTTGGGGAGTTCTAGTTGAAAACTCAAGTATCATACTGTTCTTTCTACACGGTGGATGGTAGCCATGATACGGAAAACTAAACAAGTCTTTTAGAATTAGTAGTAAGGCGTGAAATGCCATGGAATAGGTTTTTTTTTTTTTATTGCTGGGCGGCCTCTGCCTGCCGTTGAGAAATAGCTGTCTGGGAAATTATACCTTTGGTGACATGTCTGTCAGGTGACCGCGCGGGTTGTTCGGTAGATCTTGGTGACAGCCGACTGTAGTGACAAAGTGTTTACTCCCCATAAAGCTGTCCACGGGACCTTGCAAAATCTGTTATGGGCCCCAGATGAGATTTTTTTTATTATAGAGCTACACGTAGCCTAAAGCAAATCCACAGTAAATTTCCGTCAAATCTTCAATGTGAAATTTAAGTCAGCACTCCTTTATTTAACAACGTGGTTTTAGGAGAATTTTTGCGCAGTGGCTAACAGAAGCCAGTTAGGCTACGGTAAACTTTAAAAATCTTACATCTGATTGGTTGCCATTGGACAGTGCATGGCATCATGCTTTGCGGTTTTTTTTTTTTACTTAACCACTTCAGCCCCGGAAGGATTTACCCACTTCCCGACCAGGCCATTTTTTGCGATATGCTACTGCGTCGCTTTAACTGGTCATGCAACGCTGTACCCAAACAAAATTGATGTCCTTTTTTCCCCACAAATAGAGTTTTCTTTTGGTGGTATTTTGATCATATTTTTATTTTTGCTCTATAAACAAAAAAAGACCGTCAATTTAAAAAAAAAAAAAAAGGTTTTCCTTTCTGCTATGATGTTTGGGGTCAATTTAATATTATGTGAGGCTATACTTAAGGTTTAAATACTTTCTGCTATAAAACATTTCCAAAAAAAAAAAAAAATATCCCTTCATCAATGTAGGCCAATATGTATTCTGCTACACATTTTTGATAAAACAAAAATCCCTGTAAGCGTATATTCATTGGTTTGTGCAAAAGTTATTGCATCTACAAAATAGGGGATAGATTTATGGCATTTTTATTATTTTTTTCATGTTTTTTACTAGTAATGGCGGCGATCAGTGATTTTTAACGGCACTGCGACATTGCGGCAGACAGATCGGACACCTAACGGACATTTTTGACACTTTTATGGGAACCAGTGACATTACTACAGTAATCAGTGCTAAAAATATGCACTGACATTGTACAAATGATGCTGGCAGGGAAGGGGTTAACATCAGGGGCAGATCAAGGGGTTAACTGTGTTCCCTCACTGTGTGTTCTAACTGTATGGGGGAAGGGCTCGCTGGGACAACACACAGATCCATCTTCCTGCATAGCAGAAAGACAAGATCTGTGTGATCACCCCTGTCAGAATGGAGATTTGCCTTGTTTACACAGGCAGATCCCCGTTCTGTCACTGCGGGGAACGATCGCTGATTGGCTCCCCCATTGGCCAATGGGAGCAAGTGTGCGCCGAGTGCCCGGTGTACACCTATGGTAATTTGCGCAGTGGAGCCACCTTGCTGCAGTATAACTGCAGCGAGTGGTCAGCAAGTGGTTAAAGCGCTACTAAACCACAGGTTTTTAAAAAAACGAAAAAAAAAAAGAAACCTGCAAGGCAATGGCGTAATGTGCTAGTAGGCCTTATTATAGGCTTACTTGTAGGTTCAAGTAAAAAAAAAACTTTGCTACCACTTTAAAGCGATATTAAAGTCTAGTTTTTTAAAATTTTGTTTAAATAACACACATGAAGAAGTCACGTGATTGGTGATGACACGCGTAGGGACGGAATAGGCTGTTTCACATTGCTAGACACAGAACGAGTTCGCTGCTCGTAGGAGAGAGGTTTGCTCTGCATTGTTTTTATGTGAGTACATCTACTTAAAGATTTTTAATAAAGCATTACCTGGTTAAGACATACTTCACTATCAAGTACCTTTGTGTCACAAACACGTACTTACCGAGGCCGAGATGCCGAGAGCGGCTCGCCCTTAAGACCACGCGCACCCAGACCCCCGAAATGGGTACAGGAGGCTGGGGGCACGCGGAGGCACGGGCTTCCGGGCGAATAGCAGGTTCAGAGGCTGGAAGCGGGTGCCCCGAGATCCAGGGGGAGCAAGGCTGCAAACACAAGCAGAAGTTAGGGAATAGGCAGGTATAATCAGGATAGTCCAGCAGAGAAGTGGTTAAACAGGCCAGGGGTTTGGTACACAGATCAGGCAGGAATCTGATAGGATTGTTCAGCAGAGTGGTGGTTAAACAAGCCAGGGTTCGGTACACAGATCAGGCAAAGTACTTAGGGACAATCCAGGAGAGTAGTGGTTAATCAGGCAGCAAGAGGTTTGGTACACAGGTCAGGCAAGCACTTAGGGACAATCCAGGAGAGTAGTAGTTAATCAGGCAGCAAGAGGTTTGGTACACAGGTCAGGCAAGCACTAAGGGACAATCCAGGAGAGTAGTAGTTAATCAGGCAGCAAGAGGTTCGGTACACAGGTCAGGCAATAGTACTAGGGAACACAGGCACAAGGAAGCAGGGGAGAGCTGACGACAAACCAGCAACCCGACTGGGTGCTGGAGCCGTCAGATATAGCCCCCGTGCCCGGCGAGCGCGTCAGTGTGACGCGCTACCGGGCACCCGCACGGGCTACGGCGCGCACACGGGGACCGCCGTGCACCCGCGCGCGCCGCACCATCAGGCCGCGGACGGGTGTGCGGCGAAGCGCTCGTCCCGTGCGCATGCGCACCGGAGCCCGGCGAGCGGAGACGCTCCCTGGCTCCTGACAGTGCCCCCCTCCTAAGGGCGGACACTGGACGCCAAGGCTGGCCATTAGTTCTGGATGATCTTGATGGAATGCTCGAATTAACTGTGGAGCGTGTAGATTCCTGGCGGGCTCCCAAGAATTATCTTCGGGGGGGTACCGCTTCCATTGAATCAGGTACTGTAACTGTCTGCCCCTCTTCCTGCAACCAAGAATGGATTCCACTTCAAATTCATTCTCGCCATCGATTCTGACTGGCGGAGGAGGAGGTTCTTTTCTTCCTGGAAAAGGGCTGGGCACCACAGGCTTCAATAGTGACACATGAAAAACGGGGTGAATCCGGTATGTTTTGGGAAGTGTCAATTCCACCGCCACAGGGTTGATAATCCTCCTGACTTGAAAAGGCCCAATGAACTTAGGCCCGAGCTTTCGAGAAGGCAGAGGTAATTTCAGATTGATGGTGGACAGCCAGACCTCGTCTCCTACGTCAAATTTTGGGTTTGCCTTTCTGCCCCGGTCGTACTGTTTCTTATAGTCCTCCTGGGTCTTGCGTAATGTATCTTGAATTCTTTGAAAATTGGACTGTAACGAGATTATCCTATCCTGGACTGCAGGAACTGCCGTTTCGGGAATGTTGTTAGCGAAGGATGTGGGATGGAACCCACAATTGGTCCAGAAAGGAGTCTGGTTGGTGGAGGCATGGATAGAATTATTGTACGCAAATTCAGCGTAGGAGAGGAGGCTCGCCCAATCATCCTGAGAACCCGAGCAAAAGCATCGGAGGTACTGCTCTAGCGTCTGGTTGGTCCTCTCTGTCTGACCATTGCTCTGAGGATGATAAGCTGAAGAAAGGCAAATGTTGATCCCCAAAGCCTTGCATAGTTCTCTCCAGAATTTGGACGTGAACTGAACGCCTCTGTCTGACACGATGCTCCTTGGTATCCCATGGAGCCTAACGATCTCCTTTAGAAAGATGTTGGCCGTGTCTACGGCAGAGGGAGTACCCCTCATGGGCAGAAAGTGGGCCATTTTGGAAAGGCGGACGACAACAACTAGGATGGTGGAGAAATTCTCTGAGCTGGGTAGGTCAACGATGAAGTCCATGGACACGTCAGCCCATGGTCGTTCCGGAATGGGCAAAGGTCTGAGCAAACCCCAGGATTTGGTGTTCTGGCCCTTGTTTCTCTGGCATAGGAGACAGGACGCCACATATTCCCTACAGTCCCTTCTCCATCCTGGCCACCAAAAAGAACGAGAAAGGAGTTCAGCCGTTTTCTTGTTCCCGAAATGTCCTGCCATCTTGTGATCATGACACATCTGAAGGGCTAGGGGCCGAGTCACTTGTGGTACAAATATTTTTCCTTTAATCCAGAAAAGGTCTTCATATTTTTTCAGGGAATGCACAGCTGGTTCCGTACATGTGCCTGATGAAGATTTGATGGAGGATATTAAGTCTGCTTGAGTTAATCCAAGAAAATTTTGAGGAGAGAGGATCGTGCAGGGTGTTGGTATTTGGGAGTCTGCGGAAAACATTCGTGAAAGGGCATCAGCCTTCCCGTTCTTTGCCCCAGGTCTGTATGCAATATGGAAATTAAAACGAGAGAAGAACAGGGCCCATCGGGCTTGGCGGGGTTTTAACCGTCTTGCTGTTCTGAGGTACTCAAGGTTTTTGTGATCCGTAAAGATCATCACCGGATGGACTGCCCCCTCCAGCAGATACCTCCATTCCTCCAAAGCAAACTTTATAGCCAACAGCTCTCTGTCACCCACGTCGTAATTAAGTTCCGGTGGGCTGAGTTTCCGGGAAGCGAAAGCTACTGGATGCAGGATGGCCTTTGGTCCCTGTCTCTGGGAAAGAATTGCTCCGGTTGCGATTTCTGATGCATCTACCTCCAGTACGAAGGGTTGAGTCGGGTCAGGATGGCAAAGGATTGGAGCAGAACTGAATAGTTCTTTTAACTTAAGGAAAGCCTCTTGAGCGGCTGCGGACCACTGGAACGAATGATGCTGCCGAGTTACTTGAGTAATAGGTGCCACAATGGCAGAGAATCCCACGATAAATTTCCGATAGAAATTGGCAAATCCTATAAACCTCTGTACTGCTTTTTTATTTGATGGAGCTGGCCACTCCTGAATTGCCTGAATCTTCTGAGGGTCCATTGCAACCCCATTGGTGGAGAGTATGAATCCCAAGAATTGTATGGTTGATCTCTCAAACTCACACTTTTCGGCTTTTAGGTATAGCTTGTGTTGCAGAAGAATAGCAAGAACTGTTTTAACGTGCCTCCTGTGCATCTCTAGCGTAGGGGAGAAGATGAGGATGTCGTCCAGATACACCACCAGGAAGTCATCTAGATATTGTCGGAAGATGTCATTCACTAGATGTTGGAAGGTGGCTGGAGCATTGCAGAGGCCGAATGGCATCACTAAATATTCAAAGTGGCCGAATCTGGATCTAAAGGCCGTCTTCCATTCGTCTCCAGCCCTGATCCTGACGAGGTTGTAGGCCCCCCGGAGGTCAAGTTTGGAGAACACCTTGGCCGATCGAAACCTTTGGAATAGCTCAGGAATGAGTGGTAACGGGTACCGGTTCTTAATTGTGATGTTGTTGAGTTGTCGATAATCTACGCAGGGTCTTAGGGTACCATCTTTTTTTCCCACGAAAAAGATACCTGCTCCAGCGGGTGAAGATGAAGGGCGAATGAAACCTTTCTCAAGATTTTCATCTATGTACTGCTTTAGAGCCTCCAGCTCGGTTTCAGAAAGGGGGAATATCCGGCCAAATGGAATCTCGGAACCAGGAAGAAGATCAATTGGACAGTCGTAGGCCCTGTGAGGTGGTAGGCGGTCAGCCATTTGTTTACTGAAAACCTCTTGAAACTCGAGATACTCAGAGGGGACGTGTTGGAGGTTGTTTGGCGGTACCGCCATTGTGGCACAAACTTTGGAATCCGGAAGCAGGCAGTGTTGGGAGCAATACTGAGAAGGGAATGATACTGACTTGGTGCTCCATTTGATTAGCGGATCGTGGGCTTGCAACCATGGTAGGCCAAGTATGATGGGGAAGATTGGTGAGCGAATTAGGTCAAGCCGTAAGAACTCCCGGTGGCCGGAGTCTGTGACGACTGAAATAGGTTGGGTCTCCTGGGTGATGGGACCCGAGCAAGGAAGGGATCCGTCGGCCAGGTGTATTTGTAGATCCTGCTCTTTGGTCTGTAGAGGGATCTTCAATCTGTGTGCCAAGGCGGAATCTATGAAACAGCTGCAGGCCCCGGAATCAACGATGGCCTGCAGGCGAGTCTCCTTTTCCGGAAGCTGCAGAGAAACAAACAACATCACATAAGCCTTGGGGATGTTATGGTTAGGAAAGTTCAATATGTTTGACTGAGGGAACTTACTGGGCCTGATCGGACAGCTGCGCAGGAAGTGCCCGGTTCCTCCGCAGTAGAGGCAAAGGTTAGACTGCCGTCTGCGCTGTTTCTCCTCGGAGGTCAAGGGACCTCGGACCAAACCGAGCTGCATTGGTTCGACTTCAGGGACCGATGCAGTGGTAACTGAAGGTGAAGTTTGGGGTACTGTGGAGTGAGGTCGTGGTGACGCCCAGGCAGGGCGAGGCTGCTGAAACCGTTCTGAGCGCCGCTCCCTAAGGCGCCGATCGAGTTTTGTAGCTGCTTGAATGAGTTCCTCTAAGGAAGCAGGGGTCTCCATCCTAGCTAACTCATCTTTGAGTAATTCAGATAGGCCTTGGCGGTACTGGTAACGTAAGGCCGGCTCATTCCAGTTGGTGTCGGCCGCCCACTTACGGAACTCTACTGTATAGTCCTCAATAGGTCTTCTTCCTTGGGACAAATGGTGCAAGATAGCTTCGGCGGTGGCCATGCGTTGCGGATCATCGTAGAGCTGGGTCATGCTCTCAAAGAATGCCTCGATAGTGTTCAGGGCAGGGCTGCTCTGTTCCATCAGGCTGTGGGCCCAAGCCTGGGGTTCCTCGGAAAGCAGGGAAATGACAAACCCCACCTTGACGATCTCTGAAGAGAAGGTTCTTGGCTGTAGGGCGAAGTAGAGGGAACATGCGTTTTTAAAAGCCCTAAACTTCTTGCGATCTCCCGAGAACCGTTCAGGTGTAGGGACCCTGGGCTCAGGAAGGGCCATGACCACAGTGGGGTTGGCCGGAGCTTGGGGAAGCGGACCCCCACTGCTGGGTGCAGGAGCTGCGGCTGCGGAGGGTAGTAACCCGGTGATCTGCTGCAGACGGTTATCAATTTGTGTGTAACCTTCTTGTAGCTTTTGTACGGAGTCCGCCAGGGTAGATACTTGCTGACACAGGATCTCCAAAGGAGAGCGCGCTCTGTCGGCCTCAGACATCTGGCTGGTTTGTACTGTCACAAACACGTACTTACCGAGGCCGAGATGCCGAGAGCGGCTCGCCCTTACGACCACGCGCACCCAGACCCCCGAAATGGGTACAGGAGGCTGGGGGCACGCGGAGGCACGGGCTTCCGGGCGAATAGCAGGTTCAGAGGCTGGAAGCGGGTGCCCCGAGATCCAGGGGGAGCAAGGCTGCAAACACAAGCAGAAGTTAGGGAATAGGCAGGTATAATCAGGATAGTCCAGCAGAGAAGTGGTTAAACAGGCCAGGGGTTTGGTACACAGATCAGGCAGGAATCTGATAGGATTGTTCAGCAGAGTGGTGGTTAAACAAGCCAGGGTTCGGTACACAGATCAGGCAAAGTACTTAGGGACAATCCAGGAGAGTAGTGGTTAATCAGGCAGCAAGAGGTTTGGTACACAGGTCAGGCAAGCACTTAGGGACAATCCAGGAGAGTAGTAGTTAATCAGGCAGCAAGAGGTTTGGTACACAGGTCAGGCAAGCACTAAGGGACAATCCAGGAGAGTAGTAGTTAATCAGGCAGCAAGAGGTTCGGTACACAGGTCAGGCAATAGTACTAGGGAACACAGGCACAAGGAAGCAGGGGAGAGCTGACGACAAACCAGCAACCCGACTGGGTGCTGGAGCCGTCAGATATAGCCCCCGTGCCCGGCGAGCGCGTCAGTGTGACGCGCTACCGGGCACCCGCACGGGCTACGGCGCGCACACGGGGACCGCCGTGCACCCGCGCGCGCCGCACCATCAGGCCGCGGACGGGTGTGCGGCGAAGCGCTCGTCCCGTGCGCATGCGCACCGGAGCCCGGCGAGCGGAGACGCTCCCTGGCTCCTGACACTTTGTCCTGCATATTCCTGTACATACATACCTGAGATGTGGAGGCTGAGCTAGGATCCGCGCTGGTCCAGGACCCCTGATAGGACCATAGCCACTTGTAATCAGCTGCCATTAGGATAACCCAACACCGGCAAGCGTGGATATAGGGACGCGATGGAGGCTCAGGACCTGGCGTTTTAGCTACAATTCATGCGGTTGACCTAGCACCGCTAGGTAAGGGGCCACTGCTTACATTAGTGTTTTATGCACGAAGAGGACACTGAGTGAATTGCATCCCAGACACCCCACTGTTGTTTTGTTGAATACACCAGAACTTGCTTTTGCGCCTTCAATGACTTTTACACTGGCACTTTAAGTTTGCTGCACTTACTGGCATGTCATTGGTCATTTGTTTCGCAGGCCAGCACAATATATTTTACATCACTATTATTGGGACATTTATTTATATTATTTATCATCCATATTGCGTTGGATTGATGTGTTTTATTTGCGATATCTAGATCACCTTTAAGCACTGGCACTTTGTACGTTTTGCACCATTTATAAGGATATGTTTTTGATGGTTATTTCTGATTTATTCTATGTATTTTTATTTAGAATTATTCACATGAAGTAGTGTTTATGTCCCTTTGTGCACCTACACATGATTATCTAGATTTATATGTTTTTAGTGTGAACACTTATTTATGCGATTTTACATGCAAATTTTTTTTTTTGTCATTTAGTATATACCAACTGAAAAGGATTTTTTATGCACTTTTTTTCGCATACACAGGATGCTGATCATTAAGACTTGAATGTTTTTAGTGTCACTTATTTATGCGATTTATGTTATTATGCGATTTTATGTCATTTTATTAATTGACCACAGACAGAGATTTACAGCTTTCTTCTGGTTAGCACAGCACCTCCCCCCCTATACCTCAACACACATGTTACACTTACCTGCTCTGTGCAATAGTTTTGCGCAGAGCAGCTCCTCTTTTCAGACCCCACGCCAGCACTCCTGGCTCCTCCCTCTTGACAGGTGCCCCCACAGCAAGCAGCTTGTTGTGGGGGCACCCAAGCAGGCATGCTCCTGACCTGCGGCTCTGCGTGTCCATCCACACTCAGAGCGCAGCTCGGCCCCGTCTGCTGATTGGCTCACTAATTGTGATTGACAGCAGCGGGAGCCAATGGCTCCCACTAATGCCAAAAGCCAGTCAGTAGTGGCATTCCCCGGAGAGGCAAGGGTCTCATGGGCATCGCTGGATCGAGAGGGGGCTCAGGTAAGTATGGGGGGTTGGGGGGGCTGCACATAGAATGCATGAAGGTAAAAAAAAACCTTGTGCCTTTACAACCACTTTAATCCCAATTCCAGGAAATGTTAGAATTATCACTTGCAATGGAGCTTTGCCTGTACCGCAAGTGTGTATTGCTCATTTAGGTTTGGGGAACATAGAAAAGAAGGTATACTTACCCGATCCACCACTCCTCTGTGCTGCTAGCCCGGTCCCTACAGTCCAGTGGTCAAAGGTGCTGAAGTCATCAAGACCAATGCATTGGATGCGATGACAACATGGGATAGTCCACAGCCAATTGAGTAAAAGTGCTTCTTCCAGGGGTGCACTGACAACTCATGGGGCCCCCGGGCAATAGGAGATTATGGGGCCCCCAGGCAATCAGAGATTATGGGGCCACACAGTATGTACACATACATGTACACACAGTATACACAGACATGTTTCTATTGGCTGAGAAGGTATTGGAGAGGTGGGGCAACTAAAATCTCGGGATTTTTAGACCAAAAGGATGTCGGTAAGGGACATTTCAGAGAAAGATGTAAAAAAACACAGATTTTTACATACTGTCCCTGGTTTTACTGAGGCTGGCAACCCTGATGGGGCCCCCTAGTGGCCCAGGGCCCTTGGGCAGTGCCCGAGTGGCTCAATGGTCAGTCCGCCCCTGGCTTCTTCTCTCCTCTAGACGAAATAGGCAGGTAACCCTTGCAGCTCAGGTGCAGTCCCATTGCAAAGGATAATTTTAATTTTTCCCAGGGTTGGTCTATAAAAGCCCACTAGAGCAAATAATATTGTAATCTGGTAACTGGTTAATACCCATAATGGAAGTATTCAGTGTATGAATTACATGTAGAGCAAGCTGCCCAGCAAAAGTTAAAACAGGGGTTAAGACAAACCATATATCACTGCTGGAGGGCTAGCTTTTTATGTGGTTAAAATCTTTAAAAAAAGAAACAAACTGTTGCTGTTAATGCTTAAAACTCAGCATTAGGCTTTAATTTGTCCTTTTAAAACTCCATTTCCATCTAAAGCCTGGTACACATGGTAAGGGGCTGAGGGGCTCACAAGGAGGTCCTGTGTACAGCCCCACTGCATGGGAACATTTTTTTTTTTTTTTGCCCAGAGTGTTTGTGAAATAAATACTGTGCACATATAGAAAAAATAATATAAAACTGTTTAATCAGGCTAAAATTTAATTGACCCCCTACACATCACCAGCATCAGGATAGGGATTTAAGTGACTTTGAATGTGGCATGGTTGTTGGTGCCAGACGGGCTGGTCTGAGTATTTTAAAAAAACTGCTGATCTACTGGGATTTTCATCCACAACCATCTCTAGGGTTTACAGAGAATGGTCCGAAAAAGAGAAAATATCCAGTGAATGACAGTTGTGTGGATGAAAATGCCTTGTTGATGTCAGAGGTCAGAGGACGATGGGCAGACTGGTTTGAGATGATAGAACCGCAACAGTAACTCAAATAACCACTCGTTACAACCAAGGTATACAGAACACCATAATAGGTTTGCTTGATAGCAGGCACCTCATGGAGTTCATACTTTGCCCATATTAGCTTATTTGGCCAGCAGAAATCATCAAAAACCCAGTACTTCCTGGTATGGGACTTATCTCACTTCCCACAGTGCACTGTTCTAAGTCTGAGCCACCTTTCACCATATATTCACCGTCACACAAGGAGGGGGACATATGTAATCAAGAGCAGTTTTCGGCTTTGTGGAATTTGAATTTGCAAAGGATTATTTGGGTGCTGCAGTGGTGGATCATAGCAGTGGGGAGTGCAAAGAGACAAGTATCTCTTTAGTACTTTGTCTACTCCAGGTCCACCTAAAAGAAGACCTATACTCAAATATAAACAACAAGCTGTGTTAGGCCATGTTCACATGGGCTGCAGTCCTTGGCGCCCTTCAAAAAACCAATCGGTGATAGATTGATTTTCAGAGTTAGGTTGACAGGCGATAAGTCACCTTCTCACTACTTCTTTAACCCTGAAAAGGCTGAACTACCACAAAGTGTCCTGCCCCTGACTCTCATATAAACCCCTTCCCCTTGCATTACTCCATTGGTTTGAAAAAGGAGCGACTGGGCATCCTCCGAAACATGTACCACCTACTCTGACATCACTTCTGGTTGCCTATATTCCATGCTGGTACTGACAGCATGGCCCTCCATCTTGGATCAGAGAGACAGTATTTACCACCGCTGGTTGGCTGGAACTTCCACCTGCAGCTGTCTTTACTCCCAGGAGACATCCCGCTGGACGTTATGGATTCATTGATATGCCTGTTTTTCACTTCCATCTTGTAAGTGTCTTTAACCCTTGTTATTAAAGAGTTTTATTACTGCACTTAGAAGTGCCTTCTTCTCTGCTTTTTTTTTTTTTATAGAGTGTGCTTCCCTCTTCTGAAGTGCTGTTGTGGTGCATTAATCACATCTCAAGAGAAAGTCATGTACTGTTTGTTAAAGTCCCCTTGTTATCCAGAGCGCCCTATTCTCCACACTCCCACCACACAGCGCTACACATAGTTTCAGGGAGGTTGCAGGACAGACCCATTCACTTGCGAACGAAGCTTTACTGTTTCTGTGGGATGGGTAAATAAATAAAGTCTGAAATACTTACCTTTCCCAAACAAAATTCTGCTTCATGCCCCCTTCCATGGCAGGTCACATGACCAAAAGCCTAGGCATGACCTTTGCTGATCAGGGGGACCAGCCAGACTTTGCGATCTTCCCTTTTCATAGACAATTATGCCGTGTACACATGGGCGGACTTTTCGACCGGACTGGTCCGACGGACCGAATCCGGCGGACAATCCGACCGTGTGTGGGCTCCATCGGACCTGCAACGGACTTTTTCGGTCGAAAATCTGACGGACTTTAGATTTGGAACATGTTTCAAATTTGTCCGACGGACTCAAGTCTGGTCGAAAAATCCGCTCGTCTATATGCTAGTCCAACGGACGGAAACCCACGCTAGGGCAGCTATTGGCTAATGGCTATCAACTTCCTTATTTTAGTCCGGTCGTACGTCATCACGTACAAATCCGTCGGACTTTGGTGTGATCGTGTGTAGGCAAGTCCGTTCGTTCAAAAGTCCGTTGGAAGTCCGTCAAAAGTCCATCGAAAGTCCATCCGAAAGTCCGTCGGACCAGTCCGGTCGAAAAATCCGCCCTTGTGTACACGGCATAACATGACTTTATGGTGTCCGGTTTAGCCTTTTCTCCAGGAAAGGTAAATATTGTAGTCTTTTTATTGCTCTTTATTTTTGCCATTTCCCCCATGAGAGATAGTTAAAACATATTTAGATTAACATTTTAATATAGGCCAACTTCACTGCTTGCCACATCTATAGGTATTTTTTTGAAGCTGATATCATACCTATTCATAGGGTAGGTAGGTGTGAACTGTTGCTATTAAGTGTTATATGTTGCCTGTGTAGGCATCTTCCCTGTTCTGACTCAGGTAGTGCTATGGTGGTACACCCCCCCGGAGGCCCGAGTACAGAGGAAATAGGTTATATAAACAAATCTTTTCCTTCATTGCTAATTTCAGGCAGGAGGGAGGTATTTTTGCAGACTGAATGGCACTAGGGTTGAGGCTGATAAATAACTTTTTTTAATGGGACTGTCAGGTCAACACATCAAAGAGGCTGAGAAGGACCACTTTTTTTTTTATAAGGAAATGATTTTGGGTCCACACTTACTACATTTATTGACAAAGCTATATTAATTCTTACAGCGCCGACCAGCTAAATGTTCAAATCAGGCTTACAGAATATTGTACCTTCACTGGACTCTTAAATGTGAGAGGGTACTGAGAGCAGGAATGAGTTCCAGGAATTAAAACTTGTGTTCCTGATGTCGCTTTCAGCAGATCAGACATCTTAAAGCAGAACTTCACTCTCTCAATCGACATTAAGGCCAACCATACACGGTTTGAATCACGGCTGGTTCAGCAGGAACCGGCTGAGATTCAAACCGTTAATGGACAGGCTGAATGTACCAAGTTGATTGACAGTACGACTTGGGTACAACCAGCCTGCCAGATTCAAATGTGATTATCGCAAGCAGCTGCTATACCTGCTTGCGGTAATCAATGTCTTCTCCCGGTGGGGACGGCTTCCCCCCCTGGGAGCAGACAATGGCCAGCAGGAGGGCTTCTCCTGTTAGCACTGCCTGTGTTGAAGGGGGAAACTGTGCGAATTGTGCATAGGTTTCTCACTGTGTATGGCCTGACTAATTCTTTTTTTTTTTTTTTTTCATCTTACTCTACACAGAAAGGGTTCTAGGGTAAGGGCAAAGAGAAGAGGGGAGAGAGGGCTTTTTCTTTTTTTTTTTTTTTACATTTCTTCAGTTACTTCCTGGTTTCCAGGCCTAGGCAAATGATGTCATACATCCCAGGAGTCTTCAGGAGGGGAGGAAGGGTTTTCTCAGCTAAGCACACCCTCCTGCCTGCATGCCTAAGCTAAGAGCAGATGAATTCCAGGAAGTAAATGCTACATGAATCTTCTGCCCTTACTCAAGCCATGGCCAGAAATGCTAGGGGGGGGGGGGGGTGTTTGTTTCCAAAGTGATTTCTCAGCAAAATAAAGCATGGAGACATGGATGGGTGTGTGGGTTTGCTTTGAATATTAAAAATAAATTAAATAGCATTTTTGGTTTGTGGTGCTCAGATGCATTGTAATTCCACATAATAGTTAATGGGGCGGGAAACATCTTTGCGGAAAAATCGGGTCTGTGTTGCTATTGAGGAGTTCCCCTCACTTCCTGTTTTGTAAAATGTTAGCAGGAGAGGAAGTTGGGATAAATCTCTGTAACAGAGCCCCAAGTAACAGTAAAAACTGACAGGGATTCTAACCCTTCTGCCGCGTACACACAATCAGAATTTCCGTCCGAAAAAACTTGGATGGTTTTTCCGATGGAATTCCGCTCAAGCTTGCCTTGCATACACACGGTCACACATAAGTTCTCTGAACTTTCGACGGTCAAGAACGCGGTGACGTACAACACTATGACGAGCCAAGAAAATGAAGTTCAATGTTTCCGAGCATGCGTGATTTTTTGCACGTCCGAATTGCATACAAACGAACGCATTTTCGGATAGGAACTTTTTCCGACCGAAAAATAGAGAACCTGCTCCCAATCTTTTGGTGGCTGGAATTCTGCCAGCAAAAGTCCGATGGCGCATACACACGGTCGGAATTTCTGACCAAAAGCTCACATCCGACTTTTGCTGGCAGAATTTCTGATCGTGTGTATGGGGCATTCCTTGCGGTATCCAAAACGAAGGAAAAAACATTATGCTTTTGACAGGCATAAGCAAAGTTTCCTATATGTCTGTCCAAATTAGGCTACTGGTAGTGTCACTAAGGATAGTGATAGATTGCCTTTTATTTGTTCCCTAGCCACCTGTAAGCCATGCGTGCTTTGTGTTGTATTAACAAAACTAAGAAAAAAACTTTATACTGGACAAAATCTCTGTGTTAATGGGCTGTGAGCTTGTATTGACAGGCTTTTGATTCTCAGTTTTCCCAGTGATGTCACTGATTTTGGCTGGGGACCAAGGTGGACTGACTGGATCGACCATTAGTCGTGAGTAGTTGGCTGTGTGGGCAGAAAGGAAGGAATTGCTTCCAATAGGTTATGCCTGGCGGTGGATGCAGATGGTGGACTCTTTTGGGGACTTGGGCTGCTTCCTTTCTGGTTCGGTCTTATGGTCATTTCAGTGAGAAGACTTGAATGTCTAAAAAAATGCTTGTTTTGATACAGGGTTCATTAAACTTTTATTGAAAATGTAAACATGTATATCAAGCCCACGCATTTCAGGGGGAAGGACTTCCTCTCTTTCAGGACTGTTGTTGTGTGTTAGTGGGCGGGAGCGATTCGCGAAAAGATTTCTAGATTTCGGAAAGCAAGCTGCCTCTGCATCCTTAGCCGTCGCACTGTCAATTTGCTTTCTAAAATCTAGAAATCCTTTTGTGAATCACTTCTACCCACTAATACACAGCAACAGCTCTGAAAAAGGGGAATTCCATTCCTCTGAAACACTCTGACTTGATGTACGTGTTTTCATTTTCAATAAATGTTTCATGAACCCTACATCAAAACTTGCATTTTTCTGGCCACCTGGCACTCCTTCATTCCCATCCCACTGGCACCTAGGTGAGGGGACCGGAGTCCATGATTAGGGGTGACTATTGCAAATCTACAGTAGGCTGTCATGAAAGCAGACTGCTGGCCCAGCCAGCTGCGACCCAGGAATTTCCTGCCCTGAAGCTTCATGTAACAAAGGGACAGGGATATTGGTAACACCATTGACCTGATATGGCCACATCTCACCAGCATCCTGGTCCCTTTGTTTTGTGCAGCTGCAGGGCAGGGAATTCCTGGGCCAGCGTCCTGCTATCATGTGACAGCTTCCCACAGATTCAGGCCAACATGAGTTTGCCCCAAATCTTAGCTTATCACTAGACATGGTCCAAGGTGAGCATCTTTCTCTTTTTTTCAATTCAACGCAAGGATCAAACATTTCTTATCAATGTACTTTTCTGAGGTTTTCCATTTTTGCAACTGTTGTTAACTGTGAAAGAATATCTTCTGCTGGAGGAACATAGTCAGGAAAAAAGTGCACCAAGACGGACTTGTCCTTTGACCAAACCCAGAAGATTATCTGCTTCCCAGCTCTTCGAGTTACAAAGGTTTATTGCTGCACGTCACGTGACGAGTTATTTTAAACTTACATGAGAAAATTTCTGCAGATTTTCCAGACTGTTCCGTAGCCTACAGGATATTGGAAACACGCTACGAAAATTATTTTTGACAGGCATAAGCAAAGTTTCCTATATGTCTGTCCAAATTAAGCTACTGGTGGTGTCACCAAGGATAGTGATAGATTGCCTCTTATTCGTTCCCTAGCCACATGTAAGCCATGCGTGCTTTGTGTTGTATTAACATTAGCACTTCCAGTTTTAAAAAAAATGTAAAAAAAAAATGGGGGCCAAGTCAGCTTGGCTTGGCGAGCGATTATATCAAAAGCTCTTCAACCCCAGTACGACCCCAGATCAAAAGCAGATGCTCTTGCAACACTCTGCTGCAGAACCCAGCAGCCGCCAGGGGGAAAAGTTTCAGTAGAAGACAATTTATCATCTCAACATAAAAGCCTGCCGCAATACCAAACAGATGTATAGAAACGGGGGTGTCAGGATGTTTGATTCATTTGTCTCCCACCAGAAGCCATCTTCATTTTGATGTTTTAGATATCAGCAATTTTTTTCTTTTCACAAATAATAATCCGGAGAATTTCACTTTATAAATCTTCACTGTCAACGAAATTTCAAAAGTATAAAAAGTTATGAAGGATAAGCTCTAATCTTATCTTTTGCCTCCAGTGAGTCATAGTCATGAGGAGGGGAAGGGGGGGGGGGATAAGTGTTTTGTAGGGTAAGGGATTTTCAGCAGTCGCTGTTTTTGATGATTTGTGCTCACCTGATAAGTGTACAGTTGTCAAATGCTAGCTAAAATTAGCTTTGTAGTATGATGTATGGGGCTGTATAGTGGTTGGACCGGTAACGCTGATTTTTAGAAGATTCAGTTTAGAGGTCATTGATGATTAGCCAAGGAAAACTCAAATTTTGGTAAAAAAAAAATAAAATATAATAACCTTAATTGTTAGTAATTATTTATTTACTAGGCTCAACAGCAACATTGACTTTTGAGATTTTCATATAAATTCAGCTGCCTGAATATACTGATTGTATTGACAAGCAGTTTTCACTGATGGTGGGTACATGCACAAGGCTGTATGCAAATACGACAACCAGTATGCAGGATCATGGTGGCAGAAGCTGGTGGCATGAAAAGTGCTCTGTACACTGTACGCATGTAACTTTTGAGCAATATTAAAATGTATACAAACAATCAGTGTTAATGCAGCCTATTGGTTGCTAGAACGCAGGCAGACGTTGCTACCATGTAGCAACTAGGGGTGCAACGGATCAAAAAACTCACGGTTCGGAACGTTCCTCGGATCAGGAGTCACGGTTCTGATCATTTTCGGATCAACAAAAAAAAAATCTCCCCCACTGTAATATCCACAATCTCCCTATAGGCAGAGTATTGGCAGAGTATTGGCAGAGTATATTGGCAGGGTATTGGGTATATTGGCAGGGTATTGGCGGGTATATTGGCAGAGTATTGGCAGGGTATGGAAGAGTAATGTCAGGGCATTGCAGAGTATTGTCAGGGCATTGCAGAGTATTGTCAGGGCATTGCAGAGTATTGTCAGGGCATTGCAGAGTAATGTCAGGGCATTGCAGAGTATTGGCAGGGCATTGCAGAGTATTGGCAGGGCATTGCAGAGTATTGGCAGGGCATTGCAGAGTATTGTCAGGGTATTGCAGAGTAATGTCAGGGCATTGCAGAGTATTGGCAGGGCATTGCAGAGTATTGGCAGGGCATTGCAGAGTATTGGCAAGGCATTGCAGAGTATTGGCACTGCTGCCATCCGATCTCTCCCCTCCACTGCACAGATCAGTACACAGAGGGGAGAGAGAGGAACCGGCGTCATGACATGACGCCGGTTTGTTACAAGTGATCGCTCCGTTTTGACGGAGCGATCACGTGCTAAACGGCCGCCGGGTGTACCAAGATGGCCGCCGCTCCGGAGCTAGGCCAAAGCCGCGGCCTTTCCTATGGCCGAGGCCACAGAGCGCTCCGCGGATCGACCTCCGCGGATCAGATCACGGATCAATGACGATCCGTTGCACCCCTAGTAGCAACAGTGTACAGAGCACTTTTCATGCTGCCAGCTTCTGCCACCATGATCCTGCATACTAGTTGTCGTATTTACCCACCATCAGTGAAAACTGCTTGTCAATACAATCAGTATATTCAGACAGCTGAATTTACCGCCTAACGTCCTCCTTTGCGAAGATGCAGGTGGCCATTGCTGCTTAACGTCCTTCATTGGGCTTCATTGTTCGAATCCCAACCACCACACTACCTGCCTTGAGTTTGCATGTTCTCCCTGTGCCTGCGGTGGGTTTCCTCTGGGTACTCCGGTTTCCTCCCACACTCCAAAGACATGCTGGTAGGTTATTTGGATCCTGTCTAAATTGTAGTGGATGTGATTAGTATATGTATGTCCCTAGTATGTAAGAATGCAAGTTAGGGACCTTAGATTGTAAGCTCCTTGAGGGTAGGGACTGATGTGAATGTACAATGTATATGTAAAGCACTGTGTAAATTGATGGCGCTATATAAGTACCTTATACAATAATAATAATAATAATACACACATTATATTGCCAAAAGTATTGGGACACCTGCCTTTACACGCACATGAACTTTAATAACATCCAAATCTTAGTCCATAGGGTTCAATATTGAGTTGGTCCACCCTTTGCAGCTATAGCAGCTTCAACTCTTCTGGGAAGTCTGTCCACAAGGTTTTGGAGTGTGTCTATAGAAATGTTCTTCCAGAAGCGCATTTGTGAGGTCGGGCACTGATGTTGGACGAGAAGGCCTGGCTCACAGTCTCCTGCTCTAATTTATCCCAACGGTAATCTATCGGGGTTGAGATCAGGACTCTGTGCAGGCCAGTCAAGTTCCTCCACCCCAAACTCACTCATTTATGTCTTTATGGACCTTGCTTACATCAGTGGGCGCTCTCGGGAGAAGTAGGCAGGGTGCTGTAATGTTTCTAGAAAGCTATGTACAGCACCCTGTCAGCCCCTCCCACCCGCCATGATCTGCCTGCACTGCAGAGAGAGGTACAGGGATCCACTTATGACATTAGTGGCTATAAAATAAAGTATGTAATGAAAACAGAATTTCATTACCAAGCTGAGGAGCCGGGGAAGGCAAAAAATAAGCAGGTTAAACTTAATCTTTAAAAAACTATTCTTCCCATATCACCTAATATCTCAGTTTTTACTGGCAGTGGCCTAATGTAGGGATTTGTGTGTCAACAGTCCCGAGTGACAGGTCTGCTTTGCTGAAATGCGGCATCAGGTTGGCTGCTGGATTTATATACAGTGGCAGGACAAGTGAGATAATGACAGCTTAACTGACTGAAATTCCAGCTATTTGACCTTTATCTCATCCCGGTGTCCAGCGCATGCCGATTACGCCTTCAGCTGTCTGTAATTGAAAGGGAAAGTAACACTAAACTTTAATTTTCCAGCAGTGCTGCAATGGAATGTCAGGGCAGCCCTGAACACTGAACAGTGGCTTCTACTGTCATGCTCTGTGTATTACGTTTTATGTTTGTAGCTAGAAGTCGCTTAGGGCTAACCTCTTTGAATTACCAAAAATACCCTTGCTGTACCCCCCCTCTTCCCGACTGAAATTGTTAAATGCTTGTTAATTTTAGCTGTAATAATTACCTTATTCCTCACTCCACAAAGCTTTCTCCAGTCCCACAAAGCTTCTTCTCTTTGGCGCACGCCAGCCATCAGTCTCTGACATCACCATATACAGTGCAGGACCAATATGCAAAGTCAGTCTAGAAAGGGTATTGTATAGTGATAGTCAGCCAACAACAACAAATTAGGCACTAATGCCGCGTACACACGATCGGAAATGCCGCCAGCAAAAGACCGATGTGAGCTTTTGGTCGAAAAATGCGACCGTGTGTACGCTCCATCGGACTTTTGCTGGCGGAATTCCAGCCAGCAAAAGATTGAAAGCAGGTTCTCTATTTTTCGGTCGGAAAAAGTTCCTATCCTGAAAATACGATCGAATGTATGCAATTCGGACACGCAAAAAATCACGCGTGCTCGGAAACAATTTGACCCATGCTCGGAAGCATTGAACTTCATTTTCTCGGCTCGTCGTAGTGTTGTAAGTCACCGCGTTCTTGACGGTCGAAAGTTCAGAGAACGTTTGTGTGACCGTGTGTATGCAAGGCAAGCTTGAGCGGAATTCCGTCAGAAAAACCATCCAAGTTTTTTCTGACGGAAATTCCGCTTGTGTGTACGGGGGGCATTAGTGCATTTTTTTTCTCAGAATAGGCCCGGTGTGTGATATGCTGGCATTTTTTCATGCGGGTGGAAGGCAGAGGTGCCACGTCTAGCCCCACTGCTGACAGCCGGTAAAACAATTTTAGAGGCTGAAAGCTGCTCCAGCTGGACAGGGCAGGACAGTGCACCATGTGGTTTTTTACATTTCGGGTATTATGTGCCCAGGGACAGTTGCCCAGGATGCAGGAATTCATCTCTGGATGTACACTGCCCTAAATTTTAGTACTACATCCAGCCACAGCAGCTTTCAGCCTCCAATAGTGTTTTACAGGCTGTCATCAGTGGGACTGGATGGTGCTCTTGTGCTCTTCCATGCATGGAAATGACAGGGTCTCGTGCACTGGGCCCAATCTGTCAAAAATGCACTCAGTTCTCCGTTCCTAATTTGCTGTTGTTGGCAAACAATACAGAACCCTTTCTAGGTGAATACCCCTCACCCACCTTCTCATCTCCATAACATAAGGGGAATTTATTTATTTTATTTATTACAGGTACTTATACATAGATATTGCACATTTGCATCAGTCCCTATCCTCAAGGAGCTTACAGTCTAAGGTCACTAAAGCAGGCCATACACGGTCGAATTTCGAACAAATTTTCTTTTCAAAATCAGAAAGTTTGTTTTTTATGTGATCGGATGGTGCCACCATTGATTTTCGAAATTCGGCCGACCAAGCCTTCAATTTCACCTCATGTTGCTACAGAAAAGAATTTTCGTAGCCGGGAATCTTCTTTTCTCTCCGTAAATTTTCTTTTCTTATTACATTTCTCACACGATTCTCCCATCGTTGATTAGAAAATCGTTCGTTTTTCTAAAAATTTCCAACATGTCCGATTCCTCAAATTTGATTGCCGCACGAAAATCGGCCGTTGCTGCAGCTCACTAATGGTGCGAAATTCGTACGAAAATTCTTAGATACGATTTTCGAAAGAAAATTCTTTCGAAATTAGAACTGTGGATAGCCGGCATAACTCACATTCATACATGCAGTACACATACTAGGGCCAATTTAGACAGGATCCAATTAACCTACCAGCATGTCTTTTGAGTGTGGGAGGAAACTAGAGTATTCGTGGGGGGGGACCCCATGCATTCACAGGGAGAACATGCAAACTCCAAGCAGGTAGAGTTCTGGCTGGGATTTAAACCGACAACTCTAGTTCTGCTAGGTGGAAGTGCTGTCTTGTAGTCCAAAGTTAAACTAGTTGGGGGGATTGAAGTCCTCTGTCCTAACACAGGCAGAGTAAACATGACATAGGGCAGCTCTAGATTTAAATGGTATGTAAAAAAAAAAATCCTGACTGAAGACCAGACTTATACTGCATTCACACAATCGGATTTTCCGACGGGAAATGTTGGATGTGAGCTTGTTGGCAGTAAGTTTGACCGTGTGTATGCTCCATCAGGCAGTTGTTGTCGGACTTTTCGCCGACAAATGTTGGATGGCATGTTCTCAAATTTTGTGTTGTGTGTTGTCGGATTTTCCAAGCGTGTGTACAAAAGTCAGTCGGACTAAAGTCCAAAGTACAAACACAGATGCTCGGAAGCAAGGACGAGCGGGAAGCGGTCGGTCTTGTAAACTAGCATTTGTAAAGGAGAATTAACATTCGTGACACGGCAAATTATGAAATCTCCAAATGCAGCTCACAATTCTCTTCTTCTATATTGGGATAATAATGAAGCTGCTTTGCTGGTGATACTGATGGAGTTATTGCAAACAAATTTTCAAAGGCTTTTTTTTCTAGTGATATCAAGAATAATATTGTTTTTTTTTGTTTTTTTTGGTACAAGTTACCACAACACCATTATCCCGTAGTTTATAAGATCAAAGATACAACTATGTTGGTGTCCCAATTTTACATTGTATTTTTTAAAATGTAACTGCCTACTCCCAAACTGTCATTTGAAATAAAACACATAGCCAAGTATTATTCTCCACAATTTTTTTTATTGTGCATTAAAAAAAGAAAACAAATAAAATTAGACATGCTATCTGCCAATAGAACTTAACCAAAAATTGCATTCTATGCATCCAAAAATATAGAAAATATACCAAATCAAATCATTATTATTTAACCAAAAAAATAATGTCAAAGCAATAACTCCAAGGCCAATAATAAATAACACGTTATCTCCTCCGATTCTGCAACATGCCTGGTTGACGAACGGCCATTCAGAAACTAACTGAAAATTGCTAAATGAAAAACGCGAACTGAAAAGCGCCAATCAACACTCACCAAACTTCTACTAACACGAAATTAGCAGAAGGAGCCCAAAGGGTGGCGCTAAAGTGCTAAAAAACCATGTAGTATGTCTAGTACGTCACTACGTTCGTAATTGTTGGCCAACATTTGTGTGACTGTGTGTATGCAAGACAAGTTTGAGCCAGCACCCTTCGGACAAAATTCCACGGTTTTGTTGTAGGAAAGTCCGATCGTGTGTACGAGGCTTTACTCTATGCAAAATATCAAAACTGAAGACCAGACCTACTCTATCCAAAACACTAAAACTGAAGACCAGACCAAGACCAGAGAAAGACCAAGAGCCGACCAAGACCAGGCGTACTTTATCCAAAACTGAAGACCAGACCTACTCTATCCAAAACACTAAAACTGAAGACCAGACCAAGACCCGAGAAAGACCAAGAGCCGACCAAGACCAGGCGTACTTTATCCAAAACTGAAGACCAGACCAAGACTAGACCTACTCTATCCAAAACACTAAAACTGAAGACCAGACCAAGACCAGAGAAAGACCAAGAGCCAACCAAAACCAGGTGTACTTTATCAAAAACTGAAGACCAGGCCAAGACTAGACCTACTCTATCCAAAACACTAAAACTGAAGACCAGACCAAGACCAGAGAAAGACCAAGAGCCGACCAAGACCAGGCATACTTTATCCAAAACTGAAGACCAGACCTACTCTATCCAAAACACTAAAACTGAAAAACAGACCAAGGGCATACCTACTCTATCCAAAACTCCAAAACAATTTTATTAAAAAAATTTTGGCTTTACATGCACTTTGTATAAGAGAGTGTGCAATAGCTACCTAGGTTACCCATTATAATAAACCGATGTTTCCCATTTAATTCAGTGTTTGAGAACTATGTACATGAGACTCATTGTGGTTTAATTTTAAGAAGGGTATAATCCAAAAAAAATGTATTTTTAGTGTGGAACAGGTTTTGGCATATGTGAGCCATGAGAAAGTCAGGACCTTGTCAGCCGCTGACAGGGTTAATTCCCCAATTTAGCTGGAAAAAGACATAAATTGTGATACTAATAAGAACCATTATGTGCTTTCAAGAAACGGCTTCCAGCCCTGGTGAAGGGGACTAGCGCTCTGCCATGGAAAAATAATTATTTAACTTGCTTTGCGTTTTTAGGCTTTTCTGTGTATAAAGTCTGTTTTATTAATCGCCAGGAAACAAAATGGACTTCTTTTATTCCGAAGAGCTCTGCTGAAGTGTTAGATGCAGCAATACAAGCTGTGATCACTCCTGAATACAGAGCTATATTATACAAGCAAATCTTTCCATGTACATTATATCCATGTACACGGCTGGATAGAAAGTAATAAAAACATACTTTAATGTCTAATACATACACTGTAAAAAATGAACAGTTTTACTGGCTGGATCCCCCTCTCTCACTGTGTATGGGTTGTATTAGTTTTTATGGACTTATCAGGTGTACTACATCGAGAGAATTATAGCTAGAGAAAATACGGCCCTAGTGCCTATCTGCCATGTAAAATTGGTTCTGAGTATAAGGGCCTATATACATGGACATGAACACTGTACAGTGTATGGTTATATACTAGTCCAGGGGTCCCCACACTTTCCAAACAAGGGGCCAGACTTTAGTGGGGCCAGACTGTGGCCAGTGGTAGTAGAAACTGCCCGGCATTAGTGGGAGTAGACAATGTCTCAAGCTTAGTGGTCAGTGGGAATTTTAAAAAACTTACATATCGGCTGTGGCCAATAGGATGAGGAATAATGCCCCATAGCTGGTATAGGTGGGAAGAATAATGCTCCATCATTGGTATAGTGGGAGGATTAATGCCCCACCACTGGTATTAGTGGGAGGAATAATGCTCCATCATTGGTGTTAGTGGCTGGAATAGTGCCCCATCATTGTAGTTTGTGGTAGGGATAATGCTCCTTTATTGGTATAAGTGGGAGAAATAGGCACCCATCATTGGTGTTAGTGGGAGGAAGAATGCCCCATCATTGGTGGTAGTGTTGGAATAATGTTCCATTGTTGGTGTCAGTAGAAGGAATAGTGCCCCCACTATTGGTGTCGGTGGAAGGGATGGTGTCTCATTGTTGGTGTCAGTGGGAGGAATAGTGTCCCAAGAGCCAGATAAAGGCAAGCAAAGGTCCACAATACACATAAAAAAGACGGAAACAGCTGCCATATGTTACGCTGTATGCATGCAAATGCTTTTGCTAACATTTTAATGTGTACAGCAGGCAACATACAGGGACACTATTGGCTGCGGCTGCCTCTTCTTCTGGCAAACATGTCAATATTAACAATGTGTAATCCATGGCACCCGTAGGGTAAACGAGTCTGGATAAGTCATTGATGGGTCGGTGCTGAACAACGACTACAGAGAACTTGCTTCTGTCATCGGTGGTGATGTAGGATCAGGGGCTTGCAGAGCAAGATCTGTGGTATTTTTTTCCCATTGATGAACAACAACAGGGGATCAATCACTCTGCCCAAGTCAAGTGTTATTTTGGGTGTAGTTGCTTAACCCCTTTGCACCTAATGCCGCGTACACACGATTGGACTTTATGGCCTACTTGGTCCGGCGTACCGGATTCGTCCGACAATCCGATCGTGTGTGGGCTCCAGCGGACTTTGTTTTCTCGAAAGTTTGACGGACTTAGATTTAAAACATGTTTCAAATCTATCCGACGGACTCGAGTCCGGTCGAAAAGTCCGCTCGTCTGTATGCTAGTCCGACGGACAAAAACCGACGCTAGGGCAGCTATTGGCTACTGGCTATCAACTTCTTTGTTTTAGTCCGGTCGTACGTCATCACGTACGAATCCGTCGGACTTTGGTTGATCGTGTGTAGGCAAGTCCGTTCATTCGGAATGTCCGTCATAAAGTCCATTGAAAAGTCCGCCGGGCAAAGTATGCCGTAAAGTCTGCTTGTATGTACGCGGCATTAGGGTAAAACAAATCTTAATGCGAAAAGTAAAATTTTGCAACTTTGATTTGTGTTAGTAAAACCGTACATATCATCACAACTACTTTGTGCATCCAAGTGGATTATACCATGTTTTTTTCAGGACAAATTAGGCTTTTATTTGGTGGTAAATGGTAATAGATATCTCCTGATTTTTTTTTTTATTATCAAAGGAAAACTGTCTCAAAATGGAAAAAAATGTGTTTTTCTTTAAATTTAGCTATATATTTCTTGCTACTACCATAACCTTCCACCAAAGGACAACCCCAAATAAATTCTCCTTCTCCTGACGATCGCAGCGATACCCTGTATGTTTATGTTATTTTTAACCTGATTTTTAACCTTGACCTTTAACCCTGACCTTGATCCAAACACTAACCCTGACACTGACCCAGATCAAATCTTGATCTAGTTTTTTTTTTTTTTTTTTTACATCTTATTGTTTATTTTTATTATTTTATTTTTTCTTACACACACTTTTTTCTCTCTCTCTGCAAGGACAGAGAAAGATGCAATGTATCTGTCTCCTCCATTCACAGAGAGAGAAAATACGGGGGCAGGCTTCACTCCCAGCACAAACGGCAACACGCAAATATGCGGCCACGCGAAAAGAAAATAAGCCCAGTCCAGTGGGGTCGCATATTTGCGTACGCTTGGCACCAAGGGGTTGAAGAGAAAACCAAATAGCCCTAAAAATGATCAGGTGACCCAAAACTGGAAGTTCCGGGTCCCGATCATGAGTACGGGGCCTGGGGCTCTCGGTGAGACCCCGGTCTCTGTGAGGCGCTCTCCCAGCACAAAGAGGGATATGCAAATCTGCGGCCCCACGGAAAAAAGCCCAGTCCAGTGGGGTCACATATTTGCGTATGCTTGGCACCAAGGGGTTAAAGAGAAAACCAAATAGCTTTAACCATGATAAAATAAAATATATACATAATATAAAAAAAAACATATTTTGCTGTAATATTACCCTTTAATTCACATTGCTTTTGTTCGCATTGCTTTTGTTCTGCTGCTAGATATCCTCGATTCCAGCTCATCCTGGACACACAGCCCCCCCCCCCCCCCCACCCCAGCCTGTGACTGGACAGTGAAAGGAGAAGCAGCACAGTAATGAGATCTTGTCAGCTTCTTGTCAGCACATGAACTGATTGGCTCCTTGTGCAGCTTCTTTCTCTCCCACATCAGCCCTGCCGTACAGGGACGGCAGAGGCTAATACCAGATCAAATTTAGGTACTCATACTGCTTTTGTTTAAAAAAAAAAAAAAGATACATTTAATGTATTATTGAATACAGAACTGCAATAATTTTTTTTATTTTTTATTTCTGCCCGGAGTTTAGCTCCAACCATCTGCTTTTTTTAGTGCAGTACGAGTCTAGTTAGACACAGGCAGTTGATTACACCATAATTGAGTCATGCTCTGTTTATTTCCTGATGATGGAATGCTCCTCGAAGAATCCTGCACTTCATACAAATCCCGTCCTAGATCATAGGATTATCTGTCATTGTATTCAGCATTACAAGAGCAATTCGGGAAGAAGTGGGTTACAATGACATGCCTAATCCGCATTTTGGCTTCTGAGCGGTATAAATACCGAGCAATTACGGCGACTGATTGTGCGACTGTTGTTTGCAATCTGCTAATTACTGCCAAATTGACTGCTGATGTTTGTGCTGCTGTCAGACCCTTCCAGGCTGGAATTCCCAAACAAAGTGCGTTCTCCAACTTGTAGTTTAACATACCGGTCCTTATTCTGTAATTTCATACCGCCATTTACAAATTTCAAAGGGGAAAAAAAACCAAAGTGGTTTCAGGAGTATACCTCAAATATTTCTCAGACTTGGCCCCAGACCATAAAATACATTTATTCCCTGTTTTATGATGAAGTCTAAAGCCGCGTACACACGATCGGACTTTACGACGTAAAATGTTTGATGACAGGCTGTTGGCGGTAAATCCAACCGCATGTATTCTCCATCGGACAATTGTTGTCGGACTTTCTGTGGACAAATGTTGGATGGCAGGTTTTAAAATTTTTCCACGGACAAATGTGTGCTGTCGGATTTTCCGAGCGTGTGTACACAAGTCCGTCGGACAAAAGTCCAAAGTACAAACACGCATGCTCGGAAGCAGAAGCAGTCGGTCTTATAACGTGGCAAATTATGAAATCTCCAAATGGAGCGCACAATTCTCTTCTTCTTTAATGGGATAATAATGAAGCTGCTTTGCTGGTGATACTGATGGAGTTATTGCAAACAAATTTTCAAAGGCTTTTTTTTTCTAGTGATATCAAGAATAATATTATTATGCTTTTTTTTTTTTTATTGAGCAAGTTACCACAACACCATTATCACGTAGTTTTTAAGATCAAAGATACAACTATGTTGGTGTCCCTTGTCAATTTTACATTGTATCTTTTTAAATGTAACTCCCTACTCCCAAACTGTCATTTGAAGTAAAACACATAGCCAAGTATAAGGCCCCTCTCACACTGGGGCGGTGGGGGCGTCGGCGGTAAAACAGCGCTATTTTTAGCGCTGTTTTACCTTAGTTTTTGCGGCTGTATTCGGCCATTAGCGGTGCGGTTTTAACCCCCCGCCGGCGGCCGAAAAAGGGTTAAAACCATTTGAATAGCGTGGCTATAGCCGTGGTATTGCCGCGGTATAGCCGCGCTGCCCCATTGATTTCAATGGGCAGGAGCGGTTTAGGAGCGGTGAATACACCGCTCCTTCACTGCTCCAAAGATACGGCTTGCAGGAGTTTTTTTCTTCTCCTGCCAGTGCACCGCTTCAGTGTGAAAGCCCTCGGGCTTTCTCACTGAACAAACAGCAGCGGCTGTTTTGGGTCAGTTTGCAGGCGGTATTTTTAGCGCAATAACGCCTGCAAACCGCCCCAGTGTGAAAGGGGTCTTATTCTCCACAATTTTTTTATTGTGCATTAAACATGCTATCTGCCGATAGAAGTTGACCAAAAGTGCATTCTATGCATCCAAAAATATAGAAAATATACCAAATCAAATCATTATTCAACCAAAAAAATTATGTCAAAGCAATAACTCCAAGGCCAATAATAAATAACACGTTATCTCCTCCGATTCCGAAACCTGTCTGGTTGACGAACGGCCGTTCAGAATCGGACTGAAAAGCGTGAAATGCAAACTGCGAACTGAAAAGCACTAAATGAAAAGCGCGAATCAACACTCACCAAACTTCTACTAACACGAAATTAGCAGAAGGAGCCTAAAGGGTGGTGCTAAAGAGCTGAAAAACAACGTGATATGTCACTACGTTCGTGATTGTTGGCCAACAATTGTGTGGCCGTGTGTATGCAAGACAAGTTTGGGCCAACGCCCTTCGGACAAAATTCCACGGTTTTGTTGGCGAACAATCCGATTGTGTGTACGAGGCATAAGACTTCATGTGCACAGGATGTTGGAAAACCTCTTCTGAACGCTGGAACTTGACAGCTAGTAAGGTTAAAAACATCCGTTTTGCCTCTTTTACATGCCGCGTTTATGTGTGTTTTGTGGCGTTTATGAGCGTTTGCGTTTAGAAGTGTTTTTTACAGATAATGGTGAAAATAAATATTGCGCTTACACTAATAAACAAAAGCTGCGACTAAAAGGTAGTAAACCATAAACCATATAAAAATCAAAAAGTCGCGCTAAACTGAGGGTGACAACAAAAAGTGTCAAAAAAAACCTCATACAAATATGAGAGTGGGTAGTGATCACTAAGTGAATAAAATATAATAAAAAATGGTGTATATCAATTTGGTTAAGCGCTGTGAAAATAAACAAACAAAAAATGCAAATGACAATTAGTTGATGGGACACAGATATTGATTGCTGTGTCCGAAAAGAATAGTCAACAATAAGTGACACAATCACTGACAGATGAATTCTCAAATATCAGAAAAAGTGATAATGTGACAAATCTATGAAAACTAAACAATAATAAAAAGAAAATTAAACCCAAAAAAGTCCATAGCTCAAACAAAAAAGTAATGATTAAAGTCCATTCATGCTAAATGACATGCATGAAACAAAGTTTGTCTCCAAGTGCTCTGTGAATAATGAAACAAAAACTTGCTGTGATGACAATAGAGTGCGCAGATAAACCTCCACCTCTTGATAAAAATGCTGCCTCTTACCGGATAGAATTGGTCTCTTAATTACAGGAGACCTAAAGGGCGAATGGCTGCAACCCCAGCCAGGGATCTTTAAACAGGCGCTTAGCGTCCAATTCCAGGGGCTCTCTCCAGCTCACGTCAACATAAATGGAAATATCCCCATGTAAAAAACAAAGTGCTCCACATAGTATAAAATCCAACGTTTTATTGAGTGTAAAAACAGAGGTTGCACTTACAAGACCATTGAAGTTAGAAAGCGTATATGCAAAAGCCGGCCGGCTCCAAGGTAACCCGTGTCTTCCGGGTGTGTGAATAGTGGTGTCGTCGGGACGTAGCTCCTCCTCCCTACGTCGTTTCGTCTCAACATCCCGTGACCACGTCCTGTTGAGACGAAACGACGTAGGGAGGAGGAGCTACGTCCCGACGACACCACTATTCACACACCCGGAAGACACGGGTTACCTTGGAGCCGGCCGGCTTTTGCATATACGCTTTCTAACTTCAATGGTCTTGTAAGTGCAACCTCTGTTTTTACACTCAATAAAACGTTGGATTTTATACTATGTGGAGCACTTTGTTTTTTACATGGGGATATTTCCATTTATGTTGACGTGAGCTGGAGAGAGCCCCTGGAATTGGACGCTAAGCGCCTGTTTAAAGATCCCTGGCTGGGGTTGCAGCCATTCGCCCTTTAGGTCTCCTGTAATTAAGAGACCAATTCTATCCGGTAAGAGGCAGCATTTTTATCAAGAGGTGGAGGTTTATCTGCGCACTCTATTGTCATCACAGCAAGTTTTTGTTTCATTATTCACAGAGCACTTGGAGACAAACTTTGTTTCATGCATGTCATTTAGCATGAATGGACTTTAATCATTACTTTTTTGTTTGAGCTATGGACTTTTTTGGGTTTAATTTTCTTTTTATTATTGTTTAGTTTTCATAGATTTGTCACATTATCACTTTTTCTGATATTTGAGAATTCATCTGTCAGTGATTGTGTCACTTATTGTTGACTATTCTTTTCGGACACAGCAATCAATATCTGTGTCCCATCAACTAATTGTCATTTGCATTTTTTGTTTAATTATTTTCACAGCGCTTAACCAAATTGATATACACCATTTTTTATTATATTTTATTCACTTAGTGATCACTACCCACTCTCATATTTGTATGAGGTTTTTTTTGACACTTTTTGTTGTCACCCTCAGTTTAGCGCGACTTTTTGATTTTTATATTTTTTACAGATAACCTCAGTGGACCCTCCCAGATGCCCACAATGCAGAAAAAACAAGTTCTCTCTCTCTCTCTCTCTCTCTCTCTCTCTCTCTCATGTACACGCTGTTACAAGCATTTGGAGTTTAGTTGCCACTAAACAACCATCCTGAACGCGATTTTCTGCTTTAAAAAAAACGCTTCTGACCTCAACTGTTCGAAAGTACTATGAGAGTACATGTATCTATAAGATAAAATTGAGGAGAATTCAGGGACTGCTTAAAAAAGATGCCCAAAGGCTCCTATAGGTCTGTTTACCAGCTGCAGTGTACATGAGGCCTATAAACCTATTCCACGTGCCTCTTAGGTTAAAGTGGTTGTAAAGGCCCAAGGTTTTTTATCTTCATGCATGCGTGAAGCCTCCCAATACTTACCTGAGCCCCCTCTCGATCCAGTCGCAATGTCCACGAGAGCCTTGGCTGTCCAAGGACTCGCACTCCTGATTGACTTTTGGCAGCAGCTTTGTCAATCACAGCCAGTGAGCCAATCAGGAAATGGAGGGGGCGCGGCCGAGCCGTGGCTATGTGTGGCTATGTGTGTGAATGGAGCGGCGGCTCGGTAATGCACCTGCGTGGGATTCCTCCAATGCAAGCTGCTTGCTTTGCACTTGTTGCTTGGCACATACAGCTGGGCGTAGGCATGAATGGCTGTACGTGGCTCTAAGATCCCATTCACGCTGCGCGCAGCAAGAAGGAGCGTGCCCGCTTGCGATTTTCAAAGCGCGGTTTTCACGAGTTGCACGTTTTCTAGCCAATAAAAACCTCCTTAAGACCCCTTTCACACAGGAGTGTTTTTCAGGCGCTATAGCGTTAAAAATAGCGCCTGCAAAACGCCCTAAAACCCCGAGGGCTTTCACACTGGAGCGGTGCGCTGGCAGGGCGTCAGAAAATGTCCTGCCAGCAGCTTCTTTGGAGCGGTGAAGGACCGGTGAACCCACTGCTCCTCCACTGCTGCTCCCCATTGAAATCAATGGGGCAGCGCTGCGGTGCTGCGGTGCTCCAGCGGCGTTTTGCGGGCGGATTTAACCCCTTAGCACCGCTAAAACGATAAAGCGGCGCTAAAAATAGCAGCGCTTTACTGCTGACGCATGGGGCGGCTCGATGTGAAAGGGCTCTTAAGGCACATTTGACACCATTGCCGCACAACAATCGTGGCAAAATTGAACCATGCTTGCACCCAAACACGCATCATATGCTTTGCAGGGATTGCGGCATGATTTGGAATATCGGGCAAAATCACAGGGATGCCACTCACCATTCCAAATCGAAAAGTGTGAAGGGGATCTAAGATGGGAAGTATGTCACGAGCTGAAACACCAGGTGAAATTTAAAGAGAAAAAAAGCAGAAGAAGGAAACAAATGCAGCCACCACATCTAAGGATTGATAAACTGCAATATACAGATTTTTTGTTTTTGGGTTTAGATACACTTTAAAGTGGTTGTAAACCTCAGACATGAAACATGAACAAAGCCTATCCTTCTATAGTGTGTACTTATCTCACTTAAAGTGGAACTTCACTCTCTTAATCAACATTGACTATTTTTAATCCTTATGCTTCTAGTATTAATAAATAGATTGGAAGGTATATTATTTTGTTTTAATTCTTTTTTTTACATTTACATTACATTTCTTTTTGGTGGCAATTTATTTGGGAAATGGGAAATGGCTGGTGTTAGCGCTTCAATCATTCCGGCAGCATGGTTGTTATGTATTAGGATGATTGTAGCGCATTATTTCTATTATTACATTGTTATAGAAAATGAAATAGGTCAACTCACCATAATACAGAATCAGTGAGAGCCCTTAGCGTTTCACTTGCACGTCTCCTGTCACCAGATGCAGATTGTCACATCACCTGCCACACGTTGCGGATAGTCCACTTGTCACACGTTGCAGATTGTCACTTGCCACGTCACCTGCCACAAGTTGTGGATTGTCACTTGCCACAAGTTGCGGATTGTCACTTGCCACATCACCTGCCACACGTTGCAAATTGTCCACTTGCCACGAGTTGCGGATTGTCCACTTGCCATGTCACCTGCCACAAGTTGCGGATTGTCCACTTGCCACATCACTTGCCATAAGTTGCAGATTGTCCACTTGCCACATCACCTGCCACAAGTTACGGATTGTCCACTTGCCACATCACCTGCCAAACATTGCGGATTGTCCACTTGCCACGTCACCTGCCACACGTTGCGGATTGTCCACTCGCCATGTCACCTGCCACATGTTACGGATTGTCCACTTGTCACACGTTGCAGATTGTCACTTGCCACGTCACCTGCCACAAGTTGTGGATTGTAGCTTGCCACAAGTTGCGGATTGTCACTTGCCACATCACCTGCCACACGTTGCAAATTGTCCACTTGCCACGAGTTGCGGATTGTCCACTTGCCATGTCACCTGCCACAAGTTGAGGATTGTCCACTTGCCACATCACTTGCCATAAGTTGCAGATTGTCCACTTGCCACATCACCTGCCACAAGTTACGGATTGTCCACTTGCCACGTCACCTGCCAAACATTGCGGATTGTCCAATTGCCACGTCACCTGCCACACATTGCGGATTGTCCACTCGCCATGTCACCTGCTACATGTTGCGGATTGTCCACTTGTCACACATTGCAGATTGTCACTTGCCACGTCACCTGCCACAAGTTGTGGATTGTCACTTGCCACAAGTTGCGGATTGTCACTTGCCACATCACCTGCCACACGTTGCAAATTGTCCACTTGCCACGAGTTGCGGATTGTCCACTTGCCATGTCACCTGCCACAAGTTGCGGATTGTCCACTTGCCACATCACTTGCCATAAGTTGCAGATTGTCCACTTGCCACGTCACCTGCCACAAGTTACGGATTGTCCACTTGCGACGTCACCTGCCACACATTGCGGATTGTCCACTTGCCACGTCACCTGCCACACATTGCGGATTGTCCACTCGCCATGTCACCTGCCACAAGTTGCGGATTGTCCACTTGCCACAAGTTGCGGATTGTCCACTTGCCACAAGTTGCGGATTGTCATTTTCCTGCTAAGGTGGGGAATGGGGATTGTCACTTCCTGTGTCCCAGTCTGAGTCAGGCAGCAGAGAGATGATATAATCTCTGCTCCGCCACCCACTGATTGGCCAGTCCACCCACCGAGCCT
Organism: Lithobates clamitans; assembly: GCA_037952925.1. Lineage (NCBI taxonomy): Eukaryota > Metazoa > Chordata > Amphibia > Anura > Ranidae > Lithobates > Lithobates clamitans. Next base: position 3,827,418 of record JBBGZY010000099.1, on the reverse strand, counting down.
CCCAGCTGGCAGCTTCCTGTCCGCTCTCTCACCTGCCCGCCGAGCCGCCCAGCTGCGTCCACTCACAGTCAGCTCGACGGCTCACCCACTGCGCCGCAGTCACTTGCACGCCGACTTACCGGCCTCACTTGGCTGCGGGCCCCGTATTGCCGGTGTGGGTCGCTATGGCGGTAGTATTTATAGTATGTATTTAATAGAATTTTTGGTTTGTGGTGCTCAGATGCAATGTAGTTCTGCTTTAAGGGAATGAGGGGAATGCAGTTCCAGCACTTCTAGCACTGAGTATATATAATGGTAAGAGGTTTTGGGGTGTACTGGAGGGTCTATTGATGCTGGCTGCTGGGAAATCTATTGTTGCTGGCGGGTAGGTAGGGTTAGAACCAAGGGACGGTGCTTGGAGGTAGGTAGGCGACAGAGACAAGGGGTGGATCGGAAAAGGGGAAGTACCTGCACCTATTTTCTGAGAAAAAAGAGCCTTGTTTATATCAATTGGGTTTATCAGTCCATCCTCATGAAACACACAGTCTTCAATTACACAATGGAAATAAACCCTCAAATACTTTGTGGTCTGAGCACTTTGACCTCCAATGGTCTGTCGCTGTACACTGTTCTGTTTCCAGAATATAGTCTGCGCTCCTTTGCCTGTCCCGACTCCAGTTTATTAACTTGCGGTGTAATAAGCTCTTGTTACCACGAACGCTAAACACATGTATGCCATTTTGTTGCTCACCTCTCCTGACCTGCAGGTAGTGATCTTGTGTAAGAACATCTGGCTTCTCACCACAATTAAGAAAGAATGCGGCGTCACAGTAAAATATGGTAGAAACAGTGGGAATATTTCATGGCACGAGGCCGGTCCTGTACAGCGCACACCTTCAGCCCTTCGCAGGATCAGCTAGTCTGTCGTAAACCTTCTCTGACAGCCTGACATTCCAGGAATAGCATTTAGATCCAATTACCTTTACGTGTGGCGGCATTAGTGCCCAATTTCTGAAGGCCAACATTTTGTAAGATGAGGTTGAAGATGTTCTGTTGTTTGTAATAAAATCTGGAGTCAGAAGAATGTTTCTGAATTATATGTTCGTGGTGAATACGTGTCCTGTAATCATAGGAAATCACCAGGATCTGATGGTTAAGCTGTTCCCACAAAGTTGGGAGCGTGAAATTGTTCAAAATGTCTTGGTATGCTGATGCTTTAAGATTTCCCTTCACTGGAACTAAGGGGCCAAGCCCAACCCCTAAAAAACAACCCCACATCATAATCCCCCCTCCACCAAATGATTTGGATCAGTGCACAAAGCAAGGTCCATAAACATATGGATGAGCGAGTTTGGGGTGGAGGAACTTAACTGGCCTGCACAGAGTTCTGACCTAAACACGATAGAACACCTTTGGGATGAATTAGAGTTTAGACTGCAAGCCAGGCCTTCTTGTCCACATCAGAGCCTGATCTAACAAATGTGCTTCTGGAAGAATGGTCAAACATTCCCTAGACACACTCCTAAACCTTGAGGACAGCCTTCTCTGAAGAGTTGAAGCTGTTATAGCTGCAAAGGGTGGGCCAACTCCATGTTGAACCCTACGGACTAAGACTGGGATGCCATTAAAGTTCATGTGCGTGTAAAGGCAGGTGTCTCGATACTTTTGGTAATATAGTGTATATTGGGTACATCATCCAATGCGTTTCAAGTGCTATACATCCTTCATCGGGGCTACAACATTAAATGAATATACAGTATCTCACAAAAGTGAGCACACCCCTCACATTATTGTAAATATTTTATTCTATCTTTTCATGTGACAACACTAAAGAAATTACACTTTGCTACAATGTAAAGTAGTGAGTGTACAGTTTGTATGACAGTGTAAGTTTGCTTCCCTCAACACACAGCCATTAATGTCTAAACTGCTGGCAACAAAAGTGAGTACACCCCTAAGTGAGAATGTCCAAATTGGGCCCAATTAGCCATTTTCCCTCCCTGGTGTCATGTGACTTGTTAGTGTTACAAAATCTCAGGTGTGAATGGGGAGCAGGTGTGTTAAATTTGGTGTTATCACTCTCACTCTCTCATACTGGTCACTGGAAGTTCAACATGACACCTCATGGCAAAAAACTCTCTGAGGATCTGAAAAAAAGAATTGTTGCTCTACATAAAGAGGTCATAGGCTATAAGAAGATTGTCAAGACCCTGAAACTGAGCTACAGCATGGTAGTCAAGACCATACAGCAGTTTAACAGGACAGGTTCCACTCAGAAAAGGCCTCGCCATGGTCAACCAAAGAAGTTAAGTGCACGTGCTCAGCATCATATCCAGAGGTAGTTTTTGGGAAATAGACATATGAGTGCTGCCAGCATGTTGAAGGGTTGGGGGGTCAGCCTGTCAGTGCTCAGACAATACGCCGCATACTGCATCAAATTGGTCTACATGGCTGTCGTCCCAGAAGGACGCCTTTTCTAAAGCTGATGCATAAGAAAGCCCGCAAACAGTTTACTTAAGACAAGCAGACTAAGGGCATGGATTACTGCAACCATGTCCTGTGGTCTGATGAGACCAAGATAAACTTATTTGGTGCAGAAGGTATCAAGTATGTGTGGCGGCAACCAGGTGAGGAGTACAAAGACAAGTGTGTCTTGCCTACAGTCAAGCATGGTGGTGGGAGTGTCATGGTCTGGGGCTGCATGAGTGCTGCTGGCACTGGAGACCTACAGTTCATTGATGGAACCATGAATGCCAACATGTACTGTGACATACTGAAGCAGAGCATGAGCCCCTCCCTTCGGGGGACTGGGCTGCAGGGCAGTATTCCAACATGATAACACCCCAAACACACCTCCAAGGCGACCACTGCCTTGCTAAAGAACTTGAGGGTAAAGGTGATGGACTGGCCAAGCATGTCTCCAGACCTAAACTCTATTGAGCATCTGTGGGGCATCTTCAAACGGAAGGTGGAGAAGCGCAAGGTCTCTAACATCCACCAGCTCATATAATACAATATTTGCAAAAATGTGAGAGGTGTACTCACTTTTGTGAGATGCTGAATATATATACTGAAGAGGAATGCAGACATTATACATTACATATACATATACCAGAGGGGAGATTTCCCTTCACTTCCTATCCAAGAGATGCAAAAGGAAGTTAAAAGAAATCCCCCAAAGTGAGGGAAATTCTCCTCTTAAATGTCCCAGAACACCTTGGAAGATTTTCCTTTTACTCTTGCTCTGGGGACAGCTCTAAAATGTAGCATTTCCCCCCAATTTTTTGACTTTCTTCCCCTCACTTTCGATGACAATTTTTACAAGTAAAAATAGAGGGGTGAATCTCTAGAATAGAGAAATAGACAGCAATAAAGACTTCACAGAGGGTCAATCTCTTTCTCACACTATTGAAAATTTGAAAAAGATGTTTTGACTAGAGATATACTTCAAATATGCGGTATTAGTAATGGGAAGTAGAAGCAGTGGCAGTAGTGTCATTCCACTTTTTATTACATTAAAACTGTGATCCTTCTACAATTAGATGGCGCTGCTCTTTTTTTTCTTTGTGTTTTTTGTGCCTCTAACTGTAGCAATATGATTACACTTTATACTGAATTTTGTATTGTCGTAATCATTTTTATATGAATAATGGAAATGGTTGTGGAATGAATTATCTGAATTTCTGTTGTTTCTTATGGGGAAATTCACTTTGATATACGAGTTCTTTGGATTATAAGCATGTTTCTGGAAGGAATTATGCTTGCATTCCAAGGTTTTACTGTATATCTGTTTAGTCGTATCTGACTCTCAGGAATTCCATGGGTAAGCTCTCTAGGCACCATGTTTGATTTGCTTGAGAGCCTTTTCCATAGGATTTTCTTGACAAAGTTTTTAGAAGGTGCGTTGCCAGGTCTTTCCTAAACCTCCCCCAAATGCTGGGTGATACACATGTACATAAGTAATTTGTATACACACTAGGGTCAGTTTAGACAAGAGCCAACTAATCTACCAGCATGTTTTCAGAGTACCCCAATGGGAACACAGGGAGAACATGCAAAGGCAATATTGATAGTGTCCTGGTTGAGATTCAGACCAAAGACCCAAGTGCTGCAAGGCCTAAGGGGATAACCACTAAGCCACTGTGTCACCCAACTGTACCACAAAGACGTGAGTGGCCCTAAGAGTGGGTCTTCAGTTTCTACAGTGGTCCATTCTAAGAGTGGAAGTACCGTTTCTAAAATGGTCTATCCTAAGAGTGGAAGTTCTGTTTCTACAATGGTTCATCCTGAGAGTGGAAGTTCTGTTTCTACAATGGTCCATCCTGAGAGTGGAAGTTCTGTTTCTACAATGGTCCATCCTGAGAGTGGAAGTTCTGTTTCTACAATGGTCCATCCTGAGAGTGGAAGTTCTGTTTCTACAATGGTCCATCCTGAGAGTGGAAGTACTGTTTCTACAATGGTCCATCCTGAGAGTGGAAGTTCTGTTTCTACAATGGTCCATCCTGAGAGTGGAAGTTCTGTTTCTACAATCATCCATGCTGAGAGTGGAAGTTCTGTTTCTACAATCGTCCATGCTGAGAGTGGAAGTTCTGTTTCTACAATGGTCCATCCTAAGAGTGATAATTCATTTTCTACAATGGCCCATTCATAACCGGCCCTCTTCAAACATTTTGGGAGAAGGCATCTGGGCTTTTGCCTCTTCCATATACTTTAAATTTCTCCATGAAATATCCCAAACAGGTCACTTCTTTTTAGCGGCTGAAGATTTTAATATTTCTGAATTACACACTGCGGTGGTCAATCCCGTCGGACAGCTGGTGGTGTGGACACATCAGCACAAGCAAACACAGCTGCTGCATCCCAGCATAGTCATTTCTTGTTGCCCAGAAACTTTTCATAATAGAATGAGCTTTTTCAACTACAAATGTTAGCAATAATGATTGCAATTCCACAGCGCCCATTCTCTTTTTTTTTATTTTTATTGAGGCCCTTTTCATTATTTTGTGAAGCGCTATGTACATTTTAGGTAGATGACTGGAACAGACTACAGCCGGGATTTTTATATAGACAATGTTTTCTCAAAAGCTGTTATGCACACTAGATCAGCACTAATGCACTCTTTTTTAATTGCTGCGTTTTTGCACTGGGAATGGGGGGCTGCAAATTAAATAGGCGGACCATGATTGTAATGCAATGCCCACTTTAAGGCTGAACCGCACACATACAGCTAAAACCAAGTGAAATACATATATTTGAACTGCTCTACCGGCTAAAGGATTTGTCGTTGCAATTAAGCAAAACAGCCTGGTCTAGGACCCACCCCAGCCTGTGATTGGACAGTAAAAAGGACTCACTGTGTTTTCTATAAGCAGCAGAGCCTTAAATTGGCTCAGACCGCTGCCCCGTCCTTTTGCATAGTTGATTGTGAACAATTATAAGAAAATCACAGGAAAATGATATCAAGTCGCAATATGCTACTTATTCTAGTTTATAGTAATAATAAATTTAAATGCAGGTTTAAAGTACACCTTTAATGAGATAGATATTGAAATTGCCATTGCTGGCCTCTTTTTAACATTTTAGAAGCCTGGCAACAGCACGCACTAGGGGGAAGCGTACTCAGCCCTGTGTTAGTTCCAACCTGGTGCTTTTTCTCAGGCTCTGATGAGTGAATACCAGAGGGGCTCATCTAGTGGTACCATGCTTGGTTGTTTAAATGAGGGCTTTGTACACCAATGCAGCATGTTGAGATGAACTCGAGCAAAAGGACAGGGGTCTTGAAATGTTTTTAAACAAAGGGCCAATTTACTGTCCTTCAGGCTTTAGGTGGCCACACTGTGGTTGGTGGGAGTAGAAAATGCCCTGGCATCAATGGGAGTAAGCAACGCCCCATCATTGGTTTTAGTGGGAGGAATAGTATCCCATTGTTGGTATCATTGGGAGGAATAATGCTCCATCATTGGTGTCAGTGGGAGGAATAGTGTCCCATTTGTTGGTATCAGTTGGAGGAATAGTGTCCCATCATTGGTGTAGGTGGGAGGAATAGTGTCCCATCATTGGTGTAAGTGGGAGGAATAGTGCCCCAAGGGTCAGATAAAGGCAAGCAAAGGGTGGCATCTGGCCCCCGGGCCACAGTTTAGAGACCACTGCAATAGGATATCAGGAAAATCACTTTGTCTATATGCTGGGCATGCATTTGGCAATGCTACCCAATGCAGACCAGTGGGGCTAGTGTAAACGGGCCCTGAGCGACTAATAGCTAGTCTCAAGTGTTACTACACTTGGGTGGAGGGAGCATCCTCAGACCTGTGTTAGTACTTACCTTCTTATCAGGCTCTAATGGGTGATTTGGGGCTGCGAAAAAAGTATCAGCAGAAGAATGGTTAAGGTAGAACTAACGTCAAAACTTTTTTTTTTCATTTTAGATAGAAAGAGTTATAGCCCCCATCAGGTTTGTTTGCCATCTGTGTGCCATTGGGGATATTTACCTCCACTTCCTGTCCCATTGCCAAAACAGGAATTGAGAGGAAATCCCTCGAAAGAGGGAATTCTTGGAACTAGTGTCCCCACTGGAAGATTCCCTCAATTACTGTTCTGGGGACAACTCAACATTTGGAATTTTCTTTCACTTTCGGTGATAATGGTAAACATGAGAAATAGAGAGGGAGGAATTTCTCTAACAAGGGCACAGCAAGCCGTAAAAGACTGACAAGGATTCTAATCCCTCTCCACTCTATCCAAAACTAAAAATAATTTGATCAGTTAAGTCTAGCCTGTTAGTTTGTCCTTTTGTTTTGTTGCTCAGACTTTCTGGAACCCATTATGATGCTCATCCCTGGATGTATTTGAAGCCATACCTAAAACATAACTCTTTTACAAGGTATCTGAGAGCAGTTAACGTGACCCCCGTCATGGCCAATTCTGGTTGTTGGCACCGAGTGTGTGATTTCCAGTGAAAACAGTGCTATAACTCCTAGACAACCATATAAAACCCATTAATATTGACATGCATTATCTTGCCAGTACACTAAAGACTGAAAAACTGACATGTGCCTAGACATCACATTTGTACTGTCTCTCTGTAAACCGACGTTGGCTTGGTCTGTGTTTAGCATTTCTCTCCACCTATCCATCCAGCCATCTATGTATAAGGTAAAGTATTTAGAGGTTTTGGCCATGCAAGCTCGGCAAATGTCCAGGACTCAGGCTGGGCTGTGTTCTAAACTCTGGCGATGACATTTATTAGAATTAAGATAAATACAGAACATTCTATCACTGAGATGTTTAACAATATTGAGCATCTAAAAGGGAACAGATGTTTCAAGTGAATCTCCAAACATTTGGAAAGTGGTCCTCCTTTTTGTTAGTGAGAAACCTTTTTAGTCAACACTTATCTTAAAGTAGAACTAAAGGCAACACTTTCTTTTCATTTTGGATGAAGTAAGGGAGGGTTGGAACCCCTGTTAGTTTTTTTGCCATCTGTGTCCCATTGGGGAGATTCACTTTCTGTCCCATAGCCAAAACATGGAAGTGAGAGGAAATCCCTCCAAAGTGAGGTAATCTTGGGGTGTCACCAGAACTAGTATCCTCATTGAAATATTTCCCCTCTATTCCTGTTTTGGTGACCACCCAAATTAGCTGCCAAACTTGTGCTGTGTCCAATCACAGCACAGGTCGGCGGAAGGGGGGGCCGTGCCCCAAAGCAGGAAGCAAGGTGGCGATGAAAAGATATGTTGTCTGGCCTGTGCTGCTCGCCCACAGTAAAACTATTGTGGGCAGGTAGCAAGAAGTTCAGAAATACAGATAATTCGTGACTAGTCTCATGCACATTAAAGGATAAATAAAGTTTGTTTTTGTTTTTTTTTAAACAAACATGTCACACTTACCTCCTCTTTGCAGTTGGTTTTGCGCAGAGTGGCCCTGATCCTCCTCTTCTCGGGTACCTCAGTTGCGCTCCTGGCTCCTCCTCTTCTCGAGTGCCCCGTTGGAGAGTCGCTTTCCATAGGGTTACTTGTGCGGGCGCGCTTCCGTGCCTTGCTACTGTGTCTATTGACACAGACAGCAGGACTCCCACATTATTGGATTTGATTGACAGCAGTGGGAACCAATGTCTGTGCTGCTATCAATCTATCCAATCAGGACCCGAGACAGCGGCTGGAGCTGGTGTGCTCGTTCCTGTCACTGGAACGATTGGGTTCAGGTAAGTAAAAGGGGAGCTCTGGTGGGCTGCTGCTTGCGACTTTACAGCCAGGTTCCCTGCTGCGCATGCGCGAGTCGCGCTGCGTGTTCTGACTGGTCCTCTCAGATGTCTTCTGGGACCTGTGTGTCTCCCAGAAGACAGTGGGGAGGGGGGGACAGAGGGGGGCCAGACATGGTGTAGATTGCTGCAGATACTGCGGTGATCTATGCCCGGAAGTGGGAGCAAATACGTGTGTTAGACAGGTACCTGCTCCCCCCTGAAAGGTGCCAAATGTGACACCGGAGGGGGGGAGGAATACGGACAATGGAAGTTACATTTTTGGGTGGAACTCGGCTTTAATGCATAATGTATTAAAGTGGTTGTAAACCCTTACAGACCACTTTTTGCAACAGGTAAGCCTATAATAAGACTTACCTGTAGCTACCCAGGATATCTCCTAAACCTGCATGCTTTAGGAGATATCCCCTGTCCCCTGCATGTGCCGATGTCATCGGCACTGAAGCAAACTGAAGCAATGGCACGTATGTGCCGTTGCTTCAGTGAGTGTGCCATTACCGGCGGCTCCCACACGCATGTGCGGGAGTGATGTCATTGCGGCTCCAGCCAATCACAGGAGCCGGAGATACCCGGAATTAACCCCCAGCTGGTGCTGTGTATGGCACCGCAGCAAGCGTTTACAACCACTTTAAGGTGAAAAACCATGAGGCTGTGTACACACGGGCAGAATTTTCGATCGGACTGGTCCGACGGACTTTTGGCGGACTTGCGGTGGACTTTATAAAGAACGGACTTGCCTACACACGATCACATAAAAGTCCGACAGATTCGTACGTGATGACGTACAGCGGACTAAAGTAAGGAAGTTGATAGCCAGTAGCCAATAGCTGCCCTAGCGTTGGTTTTTGTCCGTAGGACTAGCATACAGACGAGCGGATTTCTGGGTCCGGCGGAGTTACGACGTAAAGATTTGAAGCATGTTCCAAATCTAAAGTCCGTCAGATTTTCGACTGGAAAAGTCCACTGAAGGTTCGATGAAGCCCACACACGATCAGATTGTCTGCCGGACTCGGTCCGTCGGACCAGTCAGATAAAAAAGTCCACCCGTGTGTATACGACATCAGGGTTTACAACCCCTTTAATTCGGAAGCTGAACGTTTGTTCTATTAAAAGTGAGCCATTGACATTGTATTTGACCAAAAATTGTTCAAAATGAGTTGAGTTCATGAAGACATCGAATGGTAGGACAAGGGAATGTTATACTTGTTCAAATGAAATTCTACAGGTGTAAGCAGCATTAGTCACATTAACTAGCCTTCCGTCAAACCTAGTAATGACTGGTATGAGCTGTCACACCTAAACCCCATTCCAAGCCATGATCCTCAGGCTACCAGTAAGAGTGGTGGCCTACTGCCATGAATGGAAAGTCAACAGAGGACTTATCTGTAAACAGATTTAATTAGAAATCTGTTAATGCTAAACCACCATGACCGGGCTGCCCGGGGGATTAGCAGCAATTTCATGCTTTCCTGTGGTCAGCAAATAAAATCTCTTTAAGATCTCAAATTCCTTTTCTGGTTGCATTCTGCCTGCTCATTTTTCTCCCTTGTGCCACTCCAAAAGCGATTCTCTGCGCTGAATGGCGGATCAATATTTGTCTATGTGTTCTCAGAAAAGAGCCCCTTGACACTGCAACATCTGTGTTTGCTCAGCTCCCAGGAACACAACAGTGGAGACTTTCATCGGATCCATCTTTCACCTGACAGGTCAGCTTTTCGGTCGCTGGGCAGGAGAGGTCGCTAAGCAGCGGCTTTGTTACTGCTGGACCCGAGGTGCAAGCTGCTCCTATACAGATAAAGACAACTTGTGCCGGATAAATTACAGCTGACATGTCAAATTCTGTCCAATTCTGGCATTTTCCTTGCAGAATACTTAAAGCAGTATCAAACCTAAAAACAAAAATGTAATATATTGCAGCTTACCGATTCTTAGATGTGGTGGCTGCAGTTGTTTTCTCTATTTTACCGCTTTTATATTTTTATTATCACTTTGTGATCCTGCCAGTAATACACTTCCTGATTTAAGGCTACTTTCACACTGTAGTCGCGGACGTGTTAGCGGTAAAGCACCGCTAGTTTTAGCGGCGCTTTTCGACCCCTGCTAGCAGCCGAAGAAAGGGTAAAAACCAACCGTGCTGCCCATGCATTTAAATGGGCAGGGGAAGTTTAGGAACGGTGTATACAACGCTCCCAAACTGCCCCAAAGATGCTGCTTGCGGGACTTTTCATAACGTCCTGCAAGCGCACCGCCCGGGTGTGAAAGAACTCGGGCTTTCACACTGGGGAGGCATGGGAGACAATTTTCAGGCGCTTTACAGGCGCTTTACAGGCGCTATTTCTAGAGCTAAAACATCTGAAAACCGCCTTCAGTGTGAAAGGGGTCTAAAAGAGATGTATGTTTTTTTTTTTTTTGCCAGAGAATCATACTTACCTTAGGTGGATTGGTGCTGCATCTGTCCCTGGCACCTCTAACACCGAGAACCGAGCGACCAAACACTGTTGATTGCTTGGTTCATACAGCTCAGTGAGCAGAGAGCTGCTGAATATCAGTCACCGGATCTCTGATCTGCCCCCCCCCCCCTGAACTGGCCTGTGGAGGGGGCTAGAGCAGCTGGCTCAGCCTCTCAGTGGCTCGCTGAGAGGCTGAGCCCGGTGCCAGTCCAAGCAGGTGGGTGGATCCCGACTCCATTGTCGCGATCTTGCCCAAGTCTGGACCGCCTCTGTGACATCAGCCGGCAGTGGGATTTAGCTTGTTGTCTGCTGAAAACAGGTCACAGATGTGCAGAACAAACTGCACTCCTGTGATCTATAGGAGGAGTACAGCCAAACAAGCTTTGGCTGTACTTTTCCTTTAAAGTGTTACTAAACCTACAACAGTAAAATCAGTCTGTATATGTAGTAAAGCATGCTTGTTATACGCACTGCGGAACCTAAGAGGTTAAGCCTGCGCATTGTGAAAAAAAGGCTGTTTGAACCTATTTTCTCTGATCCTCCCCTTCTTCCACTGTCCCCAATATATTTCCTGATAAGATAGAGCTTTTGGAGTTACTCTGCACATGCTCAGTTTGGTGTGTATTGATAGAGATTTTTTTTTTTTTTTTTGCTTGGGAGAGTGCATGGGATCAGCACAGGGCCAATCAGTACTGTCCAGACAGAGGGTCAAGTGTCCTGAATCCTGGTAGGACAGCCAGTGCCGTGTAAATACTCCTCCTACAAGCTTTAACTGGGCACTGACACAAGTCACAAGACTGCTATATACTGCTGATGAGAAAAGGTATTTAGCAGTTAATATTTACTAAAATAATTGCATTTCCATGTTCTGTGTACTGTGGGGGACCAGATATAGTGAATACAGGGTTCTGGGTTTAGTAACACTTTAAATGGTTTGTCACGACACTGTAAGGGCTCATTCACATATACAGCAGCTGTTGTCACCCTTTCTGAGGGTGCAAGGAAGTTAAAACATAACCAACTTACTGGCAGGATCATTTGGTGAATATATGGGAAAAAAAGCCTAAAATAGAAAACGAATGCAGCCACCACATCTAAAGAATTGGTAAGCTGTAATAATATTTTTTGGGTTTTGGGTTCCACACAGCTTTAAAGTATATCTAAGCTATTTATTTTCTTTTTAGACAAAGTTTTTTTTTTTTTTTGCCTTTTTTGTCCAACTGGGGAGATCTTTCTTTACTTCCAGTCCAGTTCCAGGTGCCGCTGAAATAGGACAGGTGACAAATTCCTGCTTTCTGTTCTGATGGAAACTCAAAATTTCCCCTCATTTTTAGTCACCAGGACAAATAAATTGAATCTCCAGGGGACACAGTCAGCAAACCTTATGGGGGATCTGGTCTTTCCACACTCTAGCCAAAACTAAAGAAAAAAAGGCTTTTGATAAAAATAATAGTAAAAATAATATATAGTGAAAGTAATAGTACAAAATAAAAAATAAGGTTAAAATGTGTTTGAATTTTCAAGCAAAAAAAAAAAAAAAATCATTCATCAAAGCATTCAATCTCTCCATCATTGATTTTACTTGAAAGTCCTTTAAATGTAATCAAGGCTTTCTCCTTGGATGGAATCTTAGATTTATTAAACAGGTTTGATTTGTGTCTAGAACATGCGCATTTCGATATGTATGATTTTTCCTGAACGGAAATCACATTCACAGTTAGAATTTCATTTGTTCAGATAAGAAACAAGAAATATTCTCACTCTACTCCTTCTGATGTATTCCTTAGTACAGTCAAAAGTGATCATCGATCTCACCCCAATATTAGACAATTGAAGGAACATACAAAAATATTCATAGAGTTAGACTGGTATATGGCCAGCTTCTGATTTGTCAAATGCACCTACCGCCAACCTTCTCAGGAGAGAAAGAATGCATGTCAGGCTTGTGTTCTTTTTTTTCCTGAATAAAATGACAATTAAATCAAAGATTATACAAAAAAGTTTGTCATTAAAAACAAATAAGTACCAAAAGTCACTATCTTGCATTGTGGATCATTATATTCATTTTGGATTGGGCTACATGATGGAGAAGTGGCACATGATCAGATCTGCAGGTGTATGGTAATATCATTGTGTCTTCCTCCAAGAACCTCAAGAACTGAAGATGTAAATAACTAGAGTTTAATAAGACTCGTGGCCACTCATTACAATTAGAAGAAAAGAGGTTTAACCTTAAACTGGGTTCTTTACTGTAAGAGCGGCAAGGATGTGGAATTCCCTTCCACAGGCGGTGGTCTCAGCGGGGAGCATTGATAGCTTCAAGAAACTATTAGATAATCACCTGAATGACCGCAACATACAGGGATATGTAAGGTAATACTGACACATAATCACACACATAGGTTGTCTTTTTTCAACCTCGCCCACTATGTAACTATGTAGAGAGTATTGTCAGGATGTGGAGACTGTATATAAAGTAAAATAGTTGTAGTAATAACTGTTATAAGTATTACTTTACTGTCATGGTTTGTTTAAAGAAATGTAAAAACATACAGAAATGACATAATTGTCATATTATTAATATTATTATTATTCATATTATTATTATTATTGTTATGCGATTTATATAGCACCAACAGTTTACGCAGCGCTTCCCAATGTATAGGGGATATGTATATATGTATAATATATAATATTATTGATATTATTATTACTTATAATGACAATAAATAAAATAATAATATGATGATGTTGATAATATAACATTCTTGTATGTTTTTACATTATTTATTATTACTATCAATAAAAATATTATCAATAATAATAATAGTATTAATAATCATCATAATAATAATTAGATTATGATACACATGACATTCTTGTATGTTTTTTTTAATTATGTAATATTTTAATTATTTTTTTTTAACTTTATATAATAATTAATTAATAATAATAATACTAACAATAATATTAATAGCTTAAAAACATACAAGAATGTTATCACCGTCATCATCATTATATTATTATTAATATTATCATTATTATTATTATTAATATCCATGATAATAATATGGTGATGATGACAAATATGTTGTATGTTTTTAATTTATGAAAGGAGGAAGAGGTTCAAACTCTGCTGAAACTATGGCCACGTCCCTGGTAGGTTGAGAGAAAGGAGAACTCCCCTCACATTTGGGACTTTAAGGGCTCTAAGGAAGGTGCAAACCATCAGAATTGTATAGAAAAAGTATTTTTATTGGTATCAAAATATGTATTTAAAAAACGAATAAAAAGGTATCATCAATACAGTACATGAACATATGAATGAATGGTCAAAATCACAAACCACTATAAAATGATCGCTTAGTAATGATATTGGAGATTGATACAGAAAACCCTACACCAACACGTTTCGGAGTCTTTATGGGCGGCTGCCCTGGTCGGATCTGGTCACACGGGGCTCCTACACACACTAGTCCTCATGTCCCTCTAGGTCCAGGGCTCTTTTCTCGCCCTTCTCTAGCACCAGGTCATTTTGCAGTCACTTTTGTTGTCGTTCATATAGTATCACAGTAAAAAAGTGCAGCGCTAATCTATATGTGAAAATAAACAAATGAACAAAAATGTGACTCTAAATGATAAAGCCAAGTGATAAAAGCACAAAAAGCAATGACATAGCAGGAATGTGTAAATAGGTGTCTCTGGAATAAAGTGACAATCCCAAAAGTCAATAAATGATTAAAACAGAAGATCCTCTCCCAAGCAGGGGAGTAGCAGTGTCTTGAAGGGGCTGTGGACACTGGTAAGGGGACGACCACAAGTTGTAATGACACTCCAATCTTCAAGAAAAAAGGTGGGTACTCTTACCGGATCAGTAGGACGCATCTACCATATAGCAGTGCGTCAGTAAGGCAAAAAGGAGATGGTCATCCAGGATGTCCAACCAGGTAATGTCTTCCGGGTCCCGACCACCAATGGAGGGGTGGTGTCCTAGGCAGGCTGTAGATCTCCAATGCGTCCGATCTCCGATAACGGAATTGAGCGATCACAAGCAGATGGTTCTTAATAAGCCCATGGAGGAAAAGAAAAAGGGACTCCACATAGTGCAGATCAATGAGGTTTAATACTCCAAAAAAGTTGTACAAAATGAACAAATAAAAGGCATAAAAATGGCAATGTGGGAAGCTGAAGTAGCTGGCCCTACGCGTTTCGACCACACAGTCATCAACAGGGGCATAAGGGGTCGTTCATATACACTCCTGTTTTCAGCCATCTCGGTGGCAACCCTTCGCCATGGCTGTCCACCCTCACTCCTGTTCATTCATCCCCCACCAGTCCTCTTTCTTTCCCCTTCCCCCTGTATACATTAGTCCCACCACACGACACAGACCTCACTGTCATCACACCCCCTTTTACACCAATTTTGCTCTACATTTATTTGGTCTAATCACCTCCTACTCTTATTTTCACATGTTCAGCTTAGGTATGCCCTGTGTGCCCGGGTCCGTCCGGGTTGCCGCCCGTGATGTGTGTCGTCGTTGGACCAGCCCCCCAGCTCCCGACAATGATGCCTTTGGGTGGTCCGTTGTCCTTGACATTACGCCTCCAGCTGCATATGTACTTGTAGGTGATCTATTGGAGGGGTCTCCATCTTCATTCTCTTCCCCTCTATTGATACAAGATTATTTATCTAGT
Organism: Lithobates clamitans; assembly: GCA_037952925.1. Lineage (NCBI taxonomy): Eukaryota > Metazoa > Chordata > Amphibia > Anura > Ranidae > Lithobates > Lithobates clamitans. Next base: position 3,812,037 of record JBBGZY010000099.1, on the reverse strand, counting down.
TTTTCATCTCCCATTTGCAGATACACCACGTGCTTGCTCCTGATGAGTGGCACCAAGCCGTGAAACATGTCGAGCTAACAACTGCCGTATACCAGTATACTACAGCTCTAACAGTTTCTATTATATATATATTCGTACCATCACATTCTGTGACAGGGACCAGTAAGGTCATAGTCCATGCAGATGTTACTTTGCAACATTTTTGTACCCCACTGTGATATATGGTGGACTTTATCCCTTCCACTCTGTGCGACACGAGCGCTTCAAGCCTCGCTTTCAGATCGCAGGGTAGTCTTCCCGGTCACGATTGCAGACTGACAGCGGTGAAAGCTGGCGGTTCGGGGGATTGTCTATGTGGACAGCTTTACCCCGGATGCCTGCATACTTAGATGTGTCAGTTTTTATCATCAACCATGCAAGTTGCTAAATGTTGTACCTTCATTAAATGTAACCATATTGCTACACCTAGAGGCGCCTCTCTTCTCTTTTATACTCTGTAGCTCCTGCTGGATTTTTCTTCTAATCCCCTTGTGGAGGCTGCCATTTGTGGATGGACATTTTATGGTTACACAACCTATCACATTGCTATGATCTTTTTATATGGACTATAAACTGAAGGACTTATGAATAAATGGTTGTGGAACAAATCATTTGAGATTCCATTATTTATTATTGGAAAATTTGCTTTGATGTACGAGTGCTTTGGATTACAAGCATGTTTCTGGAAGGAATTATGCTCACAATCCAAGGTTTTACTTGTATGTATATTATATTTTTGCCTGGAGATCAGCTTTAATGGTTGGACAGTGACTTCTGATACAGCCTAATGACTCCTGCGGTAAAAAGGATCATAGCGCAGTCTGGCTCAATCAAGATTACAGAGGGGGAGCATCATCTGATGAGTACCTTTAGCACCCTAAAGCCTCGTCGTACACACGATGAGAAAACCGGATGAAAAATTACGCTTTTGATGCAATCGTACGATAATCTGATTGTTAGTACACAGCTTTGGTCCGAAATTTGCCGAAGGGACAAACACAAACATTTTTCTCGTCCGATTTTCGTTTAATTAGAACAGTTTTCATCCGAAAATACAATACGAATACATTATATCACTTCTGAATTTTCTTTCTATTGTATGAGAATTTTTCATGCTTTAGTAACCTATTCACATTTGATATGGAGACTAGCGTCCAAAAAAACGGACGTGCGTACTAGACATGTGCACACTGAAATATTTTGTTTCGGAATTTTGTTTTCGTCCGAAAAATACATTTATTTAGTTACTCCCGAAATTCGTTTTTATTTATTTTGTTTCATTAAAAAATGCATTCGTCTGAAAATCTGAAATAATTAAGGTCGAATCTGTCATTGAAGGCTTATGGTGTCTGTCGAATGTTCTAAGAAGATTCAACGTAGCAGCTCTACTGTACGACGCCGCAATCGTACATTTCCAGTCGAATGTTCCGACCACAAGCTATAGTAGAATTCTAATGTTGTATGACACTAGTAATAATAATTATATTTATTAATTATTATTACTAGTCAACCAACATTAGAATTTTTCTAAAGCCTATGAGTGGAGCATTTGACCAGAAATGTCCGCTCACGGCGACTGCCTCGTCGAATCTTCATGTCGAATCTTTTCTCTCTATGTTAAATAATCTTGGACTAATAGAGTTAGGTTAGGCACATTCGACCTTTTTTGCTATATTCTTTATAATGTCAAATCTTTTCTCTCTATGTCGAATAATCTTGGACTAATAGAGTTAGGTTAGGCATATTTAACCTTTTTTGCTATTGTCTCTATAATGTTAAATCTTTTCTATCTATGTCGAATCTTTTCTCTCTATGTCGAATCTTTTCTCCCTATTTAGAATAATCTTACACTAATAGAGTTAGGTTAGGCACATTCAACCTTTTTTGCTATATTCTTTATAATGTCAAATCTTTTCTATCTATGTCGAATAATCTTGGACTAATAGAGTTAGGTTAGGCATATTTAACCTTTTTTGCTATTGTCCCTATAATGTTGAATCTTTTCTATCTATGTCGAATCTTTTCTCTCTATGTCAAATCTTTTCTCCCTATTTAGAATAATCTTACACTAATAGAGTTAGGTTAGGCACATTCAACCTTTTTTGCTATATTTTCTATAATGTCAAATGTTTTTCTCTCTATGTCGAATAAACTTGGACTAATAGAGTTAGGTTAGGCACATTCGACCTTTTTTGCTATTGTCTCTATAATGTCAAATCTTTTCTCTCTATGTAGAATAATCTTGGACTGATAGAGCTAAGGTTAGGCACATTCAACCACAGGTTTGATGGACACAGAACGCTATTGTCAGCGTATCTCCTATCTATATCGAACTGTTGTCGCAATGAAAACGAAAATAAAGCATTTGTTTACGTCGGATCTTTCGGTTTTCGGATTCTGCACGTACATTATCGTTTGTTAAAACGATAACGAAAATACCCGAAATTCGGACGAAAATGCATTCGGACGAAAACGAATGCACATGTCTAGTGTGTACGAGGCTTAAGTATGATGGAAGAAGAAAGCCTCCTGTAGGAATGTTATCACTGCTTTGTCTTGTTGAATGCCGTATAGAATTACGGGCTGTGGAATTGTGGTTGCTTTGGTCGGAGTTCCATGTGGAAATTCTTCACCGGGCCCTAACAAGCTGATTCGCATTCCTCTTTAATTCAATTTCCTTTTCTAAACAGCCTCATTAGAAATCAATTATACTGGATGAAGAAGTATTCTGTGAAATAGGTAGAGCAGGTAATTGAGTTCCTCATGCCAGGTTAGTTCGGTGTTACTCCACCGCCTTTAAGAGATACTTGTTAATGTGGTGTTTGTTAAGCGATGAACACAGAATTATTGGATTGACATTGCTCTAAAAATCAACGAAACCTCCTAAAACATCTTCATAGACTGTAGTAAAGATAAGGAAAACTCCTCTATCTGCAAAAATACGTTTTGTTCATTTTTCATTTCAGAGGTTTACATCCATTTTAAAGAACATTGACCGTTGTATTGGAATCTGCTAGCAAAAACTCCTGGAGTCTCAACACCCAACATGCCACAAATTTGTGGCAGTGTTGAATTATAAGTCTGTTAACTTGCTGCAGGGTGGATTTGATTTAAATCAAGTCCATTTAAATCACGATTTAAATCACTAATAAAAAGGCTTGATTTAAATCAACTCGATTTAAATCATAATTTTTAAAGAGCAGCTGTCATCTCTGTCCCACAGCGGCTCCTCCTCTGACATGCTGTTGACTCACCGACAGTCCCATTCACTTTAATGGGACGGTCGGTGATGTGGCAGTGACACAACAAGGTGAGGGACGTGGCGGCAGCAGGTGAGTGGATGCCCGCTAACAGGCACTGCAATGATGGATCTGAAATGACAGGTGCTCTTTAAATGCAAGGACTCATTCTTGCTGGTAGTTAGAATCGTTAATATTTGCAAATAAGCTGTCAGTTTAGTAACACAGCAATATCAGAACTGAATCAATCATACAGTTTATGGTGTACATAGATTTGCAAAACAATGGGATAAAGGAATATTTCTGAAGGTTTATCTCATGGTTAATGTGAAATTGCATGAATTCATCAATGCAGTGCACTTTATCTGAGCTTGCAGAGCTTGAATTCATTTAATGAGTTTACCAAAAATGTAAATATTGCAGAATATACAGCCTCATGCTACATAACTAAGCTCCATTTCATGCTGAATAAACTAAATTATTAAAGCTCCTTTCACACTGAGGCGCTTTGCAGGCATTAAAGTGCTAAAAATAGCGACTGCAAAGCGCCCTGAAAGAGCCGCTCAATGCACTCCAGTGTGAAAGCCCCGAGGGTGCGCTTGCAGGGCGGTCGAAAAAGTCCTGCAAGCCGCATCTTTGGAGCGGTGTATTTACCGCTCCTAAAGCACCCCTTCCCATTGAAAACAATGGGGCAGCACTGCAAACCCGCCCGCAAAGCGCAGCCGCAGCTGCGCTTTGCGAGCGGTTTTAACACTTTTTCGGCTGCTAGTGGGGGGTTGAAAACTATCTTTAGAAAGATTTTTACTCCAAAAGCATTTTATTAAAATACATTTGATAAAAAGCAAAAACATCGATTTAAATAAAAAAAATCTGATTTAAATGAAAAAAATGATTTTTTTTATACATATTTTTTTAAAAATCATTGATTTATATCCATCCTGCAGTGAATTATAAGTCTGCACATTTTCGCTGGCAAGTTGTACACTTGCAGAGCACTTGAAGCACAAGTTCTAGTTGACACTTGTATTTGTTGACACCAATTTGTAGCAAATTTGCGTGACAAGTCTCTAACAAGAGCAAAGTTGCAGTGGTGAGTCTACAGCAGAAGCTCTGCAAGTCTACAGCATGAAAATCCAGCCACAGTGACCCCCTGTGGTGGGATGACTATTGCACAACATAACTGAACCAGAACTTGCAGCAGACTTGCAGATTGTTTGCAAAGAAAGTTGATCTGCAGTCATGCAATGCAGACTTGCTGCAATTGTGCAACAAACTTGTGAAGCCTGGCAAGTCTAGCAATAGCTTAGCAAGTCATTTTCAAAAATGCAACACAATTGCTTGTTATCTGGGCAGTGGTGTCTCCTGCAGTATGAGCCAGGCAGATGAGTCATGAATGAGGGAAACAAACCCCGATAGCAAGGATAACTTGCTGCAAATTTGTGGCAGTGTTGAATTATAAGTCTGTGAACTTGCTGCACATTCTCACTGGCAAGCTGTACACATGCAGAGCACTTGAAGCACAAGTTCTAGCTGATGCTTTTCCAATTTGTAGCAAATTTGCGTGGCAACTCTCTAGCAAGAGCAAAGTTGCAGTGGTGAGTCTACAGTAAGAGCTCTGCAAGTCTACAGTACAGCATGGAAATTCAGCCACAGTGCCCCCCTGTGTTGGGATGACTGTTGCACAACATAACTGAACCAGAACTTACAGCAGACTTGCAGAATGTTTGCAAAGAAAGATAATCTGCAGTCATGCAATGTGGATTTGCTGCAATTGTGCAACAAACTTGTGAAGCCTGGCAAGTCTAAGAATAGCTTAGCAAGTCATTTTCAAACTTGCAGCACAATTACATGTTATCTGGGAAGGTGGTTGATTGACAAGCTCTGCACCATCCTCATCCTAGGTTTCATTTAGCAATATCAGTTTAACGCCATCCTATATAGTCTTTCTGCCATTGTCCCAGCGTGTCTGCAGCTGAGCGGGTGGTATGGATGCTTCATATAAAGGGTTTGTTCAGTCATGTTGCCAGTTTCTTTCCTATAAATGTATTTGCTTCCTCCCAAGAAGCCCCTAAAGGTATCAGAGCAGATACTGTGTACATAGTGATCAGGAAGTAGTCATAAAATTGCAGCACTCCTAGGAATATGTTTATTCACTGCCGGAGTGAAACCACACGGAGGGCCGGCGCTCACGCTGAGTCAGATCGAAACCCAAAGAATTAATATCTCAGGTACTGTAGTTCCTTTATCCGGGACGTCATCTGAATAGTAAAAGGGGTCTTGTGTTATTCTCTCTCCCCCCGACACAAAGAGTTTTTAAAGATATATATTTTTTTGTTTGTTTTAAATCTGTGTCAGGATATTGCTTTTTCCAAAATGTAAAAGCGGCTCATTCTAGCTGCTTGGTGGGATGGGGGAAAACTGCCGCATTCAAATCCCCATTTACATGAAACCATGTCCCGGGCAGAATACTAAAGAAAGATTTGTGTTTTGGGGCGGATAGAGATTTATTTGCACAGCGGACCTGCAAAGTTAAAGCATAACTATGCCATATCTGTGAGTTTGTTATTTAAACCTTAACACTGAACTCTAGGCAGATATAAAAGACACAAAATAATGCAGCTCTGTAATCACCATTAAATGTTCTTTCTTTTAAAGGCAAGCAGCGTAAATACCTGAATCAGATCTGGTATCACCTTCTTGCATTTCTTGTACAGCAGAGCTGAAGTGTGAGAGGAGAAAGCAGCACAGGCAGCCTATTAGTTCATGTGCTGACAAGAAGTATGCTGATAGGAGGAGAGAGAGGAGTAATGCCGCGTACACACGAGCGGACTTTACGGCAGACTTTGCCCGGCGGACGGGATTTCGTCGGACAATCCGATCGTGTGTGGGCTCCAGTGGACTTTGTTTTCTCAAAAGTTGGACGGACTTAGATTTGAAACATGTTTCAAATCTGTCCGACGGACTCGAGTCCGGTTGAAAAGTCCGCTCGTCTGTATGCTAGTTCGACGGACAAAAAGCCACGCTAGGGCAGCTATAGGCTACTGGCTATGAACTTCCTTATTTTAGTCTAGTCGTACCTCATCACGTACAAATTCGACGGACTTTGGTTAATTGTGTGTAGGCAAGTCCGTTCATTCAGAAAGTCCGTCGTAAAGTCTGCCGTAAAGTCCGCTCGTGTGTACGCGGCATAACAGGGAGATGAGCTCATTGCTGCGCTGCTTCTTTGTTCACTGTCCAGTCCCAGGTTGGGGGTGCATCCGGGATTACCTGGACTCAGAGAATGTGAGTTATAATATAAGCAGTTTAGTCTGCAGGCAGCTGTCCATTTTGGCTGTGAGCCACAGTGAGGAGGCGGTGTGAATTGCACTTTAGGGCACAGTTTCCTTTTATTTTTGTCAACTTTATTTCTAGATTGTAAGCTCTAACGAGCAGGGTCCTCTGAATCCTCCTGTATTGATTTGTATTGTAAGTGTACTGTCTGCCCTCATGTTCTAAAGCGTTGCGTAAACTGTTGGCGCTATATAAATCTTGTATAATAATAATAATAAAAATAATGCACAACATGACATTTCATTCATGTCACTGCATAACTGTACAATGTGGTGACATGTGGTGCCTTCCTGTGTGCTGCGATCAAATGTAGTATGTCTGCATTTTATCACAGCTTACTTCACTGCACCCCCGGACCGCATTGCAGTGCGAACAGGGTACATAAAAAACAACTGTTTTCTATGTGCCTTATTAGTGACTGCCATTCTTCCAGTGCAGAAAAATGCCAGATACTGCATTATGTGTAAACAAGTCCTAAATGTCACTGCTGAGGCTTTCGGGAGAACAGCAGCAGCATTATTTTAAAATGCTGGAAGTTGATGGTCTCTGTTCAAGGCAATGAATTCTTCACACTCCGACACATGACATTCATCTTGATCAAATAAGCGTGCTGATAGAAGGAGAGAGATTAGTAACAGGGAGATGAGCTCATCGCTGCGCTGCTTCTTTTTACACTGTCCAGTCCCAGGTTGGGGGTGCGTCCGGGATTACCTGGACTCAGAGAATGTGAATTGAATAATGAGCAGTTTAGTGTGCAGGCAACAGTTCATTTTGGCTACAGTGAGCCACAGTGAGGAGGCAGTGTGAAGTGCGTTTTAGTGCATCATACAGTTCCCTTTTTTTTGTAAAATGTATTTAAAAATGCACAACGGTGCAAAGCGGTGACTGCCAATCTTCCAGTGCAGAAAAATGCCAGACATGAGCCCTAAATGTCCACCACTGTGACACCGCTGAGCATTCCAGGAGTTTAGAAGCAGCACCACAGAAATGCTGGAAGTTGACGGTCTCTGTTCGAGGCAGTGAATTCTTCACACTCCGAAACATAACATTCATCTTGATCAAATAAGCATGCTGATAGAAGGAGAGAGATTAGTAACAGGGAGAGGAGCTCATCGCTGCGCTGCTTCTTTTTACACTGTCCAGTCCCAGGTTGGGGGTGCGTCCGGGATTACCTGGACTCAGAGAATGTGAGTTGAATAATGAGCAGTTTAGTGTGCAGGCTACAGTGAGCCACAGTGAGGAGGCAGTGTGAAGTGTATTTTAGTGCATCATACAGTTCCCTTTTTTTCGTAAAATGTATTTAAAAATGCAAAGCGGTGACTGCCAATCTTCCAGTGCAGAAAAATGCCAGACACGAGCCCTAAATGTCCACCACTGTGACACCGCTGAGGATTCCAGGAGTTTAGAAGCACTACCACAGAAATGCTAGAAATTGACGGTCTCTGGTCGAGGCAGTGAATTCTTCACACTCCGACACATGACATTCATCTTGATCAAATAAGTCAAATCAGGCCAGTCATTATGACTTTGGATGGAGAAGAAAGAGATGCAGAGTAGCGGTTCCATATGCATCTATAATCAAACCTCCATTAGCTCATTTGTTCGTGTTTGTTTTATTTCTCAGCAAGGTTAATGTTTATTTTATGAGATGAAAAGGAGAATGAAATGGCCCCTAATCTTACATCGTATCCATAGCCGAGGTTTATCATTTAACATATGGTTATGATACACTTTTTTCCAGTTTCACTTGCAGCCATCACAATACCAGCTAAGTACTGAATTATGGGCAACGTGGAATGGATTTGTGTAGTGAATTAACCCCCCACCCATCCCAAACACTAAACAGACTTCTTTTTAAAGAGCACCTGTATTGTGCTGATATTGCTACAAAAGATGTTGGGGGCGGAGATTTGATATTTGATTCTTCCAGTGATAAGGATTTTGGTACATTTGGGACGTTTTAACCCTCCCGCTGTCAGAGCCATTTTTGTGGGGATTTTTTTTTTTTTTTTTTGCACACAAATTTAAAAAAAAGTTTTAGGATGGAAAATTACTTAAAACCCCTCATATATATTTTATGAAAACAGAGACCCTGAAGAATAAAATAGCGGTAGTGCCAATTTTTTTACGTCATACAAAATAGCACAATGTTTTATCAAGCACAAAATGTCAAGAATAAACTAATTTCAGGGCACACAAATGATACATACTGCCCAGTTTTTGGTAAAATATAAAAAAATGAGGTTGCACTGAGTACGGTTAATAGATATCCAACTTATTAAGCTATAAAATTGTGTGCATCTATCTTTCACTAAACCTAATTTTATATCACATAGGGGACCAATGGTTGCCTATGTGATGCTATTTTGTTGTGATGGGTTCCCTTTACTGATGTCTCACCTGCCCTCCATTGAAGCTAATGGCGCATAGATCACGCTGTGCAATGCTCCACCCTCCCCCATCGTCAATGCAGTGTTTTGCTCAGCACTGTTGTGACAAGGGGAGATAAGGTACACTGTGCATGTGTGGGTCTTGAAAGAAGAAAAGAGCTTGTTCCTGTGTTGCTTGCGACACACCCATTGTGTGGGGCATCCCAGATCCTAGGCAGGACAAGACTGATCTTTTGTAATGGGAGTTTTTCGGCCAGGCTGTGGGGAAGACTTCATTGGTCTACAGGTCTCAATTTTGAAAACCACAGTATTTTTAAAACTACTTTGGCCCCTACTGCATTGTACATTTTATTACAAAGGTGAACATAGCCTTTAAATGTATTTATAGCATGATGGATCAGAACCTTTATGTGAAAGCACTGTTTTTTGGGGTCCTCTTGGCTCATTCAGTCTCTTTGATGTAGAAAAATTTAGACATTTATGTATGGCCTCTTCTCCCCTATACTTGACTGCAAAGATAGATAAAACTTGGCATCCCTACATTCTCTACAGACCTGAGTCCCCATCCCAGCCACTAGGTGGCGCTGTGCACAGAGCAGGTAAATTAACTGTAGCACCAATTGAAAAAAAAAAAACTAAATCTAGAGATGCCTAAATTCACATAACTGCTTGACTCCCCAACAATGACCCTTAGGTGGACAACTAAGATGGTTGTCAGGTTTACCAGAGGAGTTCATTTTTAGGATTCCTGCACATCTCAGCAGATACACAGCTTTTTACTATAACATATTCACAGCATAGTCATGTGACAGTTTATTGCTTTTTGGCTAAATCTGGAGTTCTTATCAGAATCCAAGATGGAGAGTTAAAATACAACTAAAGGCTCCTGTGTGACAGAATAAATAAGTACCAAATCCAGTTACTATGCTATGCAAAAGCCTTGTAAAGAAAACAAAAATTACCTTTACCTTCCATGACTGAGCCAAAACCTCCTTTATTTGTATCTCACACACTCTCCCTCCCAGACACTGCAGCTCATAGTGGGAGGGTTTCAGCAGCAGAGGCAGTGCTGTCACTCCAGAAAGCAGTGGGCGGGGCTAGGTGTGGCCAGGTGCCGATTGACAAGCTACAAGCTTGTGATTCAGCAGTGACAATGTTAGTAGTCACACCCCCTGCAACATCGTCTCCTCCCACTCTGCAAGAAAGCACCGCCTACATAAGAGTGTCAACTCTGTTCTGAATTTAGGAGCGTTCGAACATTGTTGTCACTCCATTACAGGAAGCTGCATTGGGTGGACTTCACTGGCAGGATCAACAGGTATTTGTGGAACCATCCAGGGGGACTATGAGAATATTGGAAGTGCAGATGCATTTATAATTAGGCTCTGCCACGCTTCCTTTTTTTTTTAATGGGAGGTCATAGTTTTACTTTAAAGGGGAATGGAAGTATTTTCTCTTACACAAGCTGCACACATCTCTTGACCCAAAGGTTTACTATCAGTGATTCTTTTATGAGCAGCTGACAAATAGGATAAGAGGATTCTGACCCAGCGATGGTTGGCGGTGACTTTAATACATGGAATTACAACAGCTGTATTGTAAGTAAGTGCCGAAGTGCCCCGTACTGAACACTTATACCAAGTGCTTATCGCAGCGTCACTCCATAAACTCCATAAACAGCCCATTAAAGTCAAATGACTTCTGATTCCCACTCTGTGGGATGTTTCTGCACATCCGCACAACAAGAGAGTGCCAGTGATTTCTGTGCTGGGACGTGGATTTCGGGGGAAACACAGATGTATGGCTTTGTGTGTCTGTGTTTATGAAAGAAGAACTGTATGTGATGCTTATAACCACTAGTATGCCACATTGGGATGCCTGGTAATGCACATGCTTGTTCCAAGTTATTAAACAATGTGAGTTCCATTATTAAAGTGATTGTAAACTTTTTTAAAATATAATAATACTTGTGTCATACTTACCTGCTCTGTGCAATGGTTTTGCACAGAGCAGCCTGGATCGTCCTAATCTGGGATCAACCACCGGCACTCCTTGCTCTTCCTCTTTGGCGTGTGCCCCCATATGAAGCCACTCCCTATGGGGGCACTCATGTGGGCTCAAGCCCGATCCCCACTGCCTGCATCTATGGACACAGACAGCGAGGCGAGGCACCGCCCACACTGCCTTGTCACAGGATTTGATTGACAGAAGCAGGAGCCAATGCTCTCAGGGACAGTGCTGCTGGATTGAGATTGGGCTCAGGTAAGTATTTAGGGGGAGATAAGGGGATCCTCATTACAGAGAATGCATTAATCACTTTAAATTGGTAGTAAGCTCTGTACTACCACTTGTACCTACAGGTATGCCTATAATAAGGCTTACCTGTAGGTTCTGCGAATATCTCCTAAACTTGCACCGTTTAGGAGATATTCAGAGCGCATGCAGGCGATGACATCACTAATGCATGCGCTCTGAAGGTCCGGGTTAGGTCCGGGTTACAGTGTCGGACCTTCAGAGCCCGCGTCGGAAATGGCGGCTCTTGCGCACATGTGCGGGTGTGACGTCATCGCGCCCCCTGCCACTCATGTAGCCGGAGGCAGTGAACCCAAAGAAGGACCTGGGGGGAAGATGTCAGCCATCTCAGCGGTGACATCGCGGCGTTGGGTGGCTTCAATCTAAGGTAAGTCTATCATAATGTGCCAGTATGCGATGCATGCTAGCACATTATGACATTGCCTTTCAGGTTTTTTTTTTTTAATCCCCAACGATATACAACCGCTTTAAGTTCCTTAAATATTCTCTTGACGTACATGTTAGCCTATTACTAAGAGCTCATATAAACTCATATAAGCTTTAACATGTTCATTTAAGTAAAAAAAAAAAATCTGCATTTTTATTAAAATAATACATGTGATCCTGCCTTGAAGTTCCTTGTTGAGTTGCTCTATCTTAACCAATTCCGGAAGGCCAGCCGTGGTTATACATCGGTACTTTAATGTTAAATAACGTTGTTATGGCAGCTGCCAAAACCCCAGTATTATTAAAAACAGCGGGCGGTCCACTTTCAGTTAAAAATGGTTTCTGTCGCCGCAAAATCACTTTTATCGGTGGTGGGAGAGCTGCCCCTCTCGCCATGTCCCGGTCATCTCTGTCGCTTACTGGAGCCGTTGGTAGCGGCGGAGACGATCCAATCCTTTCCTCTCAGAAGCATGGAGTTGAGTGATGGAATGATGGCCCCCACTCGACTTCAAACTATTGGATGATGGATGCGACGTCAAATGTCACTTTCGCCCTATGATCTTAAAGGCGGAAAAAAAAGTATTGAAAAAAAATGTCTTTTTTATTTTTTATTTTTTTTATTGCATTTCAGTGTAAATGTGAGATCTGGGTCTTTTTTGCTTTTTTTCTATTACAAGGGATGTTTACATTCTTTGTAATAGGAATAAAAGTGATCCAAAATTTTTTTTAAGGGACACTGTAAAAAAAAAAAAAAAAAAAAAAAAGGTAAAATAAATAAGAAAAAACATTTTTTTTTAACTTTGCCTATGGAGATTTTTAAGTGTCAAAGTTTGTCGCCATTCCACGAGCGGGCGCAATTTTAAAGCGTGACATATTGAATATCAATTTACTCGGGATCCTGACCAAGTTGGGTTCACCCTAGGCAGAGAAGCCTATGAAAAATCATTTCCCGAGTGAGGGGGAGGAGTTGCTGACCAAGATGGCCGCCTAGGCAGACCGTGGACTGCCATGCTGCTAAGACAGAGCGTCTGACGTACATCCAGCTGGGATAAGCTTCCGACATGATATCGAACCCATGCTGAGTATCTCACTCCATGCCCCCCTGATCCGAATACCGACTAGTACAAGGCGGCAGCGAATGCAACACGGATCGAAAAAGGCATACCTGGAATTATAAGGAGCGGAGACCTGCGGAGACCTACAGGAGACGGAACGAAAGTTTAAGCCGTGGAAGAACCGTGAGCCGGGAGACAGCGGACGCGGGAAGGCGGGAGCCCCTGTGAGTCTGCGAGAGCGGACGGCAGCGGTTCTCGCTGGTGAGCGTCCTCCCCGGCAGAAACAGCAGACACGGAAACGGCAGGGAGAAGCCAAACCCAGGACCCCAGGATCTCCAAACCATAAAGGTTAGCCGCCTATCTCTGAAACTAAAACTACCGTTAAGATATTAATCTGTCGAGCATTATTGAAATTGCTGAACTGAAAGGGAGTGAAGGGAGTGAAGGACTGGAACTTCAGGCATGACATAGGGGCCCTGCCCCCAGTGTTTTCTGCGTTATCCCCTGAAAAGCTGTTTTTTTTTTTTTCTTCCGTCGGTTTTTTCTTTTCCTTTTGAGTTACTGGAAATATATGTCTTACGCTGGAAAATAAAAAACGGGATAAAAACTTTAAACATATAATATCCCCCCGCTTCCCTGTCCCAGGGACTAAGAGATAAAACAAAAGGAAATAAAGAGGGGGGAGTAAGGAAAGGAAAGAAGTATGGCTCCTAAGAAGAGCAATAAAACCCCGCAATCCCAAAAAAGTAAAAAAGACAAAACAGAGGACACGAGTAAAAACACTACAGGGACACAACCTATACAAACAACTGACATCAAAGAATTTTTTCAACAATTACAGTTGCAGATACACCCTCCCCAGGAAAGACTTTTACAATCATCACATGATCTACTAAATATAACGGAACCAATAGAAACATCTAGATCATCAGGGGAAGAGCAATTAAGACACCCTAGAAATAGCTCATTAATGGACACAACAGGGTCCTCAAGTGAACACAAAGAGGAAGATAAAGAAAAAGGGGATATAAGAGCCTATATTCGCTCGCTGCCCACCAGGGCAGACATGGACCAATACGTACATAGATTAGAAAAATCATATAAAGAAGAGATCCAAGAACTTAAAATATCTACAAAAAATATGCAAGAAAAGACAGATAATATCGATAAGAGAATGTTAAAAACAGAACAGGAACTGGTAAAAATAAAGGAAAAAACACAGAAACAAGAAGCTCAATTAAAACAAATAATAAACAACCTTGATGAACAAGAGAATAGAAGCAGAAGATCCAACATAAGAATAAGAGGTCTAAAAGAATCAGTGGGCCCAAAAGATCTTATAATAACACTACAAAAAATATTTCAGGAAATTACTCAAGATATCGATATAAAAGATCTAATTATTGAAAGAGCACACCGGACGGCAGGAATAAGAAAATCAGACACTAATAAACCTCGAGACATTATTTGCAAAATGCATTATGCTCATATTAAGGATAAAATCATGCTTGCAGCCCGCCAAAACAAAAATATTCAATTTGAAGGAGAACCTCTTCTGCTCTTTCAAGATATATCAAAATACACATTGGATCGCAGAAGAGCACTAAGGCCCCTGGTAGAGCAACTAATAAAAAAGAAAATTCAATATAGATGGAAATATCCATTTCAGTTGCAAATCCAAAAAGAAGGACAGACTACCTTATTCAGAGACATGGAAGATCTACCGGAAGTTTTAGCGACTATAGGAATTACGGAACTTGTATTGCCAGACTGGCCTATAGAATATATGCAAACATATGGAAAAAAATAATGGGGCCCGAGGGGGGGGGTGAGGGAGGGGGGGGCATAAGATAAGATAAGAAAATCAATTATGGTCTTGAACTAGAAATCTCTTTTTTTTTTTTTTTTTTTTTTTTTTTTTTTGGTACTGATTGCACTAAGAGAAACGTAATAATACTCATAGATAGATAAAAGTTTTTATATGTACATATGTATTAGTTAATTCACGTGAGATGATAATGGATGCAGATAAAAAATTTTTTTTTTTTTTTTTTTTTTTTTCCCCTGGGTATTAATTGCACTAAAAGAAATGTAGATATATTCACAGATTTTTATAGATAGATAAAAGGTGTTATAAATTTAGGGGCACGGAATGATATTGTATATGGAGACAGAAATAAGAAAAAAATATTTTTTTTTTTTTTTTTTTTTTTTTTTTTTTTTCTTAATTTTTTCCTGGGTACTGATTGCACTAAAAGAAACGTAAATATATTCACAGATATTCATAGATAGATAAAAGTTTTTATAAGTTATGCACATGAAATGGTAAAGTATATGGATATAGAAATAAGAAACGGTCTCTTTCTTTTTTTTTTTTTTTTTTTTTTTTTTTTTTTTTTCTCGGTATTGATTGCACTAAGAGAAATGTAATAATACTCACAGATAGATAAAAGTTTTTATATGTATATATGTATTAGTTAACTCACATGAAATAATAATGGATATAGATAAAGGAAAAAGGAAAAGAAAAGAATTTTTTTTTTTTTTTTTTTTTTTTTTTTTTCTTTCTTTTTCCCTCTGAGTATTGATTGCACTAAAAGAATATATTCACAGATACTCATAGACAGATAAAAGTTTTTATAAATGTTAAAATTAGGCACATGAAATAGTAATGTATATAGAAATAAGAAATGTTTTTTTTTTTTTTTTTTTTTTTTTTTTTTTTTAGAGATGTTTACTGTTTGCACCATAAGATATGTAATATATACAAAAATAGATAACAGTTTTCATAAGTTTAGATAAATGAGATTTTCTTTTTTCTGTATTTTTTTTTTTTTTTTTTTTTTTTTTTTTTTTTTTTCTCTCTTTCTCTCTCTCTTCTCCCCCTCTTCCTGTACCGCCCGGGTGGGGGGGGGGAGGGGAGGAGGGGGAGAGAAGTTCATGAGATTAAAGAAATGGTTATTTAGAAAAGACTATAGTGACCCGCCCCCCCTATACCCCTCCCTAAGAAGGAGGGGGGTGGGAAGGGAGAAGAGAATCAAAGGAATCTAAGAAGAAAGAGACCCAAAACTGGAGTAAAAATAGAGGAATGATGAAATGCGGTGGGAGTCCAACGGCCGCGAGGCGACCCTTGGCCACCAGACTCAAAACCCCCATAATAGGGAACTTACTTAGATAGTAAGAAAGACTATTTTTTTTTTTTTAGTCAATAGATTAAGTGTGAGGAGTGAGTGTGTGGGGGGGGGTTTATTTATTTGTTTTTTCTCTTTTTTTTTTTTTTTTTTTTTTTTTTTTTTCTCTTCTTTTTTTTTTTTTTCTTTTTTTTTCTCTGGTGTTCTATTCAGTCCTAGGATATGAAAATATGTTCATACAATATTAGAGGCCTCAACTCAGCAACAAAAAGGTCACAGGTCCTATACTCTCTCCATAAACAAAAAGTGGGAATAATCTTTTTTCAGGAGACGCATTTCCGTACAGACCACATCCCAAAGCTACAAAATAGATTCTACACTACCTGGTATCACGACTCTTTTCGATACTCAAAATCAAAGGGAGTCTCCATAGCAATACATAAAACAATACCTTATCAGGTGATAGAAGAATGGTACAATAAGGATGGAAGAGCAATATTACTCAAACTTATAATATATGGCAAAAAATATACATTTATCAATGTATATCTACCTAACCAGGAACAATATAAAGTAGGAACACAAATATTGAAACAGTTAATGGAAAAAGCCGAGGGGATAATAATAATTGGAGGTGACTTCAATATGGTCCTAGACAGGGAAATGGACACAACGGCACCCTCATTAATGCAGACAGGGAGAGAGAAAAGATTTTTTTTAGATATGCTGGCAAAACATCAGTTGATTGATATCTGGAGGGTATTACACCCAACAGAAAAAGATTTCACATTCCACTCAGCGGCACATAAGACATATCATAGATTAGATTTTTTTTTGATCAACCAAAAAGGGATGGCTGAAACCCTATCCTCCGAAATAGGCAGCTCATTATGGTCGGACCATGCACCAATATTTTTGGTTTTGGACCTGCTTAAGGGTAACAACATTAAGAGAAATTGGAAGCTCAACGATAATCTACTACATGATGAGACCTGTGTGACAGAAATAAGGAGGGCAATATCAGATTTCTTATTTGATCATAGAGAGGACACCACTTCTCTACCGATCAAATGGGAAACATTAAAATGTGTAATCCGAGGTCTACTCATAAAACATGGGGCTAGATTGAAAAAGGTAAAAGGGAACAGAAAGACCCAACTGCTAAATGAGATACCCAAAATTGAAGCTCAATATAAACAAAATCCAGGGCGGGAAAGGTTAATAGAATTAACAGAAAAGAAGACAGAATTAAAGGCACTGATAAATGAGCAAACCCTACGAATAAGAGACAGCAATCGTGCCCTATATTACCACCAAGGTAACAAACCAAGTAAACTCCTTGCAAACGCTCTACGCCATCGGGGAAACGTACAACCCATTGTTAAGATAAAATCAGATAAGGGTGACATCAAATACGACCCAAAAGAGATATTGAAAGAGTTTCAAATTTTTTACACAAAATTATATAATATCCACAATCATGCCACAGATAATGCCACAGAAGCAACTCAACATAACATAGAGCAGTATGTGAGAGAAACGGCACTTCCTGTATTGACCTCGACAGATAAGACACAACTAGATCAGGACTTTACAGAGATAGAAACGCAAAGGGTAATCGAGGCATTAGTATTGGGGAAGAGCCCAGGCCCTGACGGCTTCACCCCAAGATTCTATAAAATATTTAAGGAAGAACTAATCCCTATTATGACACAAACATTTAACGCAATATCTTCACCACTACCTTTTGGTCCACAAAGTATGCAGGCCTATATCACACTAATACCTAAACCAGATAAGGATCATACCTTATGTGGAAACTATAGACCAATCTCCCTGACAAACATTGATATGAGATTATATGCCAAAATAATTGCCAATAGACTCGCTCCCCTAATGCCAATATCTATACATCTAGATCAAGTAGGGTTTGTGGAAGGAAGAGAAGCTAGAGATAATACTCTAAAAACAATTACACTGATGGAACATGCAAAAAGGAACTCCATCCCATCCTGCCTAGTGACAATTGATGCTGAGAAAGCGTTTGACAGGGTGGGATGGAGTTTCCTTAGAGAAACTTTAATACAGTGGGGACTGGGTCCTATACTTCTGGACAAAATAATGGCTCTATATAAGAACTCAACAGCTAAGATACGGGCGAACGGGGATTTATCAGATATAATCCCCATAACAAACGGAACCCGCCAGGGCTGCCCACTATCCCCAATACTGTATACACTGGTGATGGAACATCTATTAATAGCGATTAGGAAAAATCTAGATATACAGGGGATCAAAGTAGGAGATAAAGAATATAAAATGTCTGTATATGCAGACGATATCCTAATGTACATCACAAATCCATTAATATCAATACCAAATTTGATAGCAGAATTCAATCGGTTTGGTACATTAAGCAATTTCAAAGTAAACTATAGTAAATCCGAAGCCTTAAATATTAATCTATCAAGAGATATGGTAGAACTCCTTAAAAAAGACTTCCCATTTAAATGGCAAGAGAATACAATTAAATATCTGGGTGCCTATATTCCAACTGATTTGGATAAGTTACAGGAGTATAACTATGTCCCAATGGTACAAATGGAGAATTGCGAGAACGCTACAAAATTATGAAAAGGGAATGTTCTCCTGGCTCGGTAGAATAAATATAGTAAAGATGGACATACTACCCAAAATATTATATGTCCTACAGACAATACCCATTTTTCCTGCAACAAAAAATATGGATAAATTACACAGACTAATAGGAAAATTCATTTGGGGAGGCAGGACACCTAGAATTAAAAGAACAGTGTTAAATAAAACAAAAGAAGACGGCGGCCTTGCTCTCCCGGATATGGGTACATACCTCAGTGCAATAATGATAACCAGAATAGTAGACTGGTTCCACAACAGAGATAATAAACAATGGGTAAAATTAGAAGAGGATATTACAACTCTTAAGCTAAAGTCCCTTCCTTGGATTATGAAAGCACAAAGACCACCAGAAAGAGAAATGCCCTCCCTAGTGGTAGCAACATTAAAAGCATGGGATAAAACGATAAAAAAAGGGAGCGGATCTACTTATAGAGGTCCAATGACCCCGTTATTTAGCAATCCAGAATTCCCACTGGCACTCACAGCTAAAACGTTCCTGAAATGGAAAAGAAATGGGGACACTAGAATTATAGAAACGATGGAAGAAAATAAACTGCTCCCATTAGAAAAAATAGGGATAGAACACAAAAATAAATGGATGCAACATGGCCTTCTCCGACGGTATATAGATTCCTTAACAAAAGAATCTATAATAGATAGACCTATGACAAACTTAGAAAAGATCTTTGTGCAAGAAGTAAGACCCACCCATGTCCTATCTAAAATCTATAAATATCTAATCTCAGAGAACAACAGACAAACACTACCATATGTAAAAAAATGGGAAGCAGAGATCGGAATAGAATTTCCTAGAGAAATATGGGGAAAAGCATTTATAGCGACCCATAAACTCTCAATATCGGCCAAACATCAAGAAAGAAACTATAAAATCTTAGCCAGATGGTATAGATGCCCTGTAGATCTACACAAAATAAACCCAGATAACACAGACAGGTGTTGGAGATGCCATTTAACCCAAGGTACAATGTCACATATTTGGTACTATTGCTCTGAAATCCAACCATTCTGGCAAAAAATATTTGAAATTTATAGAACAATGACCGGGATAAAAATATATCCAGAAATACAAGTAGCAATTTTATCTATGATTCCAGGTTCAATAAAAAAGATTAAAAAGGGAATTCTGAAATATTTTCTGACAGCAGCACGAACGGTAATAGCGAGAAAATGGAAAAACACAATAGCACCGTCTATTGCAGAATGGGAATGTGAGTTGACGGAGATGCGTACCCTAGAGGAAAGAATGATAATAGAAGAAAGGGTAAAAATGCCAAAACAAAGTATTTGGACCAAATGGGAAGAGTTCAGAGCCTCTTCATTACTCTTGAGGACAGCATAAGATTAGTAAAGAACATAATAAATTAAAAATTTTTTTTTTTTTTTTTTTTTTTTTTTTTTTTTTTTTTTTTTTTTTTTTTTTTTCCTTCTTTTAGTATGAATGGGTATGAATGCGGGGAGATGGGTAGATAAACAGGTTTTTAGTATAGCATATACATCCCTGACTTAAAAGGAAGAAGAATTAAAATATAGAAATAATTTTGAATGATGCTTTGTTAAACAATGGAAAAAACGTCTTGTTACATGGATGTATATAAATATAAGTTGATTAAGTGTATGTTTTTGTTTGGAAAATGTTTTGATAAATAAAAATTGTTAAATCAATTTACTCGGCGTAACATTATCTTTCACAATATAACATTTTTTTTTTTTTACAATTTTCTTATTTTTTTTAATTAAAAAAAGTGTCTTTTTTTCCAAACAAAATTGCGTTTGTAAGACCGCAAACACAGTGTGACATAAAGTATTGTAAGGACCGCCATTTTATTCTCTAGGGTGTCTTAAAAAATAAATATATAATGTTTGGGGGTTCTAAGTAATTTTCTAGCAAAAAAAAATTAATTTAACTTTTAAACACCAAGTGTAAAAAATAGGCCCGTTCCTTAAGTGGTTAAAGGGTGACAATGCTCTGTCTCTGTCTCCCAAAGTAGGCTCAGGTTTTATTCAACCATACATCTTTAAGCCCCTCCCACTGTTAGCACAATTCAACCACACCCAACATTTGGTGTGGCATACTTTGCATGCCGTTTTTTTATCCTCCCTCTTGCTCTGCCCCTGTCCCACCCCCAATAAATGTGGAGGGGGCCCCCAGATTTCATTTTTAAAATCTGTTCACCATAGACTAGGAGTCTCCTGGACTGTCAAATGATGCAGTTAAACTGGGGGTCAATTTTTGCACCACAGTGCATAGGAATAAATAAAATGTCGCTCTGACTTTTCAATAAAGTTAAAAAAAAAGCACACAACACCCACTAGCCTGCATGCAAAAACAGATTGTGAATAGTCCCCAAAGATAGGAAAACACCTTCATACACTTGTAATAAATGATCAATACATTTATGCCCAGGGTTCAGCTTTATTCGTATTATATAAATCCAGTTTTTCCTCTTGGACCTTTTGGACACAGACCCAGACTAGCCATAGGGCACATATGTATTTGCCCAGTGGGGCCGCACATCCTGACAAGGGTGGCCTGTTGATGACCGGGCCGCACAGCGGGAGTCAAATGGCGACCTCGGTCCGGACAGGGCTAGCACAGACCGCGGTCGCCACCCTCAACCCTCTATGCGGCCATGCCTGTGTCTCCTCTCCCTGCTATCAGCATGGCAGGTGGTGGGAGGAGCAGGAGTCTTTTCATATTAACAAGCAAGTAAAAATCATCCACTTGGTAAATATGATCTAGATCTGCAGCTCCTCCCACCCCGCCGATGATGTCATCCTATCAGCAGAGCAAGGGGCGGGAGGTGCTGCAGATCTGGATCCTGGAGAGGACATACAGGGTGAATCCTGAACCCATAGGCCCCTTTCACACTGGAGCGGTTTTCAGGCGGTATTGTGCTAAAAATACCGCCTGAAAACCGCCCCTAAACAGCCTCCGCTGTTTGTTCAGTGTGAAAGCCCGAGGACTTTCACACTGAAGCGGTGCGCTCGCAGGACGGTAAAAAAAGTCCTGCGAGACGCTTCTTTGGAGTGGGGAAGGAGCGGTGTATTCACCGCTCCTAAACCGCTCCTGCCCATTGAAATCAATGGCACAGCGCGGCTATACCGCGGTAATAGCGCGGCTATACCGCGGTAACACCGCGGCTATAGCCGCGCTGTACGAGCGGATTTAACCCTTTTTCGGCCGCCAGCGGGGGTTAAAACCGAACCGCTAGCGGCCGAAAACCGCTGCAAGAACGACGGTACAGCAGCGCTAAAAATAGCGCTGTTGTACCGCCGACGCCCCCACCGCCCCAGTATGAAAGGGGCCAAAAGGTAGGACTGCAAGGGAGTCAAAGAGTAATAGACATGTGCAATTAGTTTAGTTCCGAATTTGTTTTTTCACGAATTTTAACAAATTTGTTAATTTCAGAAATTTCCGAATTTTTCTATTTCTGAAACTACCGAATTTCCGAAATGTTCGAATTTCTGAAAATTCGAAATTTCAGAAATTTGGAATTTCGAAAATTCAGATTTCCGAAATTCGGAATTTTGGAAACTCAGATTTCGGAAATTCAAAATTGTAAAATTTCGGAAATTGGAACATTTCAGAAATTCGGAAATCCGAAAATTCAAAAATCGAAAATCCGAATTTCCAAATTCCGAATTTTCGTATGTTCAAATTTCTGAATTTTCAAAAAAAGCAAAAAAAACGAAAGAAATGAAAACAAACTAATTTTTTGTCATTGCGCATGTCTAGAGAGGGGGGCGCATGACTGCAAGGGGCCCTTTGAAGGGGGCTGTGATTGCTAGGGCCACTATAATGTAAAGAGGAACTGTGATATAAAGGGGGCTGCACTGGAAAGGGGTCCTGTAATCATTACAGTGCTGTTCTCTTTAGATCTCAGTGCCCCTTTACATTACAGTGCAAAGGACCGACTCTGTGAATATTCCGTAACCAGCAGCCCCCCTGTCCTAGTAAAAATTGGCTACTTAGTCTAAATTACCCGGGCCTATTTTTCGTCCCAGTCCAGGCCTGCTTGTACATATAGCAGCCAGGCATGTAGCATTTCAGTAGGAGGACAGTGTTACCAGCCCTGATCTCTTTCTCCATACAGGTTTTCTTTAAAAGCAACAGCAGGTAATTCTGCTATAAAATGTATACAGCCAGCAGTCCAGGTGGTCCGACGTCACTTCTGTGTCTTTACAACAAAAAACCGTGTATGTGACAAATCACACAGCTTATATTTACTGAATTAATGACACATTCAAAGAAATAAAACTGTTAAATATACCAGTTTACCCTGCAGGCTCTGATTTTGTTTATATGTTTGTATGTTTTTATTTTTTTACTTCTGATTTCATTACACTGATGTCACACAGAAAATATTTTATATCCAGTAAATTAAAACTCCTGGGAGCCATTAAAAGCAACGGTTGCTAATTTGTAGCGTGCCAGTTTTTCATGGCTGTCCAAAACTTCATATAGACTGGAAAGAATGACTTTACTGTCTTCTTACAAATATGTGATCCTAAGGAAAGTGGGGACAGAACAGTATGGGTTTTAGCATATATTGGTATATACAGTATCTCACAAAAGGGAGTACACCCCTCACATTTTTGTAAATATTTTATTCTATCTTTTCATGTGACAACACTGAAGAAATGACACTTTGCTACAATGTAAAGTAGTGAGTGTACAGCTTGTATAACAGTGTAAATTTGCTGTCCCCTCAAAATAACTCAATACACAGCCATTATTGTCTAAACCGCTGGCAACAAAAGTGAGTACACCCCTAAGTGAAAATGTCCAAATTGGGCCCAATTAGCCATTTTCCCTTCCCGGAGTCATGTGACTCGTTAGTGTTACAAGGTCTCAGGTAGGAATGGGGAGCAGGTGTGTTAAATTTGGTGTTATCGCTCTCACTCTCTCATACTGGTCACTGGAAGTTCAACATGGCACCTCATGACAAAGAATTCTCTGAGGATCTGAAAAAAAAAGAATTGTTGCTCTACGTAAAGATGGCCTAGGCTATAAGAAGATTTCCAAGACATTGAAACTGAGCTGCAGCACGGTGGCCAAGACTATACAGCGGTTTAACAGGACAGGTTCCACTCAGAACAGAACCTCAACATGGTCGACCAAAGAAGTTGAGTGCACATGCTCAGCTTCATATCCATAGGTTGTCTTTGGTAAATAGATGTATGAGTGCTGCCAGCATTGCTGCAGAGGTTGAAGGAATGGGGGGGGTCAGCCTGTTGGTACTCAGACCATACACCGCACACTGCATCAAATTGGTCTGCATGGCTGTCGTCCCAGAAGGAGAAAGTTTGCTGAAGTTTGCTGAAAAAAGAAGACTAAGGACATGCATTACTGGAACTATGTCCTGTGGTATGATAAGACCAAGATAAACTTATTTAGTATAGATGGTGTCAGGTGTGTGTGGCGGGAACCAGGTAAGGAGTACAAAGACAAGTGTGTCTTGCCTACAGTCAAACATGGTGGTGGGAGTGTCATGGTCTGGGGCTGCATGAGAGCTGCCGGCACTGGGGAGCTACAGTTTATTGAGGGAACCATGAATGCCAACGTGTACTGTGACATACTGAAGCAGAGCATGGTCCCCTCCCTTTGAAGAATGGGCTGCAGGGCAGTATTCCAACATGATAACGACCCCAAACACACCTCCAAGACGACCAACTGCCTTGCTAAAGAAGCTGAGAGTAAAGGTGATGAACTGGCCAAGCATGTCTTAAGGCCTAAACCCTATTGAGCGTCTGTGAGGCATCCTCAAACAGAAGGTGGAGAAGCACAAGGTCTCTAACATCCACCAGCTCCGTGATGTCGTCATGGAGGAGTGGAAGAGGACTCCAGTGGCAACCTATTAAGCTCTGGTGAACTCCATGCCCAAGAGGGTTAAGGCAGTGCTGGAAAATCATGGTGTCCACAAAATATTGACACTTTAGACCCAATTTGGACATTTTCACTTAGGGGTGTACTCACTTTTACTGCCAGCAGTAAACCTCAGCCCCAGTCTCAATTCTTTTGCAGACTCTAAAAGATTTTCTTCTAAGATTGCCCTGTATTTGGCTCCATCCATCTTCCCATTAACTCTGACCAGCCTCCATGTCCCTTCTAAAGAAAAGCATCCCCACAACATGATGCTGCCACCACCATGTTTCACAGTGGGGATGGTGTGTTCAGGGTGATGTGCAGTGTTAGTTTTCCACCACACATAGCGTTTTGCTTTTAGGCTAAAAAGTTCAATTCTGACCAGAGCACCTTCTTCCACATGCTTGCTGTGTCCTCCACATGGCTTCTCGCAAACTGCAAATGGGACTTCTTATGGCTCTTTTTCAACAATGGATTTCTTCTTGCCACTCTTCCATAAAGGCCAGATTTGTGGAGTGTATGACTGATAGTTGTCCTGTGGACAGATTCTCCCACCTGAGCTGTGGATCTCTGCAGCTCCTCCAGAGTTACCATGGGCCTCTTGGCTGCCTCTCTGATTAATGCTCTCCTTGTCAGGCCTGCCAGTTTAGGTGGACGGCCATGTCTTGGTAGGTTTGCAGTTGTGCCATACTCTTTCCATTTTCGGATGATTGATTGAACAATGCTCCGTGAGATGTTCAAAGCTTGGGATATTTTTTTATAACCTAATCCAGGTTTAAACTTCTCCCCAACTTTATCCCTGACTTGTCTGGTGTATTCCTTGGACTTCATGATGCTGTTTGTTCACTAAGGTTCTCTAATGAACCTCTGATGGCTTCACAGAACAACTGTATTTATACTGAGATTAAATTATACCCAGGTGGACTCTGTTTACTAGCTAGGTGACTTCTGAAGACAATTGGTTCCACTAGATTTTAGTTAGGGGTATCAGAGTAAAGGGGACTTAATACAAATGCACGTCACACTTTTCAGATATTTATTTGTAAAAAATTTTGAAATACAATTTATAATTTTCCTTCCACTTCACAATTATGTGCCACTTTGTGTTGGGCTATCACGTAAAATCCCAATAAAATACATTTACGTTTTTGGTTGTAACATGACAAAATGTGGAAAATTTCAAGCGGTATGAATACTTTTTCAAGGCAATGTAATTGAATATCTGTATGTATGTGTAGAAGTGTACACTGTATATGTGGGTATGTGTGTATATCTGTATGTATGTGAATATACACTGTATGTGTATATCTATATATGTGTATGTATGTGAATATACACTGTATGTGTATATCTATATATGTTTATGTATGTGAATATACACTGTATGTGTATATCTATATATGTTTATGTATGTGAATATACACTGTATGTGTATATCTATATATGTGTATGTATGTGAATATGCTGTATGTCTATATATATATATAGGTGTATAAGTGTATATCTGTATTTATGTCATAATTGTATATATGTGGGTGCATAGTTCTATATTCTGTGCACAGAGTGTTTGTTAAACTCTGCAGAATCAGATAAAAACCTTGGAAATCAAAGGCAGCTATAAGAGGTTCTTTATCTTTGTTGACATACCTCCTCTGCGCACACAAAGTTAATAATATCCCGGGTAATGCCCAGGTGGTCTATTAACAAAAATACAAGACGCTTCTCTTTTTCCCAGTATTATAAATGATGAATTATTTACTGAAGGAGAACCCCTCAGAGCACATTCTACATCAGGGTGTCCAACCTTTTGACCTTCCTGGGCCACACGTAAAATACACTAACAATAAGAATAGCTGATGAGCAGAAAAAGTCGGGCAGATCACAAGTTTAAAGATCGCTGATATAGATAATGAACCTGAGTAATAAAACTATTCTAAAAGAAAAAGAGAGTAACAAAACCGAGTGCTATATTTGACACTGTTTTTGATAAACGAACTGCATCATTATCTAGTTGGATGACTGTAGTAGAAATTTTCAATGAGTTCTCAAGCTGCTCATCAGATATTTAGATCCTACAGAGATACCAACTCTAAACTTGTCAAATATACCCATATTTTTTTCTAAAAGGAAATTTAGAAAAACTTTCAGGTGTAAAAATGCTACAACCTCTTCCTGTTATGCTTTCTTTAAATTCAGAACTGTTAAAGTGGCCCTTTAAATTCAGTTTGATGAGAAGTTATTGCATAGGGTGGTGTCTTCAAAGAAAATATTGACTCTGTAGCAGCCTTTACTGTATCAATCTGAGATCCGAGATGTCCACGGATTGTAAATGTATTTTTCTTAAATCCCAGGCTCTGCCGGTCTGGTGGCAGCTTCGTGATAAAACTGCTAATCTGGAAGGTGTGGGGACGTCATTCTCTGACCTTAGTTAATCTACGCTCCTCCGTCTCCACAAATGCAGCTTGTTCAGCCTCCTGATCTCTTTCAGTGTGTGGTTTCTTTATACCCTGGCCTAGAAGCAATAAATATTTGGGAATAAAGTAGCTGGTGTTCATTTAAGGTTAGTTTGGGGCTTGAGGATGTGATGAATAGGCTTTAATTTACATGCCGGCGGTTTGGTAAGTGGTGGCTTTTGCCACTAGACTGCCCAAAGCCACAGCAGTCACATGTAACTAGATCTAATGAGGTGTGCTCTCCAGAGTTTAGTGAGGATGGATGGAAAGTACAGAACTCTGGATGGGGCTTTTGATTCATTAATTAATAAAGAAAACTTAATCCTAAAAAATTGGAGGTTTGGGTTTATGAAGGTAATCCTCTCTAATACTTTTTTTTTGTAGGCCAGTTATTCCCCATAAACACACCATCAGTGGTACATAGACAGGCCAGTGCTCTAGAAGACATGGAGAAATCAGTGCTGTAATTCATAGTGTTTCTAGTGGGGGGGCTTTTTGGTTTCTTCATCCAGCTCAGCTGTATTGGTTGCACTGCCTTGGTGTTCTTCAAGAACTACGTAATAGAAAGCCTTGTCTAGATGGGGCCATATTGTGGCTTTTTGGAAATTGGTAGTTGGTTCTGACCTTTAAAGTACCCTACAAACTCTTTGTCTGAGAAGGTTTACTGAGTCCAATGTAACTATTTCTTGCAGCTACAGAAGGAGAACCTAAAGTGTAATTCCATTTTTTGCATCAAATATAGGAAAAAAGCCCACTACATATTTGTTATGTTCCCATTCACACAGCATGCCTAAAACTGTTTTTCTTTTAACATTTTTACATTTTTTACTCTTTTAGATGTTTCTCAGGTGAATGTTTCATGGCTGACTGCAAGCATTTCTGAACAATGTCAGAGTCAAGTCTGTCCCAATAGAAGGAGTCTCCTCTCATTAACATGGGATGCAGGAGGCCAGCTATTAAATTATAACTAAGGCCCCTTTCACACTGCTTTCGACTTGAAAGTTGCGTGATTTTGACATGATTTTGACGCGATTTTGACGTGCTTTCAGAGAGAATTCCTGTGTAAACTTGAGGTCTATGAACAAAGTCGGACCAAAGTGGTACAGGGACTACTTTGAAGTCGGTGCGAAGTCACACAGATATGAATGGTTATCATTGGGAATCATGGGGTACGACTTGTCATGCGACTCTGATGTCCAAAGTCGCAGGAAAAGTCGCACAAGTGTGAAAGGGGACTTAAGGCAAAAGTTTTATTTTAGTTTTGGATAGAGTGGAGAGGGGTTAGAATGCTTGCCAGTTTGTATTGCTGTCTGTACCTCTGTTGAGGAGATCCCCCTCTTTATTTATCCTGTTTACCTTTATCATTGAAAGTGAAAGTAAAAAGAAAATCACAAATTTTGTATTGTCCCCAGAAAAGTAATTGAGGGGAAATCTTCCAATGGGGACACTAGTTCTGGTGACCTGGGGGTCTCCAAGGGATTACCTTAATTTGCAGGGATTTCCTCTCACTTCCTGGTTGGCTATGGGATAGGAAGTGAAGGGAAATCTTGGCAATGGGACACATCTGGCAAAAAAAAAAAAAGATTGACAGGGGTATTACCCTCTCTTGCTCTGTCCAAAATAAAAATGTTTTGCTGATAGTTCTACTTTAAATCTGTAACCCTTTGTTAGGGCAGACAGTATGCAAAATCACTTTACAACTGATAATGAGAACTGCCAGCACCGTAAGACAGGGATAATTATGACAAACTTGTAACAAATATAAAGCGGATCTGAACCCTAATCTGGCTGAAAACGTGGCTATACACTTTAAGCTTGGAGTTAGGCACAGCAGTTTGCTTCCTGTGAGTGGTAGGCTCAAAAGACTAGTTATAGCAAATGAGAAATATTGTTGACCAATTGGAAGCTAAAGTACAATATATGCAAAGGTATTTTTTCATGTCTTGCTGGTGATGGTGTAAACCAGCCTTTTTCAACCAGGGGTCTGTGGAACCCAAGGGTACCTCCTAGATGTTTCTAAAGGTTCCTTGAGCAGTGAGAGCAGTAGTGGATTGATCATTTGCATGATGGTGCCTGCATAATTCTGCCACCAACATCACTTGGCAGAGCAATTGGCATTGAACTAGTTGAGCTTCTCTTCTTGTATCTCAGACACCACTGACATGAATGATCATGTTAGCTGTCTGTAAAGAGGTAGTCTTCCCACTCTCCATCAATATAAAGTGTATTCTTCCTACTCTCCTCCAATGCATGGGGGCACTACACTCACAATCACTGTAATGGGCGTTCTCTATACTGACTACAAGAGTAAGGGTGCCGTTCTCATATTGACCACCAATATGGTTTGGCTAAGGTACAATGATCTGCATATATCATCCTTTTTAGCAGGGGTTCCATGATACTTTTACAATATTTTAAGGGCTCCTTCATGGTATAAAGCAGGGCTCTCCAAACTTTCTAAACAAAGGGCCAGTTTTCTATCCTTCAGAATTTAGGGGGGCCGGACTGCGGCTAGTGGGAGTAGAAAATGCCCCAGCTTCAGTGGAAGTAATAGTGCCCCGCCCTGTTGGTATCAGTGGAAGGAATAGTGCCCTATTGTTGATATCGGTGGACAGAATAGCACCCCATCATTGGTATCTGTGGGAGGAATAGTGCTCCACCACTGGTGTCAATGGGAGGAATGGTGTCCCATCATTAGTGTCAGTTGTTGATGGACTAGTGCGCCAAGAGAAGGATAGAGGCAAGCAGTGGTCTCCAAACTGGCCCCAGGGCCGCAGTTTGGAGACCACTGATATAAAAGTTGAGAACAAAAACAAGCCATGCCTAGATCTCACCATGATATAACATAGGTGCCCCCATCTCTAACTGTAGCAAATTGTGAGACATGTACAAATACTATTTGGCCTTATCGGTATGTTCCTTTAATCGATAGCAGGTCACACATTACGTATATAACATACGCTGTTCGCTATTATAGTAGCTGGAGCTTTTATCACTTCCATTCTTAACTGTTGATATAAAGTATAACCAGAAACATTTTCCTTCATGCTCTTTCTGCTTCCACTACTATTTTGAAGAAAAAAAAGAACTTTATTAGTGATGTTGCTGAGGCAACCATGCAAACAACCAGAAAATCTAATTTGCCTGTCAACAGTGGCCGAAAGTTCCAGAATCTTCTGCTCATGAGCACTTACAAAATGACACAGTGACCTGATGGAGATGTTTCCTTGTCCTTACAAAAGCAATGCATTCATCACGACTTCTCATTTGATTACAATAAACACTCACTTATTAAAGCATATCTATAGCCAAAAACAAAAATGTAATACTGTAACGTGCCAGTTCTTAAATGTGCTGATTAAATTCCTTTTCTTTTCTTAGGCTTTTTTAAATTTAATTTTCACCTGGTGATCCTGCCAATACCACATTTCCTGTCCTTGTATGGCTATGCTCATTCCTCTACAGTATCTATGGAGGGAGCAATGGTTGTCACCCAGTTTGGACTTTAAAAATGTAGGGAAGTGAAATTAAGGAAGATAACATTGTTGCTTCCATGTCAGCTTGTAGGTCTGATAGGTGTATGAGCTCTGGGTCGGTGTGAATAGAGATTATTTCAAATAAATAAGGAATAAAGTGGTTTTTTTCAGTGGAATATCAAGCTAGGTACCCAGTTCTAAGCTTAGCCTGCTGCCTCTCCAGTCACGATAGTCAAATTGCTCAACAGACAAACAACTTTTTTAGTGGTGTGGAGCACCAAGTACAAACTTGTATCTTGCTTGAAATTTGTTGAAAATATTTATTTGCTAAGGACATCAATTAAGCCAAAGCATTTCAGGGGAAATGACTCTTCCTTCTTCAGGGCTTCAACAAAGCTTTATATGCAATCTTGAAAAAAAAAAAAAAACCTATAGAAAGACTTAATTGGGACTGGATTGCGGCAAGCATGTCCTAGTTACAATGTAAACAGCTGGTTAGAGTTTTCATTCTCTATTCTTTCTTTTATCAGTACTTACCTGTTGGGCTTGTAACAAGTTGTAGGTCTCATTTATGATGTGTTCCCACCCAGGCTTGTTAAGACGCCTTCATTTAAATCAGCCTTTTTCCCCAGTTGGATATAATTGGATATAAGGCTTTTTGGGTGTGAGGAGTCCAGGTCAGGCAGAGTAGATGGCGTTGAAAACAGCAAAAACCCACATTCTTGGGAAAGATTTGACCACATGCACCACTGTGTAGTGGCATGGAGAATTCCTTTGACTTTTTTTTTGGGGGGGGGGGTGCACAAGACTGCTCTTAGTTGGGAAAGAATGTTCTGCTGTTCGCTGTGATCATAGACTAGAGCAGGGGTAGGCAACCTCGGCACTCGAGCTGTGGTGAAATTACAAATCCCATCATGCCTCTGCCTCTAGGAGTCATGCCTGTGATTGTCAGGGTCTTGCAATGTATCAAGGGACTTGTAGTTTCACCACAGCTGGGGGGCCAAGGTTACCTACCCCTGGACTAGAGGCTTTAAGCTACTGATGGGTACTGTGACTCTCCTCCTGGTGCTGGTAACAATGCTCTATGAAGTGTAAGATACATGTGATGATCCCTGAGCCTTGCTGTTGGAAATGTTGTGTTATGAATGGTTGATGTATCCTTATCTGTTATGGGAAGTCATGCACTGTACATGTTATGCAAGTTGCAAAGTAAATATTTTCTGCAACTTAGTATTCTGGACTGGTCACCATTTTTTCTAAGAAGACAGTGATGTAGCCAGTGCTTGGATAAAGAAATTGGTAGCAAGCTCCAAAGAGAAGGCGATAGGTGAATGGACAAGTAAGAACCTGTGATGTGGAATGGTGAAGTATACCGTCTCCTGAAAATAGCTATCTAGTTGGGGGCATTTGCTTTTCTGCATTGGCCCCAAGATAGTGACCCAGAGCTACTGTTATTAGAGAGGGCTCTCACTGAGATAGTTTCCCTTGTAAAACTGAACCATGAGTAGTCAGCCTTAGTTTATGACCTGGCTTATTGACCCTCCATACAAGTCCTTGCAACTTATAGTCCTTGCAAGTTCCAAGGCTTAAACAAATCAGCTAAAAAGGGGCATAACAGGCAGATTCAGGCCACCTGCTTCAACCCCTGTAACTAACATATCACTTTTGGGTGGACTGACCCTTTAAAAAGTGACTTTTAACAGCTCTGGCTTGTATTACAAGGTAATCATGCAAGTTCTCTATTCCCCCCGCTGTTGCTGGCTCGCGATCTTTGGCCAGACGAGGCAGGTGACAACTCCCCTTTGTAACACTACCTTTAATTAAATGCATATTTATAAAAATGGTCTTTCGTTTATTTGTCTGTAAGGACAGTCGGGTTGGCACGCATCCATCATCCAACTCTTCTGAGGCTCTGTCACAACTTATGATTTAAATAGCGTTCAAGCTAAATACTTTCCCATGCAAACCTTACACTCCCAAGACCCCTTGTATGAAATCTGCCTCTCTTAATATTCCATTTCATACACAGAACCCTTTTGCACACTATTAGATCCTGTGCAAGGTTCCTCACTTGCTGTCAGCCTGTCTCACCAACACTGAGTTTGGTCTGTGACTGCCCAGACAGCCTGTACTGTGCTGCTAGAAGAACTAAGGGCCTGCTTGGGATTTATGACCTGTTTAGGGATAAGGCAGCACGTGCCAATTTGGTGCCCCAAAAGCTCCTATTTGCACAACATCAATATTAATCAGCCAAAGGCCTATGGAGGAGTGACCTTTTCATTACAAGATACTGAAAACAGGCTCTGTTTTATTAGAAGAGAGTGAAACTTAACCTTCAAGTGCTCATCAGCTCAGAAAGGACCTATGGTCCACTAGCTGCATAAAAAAATACATGTTTATTACATGAAACAGTAAGAGGTGGTTTCTCTGGACATTTACATTTTTTCTTAAACTGTAATTCATTCTTTGCAACGGAATACTGAACAAGCTCAAATTATACTGTGGCCACCATAACTCACCATGGCTACCACTGAGTATTGGTGGCCACGAGGCAATTTAGAAAGTGACAGTATGTGTTTGCTAGGAGACACACTTCCAAATTAACTTTCCTCCAGTTTTTAGACCTAAGGCATTTTACTTACTTACTGTAGCTACTAAAAGCATTTCTAATCCTATAACAGTAAAATGAATCTTTTGATGGTGAAAAAAACAGCCAATTGCAATATGTTTGATGCTTTCTGAATGTCTTTTCAGCCATACAGAGTAGACGGTAATTTATCACCATATATTTAGGCCTGGGCTCCACTATGTATTCTTGAACTGTATGGTCAAATGTTTGTGGACACCAGATGACCACACTTGTTGGATATTCCACTTGTTGGATATTCCATTGCAAAACCATGGGCATTATAAAGACATGCCCGGAGGTTGAGGGAAATGATGAGCACAGGGCATACATGACAGGGTGGAAGGAAAACCAGGCAGTAGGGTTTAAATTGGTTGTTAGGATATGAAAAGTCAGGACTCTTATCTTAATGGCTGAGTAGACAGGATGATGGGGAGGAGCAGGAGAGATAGTAGTTGGAGTGAAGGGGTTTCACTTGCAGTCCCTTCCACCCACCCTAGTGGTTTTTTGTTGTTCTACTAAAGAGGTTTGAGGTTGGTGGTTGGAGTCCTTCACGAGGGTCCCAAACATGGTGTCTAATGATAAAATGATGGGACCCATCTCAGGTATAGAGTTTTATGGTTGGTCTGGTTCAGTCTAGACCGACCGGGTAGTGTAAGGTGGTATGGGTCTGTGGTCGGTTAGGATAGTCCTTGAGGTGGTGTTTGGTGGCTGGGGACAGAACCTAACTTAATGGTACCACAGACTAAAAAGTTGTGGGAGATGGTATTGTCAAGGATCTGCAACCATTCTTTGATTTGGATTGTTCTGACTGTTTTATGTTTTTTTTCTGTTATTTATGGTTTTGTTTAATAAAAAGCCATTTAATCCCAATGCGGAATCGGTGTTGTTATATAAAGGTAAAGGGGGGTGGAGTTGGGTACTGATACAGGTAATACGGTTAAACAGATGGGATCTGAACTACCTTAGTCATGTAGTTGGTCCTTCTTTGTGGCTTTAACAGTCTCCATCCTTTCCCACGATTTTGGAATGTATCTGTTGGAATGTATGCCCATTCAGCCTAAAAAACATTTGTGAGGGCAGGTACTGATGTTGGGTGAGAATACCATGCTAGCAATCTATGTTCCAATTCATCCCAAAGATTTCAGTAGGGTTCTGGTTAGGGCTCTGTGAGGGCCACTTGATTTCCTCCAAACCAAACCCAACAAACCATGTTTTCATGGAGCTGGCTTTGTGCACAGGGGGGCACAGTCATGCTGGAACCATTCAAAACTGTTACCGCAAGATTGAAAGGGCACAGTTGTCTAAGCTATCTTTGCATGCTGTAGCATTAACACTACCCTTCACTGGAAACCCCTTAATATGGTGTCTACATGTGTCTGACCATAAAGCTGTTGTGGTGGTTTGGTGCTCACACGATTTGGCAATATAGTGTGTATTTGTACTATGTAATGTGATATCCCCCCAAGGTCTTTTTTCCCATCAGAGTAGTGTTTGATATAGGATGTAAGTAAAAGGTGAGGTTATCATCTGCCTCTACTAAAAATGTCTTCTGGGAGAAGAGAGTGATGAGCAATGAACATTAACTAGGTGAAGGTACACTTTAAATATTAGGACACTGTGTCCATGTATAATAGGTGGTTTTAGAATAATAATGATCAACATTTTTTGTTGCATATGCATATACAGTATGTATGTAGAGCATCTCTTTTTTTTTCTTTTTCTTTTTTCTATTCCACCTTGTTTTAGCTGTGGTATATTATATCAAATATCCCTTGTGGTGTGTTGTGTTCCTGTGTGTTGAGGGCGGATTGAAATGGGGGCTCTGTAGCGTTTAATAGAAAGTCTCCGAGCGCTTTGCCTCAGTTGAGATCATTATCCCTCAAACGGCAGTCATCACGTATGTAATCCCAGCGAAATCGAACTTTGCATTCCATTGCTAAAGCAGAGTGCTAATGATATTTAAGTAAACAGACACAAACAGTTGAGACCTAAATATAGTAACGGGTAACCGCGACACGCCTTCCCGCAGACTCTGGATTGACAAAATCTGATAAATACTTTGAATCCTGTTTATTTACTGGCCGGTCATCATGCACACAGCTGTAATTGTATCTCATCTCTGAATTGACGTCTTCCTGTAGGCCTAGGCTTAGAAATCTGGTTTGCATCAGATCGCGTTTTACAAACATTGTCAGTAAATTAACTCTGAGGAATTTGCGTTTATTAAATAAACATGTAAACACAATTTTTTTTTTGGGGGGGGGCAGTTTTGTCCTACCCTATCTAAGTCAGTTTTATATTTTTGCTGTTTTTGTTTTCCCATCATCCGATTGGCTAAACCATATTACTCAAATTGGAAAAGGGAGTTCTTCCGGCAAAATAGTTGTGGTGGGCAGCAATAGAATCTGAGCTGACCATTAATCACCAATACTTGTAATTTGTTTTTCATCTTGTAATTGAAGAAAGATAAGCCGACTTGGGAGCTAAACATAGAATTATGTATACCTTCCTGCATTAAAAGGGGCCTTGAACTCACATTCATGGATGAATAAGCTTCAGGAATTATCAGAGCCGAAGAGATGTTAAATGAAGGTGGGGTGCAATGTTGTCAAAGAAACGTTCTGTGCGCCGATCTCATCAAAGAAAACCAAAACTGAGATCACTAGAGAGGCTGCCGAGGTCAATGTCTTGTCCTCAGTGTTGTCTATGTCACCCATCCAGAACAAGCATGCAGCTAGTGACGTCAGAGGAGAGTCCGATCTTCTGGACTGTATGTTTGTTTGAGGTCGGTGGATCAAAACCTAGTATTTGGTTTAACATGACAAATCATATACAAGTATTGGACTGATTGGTGGTCAAGGCACCACACCCATTATGTCATAACTCTATAACCATTATGTTATGTAACTATATATATAGTTACATAATCAGGTTGAAAAAAGACACAAGTCCATCTAGTTCAACCATAAAATAAATACAAAAAATAAAAAATATCATACAAAATAAATCAATTATTGTATAGATGGGACTTTTTAGGTGCCAAAAATACATTTAACAAACAAAATCATACTTTTTATTCAATGAATATTAATAAAATGTACTTCATTTATAACAAACATACTATGTTGTACAGGCTTAATGTATAACTAAAAGCAAAACTTACAGATTGGAGATGGATTAGAACTCTGGAAAGGTTTTTTATTGCTGTCCATGCCCCTGTTAGGCCCGTACACATGGGCCGAATGCTGGGAGACATCATCCGGTGTGTATGGCAGGTGGTCGGACAGAAGCCGTCAGCTTATGTTGGTTGAGCGTGCTGGAAGACCAGCAGGCCAGTCACCCCAAACTCACTCATCCATGTCTTCATGGACCTTGCTTTGTGCACTGGTCCAAACCATTTGGTGGAGGGGGGATTATAGTGTGGGGTTGTGTTTCAGGGGTTGGTCCTGGCCCCTTAGTTCCAATGAAGGGAACTCTTAAGGCGTCAGCATACCAAGACATTTTGAAAAATTTCATGCTCCCAATTTTGTGGAAACAGTTTGGCGATGGCCCCTTCCTGTACCAACATGACTGCACACAAGTGCACAAAGCAAGGTCCATAAAGACATGGATGAGCAAGTTTGGGGGTGGAGAAACTTGACTGGCCTGCACAGAGTCCTGACCTCAACCCGATAGCAATACGCACCAACCTGAGCATGACTGCAAAGGCTCTGTGTTATCAGCAGATAGATTGAGGACTGTGGAAGAATGGGAGGATCAGAGAAGACTGGATCAAACAGCCTTTTTACACAATGCAGAGGATTAACCCCTTAGGCTCCACAGTGAGTATAACAAGCATGCTTTACTGCATATACAGACTGATTTTACTGTTGTGGGTTTAGTAACACTAACCTCCTAGCGACCGCCCCACACAGAAATACTGTGGCAGGGCGGCCGCTCTGTGCCAGATCACGTACCTATTGGCGCCGGTGTCCCGCTCTGTGTCCAATCACATTGGGAGCCAATCAACGGGTCCGGTGGACTCGATGTCCGCCTGGATCCGCCAATCGTTCGGGAGAAAGGCAGAACAGCGGTCTGCCTATGTAAAAAAGGCAGACTGCTGTTCTGTGAGAGAGGAATGTACTGATCCTGTGTTCCTGCTAAGCAGGAACACGCATCTTTACCTTCCCCCAGTCAGAGCACCTCCCCCACAGTTAGTAAGCACTCCCAGGGAACACATTTAATTCTTTGATCGCCCCTGATGTTAACCCCTTCCCTGCCAATGTCATTGGTACAGTGAAAGTGCATATTTTTTAGCACTGATCACTATATTGGTGTCACTGGTCCCCAAAAAGTGTCAAAAGTGTCAGTTAGGTGTCCGGTGTGTCAGCCGCAATATCGCAGTCCTGCTATAAGTCGCTGATCGCCCCCATTACTAGTAAAAAAATAAAAATAGCCCATAGTTTGTAGACGTTATAACTTTTGCGTAAACCAATAATATACACGTATTGGGATTTTTTTTTTACCAAAAACGTAGCAGAATACATATTGTCCTGAATTAATAAAGAATTTAGATTTTTTTATATTTTTTTTACTGGATGTGTTTTATAGCAGAAAGTAAAAAATATTGTTGTTTTTTTTTTCCAAAATTGACCTTTTTTTTGTTTGTTTATAGCGCAAAAAATAAAAACCGCAGAGGTGATCAAATACCACCAAAAGAAAGCTCTATTTGTGGGGAAAAAAAAGGACATACATTTTATTTGAGTTCAGCGGCACACGTCCGCGCAGTTGTCAGTTAAAAAAACGCAGTGCCATATCGCAAAAAATGGCCTGGTCATGAAGGGGGGTAAACCTTCCAGGGCAGAAGTGGTTAAGGGAACGAGTTACAAGCTCCTCCATACCTGGAAGTACCCAGTATCTCCTTCAGAGGCTGAATGAAGCAATGTTATGCCGCGTACACACGGTCGGAATTTCCGACAGAAAAAGTCAGATGGGAGCTTTTGGTCGGATATTCTGACCGTGTGTACGCCCCATTGGACTTTTTTCTGTCCGAATTTCCGACGGACTTAGATAGAGAACATGTTCTAAATTTTTCCGTCGGAAATGCCGACGGAGGTTATCCTGTTGGCAAGTCCGGCCGTGTGTACGCGGCATTAGAGTGAAGATATGCCTGGGAGAGCGGATTAACCTCAACTTGTCGCTTTGCCCTGCAAAGTCAGGATTCATCTTCCATTCTCTGACATGGACTGCGAAGATGGAATTCATAATCCAA
Organism: Lithobates clamitans; assembly: GCA_037952925.1. Taxonomy (NCBI): domain Eukaryota; kingdom Metazoa; phylum Chordata; class Amphibia; order Anura; family Ranidae; genus Lithobates; species Lithobates clamitans. Next base: position 3,773,760 of record JBBGZY010000099.1, on the reverse strand, counting down.
GTTGGCCGTTCCTACAACACATCCACTTTTATGTTCTAGCTTTTACAAATTGGTCCCTTAGAGACCGTCCCGTCGAACAGCTCACAGAAAAGCAATGCAAAAATAAAAACGGACACATATTTATTTTTTTTCGATGGCTGCGAAGATTTAAATGCTCACCACACGAGATTTGTGTGCGTGCCTGTTCTCTGCCTAAAACAAACTGTTACTTTATTTGAACTAAATATTTAATTGGAGCACTTGAGTGTTAGCCAAGGCTTTGATTAAAATAGGACTTAGCCTAGCATTGCTTATTAATAGTGTGTTATTCTAAACTGTTTGGTCTTTTTTAAGAATGGATTGTCTGTCCTCGTTAGGGAAGACATGAGGACGCCGTTCAGTGTCAAGATGACGCTATCGTTTGCGGGAACACTGTGTAGCTTGAGAATAAGTTCAGATTAATTAAATTTAAGTCCAGTAGAAGAAACGTGAACTCTAAGCTAAGAGAATTCCAGAAAAACTTTGTTGATACGTGTACTGTATAGGTTACATAGGAGATTTAACCACTTAAGGACCAAGCCTCTTTTTTAGATGTGGTGTTTACAAGTTAAAAACAGTTTGTTTGTTTTTTGCTAGAAAATGACTTAGAACCCCCAAACATTATACATTTTTTTTCTAACACCCTAGAGAATAAAATGGCAGTCGTTGCAATACTTTCTGTCACACCGTATTTGCGCAGCGGTCTTACAAGCGCACTTTTTTTTCTGGAAAAAATACACTTTTTTGAATTAAAAAATAAGACAGCAGTAAAGTTAGCCCACTTTTTTTTTTATATTGTGAAAGATAATGTTATGCCGAGTAAATTGATACCCAACATGTCACGCTTCAAAATTGCGCCCGCTCGTGGAATGGCGACAAACTTTTACCCTTAAAAATCTCCATAGTCAAAGTTTAACCACTTGAAGCCCGGGCCATAGCCGAATGACGGCTACAGCGCGGACCTCAGTTTCCTGGGAGGGCGTCATATGACGTCCTCCCCTGTGCACGCTCCCAGCGTGCACCCTGATCACCGAGTCACTGAGACTCGGGTGATCACCGATCCGAGTAAGGAGCCGCTCCCGGCCCCTTACCATGTGATCAGCTGTCAGCCAATGACAGCTGATCACATGATGTAAACAAAAGCTCGGTAATTGTTTTTTTTTCTCCTCACGCTTACAGCGTGAGGAGAAAAAAGAGCCCATCACCGACTTATGTTCAAGAGACATTGGTCCCGAAGAGGAAGGAGGCACATATGCCTCCTCTGTGCCCACCAGTACCCCCTGCCAGTGCCACCTGCCATTGCCACTTGCCAGTGCCCACAGTGCCCATTTGTGCCACCTATCAATGCCCATGAGTGCCACCTATCAATGCTCACAAGTTCCACCTATCAATGCCCACCAGGGGTGCCAATCAGTGCCACCTAGCAGTGCTGCCCATCAGTGTAACCGATCAGTGCCCACTATTGCCACCCATTAGTGCCCATCACTGCCACCCATCAGTGTCCATCACTTCCACCTATCGGTGCCCATCAGTGCTGCCTCATCAGCATACATCAATGAAGGAGAAAAATTACCTGTTTGCAAAATTTTATAACAAAATATAAAAAAATATATATATATATTTTTTTTTTAATTCAGTCTTTTAAATTTTTTTTAACAAAAAATAAAAACCGCAGAGGTGATCAAATACCACCAAAAGAAAGCTCTACTTGTGGGAAAAAAATTATAAAAATTGTATTTGGGTACAGTGTTGTATGACCGCGCAATTGTCATTCAAAGTGCATCAGCGCTGAAATCTGAAAATTGGTCTGGACAGGAAGGGGGTTTAAGTGCCCAGTAAGCAAGTGGTTAAAAAATTCTACCGATCTTGGCGATACCTCACATGTGTGGTTTGAACACCGTACCGTTTTCATATGCAGGTGCTACTCACGAATGCCTTGGCTTCTGCACGCGAGCTCGGCGGGACGGGGCGCGTTTAAAATTTGTTAGAATTTTCTCTTCCTGATTCACCTGTGAGAGTGGATTCTTGTCATACACTGGGAGAAAGCTGATTGGAGGAAAGGCACACACACCCTCTCCACATAGGCAGAGACTTGCAGAGCTGTGCTATGAATAGACCAGCTCTCTGCTAATCTATTTATAGCACTGACCCTGGCACAAATTTCAGGCTGGTTTTATCACAGTTTACAGAGAACTTGTCAGAAGTTATCATGCTGATAACAGAAGAATGGAACAGGAGAAAGCCACGGGGCTTAGAGCTTTGAAGACCGATAAGAAAATACTGCAGATATATGTGCCCAGCTCAAATTTCATGAATCAGGTTTACATCCACTTTAAGGGCTGCGTTTGTAGGTAAGTCTGTCATAATGTACTAGTAAGCAGTGCATACTAGTACATTATGACTTAAGGCTGCCGGATGACCCGCTTTTTTATTTTATAAATTAGTCTTTACTACCACTTTAAGCTAAGGTTTTAAGTATATAGTATAACTACACTGGTTATGGTGGGAAGGGATAAAAGAAATCAAATAGCCCTCAAGCTGAATCAGTGAGTATCACCAAAGGCAAATACAGAAGGTATTAATATATCTGATTCCATCACATCCTAAAAATTTTAAGATTATTTCTATTCTATTTTGGAACATTGTAAATCATTGCTTTACACCCCTTTAGCCAGATGCACATCAAGAACCACTGGTGCATGATGCAAATATAGGCTAACATTATAGACCCATTTTTTTCAAACTGCAGACAGCTGTTTCAGGCTTTTTGGCCATCATCAGTGCAGTGTATGGCAACATGGGATGAGATAAGTGAACCTGCACAGGGTCCTGAGTTCCAAAATATCAACATTTTTCTTCCATTGACAAACAGAGAACAAACAGACAAGGCAAAGTCCTCTAAAGTGTTTCAGCTACAAAGAACCTTAATCGTAGCTGTGTTTAGGTTGCTCTGTGGCTGTTGTTTTCTGTTTGCCAATATAAGAAAAAATTTAATATTTTGGAACCCAGAACCATGTACAGGTTAAAGCGTTTGTTAACCCCCAAAAATAAAAATAAAGATACTGTTCCTTTAAAGCATTCAGCACATTGCTTGTGCTGTTTCATTTGGCCCCCTGTAACATCTAAAAATCCTGACTGATCCTGCCTGGTTCTGCCCTTCCCCCTGTAAACTGACCACGGTATATCATGGCTGCTGAGCCCTGACACCGGGGTCAGTTTACATGCCTCTGTCATCCACAGCTCTGCTCTCTGTCTCCTCTGTCCTCCTCCCCCCTCCCCTCCCTGTCTGTGAGCTCCGTGTCTGCCGCCTCCCCTTCTGCTGCTCAAATTAGGGTACAATTTACTTTATCCTCTTGGTTGATAAATCTAATGCCCCCCTGTGACTGTGCTTTATAAAAAATGCAGCTATATACTTTGTTTACAGAGCGCAGATTTGCGATCACGTGACCCGCCATCTTTCTCTCTCGCATGACAGCTGCAGCGGGCGGGGCTACCTCTCTCCTCCTCCCCCCCTCCTCTCTTGAATGACGTTAGTGGGGGATCCTTGACCCCGCCCACTGCAGCTGTCATGCGAGAGAGGAGAAAGATGTAGCTGGTGTCCTACAGATCCTTCTGGTTTTTAGATTTGACAGACTGGCTCCTGAATTCCAAAATAATTTGCCCAATTTTGTTCTACAAAGTAGGGATTTGGGCTGGGTTCACACTAGCTGTAGCCGCAGTTCAAAGCAGGGGGTCTGGCACGTGTCTATTCACCGTTTCACGTGCAAATCAGGTCCAGGTTTTTGGCTGAATTCGCACCTGAAATGGACCAGAAGATGCACAGGGCCCTTCTGCAATTCGGACAGCAGCCACCCTGGAGGTGTGTGAACCGGCTCCATTGAGAGACGGTCACACTCTTCTGTTATGCGAATTGGATGCAGGGAAACCCAAGTGTGAGCCCAGTCTAATGCCCCGTACACACGGTCGGATTTTCCGACGGAAAATGTGTGATAGGACCTTGTTGTCGGAAATTCCGACCGTGTATAGGCTCCATCACACATTTTCCATCGGATTTTCCGACACACAAAGTTTGAGAGCAGGCTATAAAATTTTCCGACAACAAAATCCGTTGTCGGAAATTCCAATCGTGTGTACACAAATCCGACGCACAAAGTGCCACGCATGCTCAGAATAAATAAAGAGATGAAAGCTATTGGCCACTGCCCCGTTTATAGTCCCGACGGACGTGATTTACGTCACCGCGTTCAGAACGATCAGATTTTCCGACAACTTTGTGTGACCGTGTGTATGCAAGACTAGTTTGAGCCAACATCCGTCGGAAAAAATCCCAGGATTTTGTTGTCGGAATTTCCGAACAAAGTCCGACCGTATGTACGGGGCATTACTCTTACACAAGTAAGCTCAGGGATGCACTTCACTTAGATCCAGCCACATCCAATGGCCTCTGTGTGTTTACCAGTGGATGTGGCTGCTCTAACTGTAGTGTGCCCTTGAGTTTACTATTATGGTGGATTCACAGGGTGAGACATGCCCCTGGAGGGTATGGAGGAATGGATTAAATGTCATTTTTCTCTTTAGTGTGAATGCTGTAGGGATATTCCTGTTTACGGACAGCACAGTTGCTTAGTGTTTAGCACTTCTGCCTTTTGTCTGCCTGGGTCCTTGGTTTGAATTCTGGCCAGGACACTTTCTGTATTTACTTTGCAGCTCTCATATTGTTCTACAACCTTTATACAGATTGTTTCTTTACCTATTTTAATATGTTTTAAGCCCTTTATTATTTTTATTTTTTTCTGCTTCTTGTGTGTAAATTTGTATTGTATACAAACACATTGTATGGTATATCTAACCATCGTTATATGCTTCTTTAAATTAGAACATATATCCATGGAAAAGAAATGGCTTTCTGGGAATAAACTCAGAATTTCACAGGTTGTTCCACATGCCTAGGAACACAGGCTAGGAACCAACTTGCCGCACAGATCAAGAAATGTTGTCTATTTTTTTACCCATATCCCTTTAATCCAAGTGTAGTGATCCAAATCCTAGGCCTCGCTAATGAGCTCTGACCTCGTCCCTCCTCTTGCAGGCGCACATTGCTCTTATTGTGCCCTGATTAATGGGAGGTCATGTTAATTATGGCTGCCAAATGAAAACTGAAGAGGTCATTTGACAAAATCTGTTTGTAGCTTGGATTATGCCAGCCACCAGTTAATGTTTGTCAAAAGCCTTCTCTTAAAAAGGTCTCTTTCAGAACCGAAAATTCAGCTACAGTACAGTACTTCAGAGACAACATGGCATCAGAAGGAGGGACATGGCAGCTTCATAAATCTCAGGAATCAAAATGTTATTTTCCAAACGCTGAGTAATAATTTTCCATCATTTCCTTGAGTAAATAACATACGTTTTATTTATTAGGTGGCATTTTCTTCAGGCACTCTGGCTTAATAAGCCTGTTTATTTTGAAGTCAGGGCCTGAATGGTCTTTAAGGAAATTGTAAGTGAGAGCCATGTTTATATAAAAAGAACCGGAGCGGGTTGTCTCTGGTGAGATGATACCGAGCTCGGTGTCGTAGTTACATATAGGCAAAGATTATGGTTTCAGTTTTTCTTTGCCTCAGCGCAGTTGGACTTAAAATAGGATGGATTGTTTACAGACCATCCATAGCTCCCAACTATCTTTCATTTGGATGGACTGTCCCTTTATGAGAACCAAATCCCTCTGTCCTTTTTTCCTCCCCAGCTGTCCCTCTTTTTGGTCTGATGTGTAGAACTCTAAAATATAATATTTAACAACCAACAGTGTTATACTACGCCAAACCTTTAATCCCACCTTTTCAACTCCAGGCAAAAAAAAAATTTTCCCAAGCAGTTGGGCTTTTCTCGCACTGCACGGGTTAACTGCTCCTCTTTGTCTAGGGAAGAGGAGAAAGGAGATATACTTACATAAACCTCTGATCCTCCTAGCACAAGACCATGCTCCAGCAGTCTTGAGTTGTGGACTGTTCTTGACGTCATCAAGCCCAAAGCAGGCTCTATAGACCAGGAACAGTCCACCACTTGAACGTGGGGGAGTGCCATTTTCCAGTGGAATGAAGGATAAGTATAAGTATAAGCTTTCTCCTCCCCCCTAGATGAAGTGAGCAGTTGACCCGTGCAGTGTGGGCACAGCATTACTGCATGTGAGAACTTTTTTTGCACAAAATTGGGCTTAAAATAATTTTTTAAAATATTTTTTTCTATATTTTGAAAATCCATTAAGGTGCGAGTCAACAAAAAAATTACATGTTGGTTTAACTACTATTGAGTATTACTCAAGTATTACTTGAGTACTTGCCTATAATACCCCTTCTTTACTAGGCCATTTTTACATTTTTAGTGCTGCTATTTTGACTGACAATTACTTGGCCATGCAACACCATACCCAAAATGATTGTATAAAATATTTTTTAGACAAATAGAGCTTTTTTTTGGTGGCGTTTAATAACCACTGGATTTTTTTTTATATAACAGGAAAAAAAAGATAAAGACATTTGGGTTTGCATACATTTACTATTCATTTATTTACCTTTTTAAAAGCAATCTTAATTTTTATTAGCGATCAGTTGCACTTTAACCACCTGCCTTAAAAGAAAACAATCCCACAATTATTGGTGGTTAGTGGCATTTTTAAACCACTTATATTAAAAAAAAATAATCTCCAATCATTAGTGGTTGGTCCTGCATTGTACATAATGCAAGAATTGGCCCGGGGAGCCTTAGAGAAAAGGTTTTCGGGGAACGGACGCATAAGCTGGGGGAAGCCTGCTAGAGCAAGGAATAAAGTATTACATCTTATACCTCTACCCAAGACTAAATGAGAATTAAACCCCTTCAAGTGGTGGGTGGGTGTGGGGAAATCAGTATTTAAAAAGCAGGAGGTGGCCTGTTGGGTGATCTGTTATTCCTCCTGAATGGGCAAAGTGACAAGTTAGCTGTAAACAAAGCTTTCTTGAGATGACAAGAAAGCTGACCCTGCAGCAATCTTAGAAACCAATATGGTGTACGGTAATTCATAGCAGGTTACATCTTTCAGCATTTAAAAAAAGTTCAACTGATTGCTGAAGCCTTAACTTCACTTTGCACATTTCTTGAAGGTGCCAGTCTCACTTACACTGGAGCTGGTTTTCAGGAATAAATTATCCGAATTGTGTGAACACATGCACTTGTGTCAGTCTCTAAAAGAACAAAGCAGAAGTATGTTTTGCTGGTGTCAAAGTTGAAAATGTAAGTAATTTTGTAGACATGGGAAGGCAAAGATGAGAGCAACACCCTAAATTCCTTAGGGAAACTAAATATATTTTAGGTGAAAAAAGGGTCAAGGTTGATTTGTAGGGCTGACAGTTATAATCTTCTCATAGAAGCAGTAAAAACTCTTTTATGTTACAGATGAAGAACCAGTCTTGCATGCTGCAGATGTAGGGTTACAGCCAAACTCTTGCCAACACTTTTCATCTATTTATTTATTTTGTGACAAAACTGGGCAGTGGGACAGGAAGTAAGGAATCCCCCAAAAGAGTCACCTACAGCAAAAAAACCTGACTACAGTTTTAAGCCTTCCTCACCTGTTAAAAAAAAAAACAATTTTGATTAGAGTTGACCATTTCCAGTTTCAGACAGGACTCAAGGGGAAGCTTACCCCAAAATCTGAGGAACAGTGGTGCAGTATATCCATATTATAGTGAGGTGGGCCAAAAAGAACCAAAAAGCCATCCACTTCAAGAGTGTGAAGCAACATAGAGCCTTCTTAAAACAAAGTATATAAATATGTCTCGTTCCCATCACAAATCTGAAAAAAAAGCATTTATTTCCGATTCAAAAATAGTGGGCAGAGCAATGCAAATCATTCCTTTATGCCCAGCACAGTGGCTTAGCACTTCTGCCAAGCAACACTTGGGTCGTTGGTTCTAATCCCAACCACAGCACATGTTCTTCCTGTGGCTTTCCTCCAGGTACTCTAGTTTTCTCCCACACTCCAAAGACATGCTTGTAGGTTAATTGGATCCTGCCTAAATTTGCCCTAGTATATCTATGAATGTGAGTTAGGAACCTTAGATGGTAAGCAACTTGAGGACAGGGACTGATGTATATGTGTATGTGAAGTGCTCTGCAAATTGACGGCACTTTATAAGTACCTGTAATGCCCCATGGCTAACTGTACATTCTGACCCGTTTCTTTATAGCACCCATACAGTCTAATATTATAGAGCCACCTATTTCGGTAATGCACAATGATCATGAAATAAATATCTACTACTATTTTGTCCAAGTATACTTGTTTATGTACTAAGCAGAGGCTCCTGTCACTGGCTCTTATATTTAAGGGAAAACAGTAGGTATTGGCTGGAGGAAATAAATCATCCAGATTGTTCTTCTCCCAAGATAAGTTGGCTAGCAGGTATTTGCACAGGTCATTTACTGTCCATTAACATGGACATAGATCACCCCAATGATCTGACCATAAACCGCTGGATAGGCTCTATATAATCTTAAGTCACTGGTATATTAGAGGACCACCTTAGAGGATGATAGTGGTACATAGGAGCTGGATAACTGTTTGATGTTGTTGCCTAATATAGTAATTGTGTGTATTCAGGAGAGAAAATAACCATGACCATGCCTAACCTCAAGGAAAGCTGAAGTTGCTAAATGATCATGGTTGATGCCCCTGTGTTTTTTTTCCTGTAATCCCCTGCTGTGAAGATGAAGTTGGCGCAGTTCTCCTATGGGCGCCTTGAGTGTTCCCCTCCATTCAAACACTAACCAAACCTCTGCTTAGGAGAACAGAAGGAGCAAATAAATCCTTAATAACGCTAAAAGTCAAATGGCAGTGTCTGATATGAACAGTTCTGCTGCCAATGTCACACGTCAGGATCTGAGAATGTGTAGTCTTGGATCTGATCAATGTAAATTCATTTAACAGGGCTGTGCAAACATTTCCTTTAATGAAAAACTAGAAGCTAGCCACCCAAGTACACCACAGTTTCTGATAACTAATGGTAACCAATCAAATGTTCATTAGGACATTTTCCCAAGCTAGTAGCTGATTGGTTGCTGTGAAAGAGTTGGTATTTGCTGTTTGCCCAGAGATATTAAGCCAACAGTTGGGTTTTTAATCACTGAATCGTTCATCTCAAACAACAATACATCTTTACATTTCTCTTGTAATAATAAAAGACAGCTGATGTCATTTTATAGAGATATTCAGGCTTAAGCTGGCCAATGTATTATTTTTCTTGATCTGTATTACAAAAAATGTGTAATTGGTGTCCATCATGTGGATGTTGGCTAATCAGGTTGACTTGTCTAATCATTGTGCAGCTGTACATGAACATCTTGGTAAGGTAATGAGCACTGTGTGCAGAATGCTGTAAACTAAATCATCCAGGTGGAATTTATCTTTATTGGTTAACTACAAAAATCTGATTGGATGCTCTAAAGTCGACTCTGCTCTTGAATAAGTTTGTATATTATGAAGATAGAGCCTAACTTTGTGAATTTATTTTTCTTAATTTCAGGTTTTATTTGCTTTAAACCAGACATTGCTGCAGCATGAGAGTCTACGGGCTGGGAGCTTTCAAGCCCCTTACACAACAGAAGACCTCATCAAGCATTACAACTGTGGAGACCTTAACTCTATAATCTTCAATCATGACACGTCACAGGTATATACTATATTGAGATTGATGTCACTCTTGTCAGTATTGTGTTCTCACTAAGCAGATTTGTATTTTAATCAGATGAAGAATACTAAAAAACGCTTTTGAAAGACCTTTTTGAAAGGATAAGTGGGTGTCAAGAAAGATAAAGTAATACTCTACCACCCATACTTATCGAACCATGTCTTTATGGAGCTGGTTTTGTACATAGGTGCACAGGCATGCTGGAATAGAAAGGAGCCCTGATCAGACTGCTACCAGAAGGTTGTAAGTGCACCTTTATCTAAGATGTCCTTGCATTCTGTAGCATTATAGTACCCTTCACTGGAAACACCTAAACTCAATAATCAGGAAGGATGTCTGCCTACTTTTGGCCATATGGTAGTTATGCCCAAGCGTTCACAAAGGTTTGGTTGCATAGTGTAGGTTCGGTGCCTACCACTGAAAATGTCCGCAATCCAATGACCTTCCTACACTCAGGACAATTTTGAAGGAAATCAGTCAACCTACCAGTATGTTTTTGGAATGTGAGAAGCCAGAGCAGCTACAGGAAGCCCACACAGACAGGGGTAGAACATACAAATTCAATGCAAATAATGTCCCAGATTCAAATCCAGGAATCAGATTAGTATGCTATACAAAAGCGATGCATCAATGTCAGCTATTAAAAATGCAGATAATACACAGTGCCTTGCAAAAGTATTCACCCCCTTGGCATTTTTCGTGTTTTGTTGCCTCACAACCTGGAATGAACATATTACTTGAGGATTTGCATCATTTAAATTACAGAACATGCCCACAACTTTGAAGATTTTTTTTTTTTTTATTGTGCAGCAAAAAACAAATAGGACAAAATAACAGAAAAAGTCAATGTGCATAACTATTCACCCCCCTAAAGTCAATACTTTGTAGAGCCACCTTTTGTGGCTATCACAGCTCCAAGTCTCTTTGGATAAGTCTCTATGAGCTTGTCACATCTTACCACTGGGATTTTTGCCCATTCCTCCTTGCAAAACTGCTCCAGCTCCTTCAAGTTGAGTGGTTTGTGCTTGTGAACAGCAATCTTTAAGTCTGACCACAGATTTTCACCACTCAAGTGTTGCTTTAGCAGTGTGTTTGGGGTCATTGTCCTGCTGCAAGGTGAACCTCCGTCCTAGCCTCAAATCACACACAGAGTGGTACAGGTTTTGCTCAAGAATATCCCTGTATTTAGCACCATCCAACATTCCCTCAACTCTGACCAGTTTCCCAGTCCCTCCTGCTGAAAATCACCCCCACAACATGATGCTGCCACCACCATGTTTCACTGTGGGGATGGTGTTCTTTGGGGGATGTAATGTGTTGGGTTTGCACCAGACATAGCGTTTTCTTTGATGGCCAAAAAGTTCAATTTTAGTCTCATCAGACCAGAGCACCTTCCTCCATACATTTTGGGAGTCTCCCACATGCCTTTTCACAAACTCAAAGCGTACGTTTTGTTTTTTGCAGAAAGTAATGGCTTTCTTCTGGCCACTCTGCCATAAAGCCCAACTCTATGGAGCGTACGGCTTATTGTCGTCCTATGTACAGATACTCCAGTCTCTGCTGTGGAACTCTGCAGCTCCTCCAGGATTACCTTAGGTCTCTCTGCTGCCTCTCTGATTAATGCCCTCCTTGCCCAGTCCATGAGTTTTGGTGTGCGGCCATCTCCTGGCAGGCTTGCTATTGTGCCATGTTCTTTCCATTTGGTTATGATAGATTTGATGGTGCTCCTAGGGATCATCAAAGATTTGAATATTTTTTTATAACCTAACCCTGACTTGTACTTCTCAACAACATTGTCCCTTACTTGTTTGGAGAGTTCCTTGGTCTTCATTGCAGTGTTTGGTTAGTGGTGCCTCTTGCTTAGGTGTTGCAGCCTCTGGGGCCTTTCAAAAAGGTGTGTATATGTAATGACAGATCATGTGACACTTAGATTGCAGACAGGTGGACATCATTTCACTAAGTTTGTGTCTTCTGAAGGTAATCAGTTGCACCAGAGCTTTTTATGGGCTTCATAAAAAAGGGGGTGAATACATACGCACATGGCAATTATCAGTTTTTTATTTCTGAAAAATTGTTTTATGTATATATTTTTCTAATTTTACTTCACCAACTTAGACTATTGTGTTCTGATCCATCACATATAATTCAGATTAAAAAAACATTGAACTAAAGGCTGTAATGTAACAAAATAGGTAAAAAGCCAAGGGGGTGAATACTTTTGCAAGGCACTGTAACTTGTTCATCTGGGAAAAAATACACAGCAATTGTTACCTGGCAAAGGATTTGTATTTCTGTTCTCCAAGTCTTCAGATTGACACAGATCTGAGGCACCTAGGCGATTTGAATTGTGGGCAGAATTGCCACGATTCTGCCTGCGATTCCAGAATCGCGATAACGCGGGATGCATTTGCAATGTCATTATTTCTTAATGGCACCCTAAACGCAGTGCGATTTCACCACGATTGTCAAGCGAAAAAAACGCTACAATCGCGGCAAAAATCGCAAGATTTGGTACATGGGCTTCTTTGGAGTGTTTTTGGAGCAGAGGGAGGCCCACTGAAATGGTGGCGCTCCAAAAACGATCCACTAAAAAACACAAAAATGCAAAATAAAAAAACCATGCTGCAGCAGCTGTCCCTACACTACACTCAGGTGGGAATAGAGCTTAACACACAGCTAAACCAGGCTGGTGACCTAATTTTTCTTTTTTGTAGTTAAGCAACAAAGCTAGGTCACATGTCTGCCTCTAACCTTGATGGAGCGGCAGCAGGGTGATGAAATCATCTCTGTACTCAAGGCCTCCTGCTGCTATACAGATGGTTACGGGGTGCTAAAATTAATGCTGAACTCCAAGCAATTTTTTTTTTGCCATGCAGTGGGGCTGTGCAGCTCGTTTTTGTCTAGGGGTATGGTGAGCCGAGATATACTCTCCTAATCCTCTGATCCTCCCAGCGCAAGACTGTCCCCCCCCTCGTGCTCCAGTGGTCTTGTGCGGTGGATGGTTCCTGATGTCATCACGCCCATAGACCGATTCCGGACATGAAGATATCAGGAACAGTCCACCCCTGGACGTGCGGAAGTGGTGCCGTTTTTTGTAAGATTGAAGGATCAGGTGAGTATTGGCTCTGTCTTCACCCCTAAACAAAATGAGCAGATAACCCATGCAATAGGGCTGAAAAAAAAATTGCCCGGAGTTGGGTTTTAAGTCAAATTCAGGCATTTGTATCAGAAGTTATCTTTTAATGAATATATGACTGAATTCAGTGGTGAATCTTTAAAATCTGCCTGGATTTCAGCTCTAAGAAACTGAATGTAATCTAAATACTAGATAATATACAAGAACTCCCCGCAGTTGCAGCCCCCACCCCCCCACCAAGCTCTATATTGCGTCAGTCTGACTCCACTGGTCATCCTCTGTAATCCATCTTCCTTCCTCTTTAGCTTCCATCGCTGAAGACCAACACGTGGCTCTCATTTGCCCCGAGAAATAATGGGATTACAGTTCTGTCCCCTTGGCTGGCCCGCGTGAGCGATTGGCTTCTTGGTTTAGTCTGAAAAGATTTGAACAAGAATGTGTAGCAACAAAGCCCAATTATAAGGACTTTCAGAGTCTTTGCATGTAAGTCCTCTCATCATAACTAGAGGCTTAAGAGCAAGACCTCGCTTATATTCGAAGGGGGCCATGGCAGATGGTTGCTACTTTAATGGTTATTGGAATAAGTCGCTACACTAACACACTCCCCCGCATCCTAAGCTCTCGGAGGCACTCTCAATTCAGCAGTTCAGTGAATGTCAATGAACTCTGCAATTGGTACATAGGACAGCCACTGAAATATACTTTGACTTTAGTTTTGAAAACATAAACAGTTTTCATTAGCTTTATTCTTAGGAAATTATGATGATCATATTTAAAATGACTGTATTCAGGGCAGTGTAAATCAAGATGTACTTGAAGGATCGCTCAATTATTGGGATCCCTGTACTCCTATTGCCTCAATCATAAGGTGCTAGTTCACAGACGGTCATGCTCCACTGCTTAGTGAATCATTGGCCCACAGCAAAATGTGAGCTAGGAGTTCTAAAATCACGGTAGGGGGGTTGATAATTTTATTAGATAGTGAAGCTGGTGATCACCATGGGGCCAAAAGAAGTAGCATATGCTAAGGGATGTCGGCAATAACAAACAGGTATTTTACTAACAGGGTCCCTTTATCTAGAACACATGGAAACAGGCTTACAAATAAGACATTTCAGGATGGAAGCTGCTTTGTTATGCTTTAAAGACCACCAACCTAAAAATTGCAGAAAAAAAATACAGGAAAATGAAACTTTTTCATTTCTAATCTTTTTATTAAAGTTTTGTCATTGTGAGAAAAATACAGAATTACAACACATCATCGACTGTTCACAACGCCGAACAAGTGTTTTGTAACAAAGAGAAGTACAAAAACAGTAATCATTCCTGACTTCTCTGTAGGGAACCAAAATTGAGAATCATCAACATGTAGGCCAACACATTTTGGAGGTCTGTCATCACCATTATAGCACTATCTAGTCCAAGCAGGGCTCACAAGAACTGTCCAAACATGGTGCAAAACTCAAAGTGGCCACCAGTTGGCCTTGGAAATTCCCCAGATACTATGGAAGCCTAAGTACAGAGAGAAAAGAATGAATGAAAGAAAGATAGTAGGAGTGAGCACTGTCACCGATCCCGGCAGACTTCTGTACTAGGGTAGCTGGTACCCGTCAGGTATTTTATCCAAGGGTCCCATATATTTTTTTTTTAACAAAGGCATCTTATCTTGTAATAATTGAGAGAGACGTTTATTGATCATGATCCAAGACATCTTGGCCTTTAGTAAGTCAAATTGGATCGTAGGTGATTTCCAGGAAATTAAGTATTTTAAAAGTTTACTTTCAGTGTTTTCCTTTCATAAATTCTTATTTATTGCAATGTGACTCTGAACTTAGAAAAATTAACTACTTGAGGAAAGTCAGTTTCTGAGCACAGCCCCCTCCCTTCATGCATATCATGCCACTAAGCTTTTATTATTTGATTCATATAGTGCTGAAAAAGCAGCACTTTACATAATGCACATTCACATGCAGGTCCCTGCCCTCAAGGACTTTACAATCTAATTCATCCAAAACAACATGGCAAGATCTTCCAAAAGTTCAAAATATTATTGGCACATAAGGTTAAAATCTGACTTAGCATACCTACAAATGCATTTCAGCCATATTGCATTTCATAGTCAATAAACTTTTGTACTTTTTAAAGATCTTGCCATGTTGCCGACTCTTTTGGAGGAATTTGCTATTGGATGTCCTGCACTGGAGCACTGGAATCCCTCATTTTTGAGATTGGGTGAAGAATTTGAAAAATACAAAGATAGAAGCGCCGCTGAAGAATACTGTATGACATTTATTTGAACAAGGCATAAAAGCACTTACATCTAGGTAAGGTAAATGAAGCACATCGTGGAGTCCTGTAAGGTGAGTCTCTGCGCTGGCTGGGTTGCAGTGGTGGTTCAGTAGCCTTATCTCCTGTGGGTGCCGATCGTCAGCTAGATGTGTTAGGCTGGAACAGGAAGAGGGGCTGGAACGCACGTGGACCGAAGCGGCATCTGACGTCACCGGATATGATGCAACGCGTTTACGAGCGTGCACTCTGCCGTGGTGATGACAGCACACTCCTTTTTCAAAAACAAATAAACTCCCTTTTCAAGCTCCCAATTGTATGTGAAGAATTTGAGCACAGCCAAATTTTGATATTGTTAACTTCAGTGGCGGCTGCTGACACAGCCCCACCACCACCCGCTGTCCTTATCCTGTATGCGCACGGTGAGAGCGCGGGGGGCTTGGGAATAGCTGCTCTGGTGTCCTCTCCTGGAGCAGCTTCCGTGGTGTCTCCTCTCTCCTCCTCCTGACGCTAGGCATCCAATAGGATTGCCTGATGTTTTGGCCAATCGAGAAACAGGTTTTATACCTGCTTCCCGATTGGCCGGGAGGAGGATCAGTGTTACAACAGCGAATTTTCATTCGCTGTTGCAACACACCTGGATGGGCTCCAGAAGAAATGCTCTGCGTCCTGAGGCCACCCTATTTTGAAGCCTATTAGAGCCTGTGGCATGAATCTATCCACTGCATATAGGGGGTGGTGAGGATAGGGGGCGGCGCCCGGGCGCCCCCTAATGGATGGACTGCCCCTGGTTAGCTTACAATCTAAGGTTCCTGTCTCACATGCACACATACTAGGGACAATTTAGACATTTTAGACAGGTGCCAATTAACCTACCAGGATGTCCTTGTTGTGTAGGAAAAAGCTGGAGTATCTGGAGGAAACCAATGCAAACACAGAGAGAACATGCAAACTCCATACAGATAGGATCCCTTTGCTACAAGGCAGATGTGCTTCTCACCTCTTCTGGAAGTGTCCAAATACTCTCTTTGATGGCCAAGATCTCCTCTACCCCTCACCTTGCTGTGAATACTTTTATGTAGCTGCCAGTGGAGGCGCAAAGGAGAATAACTATAGAATGTTAACTGATAGCTCTGGGTCAGCTGCAGCTCCTGACATCATATCTAAGATGGTAGCATTCATCAGCAGTAAGTGGCACCTGGGCTTTGAATGTCTACACAAGAAAGATCTTTATAGCAGAGCACAATGCACAAGCATGTTTGCATATGTGAGGGGGACCACTTGTTCCTTATATTCTGGGGATACACCTTAGATGCTGGTGCTGCGCCCAATGGTTCTTACGTTTTGCACATGACATGGCAGATCTCTCCCAATGTAAATTTCAGTATACTGGGGACCCTTTATTGCATAGTAAATTTTAATACAAAGGTGAACTAACCCTTTAACTCCTACTGCCCTCAATCTGGCCAGACTCCACCTATTTCCTGTCAGCTAATGCCTATATGTAAGGTACACATACGATGGCCGACTCATCCAGTAAATATGTGGTAATCTCCGGTAATAAAAGTGTCATGGTTTCTAAGCGGCTCTGTGGTTTAGAGGAGAAGCATAAGTGGAAGCAGAATTGAGGGATCTGAGAAGCAGATGTTCTGGGCCGGGCTGAAACAATATCATGATCCTTGATAAATGAAACACAAAATGAAATTCTGATGCTCCAGGTCTTGAAGCAATATGGAAAGACACTGAAAAGTAGAGGGCTTCTGTCATGGTGGAGGAGTTTATTTATTAAAGATAAATCATACATCTAGGTAATAATCAGAGTATTTCCAGATTATCTTGTCAACACATAGATCTCTTTGACATTATTTGCAGGATTGGGACAAGATTTAAAAGGCTCCTGCTTTGGGTGCAGATAACTTCTTCATGTAGACAAAGCCGTGCTGAAAACAGATGTCATCTGTAAGTCTGGGTCAAAATATTTCAAAAGCTGTTGGCTTAAAGCACTGTAAAATTATAGCCTTCCTTAAAAAAAAAAAAGTTCTGTAGCACTTAATTATCTGCACTTACAGCTATCTCTTATGCCTCGTACACACGATCGGATTGTTGGCCAACAAATCCTTGGAATTTTGTCCGAAGGGCGTTGGCCAAAACTTGTCTTGCATACACATGGCCACACAATTGTTGGCCAACAATTACGAAAGTAGTAACATACTAGACGTACTACATGTTTTTTCAGCTCTTTAGCGCCACCCTTTGGGCTCTTTCTGCTAATTTTGTGTTAGTAGAAGTTTGGTGAGTGTTGATTTGCGCTTTTCTTTTCTCGTTTTTCATTTAGCGCTTTTCAGTTCATGCTTTTCATTTTGCGCTTTTCAGTTGGTCAACCAGACAAGTTGTGGAATCGGAGGAGATAACGTGTTATTTATTATTGGCCTTGGAGTTATTGCTTTGACATTATTTTTTGGTTGAATAATGATTTGATTTGGTATATTTTCTATATTTTTGGATGCATAGAATGCACTTTTTGGCAGATAGCATGTCTAATTTTATTTGTTTTATTCTTTTTAATGTGTTTTACTTCAAATGACAGTTTGGGAGTAGGCATTACATTTGAAAAAATCTTTGATCTTAAAAGTTACAGGATAATGGTGTTGTGGTAACTTGCCCAAAGAAAAAAAAAAAAAAAAAGCATTATAAAATTATTCTTAATATCACTAGAAAAAAAAAGCCTTCAGTATCACCAGCAAAGCAGCTTCATTATTATCCCATTAAAGAAGAAGAGAATTGTGCGCTGCATTTGGAGATTTCATAATTTGCCACGTCACAAATGTTAATTCTCCATTCAGAACGCTAGTTTACAAGACCGACCGCTTCTGCTTCCAAGCATGCGTGTTTGTACTTTGGACTTTTGTCTGACGGACTTGTGTACACACAATCGGAAAGTCCGACAACAAACATTTGTTGGCGGAAAATTTGAAAACCTGCTAGCCAACATTTGTTAGCGGAAAGTCCGACAACAATTGTCCAATGGAGCATACACCTGGTCGGATTGTCTGCCAACAGCCTAATATTAAACATTTCCCGTCGGAAAGTCTGATCGTGTGTACGGGGCTTTAGGCTTAACACAGACGGCCGTGGGTAAAGGGATAGAAACACGTGATTGATCTGGGTTGTCAGTTTCCCACCTAATTTGTGCAATGGCAACCAGACAGGGTGGTACATGTTGCTGAGGCCACAATGCTTTGCATTGCAGAAAAAACTATATAGGAAGTCATATTTGACAGGAAGCACCACTGCCACATGTGACTCATTCAGATTAATGGGGCTGCACCTCTGAACAACGCCTTAGTCCTCATGTAAAATTTCAAAAATACCTGTTAATTCTGCCAGTGAAGTCCACGTAATGCAGCTTCCTGTGATGGTGCCCTGCTCCTGAATTTAGAACAGAGTTGTCACTCTCATGTAGACAATGGGGTTGATTTAATAAAACTGGAGAATGTAAAATCTGGCGCAGCTCAGCATGGTAGCCAATCAGCTTCTAGCTTCAGCTTGTTCAATTAGGCTTTGACAAAAAAAAACCTGGAAGCTGATTGGTTTCTATGCAGACCAGCATCAGATTTTGCACGCTACAGTTTTAGTAAATCATCCGCAATGCCTACGTGGACTACAGTGGGATGTAAAAATATTGCAGGGAGGGTGTCTATTAGCCTTGTAGTGTGAAGATACTGAAGAGTCACATCCCCTATACAGTTTTTATTGCTGTTTTTATTGCACTTGTTTTAGTGACAACTGTCTAAAGAGGAATTTCCCCTTTGGAGAGATTTCCCCCCCACTTCATGTTATATCTACAGGAAAGGAAGTAAAAGAAAATCTCTCCAATGAGAAGGAAGTGACAAAAAACAAAACCTGGAAGGGGTATAAACCATTCCCTACCCAACATTGAAAAAATATTTTGGCTTTTAAATACACTTTAAAATGTTCAAAAGTGCTAAGTTGTAGGGACTTTCTTTATCAGTCATGGAGTCAATAAAAGACGCATTGTACCTTCTTCAATCATCCCTTTAGTGCCAGCTCACACTGCCCTGCACACTGAACCGTAGGGGTTTAGTGTGCGTCAGCTGTCTGTTTTGACTCCGTTGAGCCAGCAGTAGGGGGCGGTGTGATGCGCATTGCAGGTCATCACACAGCTCTTTGTTTTTTTCTTTTTTTTGTAAAAACTTTATTTGAAGGGCACAAAAGTGACACTTCATGTCACTGTACAGCAGAACGGTGTTTAGCGCTGCTGTACAGTGCCATGCCATCCTGTCCAGTGCCCTATGATTAAATGCAGCATGTCTGCATTTTATTTTACAGCTCACTGCACTGCTCCTCCCGAGGTGCACTGCAGTGTGAATAGGACACATAGAAATACATTGTTTTCTGTGTGTCCTAGTGGTGACCTGCGTGTTCCAGTGCATTACATTATTACACTATATATAAAAAGGACCTTAAGGTCACATTGAACCGTCAATTTAAATCAGCTAAATACATTACAGGTGTATGAAAAAAAAAAAAAAGATGTATAAAGTCTGTTTTCTTTGCTAAGCAGCAGTAGACTTGATTGAAAAGCATGCTCCTAGCCATCATGCTGCAGAGGTGGACCCTTGTTCACTGTGTTGAAGTAGAGGTCTCTCTGCTGAGGTCCAACACACCTCTTTCTGAGTCAGACCTATAATTTTGCAATCAACAAATCTCATGCTCCCTGTTAATTGGAGAGCTTTAGTTTTGACTTGTCAAGTGGGGGGGGGGGGGGTGTTGGTTCTATGCAGCAGGACCACTGCTTCCATACAAGGAGCAAGTGTCTTCAGCATTCTGGCATTCTGGCATGGACTTCTCTACTAAGTATGTGGCTGTTTTGTAAAGAAAACAAACTGTAAGACTTTGCACAGCTTTTGTTTTTTAGGTCCCTGGAATGTATTTAGCTGATTTAACCTGAAGGTTTGGGATTTATGCATGCAGCACTCTTTGTAAGTATCTGAGTTAAAAAAACTCCCAGGGCAGTAGACCTAAAGAGGTTTCCAGGCGTGTCATTTTCCATACATCAGGCATCATTTGATATGATTTCAAGTTCTGTGCAGAGTTTTGAGAGAGACACTAAGCCAGTAATCCAGTAATATTAGACCAAAGACTTTGTTAGTTAAGGGGTTAATGTACTAAAACTGGAGAGTGCAAAATCTGGTGCAGCTGTGCATGGTAGCCAATCAGCTTCTAACTTCAGCTTGTTCAATTAATCTTTGACAAAAAAACCTGGAAGCTGATTGGTTTCTATGCAGAGCTGCACCGAATTTTGCACTCCCCAGTTTTAGTAAATCAACTGTGTATGTAAAGCTAAACCATTTATTTTTGGTGTGAGAGTAAGGGAAGGCTCTTTTTTTATTTGTTTGCTGTTTGTGTCTAGTTGAGGGAGATTTCTCTTCATTTAGAGACACAACATAAGTAAGAGGAATTCTCCAAATGAGGGGAAACCTCTTCTAAGTTGTCACTGGAACAAGTTTCCCCACTGCATCATTCCCCCTCACCTCCTGTCCAGGTATAAACTCAAAATTTTTGAATTTCCCATCACTTTCTGTACCGGAGACAATGGTCAGTTGAGAGAATGGAAAATTGTATCAAATACTTACCGTAATTTTCTTTTGCTGACGCCAATACATGGCAGCATACATATGATATAGCTCCGCCCCTATATCCACCCACAGGACCTGTTTAGCTCTATAAAAGTCTGTCTGAGAGCTACCTCCCCCATTCTCCATATGAGGCACAAAGATCAGAGTCTTCTATTTATTGTCAAAAAAGAATCAGATGCTGGCTTGCACAAGTTGGACATTACCAAAGTCCTCAAAGCCTATCTCCAGGCTACTTCTGCAGTCAGACGTTCTGACAGACATTTCATCATACCTACCGAAAAATTTAAGGGGAAAGAGGCTTTGGCCAGAACCATCTTGGCCTGGATAGTAAAAACGAATCACGGGGGCATATAGAGTAGCCAAGAAGGACCCTCCGGCGATGGCTAGAGCTCTCTCAACCAGAGCGACGTCTTCTTCATGGGCAGCTAGGGCAGGAGTGTCTCTGGAGACAGTCTGCAAGGCGGCTAGCTGGTCATCCCATCATACGTTCTTGAAACACTACAGGGTGGATCCAGCAGCTCTTACTACAGTAGAGTTTGTGAGGAAAACTATCCAAGCTTCTATGTCTATTGTAAAAAAAAAGACTAAGTTTGCAACATTAAACCCTCCCTCTCAAAAGCTTATTATTTATCATATGTATGCTGCTATGTTGGCGTCAGGAAAGGAAAATAAGGAAAGTATTTGATACAATTTTCTATTTTCCTGTCGCCAACATGGCAGCATTCATATGATAAATAATGAGCTTTTGAGAGGGAGGGTTTAATGTTGCAAACTTTTTAACTTTTTTTTGACAATAGACATAGAAGCTTGGATAGTTTTCCTCACAAACTCTACTGTAGTAAGAGCTGCTGGATCCACCCTGTAGTGTTTCAAGAACGTATGATGGGATGACCAGGTAGCCGCCTTGCAGACTGTCTCCAGAGACAGTCGCTCTGGTTGAGAGAGCTCTAGCCATCGTCGGAGGGTCCTTCCTGGCCACTCTACATGCCCCTGTGAATACTTTTTACTATCCAGCCCGAGATGGTTCTGGCCAAAGCCTCTTTCCCCTTAAATTTTTCGGTAGGTATGATGAAAAGTCTGTCAGAACGTCTGACTGCAGAAGTAGCCTGGAGATAGGCTTTGAGGACTTTGTGAATGTCCAACTCGCGCAGGCCAGCATCTGATTCTGCTGGGAAGGCTGGAAGCACTCATTCACTGGAGAGATAAAATATCGATGCCACTTATGGGAATGGGGGAGGTAGCTCTCAGTCAGACTTTTATAGAGCTAAACAGGTCCTGTGGGTGGATATAGGGGCGGAGCTATATCATATGTATGCTGCCATGTTGGCACCAGGAAAGTGAATTTCCCCAGCAGGAACAGAGGCAGCACCAAAAACCTGACAGAGGTTTATTGTGCTTCTGTCAGAAACCATGAAATCAGATTGAGTCAGAAGTACAGGTAAATCACACTTGCCTAATAATAAAAGTAAAAAGAACAAATGTAGTCAAAAACATAGCCAAAGTTCAGTAATTGGAACAGATAGTCAGCCAAGCCAGAAGTCAGGGATCCAAGTAGTGGAACAGCAAGCAGGATATGGAGCCAGAAGGGATGTCAGCAAAGCCAGTCTTTAAACAGGAATGCAGGCGATAGTTTCTTGCGATGTGACCAAGGCGAAGGCAGAGCTCCTCTGGACTGGACGGCTTAAGTAGGCAGGACTGACGAGCAGAATATCATCAACAGCTGAGTAACTGTGGAGAGAGATGGGAGCTGGTAATTAGCTGACAGCTGAGCGGCCAGCTAAGAGAAGGAAGGGCTGAGCCCAGCCCTGACAGCTTCCTTGCTTGATCCAATACTAAAAAAAAAAAAATTGAGTTTACATATAAATGTTATATTATTATTTAAATTTTAATTTATACATTTCCAAATTGAGAAGATGTGTGATAGAGGTATTGGATTGAACCTTTTTCTTTGAAGCTGATGTACAGTAAATGGTTCAATGTTCTCTACAAAGTGTTGAAGGAAATAGCGCAGGCTATGCAAAATGAATAAAATAAATAAGCATTTGAATTTTTTTGGCAGAAAGACACACCATGGTCGGCTGCAGACTGCAATGGAAAAGCAATTTTTAATAAAATTCAATTTAAAAAAAAATGGCTTGTGTAGCAATTATATATATTTTAGTAATTTTTTAAGAAATTGGATTTTCTCTATACACTTTCAGCTCACAGGTGATGTAACTTTCATTTATTACACCATACCAGTCATTTTTAAGTGGCAGTCATGAAATCACCCAGCGGGATTATATTATTGTTTGAAAGGTGCTCAAGATTCTTGCACGAAAAACATTGGCACATGTGCATTTGATTTTCAGCAAATTGGATCACAGCAAGTGTTTAATTCATTAAGTGTACTTTAATATGCAACAACACATATCACAGGGCTTGCCATTTATTATTTGGATGAATGTTTGTACAGAGGCAAGGAATCTTAATGAGAAATACCCCAGAAGTATTACAAAAAAACGAACATAAATGTTTATTCTCTCATGTTCCTGAGTAAAATCTGGAAAATGTATTTACTGTGTAAGGAAAATATTCTAATATTTTAGTGCTTAGCTCTGATTCCACAAACAGATATTTAAGGGAACTTTATGAAAACAAGTACATACATTTTTTTTTAAATTCCAGTTTGTGGTGTTTTATTTTACCTTGAAGATTTGCACAAATATGTTAATTGCATGATATAAAACAACTAGTAAGATATACACTATATTTCCAAAAGTATTGGGACGCCTGCCTTTACACACACAGGAACTTTAATGGCATCCCAGTCTTATGCCCCGTACACACGGTCGGACTTTGTTCGGACATTCCGACAACAAAATCCTAGGATTTTTTCCGTCGGATGTTGGCTCAAACTTGTCTTGCATACACACGGTCACACAAAGTTGTCGGAAAATCCGATCATTCTGAATGCGGTGACGTAAAACACGTACGCCGGGACTATAAACGGGGCAGTGGCCAATAGCTTTCATCTCTTTATTCTGAGCATGCGTGGCACTTTGTCAGTCGGATTTGTGTACACACGATCGGAATTTCCGACGGATTTTGTTGTCGGAAAATTTTATAGCCAGCTCTCAAACTTTGTGTGTCGGAAAATCCGATGGAAAATGTCCGATGGAGCCCACACACGGTCGGAATTTCCGACAACACACTCCGATCAGACATCGGAAAATCCGACCATGTGTACGGGGCATTAGTCCGTAGGGTTCAATATTGAGTCGGCTCATCCTCATCCTTTGCAGCTATAACAGCTTCAACTCTTCTGGGAAGTCTGTCCACAAGGTTTAGGATTGAGTCTATGGGAATGTTTGACTATTCTTCCAGAAGCGCATTTGTGATGCCAGGCACTGATGTTGGAGAGAAGGCCTGGCTCACAATCTCCGCTTTAATTTATCCCAGAGGTGTTCTATCGGGTTGAGGTCAGGACTCTGTACTGGCCAGTCAAGTTCCTCCACCCAAAACTCGCTCATCCATGTCTTTATGGACCTTGCTTTGTGCACTGGTGCGCAGTCATGTTGGAACAGGAAGGGGACATCCCCAAACTGTTCCCACAAAGTTGGGAGCATGAAATTGTCCAAAATGTCTTGGTATGCTGACACCTTAAGAGTTTGCCTCACTGGAACTAAGGGGCCAAGCCCAACCCATTAAAAACAACCTCACACCATAATCCCCCCTCCACCAAATAATATGGACCAGTGCACAAAGCAAGGTCCATAAAGACATGGGTGAACAAGTTTGGAGTGGAAGAACTTGACTGGTCTGCACAGAGTCCTGACCTCAACCTGATAGAATACCTTTGGGAGGAATTAGAGCGGAGACTGCGAGCCAGGCCTTCTCGTCCACATCAATGCCCGACCTCACAAATTCGCTTCTAGAAGAATGGTCAAACATTCCCATAGACACACTCCTAAACCTTGTGGACACCCTTCTCAGAAGAGTTGAAGCTGTTATAGCTGCAAAGGGTGGGCCAACTCAATATTGAACCCTACAGACTAAGACTGGGATGCCATTAAAGTTCATGTGCGTGTAAAGGCAGGCGTCTCAATGCTTTTGTTAATATAGTGTATATGTACCATAAATAAAGTGTAGGTCAAGCCAAAAGAAAATGTGTTTGCTTTGGGTAGAGTGGGAAAGCTTAAGAACTTCTGCCTGGTTTTTACTACTATCCCGGGCTCTGTTAAATCGGTTTTCCAGATATTAAGTGAGGGACAATCTCCAGCATGCACACGGACAAAAAAACAATCTAACTGTATTTCTACCATTCCCCAACTCTAACAAAGATTTTTTATTTTTAAATTAAATGAAATTCAGTTCAATTCAAATTTTAAATTACATTTTTCAATTTTAATTTTTGTATACATTGCTGTTGTAGAGTTCATGTCTGGTATTTTCAGCTAGACAGGAAGTAAGGTATTAAAAATGTCCCATGTAGCTCCAGCCTTAGGCCTCATGTACACTGCTCCTGGTAAACGGACATTTAGGAGCAGTTGGGCATTTTTTTCAACTCCTCTTGAACTCTCCTCTATGTTATCTTATCAGTACAAATGTACACAGGGCCATTTATAGTCCTTTCTAGGCAGTTGCATTTAGAGACTTTTTTTGGAACCCAAAAAAATGCGTTTAGAAGCTGTGTTTAGAGGCATTTCAAACGCAGCTAAACACGGCTACCCGCGTTTAGGCACATTTTTTCGTCTAGTAGCGTTTTTAAAGGAAAACATTTTATTTATCACTTTTGAGCCTGGAAGATGCTAAAAACACGCCAAAAACTCAATTATCAGTGTATGCAAGCTTGATATACCATGTGATATTCCCCTCATCAGACAATTATGCTGTACAATTTTATTTATTTATTTATGGTACTTATATAGCGCCGTCAATTTACGCAGAGCTTTACATATACATTGTTCATTCACATCGGTCCCTATCCTCAAGGAGCTTACAATCTAAGGTCCCTAACTCACATTCATATACTAGGGCCAATTTAGACAGAAGCCAATTAACCTACCAGCATGTCTTTGGACAATACACAACTTGCATTACTTGACGCTGAAGTTCATAGGTGTGCGCGGCCTATTGCTCAAACACACATGCATGTGTATGTGCCTACATATATATGCCTCCGGCACATTGATCTCCCTGCCGACACAGTGAAAGAGAAGATCATAGACACTTCTCTTATGGCAGAGCCAGTAAGAGGGAGATCTTTCCCATGTTCCTGCTGCTACACAGAGTGATAACACTAATGCGCATTGAGTGATTAGGGTGTGCCTGGGCACACCTGGCACACCCTGTGCGCACGCCTATGCTGAAGTTGAATAGGAATTTCACTCACCTGTCAACCATTGAGAATTTGCGAACTAGACGGGGTCTAACCCTTTCAAAGAGAACGTCAAAGGTGGAAATTGACATGCGTGTAAAATTTTTTAATTTCTCTGGGTAATTACGCAGGTGAACATACATATTAGAAAAGTATCCTGTGGACATGCGTTGAGCCATCAATAGATGTGTCCAGTAGCGACCAACTCTGGTCCTCTCACACAATTTTCTACGTCTTTGGAGCCTCAGCAAAAGCAACATCAGGAGCATTTCCTCACACCTGCTCATCATGGGATCCATATTAACAAACCAACCAAAACATAACAGCTAGCTACAAGAAAACTTGGTTTTAGTGCTTTCTAATCATTTGGGAGGGTCTCTTGAGGTTATCTTTAGTAAACTCTCCTGAACGCAAACGTGGCTAAATGCCGCTAAGCGCGGCTCGTAAATGCTGCTAAGCACACATTTTTAAACGTGGATTACTAGCTGTGTTCCAGCGTTCAGGAGAGGTTGAGAAACATCCCGTGTACATGAAGCCTAAACTGTGTACACGCGAGCGGACTGTCCGACAGAAAAATTCAGACAGAAGCTTTTCATCGTATATTCCGATCGTGTGTAGGCCTCATCTGACTTTTTTTTTTTTAAATTCTGACGGACCTAGAAATGGAACACGTTCTAAATATTTCCTACGGAACCAATTCCTATCGGGAAAACCGCTCGCCTGTATGCTGTTCCGACGGACCAAAAATAACGCATGCTCTGAAGCAAGTACGAGACGGAAGCTATTGGCTACTGGCTATTGAACTTCCTTTTTCTAGTCCTGTTGTACGTGCTGTACGTCACCGCGTTCTGGACGGTCGAACTTTGGTCGGACTTTGGTTTGACCGTGTGTAGGCAACACCGCTTGAATGGAATTCCGTCTGAGAAGCCTTCGGAGTTTATTTCGACGGCAAAACCGGTCATGTGTGTACACGGCATTAGGGTGAGATTCAGGGATGAATTCGAAGTTTGAAGTAAGCAATTGTATTAAGGTTTAAGTATAACCAAATTCAAAACTTTTTTTATATTCCCTATCAGGTTTTCTCTTTTTCTTCCTGTCCTGTAGACACAACAGGGGGTGGTAGAAAATGTCTCCAGTAAGGGAAATTCCCCCTTAGACCGTTGACACAGTGTTTCTATTGGACAATTTGTTCCTGTGACCATTCAAAAATTTGCATCATCCCTTACTTTCAGGTTGTGACAGTGGCCATAAGGACAAATTGAAAGAGTTACTGTCCCTGATAGGGACACAGACAGCATAAATAACATTACAGAGGTTTTACTCCCTAACCACACTATTGAAAGCTAAAATAAAATTTAAAAAAAAAGAAATAAAAATTGGCTTTAGACACAGTTTTATGGTAACTTATTTAGTTAGAATTAGGCTTTTGGGAGTTAAAAAATGTTTTGTTTTACGCTTGAACAATTTAGGTTTCAGGTGAAAACTTAATTTGGTGTTGCAACTCCTTCCGCCAAAAACAAATTATTGTACAAAAAAATAAAGTGCTATTGGTTTTGCACACACTGACTTTTTTCAATATTCATTTAAATGTTATAAAACGAAAGGAAATGATACTTTGGAATATTACCAAGTTGTCTGAGTGAGAAACCATCTTGGTATGCACAAATGGCTATGGATAATGTACCGATCCTTCCTGAAATCCTTTAAAAATCCTTTTGAATGATAAAATGGGTTTGAATTGGACACAAATCATTTTTTTAATCTCCATAAAAAAAGTCTGAGACGTGCATGTAAAATCTCAAACATTTCCTATCAGAAGAAAGATAAAAATATATGGGAGAGTATCTGATAAAGGTCGAGGGAGGGAAACATCTGTCAAGATTCTTTTTATTTGTGGTCAATTCCAGGGAAAATGCCTTAACAAAAAGTGTGTATGTACAGTATCTCACAAAAGTTAGTGCACCTCTCACATTTTTGTAAATATTTTATTATATCTTTTCATGTGACAACACTGAAGAAATGACACTTTGCTACAATGTAAAGTAGTGAGTGTACAGCTTGTATAACAGTGTAAATGTGCTGTCCCCTCAAAATAACTCAACACACAGCCATTAATGTCTAAACCGCTGGCAACAAAAGTGAGTACACCCCTAAGTGAAAATGTCCAAATTGGGCCCAAAGTGTCAATATTTTGTGTGGCCACCATTATTTTCCAGCACTGCCTTAACCCTCTTGGGCATGGAGTTCACCAGAGCTTCATAGGTTGCCACTGGAGTCCTCTTCCATTCCTCCATGACGACATCACAGAGCTGGTGGATGTTAGAGACCTTGCGCTCCTCCATCTTCCGTTTGAGGATGCTCCACAGATGCTCAATATGGTTTATATCTAGAGACATGCTTGGCCAGTCCATCGCCTTTACCCTCAGCTTCTTTAGCAAGGCAGTGGTTTTCTTGGAGGTGTGTTTGGGTCGTTATCATTTTGGAATACTGCCCTGCAGCCCAGTCTACAAAGGAAGATGATCATTCTCTGTTTCAGTATGTCACAGTACATGTTAGCATTCATGGTTCCCTCAATGAACTGTAGCTCCCCAGTGCCGGCAGCACTCATGCAGCCCCAGACCATGACACTCCCACCACCATGCTTGACTGTAGGCAAGACACACTTGTCTTTGTACTCCTCATCTGGTTGCCGCCACACATGCTTGATATAGTCTGAACCAAATAAGTTTATCTTGGTCTCATCGGACCACAGGACATGGTTCCAGTAATCCATGTCCTTAGTCTGCATGTCTTCAGTAAACTGTTTGCGGGCTTTCTTGTGCATCATATTTAGAAGAGGCTTCCTTCTGGGACGACAGCCATGCAGACTAATTTGATGCAGTGTGCGGCGTATGGTCTGAGCACTGACAGGCTGACCCCCCACCCCTTCAACCTCTGCAGCAATGCTGGCAGCACTCATACGATTATTTCCCAAAGACAACCTCTGGATATAATGCTGAGCACATGTACTCAACTTCTTTGGTCAACCATGGCGAGGCCTGTTCTGAGTGGAACCTGTCCTGTTAAACCGCTGTATGGTCTTGGCTACCGTGCTGCCGCTCAGTTTCAGGGTCTTGGCAATCTTCTTATAGCCTAGACCATCTTTATATAGAGCAAAAATTATTTTTTTCAGATCCTCAGAGAGTTCTTTGCCATGAGGTGCCATGTTGAACTTCCAGTGACCAGTATGAGAGAGTGAGAGCTATAAAACCATATTTAACACACCTGCTCCCCATTCACACCTGAGACACTGACAACCAGGCCATGGCCTATATTGTTAACAAGGGCAGGTCCAAGTCGCTCCCTGTTATGTCCTTCCTACGCAGGCTGGTACAATTATCCCTGCGGACCATACAGCGGTTTAACAGGACGAGTCACATGACACTGGGGAGGGAAATGGCTAATTGGGCCCAATTTGGACATTTTCACTTAGGGGTGTACTCACTTTTGTTGCCAGCGGTTTAGAAATGAATGGCTGTGTGTTGAGTTCTTTTGAGGGGACAGCAAATTTACACTGTTATACAAGCTGTACACTAACTAATTTACATTGTTGCAAAGTGTCATTTCTTCAGTGTTGTCACATATGTCAAAATATTTACAAAAGTGTGAGGGGTGTACTCACTTTAGTGAGATACTGTATACATAGCATACACAGTATGCTCGCTACAATTTTTGGCCATCATTGGTTTGCAGGACCCCAGAGATACTCCTAATTCCCGGGTTCATCCAGTCTTCCTCATTTCGAGCTATACCCGATCATGGTAGCTGCTTAGGTCTGGGGCCATACCTGGACCGGGCAAACGGTGGCCTTTGCCACCGACAACCAGGCCATGGCCTATATTGTTTACAAGGGCAGGTCCAAGTCGTTCCCTGTTATGTCCTTCCTACGCAGGCTGGTACAATTATCCCTGCAGCATCAGTTCAATGTGCACTGCACATACATTCAGGGCAAGTGCAACGTCGCAACAGATGTACTGTCCCGTTTTAACTCCATTTCATCTTTCCAGCAGAAACCCAGAGCCGACCCAACGTCATCTCTTATCCCACCTTGGTCTCAGCTGACATTGGGTTAAAGCAATACCCTCACAGCGCGACCCAGCTCACCAATCAATCCTTATCCCGCAACACACTCAAGGCCTACCACCAAGCTTGGAACGCCTTCTGCAAGCTTCTGGCATCCTGCCCTACGGCAACCGTTAACAGACACTCAGCACATACTAGCTTTCATTTCATATTGCCACACTCAATTGGCTCTATCACACAACACCATCAGACTACTTACCCGGCATCCAATACTTCCTGGCCTTACAGGATCTCGCAAAGCCATCCTCCTTCGCAACCCATGCAATCCGAGACATTTCCGCGCAGCATTCAGAAGCAGCAGCCCATGGCCAACTCCAAACGCTTGCCCATCACGAGTACCATCTTCAGAGACATGTCGCCCATCCTCTCTCGTTCCCTATTTGGCTTTCTTCGCAGCTTGATCATTCAAGCGGCCATCTACCTGGTTTACTATGGTTTCTGCGGCCTATGCGAGTTTACCAGTAATAGCCCTGCCAGCCAGGTACTGTGTAGACATCACCTGGCTCGCTTCCAAGATCATTTCATTCTCCACCTCGCAGTATCCAAAACCCAACAATCTGGCCCCAGGGGTCGACATTCATCTTTTCAAGACAAACAACAGTAAATAACATTAAAACAAAAACGAGCTTTCAACCCTACCTGAATGTTTTTGCCCCCTTTTTGGTATACCAACCAGCGGACCAGGGCTAGCTTCAGGTCCATTTCATGATGTAAGTCTTGTGGCGCGTTCATGCGGTTCACATCCATCCCGGTTGAAGGGCTTCGACTATAAATAAGAAGGCCAGTATGGTGGCCTGAATTTATGGGAGGAGTCCGGGGGGTATTTAAGCGGACCACTCTCATCTGTGGTCTTTGTCAGTTCCGGTGCGTGATACCCTCCCTCCCATTCCTCATTTCAGGGCATTTCTCAAATTCATTTCTCTCCTCATCTATTACTTATCTTGGGTATGCCCCCTTTTTGGTATACCAACCAGCAGACCAGGGCACACTTCAGGTCCATTTCATGATGTAAGTCTTGTGGCCCGTTAATGTGGTTCACATCCATCCCGGTTGAAGGGCTTCGACTATATATATATATATATATATATATATATATATATATTTATTTTTTCCCCATTTCAGATAAAATTTCACTGGATTTAAATAAGATTGGTATATATGTATGCATTAGACTTCTTTGGAAGAGCCACAAAAATTAAAGGTTAAAGCTTAACTCCAGGCCGATATAAAAGACTCAAATTAAGGCAGCTAGGTATTCATGAAAGTGGTCGTAAAGGCTGAAGGTTTTTTACCTTCATGCATTCTATTCATAAAGGTAAAAAAACTTTATGTGTGCTCCTCCCTCCACATACCCCCCCCCCCCCAATACTCACCTGAGCCCCTTCTCAATCGAGCAATATGCAAGAGAGCATCAGCTGTCCCCGGACCCCCTTTCCTCTTTGACCATTGGCTCCCACTGCTGTCAATCGCAGCCAGTGGGCCAATCAGGAGGGGGGGGGGGGCAAACCATGGCTCTATGTGTCTTTAATACCACTTTAATAATGTGTTCAGTATAATATATTTTTAATACAACTAGAGTGTGTACCGGAATTCCACTTGATATCAGCCTCTTTCATTTGCTTGTACAGCAGCACTGAGAATGAGTGAGGAAGGGAGCCAATTAGATGTGCTGCATGCAAATTTATTGACAAGAAGCATACTGATAAGTGGAGAGAACAGTAAGCAGGGGGATGACCAAATCACTCTGCTGCTGATCATTCTTTGACCAGTCAGCAGGCTGGGTATAGGGAATGAACATCATTGTGTTTGTTATTTATACAGATGAAGCAGTGCTATCCTCTTGACTGTCTAGCAGGGCTGTATAAATCCCAGGACTAATTGGAAGGACATACAAGTCCTTTGGCAGTTAAATAGCTCCCATATATGTATTTCATCTTTATTTTTAGGTATTTACCTGGACTACAGCATTAAAGCCACCCTGTCAAATGCCAAAAAAATCCATATAATAGTTTCCTGCAATAGAAGTGATAATAAACCTAACTCTCTGATGACCGTTGCTGTGTCCTTGCACTGCAGCCTCTGTTAGTCTCCTTAATATTTGAACCATAAAATACAAAAAGGAGCACCAAAATCAGATAAAATAGTATAAGATCATTTTAATTTGAGATAAAAAAATAGCCATAGTTAGATAAAAAAAAACCTCCAACGTGTTTCTCTCCAACACCACTCCTACTTCATCAGGTTAAACATAGGATGTTAAAAAGAGTATTAATTAAAACACAATAAAAAGGGTATAATAACGCCCCTTAATAGATCCCTATACAAATCATGGCCCTGGGTAAGATATCATCTCTGAGTCTTGGGGGTTTCTGCTGTCTTCATAAACAAAATATCTATGAGATTTAAAAATGTCTTTTATCAATTAAAATATACTCTGTTTCATATCTCTAAATGTGCCCTAAACAAACACAGTGTCTAATTAATAGGAGATATTCAGCTTAGCGTTGTATGTTTGCAACTTAGTGGCTTGGTTCTTGTACTTAAGACCACCACCCTGTCGCTTTTCCTTGAACTGGTGAAAATGGATAGAAAATGGAAAGTTGACTTGTCCCCCACTAAGCACTTTGGGGAGATTGCTGAACTCATAAATTCTTTCAGTTTCGAGCTGTGATGGTGGTTAACAGCCTGCTAATTACTTTGGACTGTCTAGCCGTTAAGGAGGCAAACGGCTATATTAATCAGTATACCAACAGCTGCCTAACTACAGTGAGTTCAATGAATCATAGTGAATGTCATGAACCTAAGCAGCAAAAAGAAGTTAGGATGATTAATGTACCAGGCATCACAGCAGCTGGAAGCTTGATTAGACTATGGTAGCCTGTAACTTAGCGTAGAATGATCATCTGTCTTCTCTTAATGGATACACAGGCGTGAGGGAGATCTATGGAGGCCGTGCATACCTCTGAACTGACCGATGCCCACTGGTTTATTACCCCATTAGAAAGGTGCTTATTGTCAACTATTAGCAACACCTAAAGGGCTTGATTTACTAAGGGCAAAAAGACTTTGCAAGGGAATTTACTCCAGAGTTTAGTGAAATTCCACTTTGTAAAGAATATCCAATCACCTCCAAGGAAAATAATAAGACATATTTTTTGCCTGGATGATAGAAGTCAGCAGAGCTTTATCTCACTCGCTAAGCTCTGGGGAAAATTCACTTACAAAGTGCAACTCCCCTTTCAAAGTGCATCGTCTATTTGCCTTTAGGAAATCAACCCCATAGAGCAGCCATTCTCTACCGTTTTAACATGGAGGATCCCTTGAAATGAATTTTTGGTCTCAGGGAACCCCTGGTAATAGTTACTATATCTACAGCTCAGGGTACATTAGTGCGATGGTCAGAAGGAAGAATGCTTCTTACATTTGTCATCGGTGGGAAGACTAGCCTCTTACAAATAGCTAAAAAGATCACCAGTGGTTACTTACCTGAGTGGCAGAAATTGCTCATTGCTCAAGGAACCCCTAGCAACATCTAGAGCAGTGATGGCAAACCTTGGCACCCCAGATGTTTTGGAGCTACATTTTCCATAATGCTCCTGCACTCTGCAGTGTAGCTGAGCATCATGGGAAATGTAGTTCCAAAACATCTGGGGTGCCAAGGTTTGCCATCACTGATCTAGAGGAACCCTAGGGCTCCATAGAACCCTGGTTGAGAATGGCTACCATAGAGTATTACACTGTTTAGTGCAGTTTCAGGACAAGCTTTGGGTAGAGATGGAAAGGCAATTTTAAGTAGCTAAGTTGGGCTGATTCAATAAAAAGCCATTGGTCACTAAGAAGAGAGATCAATCATTAAGCAGATTCAACAATTGACTCCCTGTTGTGCAAACTACACAAGTAGCACATTAAATTAATCTTGCATGATTGCACAATGATCCAATTGTATGTAATCGAGAACTACTTCATTACTACTGCAACTTGGCACGGTTTTGTCCAGAAGTTCAATCTTTTGTAAAAACGTGAAACCAGAATCAGAGGGGCACACAGAAGAAAAAGATTTTTGGGGTTACATAAGCCAGCTCTTTAGGAGCACATCTGTAAAGTGACTCTATCATATACTGCATGTTTTTTCCCTAGACCCTACCTGTAAACAAGAGATTAAATACCTCTCTCCTCCAGCCCACACCGCTCTTATCACAAGAACTGTCCCCCGGAAGTCAGCTGGGAAACTGACACTTCCAGGAGTGTCAAATTATGTGGTCTTCCCCCCCACCATCTCTATTTTGTTCTTCCTGCTCACCTTTCAAAACGACTTTCTTTTTAGTGGCTTGAGGTTAGCAGGAGAGATGTGGGGAGCCACAGAGATTGACACTCCCGGAAAGGGATTGATGTGTTCTAACTTCAGCTTGTTCAATTAAAGTGGTTGTAAAGGCACAAGGTTTTTTTACCTTCATGCATTCTATGTGCAGCAGCACCCCCTAATACTTAACTGAGCCCCCTCTCGATCCAGCGATGTCCAATAGAGCCTTGTCTCTCCGGGGACTCGCACTCCTGATTGGCTTTTGGTAGCAGCAGGAGCCACTGGCTCCCACTGCTGTCAATCACAACCAGTGAGGCAATCAGGAGACGGAGCGGATGGGGCCAAGCCTCGTCTGAGATGACAGTTGGACACATAGCATAGCAAGCTGCTTGTTGTGGGGGGCACTCGGCAAGAGGGAGGGGCCAGGAGCGCCGGCGAGGGAACCGAGAAGAGGAGGATCTGGGCTGCTCTGTGCAAAACCACTGCACAGAGCAGGTTAGTATAACAGGTTTGTTATTTTTTTTTTAATAAAAAACAAGACTTTAGTATGACTTTAAGCTTTTCCAATAAACCTGGAAGCTGATTGGTTTCTACGCAGAGCTGCACCAGATTTTGCACTCCCAGGTTTTAGTAAATCAACTCCAATGTGTCAGCAAAGCACTGCAAGAGATCAGCAATGCTGATATGCAGCAAATAATGAAAAAAGTGAAAAGTATTTTGTTTGAAGGAAAAAAAAATAGCAATTTATATTACGAGTTATATACCTTCAAGGATGAGGAGCTTTGCAGATATTTTTTTCTACCAAAAAATACATTTTGTGCAAGAAAATTTAACAAAAAAACCTTCCCTATCCTTTCCTGTTGAAAGTCCTCCAGGAGGGCACGTGGCAGCGAAAGGGTTAGCGCCGCCAGAAATAAGCGCCTGCACAGCACAATACATGAGTAATGTATATTTAAACTGACTGAACTATATATGGTATAATGAGTCGTGATTGCGATCAGTCTTTGTCAGATGTTTGGGTAATGTGAATGGCTACCTTTTACATACGCAGCATCCCGGGCCGGTCTATACACGGCTCCATCAATCATAATTAAGGTTTGTTTTATAGAACATAAAGAAATGTCCTTTTACATCAAACAAAGCCGTCGGAGACAGATTGCACAGGTCTGCAGGGTACTCTGTCCCCAATGTTTTGACAGTTTTGCTGTGAATTCGAGTCATTTGGCGGTTATTGTGCGCGCCTAATGTTTGCATTTAATCCACTGTCCACTTTAAAAGCCTCAACAATGGTCTGGCAAGGCACTCAACTGTCTGACTTGTTTGTGGTGGTAAAATGCTTCGTATCTCAGCACTTCTCACCAGAAAGAGTGTCTGTTGTAGGTGGAATGTCTGTTAAGGTAGGCGTAGGGCTGCTTCTGCTCTTCATTAAAGTTAAAGAGCATATTGTTTAACAAAATGCCAGCATGTTGTCCTTTCCAGTCATTTCCAGTACAGCCGACTTAGAAGACATTAAGTAAAGGCCTGCGGGGATGTGTGATTTCCAACAAGTTTTAGGATGGGACCCCTTTTAGTGCCAAAATATTTAGGTACATGCCATGCTTCATGCTTTCAAAGGTTCAGGTAGAATAAAAAAAGAACAAACCATCAATTCTCCATGAGAAAAAGTCATGCAGTCATCTACAAAATTCAACCAAAAATGTATAAAACCAAAAAGTTCATTTAAAAAAGTTTTTTTTTAAAAAGTTATGCATTCATCTATTTACAGTCAAAAGAAAAAAAGATAAAACTGCGCATAGGTAAATATATAAAGAAATTAGAAAGCTGCAGTTCCTATGTATAACACAGACATAAATTGAACCAAATAAGCAAATGTGAAACTGCGCTAATGGATATAAATGACAATTGACCATCATAGAGTGCAAAAAAAGGCCATGTGAATATATGGAGCATATATATAATTACTCATAAAAAATATGCATTCAACGCATGTGCAGAAGTGCATAATCATGTGCATCAGTGCAAATCTTAAGACATATTAAAAGTCCATATAATGAATGCGATGACCACCCAAAGTGCTGATGAATATTGAATATCTATTTACAATCAACTACAGATATCAACCAAAAATGTACAAAACCAAAAACACAGTTACTTTAAAACAGCTTTAAAAAAAAAAAAAAAAATCATGTCAAATTTATAATTTCTACCACCAGTTTTGTAATGTATGTGTGTAGCTATTTATTTAGTGATCAGTGCAATAGGACTGTAACTAGGGGGTTTATTTACTAAAAGCAAATCCACTTTGCACTACAAGTGCACTTGGAAGTGTACTTGGAAGTGCAGTCGCTGTAGATCTGAGGGGGACATGCAAGGAAAATATAAAACAATTTTAGCTTGCACATGATTGGATGATAAAATCAGCAGAGCTTCCCCTCATTTCAGATCTTCCCCTCAGATCTACAGCGACTGCACTTACCTTGTAGTGCAAAGTGGATTTGCCTTTAGTAAATCAACCCCAATGGCTGTGCTTAAAGCTGTCTCAACCAGCATTAACTATTTTTTAATCCTAAGGCCCGGTTCACACTGATGCGACAATCGCTTTGACTTTGGAGCACATGTCACATCAGAAGTCGCACTCTATTCAGTGCAAAGGAACCATTCTAAACGGTGCAACTTGAGTCTCCCTGACTTAGAAAAAGACTTCTACACTACTTTTGGTCTGACTTTGGTATGACTTGCATTGAGTTCTGTTAACCACTTCAGCCCCTGGAAGATTTTCCCCCTTAAAGACCAGCTAATTTTTTGCGATACGGCACTGAGTCGCTTTAACGGACAATTGCATGGTGGTGCGGTTTTTATTTTAAAATTTTTATTAAAAAAAGAGAAACTTGAGTACTGTCCGTGATCATTTTTTTATTTGCGCTAACATATCATTTTTCATGTTAGTGCAAATAAAAAAAAGTATCAGGGACAGTACTCAATTTTCTCTGTCACAATTGCACTAATACTAATCACCTCAAGTATTAAAAAAAGACAATTTTGAAGAAAAAAAAAACAATATTTTTTACTTTTTGCTATAATAAAATCCCCCAAAAATCAGAAAAAAAAACAAAACAAATTTCTTCATCAGTTTTGGCCAATATGTATTCTTCAATATTTTTGGTAAACAAAATAATAATAAGTGTAAATTGATTGGTTTGCTCAAAAGTTATACCGTCTACAAAATAGGGGATACATTTATGGCATTTTAATTTATTTATTTAATTTTTTATTATTTTTTTGTTACTAGTAATGGCGGTGATCAGTGATTTTTATCGGGACTGCAACATTGTGGCGGACAGATCTGACACTTTTGACACTTTTTTGGGAACCAGTGACATTTATACAGCGATCAGTGCTTCAAAAACGCACTGATTACTGTATAAATGACACTGGAAGTGGAGGGGTTAACACTAGGGGGTGATCAAAGGGTTAAATGTGTTCCCTGGGAGGTGTTTCTAACTGTCGGGGGAGGGGACTGACTGGGAGGACAGAGAGATCGCTGTTACTGATCACTAGGAACAGACAATCACTGTACTCCCCGTCAGAACAGGGATCTGTTTGTTTACATTGACAGATCCCCATTTTGGCTCTCTGTGGAGCGATCACGAGTGGCCAGCAGTGTGCACACGCCTGCGATAGCTGTTAAAGGGACCGATGTCCCTTTATGGCGATTCGCGTGAAAGAGCTGACCTGCCACAGTATAATGACGGCGGCTGGTCGGCAAGCGGTTAAAGGAGTCGCATGCAAGTCGTGCTGAAGTCACGCTGGAATTCGGCTTCAAGGTCGCTCGAGCAGTGTCAGCCGGGGCTTATGCCACTAGCATTAGTATATAGATAGGAAGGTATATTATATTTACTTGTTTTAATTTTTTTCTCTACATTTCTTCAGTTGCTTCCTGGTTTCTGGCCTAGGCCACAATGATGTCATACATCCCAAGAGTCTTAAAGCGGTGTTCCAGTCCACCACTTTTTTTTAGAAAGACTCCTCTGTACTTGTCTAAAGTTTGCTACCGCTATAAGTAGCTCAGTTGGGCTGCTTCAATAAATAGCAATTGATCACTAAGAGAAGAGATCAATCACTAAACAGATTAAACTATTGACTCCATGTTGTATAAACTACACAAGTAGCATATTTAATTAATCTTGCATGATTGCACAATGATCCAATTGTAGGTAATCGAGCACTACTTCATTACTACTGCAACTTGGCACGGCTTTGTCCAGAAGTTGAATCCTTTGTAAAAATGTGAATCAGAGGGGCGCACAGAAGAAATTTTTTGGGCTTACAAAAGCCAGCTCTTTAGAATCTCTGAAGTGACTCTATCAACTGCATTTCAAAAGCTCATACCTGTAAACAAGAGATTAAATACCTCTCTCTTCCCGCCCACACCGCTCTTATCACAAGAACTGTCTGCTGGGAAACTGACACTTCCAGGAGTGTCAAATTATGTGGTCTCTCCCCCTCCCCCACACCTCTTTTTTGTTCTTCCTTCTCACCCCTCAAAACTGCTTTCTTTTTAGTGGCTTGAGGTTAACAGGAGGAACCATTGAGAGATGTTGGGGACCACAGAGATTGACACTCCCGGAAGTGATTGATGGGTTCTCAGCAGACTTCAGGTGACTAATTTTATTGT
This sequence comes from Lithobates clamitans, assembly GCA_037952925.1. Taxonomy (NCBI): domain Eukaryota; kingdom Metazoa; phylum Chordata; class Amphibia; order Anura; family Ranidae; genus Lithobates; species Lithobates clamitans. The sequence continues at coordinate 3,734,482 of JBBGZY010000099.1, read as the reverse complement.
TTGCTGTATTGTTTTTTTTTTAAATGTGTTTATTCAGAGTTTAAGATAAGACAGCATAATTAAATTGAATGGGATTTGTTCAACATTATCAATGAACAATGCCATATGAATAAAGGTACAGGAATACCGTAAATGCAAAAAAAAGTAAAACAAGCATTACAATGAATAGTATAAGCAAACCATTCCTGCATAACTGTAGTGATAAGTTTTCTTGCATGGAACGTGGAGAGAAAACTAACACGTAGGTTGGGTGACTCTCAACAGAAGGAGATTACATAACAACGTAACCTTATTTGCAGAATATAAATGCGACTTACAGCTTAGCCATAGTGATAGGCCTAGAATCAACATATAAGGAAAGAGTGTAGGGAAAGCATAAGAACTCAATTTTGTGGCGATAAAGAAATCCAGAAAATCAATGGGAAAACGCTTACTTGATGTCAAAAGAGCTTGAACTGTAATTTGCCCAGGGAGTTGGTCAAATTGGCCTTAAGGTACCACGTTGTGTTTTCGAAAGATTGCATCAAGGGTGTATTATTTTAAGCTGTGTTCAGTGGCACTGACCTCAGGAGAGGCGTATTCTGGGTATGGCTTTTTACCCCAAAGGAACCCTTGTAAATGTATTGTGTGTCAGTGGTAAAAATGCCCCTTACATTGGTGACCAATGGGAGGTATATCCCCTACCATGGGGTCGGACATCTAACAAGATAATTGGTGTCATGTAGCCTTCTCTGCCCAGTGTCATTGGCCCAGGAACTTTGCAACCACCATAAGATGGAAGGTCAGTCAGCCACAGCACATGGAACCCCCATCAACCTAAGAGATCAGCTATGGGTAGAGGATTCTGTATATGGCGGTTTTCTATTTATTTATTCTATTCATTGATTTTTTTTCTATTGGTTGAATTTGATGGGCTTGAGTCTTTTTTTTAACCTGACTAACTATGTAACCTCTAGAGGAACCCTAGGGTTCCACAGAACCCTAGTTGAGAATGGCTGATCCAGTATATTAAGATCTTTGTGGGCCAGAGATTCAAGACAGCTCAGCAGGCATCGTATTATCGGCTAATGTATAGACTTGCAGAGGATATAGAGAGTCTGAATTTCATCATTGTTGTTGATTTAGAAAAAAACTGGGTTAGGTAGACAAATAAAAATGCAGGTATTCCAATAAAAAGAATGCGCTATTTTCAATTTGCTTATTTATTTATTTGTTTATTTATTTATTTCCTGCAGCTCCCCACCTTTATCAACACTACTTTACCATCACACGACCAAGTAACAGCTCAGGAGATAGACATTTACTTCAGACAAGAACTCATCTATAAGAGGAATGAAAGAATGGCAAGAAGAGTAATGGGTCTGCTGAAGGAAAACCGGGACAAGAGTTTTTTCTTCGCTTTTGGCGCAGGTACTTTATTGTTTTAGTAACTATTGGTTGTTGTTGCTTTTAGGGACCCTCAGGGATGGATTTTCATCATTGGAGCCTGTGGATGCACAGCCTTTGGCACCCAAAGCAAGGCCTCTGTGCTAGGATGGTCCCTTTTAGACAGAAAATGTTCTTGTTTTACTGATTGTATCCTGGTTTAGTATTTTATGATAATGTGTAAATAAGCTTTTGTGAGCTTACTGCATTTTGACTTATAATAGGAAAAAAAATAGTTCAATAATTTTACAGCTGTCTCTTTCCTCCTCTGCCTATAAGTCCAGGCTTTGTGTTCCTAATGGTAAAATCAGCCCTGGGTTCCTTATATATGTAGTAATTGTCGCTCTGTTAGCCGGCTTTGAATGAATTCTACTAACAGTCTCCAACTCTAGACATAAATAGTTATGTATATTGTACAATCGTTTCTGATGTACCTTAAGCAGCCCAGAAATTTGGCTTCTGTCTCCTTTTCAAATTTGACTACTTGATGATCCACATAGCTAATGCTCAGAACATGTGGCCAAACTAGAAATTAATTGTTGATTTTGTCAGATGCTGACTGATCTTGCTAAAGGGGTGAAGAAGAAGCTCTCAGAGCAGCTGTATCATAAGAAAAGTCTGTATCCCAAGTTGGATTTTTTGGAATTCTTTTTTTTTTTTTTGGCCAATGGAAGAAGCCCTGCAGTATCATATGTTCATATAGAAAAAGGCTAAAAAAATCATTCATGCACCTAATAAAACAACATAAATAGGTGTCTATAAAGCTCTTAAGATTCCTAAACATGTATAGTTCTCTGCAGCTCCAGTATTTGTGCCAGTAAATCTACTTCATAGAATGCAGTCTTGAATGGAAAGTTTCCAAAGCATCTGATTGATAAGGTAGATGCTGATGTGCAGTCACCAGACATTTGCAGAGATTGAAATCCACAGAAAGTTTTAAGAACTAGAAGGCCCATCTGGATAATGTTCTTCTCTCTGTAGGCCAACTTCTATTGTTTCTCATTGGGAATCCTCTGCCCGTCCTCTTTATATTTTCTGTTATAGCAGAATATTGAGGACCTGCCCTTGGAATAGCTCTGTGATTTTAGCTGCATGAGGATCTGGTGAATGATTGTGTAAAATAGAAGCTGGTGGCCAGAGCAGGTTCTTTGGTGTGGCATGTGTAAATACATGGGTTTCAGTTGGGATCTTTATCGCTTAAAGTATGAAGGCAAACATTTTTTTATTTTATTTGATGGATCTGTCAGTTTTTATGTTATTATTGGTGTCTGTGCCCCGTTAGGGAGATTCACCATCTCTATTTGTTCTGTTTACCGTTATCATTGAAAGTAAAAGTGAAAGAAAATCCCAAATTTTGAGTTTTCCTCCAAAAAGTAATGGAGAGGAAATCTTCCAATGAGGATAATAGCTCTGGTGACTTGTGGGTCCCCAAGGGATTCCCTCAATTTGCAGGGATTTCCTCTTACTTCCTGGTTTGGCTATGGGACAGGAAGTGAAGGGAAATTTCCCCAATGGGACATGGGAAAAAATAAATTGACTGGCATTATGGCCCTCTCTTACTCTATCCAAAATGAAAAAAATGTTTTGCCTATAGCTCTACTTTAACTCTGTTTGCAAGACTTGTTGGCTGTGAAGGTGAAGTTAATTCATTATACAATTACCAGTGAGTACTCATCGGTATCTAACCAATTTTCTACATGCTTTTAAAGAGGGCTGCTATATTATCTACAGACCACATAACCATACAGTGCATCCGGAAAGTATTCACAGCACTTCACTTTTTCCACATTTTGTTATGTTACAGTCTTATTCTAAAATGGATTAAATTCATTATTTTCCTTAACATTCTAAAAACAATACCCCATAATGACCATGTGAAAGAAGTTTGTTTGAAATCTTCGCAAATTTAGTAAAAATAAAAAACAAAAAGAAATACATGTACACAGTATTCATTACATGTGAATACATTACACGTGAATACACAGTATACACAGTATTCACAGCTTTTGCCATGACACCCAAAATTCAGCTCAGATGCATCCTTTTTCCACTGATCATCCTTGAGATGTTTCTGAAACTTGATTGGAGTCCACCTGTGGTAAATTCAGTTGATTGGACATAATTTGGAAAGGCACACACCTGTTTATATAAGGTCCCACAGTTAACAATGCATGTCAGAGCACAAACCAACCATGAATTCCAAGGAATTCTCTGTAGACCTCTGGGACAGGATTGTATCGAGACACAGATCTGGGGAAGACTACAGAAAAATTTCTGCAACATTGAAGGCCCCAATGAGCACAGTGGCCTACATCATCCATAAATGGAAGAAGTTTGGAACCACCAGGACTCTTCCAAGAGCGGGCCGCCCAGCCAAACTGAGGGATCGGGGGAGAAGGGCCTTAGTCAGGGAGGCGACCAAGAACCTTATGGTCACTCTGACAGAGCTCCAGCATTTCACTGTGGAGAGAGAGAGGGAGAGAGAGGCCTGTATGGTAGAGTAGCCAAATGGAAGCCACTCCTCAGTAAAAGGCACATGACAGTCTGCCTGGCTGCCAAAAGGCACCTGAAAGACACTCAGACCATGAAACACAAAGATTGAACACTTTGGCCTGAGTGGCAAGCGCCATGTCTGGAGGAAACCAGACACCGCTCATCACCTGGCCAATACCATTGCTACAGTGAAGCATGGTGGTGGAAGCATGGGGATGTTTTTCAATGACAGGAACTGGGAGACTAGTCAGGATCAAGGGAACGATGAATGTAGCAATGTACTACAGAGACATTCTTGATAAAACCTGCTCCAGAGTCCTCTGGACCTCAGACTGGGGCGAAGGTTCAGCTTCCAACAGGACAATGACCCTAAGCACACAGCCAAGATAACAAAGGAGTGGCTACGGGACAACTCTGTGAATGTCCTTGAGTGGCCCAGCCAGAGCCTAGACTTGAACCCGATTGAACATTTCTGGAGAGATCTGAAAATGGCTGTACACTGACGCTCCCCATCTAACCTGATGTAGCTTGAGAGATCCTGCAAAGAAGAATGGGAGAAACTGCCCAAAAATAGGTGTTCAATGCGTGTGGCATCATACTCAAAAAGACTTGAGGCTGTAATTGGTGTCAAAGGTGCTTCAACAAAGTAGGTTCAACAAAGTTCAACAAAAGGCTGTGAATACTTATGTACATGTGTTTTCTTTTGTTTCTTAATTTTAATAAATTTGCAAAGATTTCAAACACACTTCTTTCAAGTTGTCATTATTGGGTATTATTTGTAGAATTTTGAGGAAAAAAATTGAATTCATTTTAGAATAAGGCTGTAATGTAACATAACAAAATGTGGAAAAAGTGAAGCGCTGTGAATACTTTCCGGATGCACTGTACATATTCGTGGGTTAAGTGAGAAAAGGATTTTTAGCAAACAATCCAATCATCATTTAAAGTTTGTTAGAAACTTTAAGTAAACCTACACTATGCCATGCAACTTATACTTACCTTTTTGCTCCAATGCCACTCCATTCAGTCAGGTTAGGTTCACACATGTCCGGCTGCGGTTTGCAGTCTGCAGTCTGGTGAGGTTTTGTTCACCGGTTCAGGTGTGATTCAGGTGCAAATTTTTACTTGAATTCGCACCTAAAACAGGTCCAAAATCACACAGGACTCTTTTAATAAACAGACCACCCCAAACATGTGTGAACCGTGTCTATTAAAAGCCGGTCTGATTCACATGTTATGTGAATTGAATGTGGTTAAAAACACATCCGATTTGTATATAGATATATGTGAACCAAGCCTAATTACGGAGAGCAAAAGGAATGCCCTGTAAGAATCACTGAAGTCATAGCTGCACATGGTTATGGACAAATGAAAGCACTCATTGGCCCAGTGAGTCAAATCCTCCATACTAATGCCGCGTACACACGATCACACATTCCGACAACAGAATCCTGGATTTATTTCCCACGGATGTTGGCTCAAACTTGTCTGGCATACACACGGTCACACAAATCTTGTCGGAAATTCCGAACGTCAAGAACGCAGTGACGTACAACACGTACGACGAGCCGAGAAAAATGAAGTTCAATAGCCAGTGCAGCTCTTCTGCTTGATTCCGAGCATGCGTAGAACTTTGCGCGTCGGAATTGTGTACACACAATCGGAATTTACGATAACGGATTTTGTTGTCGGAAAATTTGAGATCCAGATCTCAAATTTTGTTTGTCGGAAATTCTGATGGAAAATGTCAGATGGAGCCTACACACGGTCGGAATTTCTGACAACAAGCTCCCATTGAATATTTCCCGTTGGAAAATCCGAATGTGTGTACGCGGCATTAGACAAAAGGGTGCAAAGGAAAGGGCCTGTGGCGATGGACTTTGGGCTTGTGTCAATGGCCTCTGTTTAACATCAGTTTCTGAGATCATTCACCTAGATTTGTATAGTTTTGTAAAACCTATGGGATGCAAAGAAAAAAATCTCATGAACACAGGTCCTAAATATGCTGCTGAGAAGGGTGAGACTAAAGCAAACCCTTTGCTTTGCCTTGAAAGGGCAAAGCAAAGGTTTTCTTTAAAGCTTAGTTTGAAATTTCTGTTTAGATTTTTGTTTCGGATTATTTTTAGTGAGCATTTTTATAAATGTAGGCCTTGTAAATCAAATCCAGAGCAACGCAGTAGTCAATATGAAAATATTTACCCAAATAATATACTTGGTGGAATGGGAAGAAGAAAGACCTTGTCCATAAACTGGCCAAACTTTGCTTCCTTCCATGGAAACCATTTTTTTTTGTTTGTTATAGTGCCCCGTCGAAAGAAGACGACCTGCCAAAAAAACAATGAGGCACTCAAAGTGGGATTAAACTCAGGATTGCCCACTTCAAAGGCAGTAGTGTTGGAGACCACTTGTGAATGCTAATCAGACATCTAGAGCTGACTGTAAAGGGAGATTATACCCCTGTCTCTTTGAGATAGTAACAGCCGTCATTCTCAGGGCCACTGCCTCAGCGGGAGGTGCCATATGCAAATAGGGGTGCATGGTGTGGTTGATGTTATACATTTGCTGGATTACAGGATTTGACAAAACGCTTCCCCTTTCATCTCCTTCCCTCGGACAAAGATTTTTCTGTTCCTTGTTAAACTGAAGGAAGCTGTACAGGCAGATCCATTAATATTAATTATAGAATTAATTCAGGCGAAGTTCACACAGAACGTTTCCTTGTTTAGATTAGAGGAGGGGACTCCTGGCCATGTGTGATCCCTGGAGTGTCATGTCGGACTTTCATAAGAGCTTTCTTTCTGTGAGGGGGGGGGGGCGGTGGGGAGACTGGACTTATCTTGCAGAGGGGCCATGCTGCCACTTCCTAACCATTAGAGCTGACCTTGCTTTGGTAACTGAGGATATATTCACACTAAAGAAGATGAATGATGAAGTCTGCTTTATGTTTACATTATAGATTTAAACCTTTGTGTTCCTTAGAGTAGGTGTTGGCTTAACAAGGAAACCCGGATGGATAAAAAGTTCTATACGTTATTTAATGCTCCAATAGATACTGCTTATCTGCATTCAAAAATATATATATTTTATATTTTAATTCTGTGATGATTTTCATCTGGTGCTTGTGTAGGTTTTTTTTACCTTCATGCATTCCGTGCATGAAGGTAAAAAATCTTCTGTGAGCTGCTCCCCCCCACAGCCCCCTAATACTCACCTGAGCCCCCTTTGATCCAGCCATATGCACGGGAGCCTCGGCTGTCCCTGGTCACGCTCTCTTCATTGACTGAGACAGTAGCGGGAGCCATTGGCTCCCACTGCTCTCAATCACAGCCAGTGAGCCAATGAAGAGAGAGCGGAGGGCGGGGCCGCTCCGAGCCGCTGCTCTGTGTGTCCTATAGAGTGGGTCTCAGGAGTGAGCATGCACCAGTGCCCCCATAGCAAGCAGCTTGCTATTGCTATTGGGGGCACTGGTCAAGGGGGAGGGAGCCAGGAACAGCGGCGGGGATCTGAGAAGAAGAGGATCGGGGCTGCTGTGCGCAAAACCAATGCACAGAGCAGGTAAGTATGACATGTTTGTTATTAAAGAAAAACCAAAAACCTTTAATATCACTTTAAAGACCAACTCATTTACGTGAGTGGCCAAGCATCTCTTTGATGACTAAACCTTCTTCTCAATGAGTTTTCAAGGCCAGACTGCACAGAGAAGCTTACATTTAAAAATATTTTCATGTGAGCTGTGCTGTGTAAATGATGTCTGGCTTTGAAATTTGTATTTATTAGTTACTGATATTTATATAACGATGGGTGCTGGGGAAGAGAGTGATTGATCAACTTGGTACATTCACCTGCTCATTCATGGTTCGAATCTCAGCTGGTTCCTGCTGAACTGGCCAAGATTCAAACCATGTATGGTCGGCCCTAATCCACTTAACTTGGAATTTATTAGAAAAAAGAGTTAGGATTGGGATTAGCGTTAGGGTTGGCCCTATTTATAATCAAAACCAATTATCAAGTCATCATAATATCTTGTTAAATGCATATGATACTTTTTTTAAAGCAAATTTTGTCTAGGAAGTACACAAGGTGAAATGTTAGCTTTGTTTTGGCAAAAATTAGGTTGAACCAAAATTAGCAATTTTGGTTCATAATTACATTTGGTGAAATCCTTCAGCTCATCCATATTACCTGCTATTATGGCATCACATGTATAATATTCCACTTTGTCAACCAGGGGGCTGCACTGCTGTGCATATCTGGAATGTTGTCTGATCCAGGTGATATGCAGTAGTACATATACCTTCAACGGCACAGCATAAGTCTCATCATTTTCTGTGAAACTTGCATTCTTCCCTTTGTTTTGGTGGGCAAAGTGCATCAGAGGAAGAGCCTGTGTCTGGCAGGATGTTGATGCTCTTTGAGCAATGAATTCTTACCATTGTTATGTTAGTTGGAGGTACAATACATACCGTAGGTGAAGTGGCATCGACTCCCCCTTGTGGAGACAATTGGATGCTAATCTGAAAAACACCAAGTAAATCTCGGCCCAACAAGTACATTACACTGGTGCTGCCTATATTTTTGTCTTTGGCTGGGCTTTGTTCACTGGTGTCTGGTTCATAAACAAGTCATCAACTAAGTCTATACATGGTACCACTATTCCTTTGTTTATTCTTCCATTTGTCTTGGTGGGTTCAGAAGGTTATCCTTCCAAGACATACAAGAGGAGTATGTGCCATTCTTGGTGGCAGAGGTATATTACTTTTTCTTCATGTGCTACAACTTAGCATATGTCCGAGTTTGCAATATATACTGTATGCAGAGAGTTTGATCCAGAATTTCATTTTGGCCCGTATATCTAATTTCATCCCATAAAGGTTCTGCTGGTCTAAAAATGTTTTTCTTTAGTGTTGTTGGGAACTTTTCATATATATTTTTCTCATTTTGTTTCACTACCTGTTCATGTAATTAGCTGTGAATTATTATTGGAACCAAGTTCAAATGTTTAATTAGAGTCTTGGCTCGGTTCAACCAGAGCTGAATTAGAGGTTAATTACTTAATCAGCTTAACTAGTCTGTGTTTACCCTACAGTGTCATTCATTATTAAAAAAAATACGTTTTTCTGATTATAAGTTTTTGAAGAAGATGAAGTGTTTGTTGTATATACTGAAATAGTTGACTACATATAAAGTATATTACATCATGGGAAAATATACTGTAGCTTTAGCACTAAATGTAGGCTCTGATCACATCAAAAGCTCCATGTATGTTATTGTTAAAAGAGTCAGCACCCAAAACTGAAAATGGGAAAGGGGACATTGACAGCAATTTCAGCATACCTTTCTTTCTTTCTTTTTCTTTCTTTCTTTCTTTCTTTCTTTCTTTCTTTCTTTCTTTCTTTCTTTCTTTCTTTCTTTCTTTCTTTCTTTCTTTCTTTCTCTTTCTTTCTTTCTTTCTTTCTTTCTTTCTTTCTTTCTTTCTTTCTTTCTTTCTTTCTTTCTTTCTTTCTTTTGAGAACAACAACAAAAAAAAAATAATTTTGGGACACAATCAAAAAAAGTAAAGCCTTCTTGAAAGTGACTTGATGTCATATCGTAATGTCATAAGCAATCAGTCAAAGTTTGTGGAACAGGGTTTTTTTAACCCTTTATGATTATAGACCCACAATGGATTAAAAAATATGTCCCCATAACCCCTAACCCCTTCACAGGACTGTCAAAGATCATCATTGGTTTCTATTAGGACGCAATGGGGTTGATTTACTAAAACTGGAGAGTGCAAAATCTGGTGCAGCTGTGCATGGTAGCCAATAGGCTTCTAACTTCAGCTTGTTCAATTAAGCTTTGACAAAATAAACTGGAAGCTGATTGGTTTCTATGCAGAGCTGCACCAGAATTTGCACTCTCCAGTCTTAGTAGATCAACCCCATAGTTACTTAGGTACATAGTTGCTAAGGATGGAAAGAGACACCGGTCCATCCAGTTCATCCTGTGCGTGTTAATACCATTTCCCATATCCCCGTATATTGCACTTGCTAAGATGCCCATCTAAGAGTTTTTTGAAATTTTTAATACTCTCCGCAGACACCACCAACTGTGTAAGGGCGTTTCACATCCTTACCGCTCTGACAATAAAGAATCCCTTTCACAGTTTAAGGTTAAACTGCTTCTTTTCCAACTTCATTGGGTGGCCATGTGTCCTGAGACTGAATAGTCCCCTCCCTTTACTAGAATTGCCATTAAAATATTTGGATATCACTATCATATGCCCTCTAGTGTGCCTCTTCTCCAGGGAGAATAATTGTAATGTTTGTAGTCATTCCTCATAACTGAGGTCTTCCAGCCCCCTTATTAGCTTTGTTGCCCTTCTCTGGGCTCTCTCCAGTTCTGGTACATCCTTCCTGAGGACTGGTGATGAGGACTGGATGTGGCTGGACCAGAGTTTTTTAAAGTGCAAGAATTATAGTCTTATCTCTTGAGTAAATACCATTTTTAATGTATGCTAACAGTCTTCTAGCGTTGCTTGCTGCTGAGCCTATAAAACAAGAGATGCGTTGCTCCAGGTGATATTGTTAAAGAGGAATTGCAGTCTGCTCACATAATTTGTAATAAAAACATCTTTGCCAGTCTGAAGCTTCCCTCCAACCACTTTGCATATTATTTTATATATACAGTAAAACCTTGGTTTGAGAGTAACTTGGTTTGAGAGAGTTTTGCAAGACAAGCAACATTTTTAAATACATTTTGACTTGATATACAAGTGATGTCTTGATATGTAGCGTCATGTCACAACTGAGTATAAAAGAGAGGAGAGGCGCCTCTAAGTGTAGCAATATGGTTACATTTAATGAAGGTACAACATTTAGCAACATATTGCTACACTTAGAGCCTCTCTTCTCTTTTATACTCTGGAGCTCCTGCTGGATTTTGTTTCTAATCCCCTTGTGGAGGCTTCCATTTGTGGATGAACATTTTATGGTTACACAACCTGGTCACATTGCTATAATCTTTTTATATGAACTATAAACTGAAGGACTTATGAATAAATGTTTGTGGATTGAATCATTTAAGTTTCCATTATTTATTATGTGAAAATTTGCTTTGATATACAAGTGCTTTGGATTACAAGCATGTTTCTGGAACAAATTATGCTTACAATCCAAGGTTTTACTGTATTGTGATTTTGTACTTGCCAAATATGCTTCAGAAATCTCCCTCCACTAAGTCTGGCTGCATCCATTTTAATTTCAATATTTCTTTATTGATTTGTAAAATGTAGACATTACAAAGGGAAAAAAAGGACATTGAAAATAATAACAATCATATATATATGTTATACATTTATATGCATATAAAATTAAACATTTCGTTTTTTCATACCAGAGGAGACCACTTCTGGGTCTATATAGTAAATCTTCATATGTCCTTGATTAACCTTAGGATTGGGGTTGGTCTTATGGGGTACAACAGGTGTGTTTAACAAAGCTCTGTTGCAAGACAACAAAATAGCAGAACAAAGCAAAAACACAAAACAGCACAGTTAATAGGTTTGAGTCGTATTTCTGTCTCAATAAAAATCGGATGCAGTCTTTAGAGGCTACCTTGTACCAATCAAACCATAGTTTACACTTGGCATCGGCATGTTGATTATTTTCTGAGATGAGGCGAACAGCATCTCATATGTGGCATGCGTGGCTGCATCCATTTTAACTGTGGGCAGCTGAAGCTGCTGCCTGTTCACTTCCTGGATTTACACAGACACACAGAGGCACACATCCAGCTCTGCAGCTCTCATTGGCCCTCTTATGATTCATCCTCCCTCCCTTTCTGGCAAGACAAGACAAGAGTAAGAGTGAGAGCTGTGCATGATGTCATACGCCTAGGCTTTTTACCATACAAGAAACAGGACAGTGGGCTGTATAAGGTATTTACTGGCAGAAAAAAAAAATGTTTTACTATCCAAAAGTTAAAACAACAAGAGCAGAAGATTTAATAGATGGATAGATGAAAAAATGACTGAAGTTCCGCTTTAATTAAGGTGATTGGACTTCACACATGAGTGCTAGTCCTGGGTCGCTTCCATGGAATACATGTGTGAAAAAGAAGTGGCTGCACATCATGACAATCAAAGTCCTTTTATTGCAACATTCCAACAAAAATCCAACATAGATCCACAAGGACAGTAGCAGGTACAAAAGGTTGACGTGTCTGTACCTGCTACTGGCCTTGTGGATCTATGTTGGATTTTTGTTGTGATCCTGCAATAAAAGGACTTTGATTGTCATGATGTGCAGCCACTTCCTTTTCACACATTGCTGAGCCTAGTCCTACGACCCCCAGATCTTTTTCTTTCCTGGATTTCCCCCAAAGGTTCTCCCCCTAGCGAGTAGCGTTCATATTTTTAGCTCCTACATGCATTACCTTACATTTTTCAGCATTAAAGCCCATTTACGAATAAGTGAAGTATGTGGCGCTAACTAAAGTGCAGAAATGAATCAATATGTACATAGATACTAAATAGAACCGCTAACACACCTAACAAGTAAGCATGTAGAACAGAATAGGCAAGTGAAAATAAAAATAACAAATCTCTACTCTTCTCTAGATCACAGGTAAAGTGCACCAATGCCACAGATTCCAAACAGCAATCTAGAATAACATCCATTGTGTATATAAAGTGCATCAAGTGAAAAAATATATGACAATCCTAGTCTAATGACATAATGATATAAAAAAACTTGAAACATAAAAATTTCTGAATAAATCCACTGTTCTCCTGGAGTGTAAAAGGTGAAATTCAAAAAACAAAGTCCAACAAGTGATAAACACTAATATGAATAAGTTCACATGTATAAGTTCATGAATTAAATCCGTGTGCAAAAAAAAAAATTGTGCAAAAACAACTTTGGATCGATGTCAAATTCCTCCAATCACATATATAATATCCGTGGTGTGCCACACGATTTCCCCAGCCTCTCAACTCAGATGAAGCCCCCTATGGGTCGAGTCAAGCCTTCAGTATGGAAAACAGTAGATCGATTTCCAACGATTGTTCCAATAATAGCGTATTTTTGGGGTTGACTCCAGGCTTAACCGAAGCGGTGAGGACCTGAAATAAAAGAGGGTGGCTCCATCGTGTAATATTTCCCAAAACGATTTAATTAAAACAAAGAGTAACTTACAGTTTAAAATCAGATAATCCAGCAAACAGCAGAGTACTTCCGGTCTCGGCCACAACCGGAAGTGACGACACCTGGCTCTTCCCTGACGCGTATCGTCACTGAACACGTGACTTTATTAAAGGGTAATCAAGTTAGTTCCCCCATTTCTTTATATTAAAGCCCATTTGCCATGTAGTTGCCCATTCTTTTATTTTATTGAAGTCTTCTTGTGAAGTTCCGGTATCCTGCTGTGAAGTTTTTGCCCTGTTTAGGCTTCATATCATCAGCAAACACAGAGAATGATATAATTATACCAACTTCTATATAATTTATGAATACATTAAACAGAATTAGTCCCACAACAGAGCTTTGGGATTCCCCACTCACAACTCCAGACCATTCTGAATATGTACTATTTATCACCACCCTTTGGACACACACCTGTAACCATTTTTAGGTATCATTATGACTTCAAAAGATGTCAGCAGCTTTGTTTTTACGTTATATATGTATATTAAGGAACAGAACAGCAAAAAGAAAATGATAATGATTTTATCTCATTTATTTATGTGAAAATGTTAGATCACCAGTACACAAGTGAGTACACAATGAGGTTTTTGCTGTTTTTTGTGCCATCAAATATGGGATTGAAGTAGAGTTACTGACTATGTCATCTCACACATCAAGTTGATTTTAATTATTGAAAGATCCAGTCCCATATCCCCAGCATTTTGTTCCCCAACCCCCCCCCCCCCCGAGGTATGGATACCCCAATTAAGAACTCCTGAGTTTACAGCCATGACATCAACTAATAATAACCAATTAGCTGTGGGCTTGTACTAAAGATGATGGCTGATTCATTGCTGCGGGATACTACACTATAATTTTTGCCTTATTAAAAACCATAATAACCCATATATATAGATGATGCTGCATTCAACTGAAGAAAATGGCACCTGGCCTCATAGTATACACACAGGCTTTGTCCATAAAAGTTCCCCATAACCAGCGCGCCTGGGCCTCAAAGCCCATTTATCCTCTCCAGATGGGCAGGATTAATTATTTAGCCTGTATTGGGACTGACATACTGTAGCCTCGACAATCTTCCCCAGAATCCAGAGCTTAAACGTTTTGTTGACTTTTCTTCCCTTTTTAATCTCTTTATGTTTTTTTTTTACTTGTTTTACTATTTTAAAAGGAATAGTGTGGAGTCTTCACATGCGTTAAAGGGGAATTCCAGCTAGAACTAAACTAAAGAAAGAGTTGACATACAAATTTGTGAACTGTTTAACCTGTAAATCTTTTTTTTATTTAGTCTATTTTGCAGGTTATTTTAATTACACACCCCTTCCACACCCTGAGGGTGACACAGTTATTCAGATCCTGCAGTTCTAGGGATTATGGTGTGGCCTATTTACAAGGAAGAGTAGATATCACTATCTTTTCTCCATTCATGATGTGGATCCTACAGAGTTCTCTCAGTTTAAGGCCATGAATGGGCCATGTCTTTAAATGGCTGGAGCTGCATGAAGACATTCAATTATTGTCTATATATAGGTAGCAGCTGCATAGATACAGCTGCTTCTCCTAATTTGACAGCTATGGGGTGTTGGTGAGTGGCCCTGAATGCACACAGTGTGTGTGTGTGTTTGGGAACACTCAGCTGCACAGCTGTCAAACTGGTAAGAGCAGCTGTGTCCATGCAGCCACTGTGTTCCCATAGAGATAAATGAGCTGCCTGCATGCAGCAAGTGTTGGCTTCAGCTGTTTTAAGGCACAGCCCATTCATGGACTACGTGTGTAAGCATTGGTGTGAATGAGGCCTTATGTGCTGAGCTGCACATTCCCAGCTCGGCTTACAGTAGCCGGCCTGGTCCTCTGTGCAGGGATCTCCTGTGCATGTGTAGGGTTAACATCATCCCTTGCCAGCCAATGAAAAGGCCCAAAACCCAGCACACAGGAGAAGATGCTGGCACCAGAGGGACCTTTAGAAAGGTGAGTATATTTGCCTTCAGTTTCACTTTAATGTCTGAGAGGGAACAACTTACTTGCTGTCATAATTGCTAAGCAAAATAAAAGGATCTAGTTCAGGTTCACCGCTATCATGGATGCAAGATTTGTGATTGCAGAGTATTTTTGTGCAGATTCGTCTTGGAGAATTAGTTTTTCTAAACCATAATGCTCTGCATGGCCTTTAAACTGTGGCCAACAGGCTGAGAAGGGCAATGGTGGGGCTTTTGGATAAGCCAGTATCCTTACTATAAAGGAGGGGCTCAGAGCAGACTTAAGCCTAGTACACAGGAAGAGATTATCGGAAGAACGATCGTCCATTTTTCTTTGGGATGCTAGTCTCCACATCGAAAGCAAATAGGTTAAAATTGTTCGAAAATTCTTGTACAATAAAATAAAAATTCGGAAGTGATGTAATGTATTTGTATTATATTTTCGGACGAAGACTGTCCTGATTAAACGAAAATGATCTGGTATCATACGAGATAAATTTTTCGTGTTTATCCCTTCGGAAAATTTTGGATGAAAGCTGTGCACTAATGATCATATTATCGTGGGATCGATTTGAAAGTGGTATTTTTTATACGATATTCTAAACGTGTGTACGGGCTTTAATGTCGATGACCTAGAAGATGTTATATGTAAATGTGGCAAACTGCATAGGAATAGATTAGAGTCAATTAGGAAACTGAATTTCAATTCTGGTTGTTCGCTCTTTTGGGCCATCAAACTCTGCTTGTTATGATTAGGGTCTTTTTGTATTCTTTATTATTTTGTGGTTGATGGGAGGCCAGACGTAACTTTTTTCGGTGCAAGCCTTCCCTTTAAAAAAAAGTGTTTCATGTGGTGGGGTTTTCATTTATTTTGGAGGTATAATGTTTTGTATTTTATGTCCATAGGGCTTTTATTTTAGGTTACATTGCTTTTTGGGGGGCTTAAAGTGGAGCATTCACTTGTTACTTTCCATCTGTTCTCTGGGCTGCCTTTTGTTTGCAGCATGCTGCAATATTGTTTGAAAGAAAAAAATCAAGGTGCAAGAATAGTGTGTACTTAAACCACCTCAATTTATGTCAGTCACATTCAACACACAACTCTATCCTAAAAAAAAAAAGTAAAAGTTAGGCAAGCACCAGTTAGGCCTATTATATCTGATACCCTGGCTGATTTTACACTGCTAAATACTTTGCTGTCAAGGTGTGCTATCGCTGAGATGGTCCGAAAAACCACACTGTTCAGTAACACCAAATATAGCTTTAAGGTACTCAAAGCATGTTATATAAAACAATTGTGTATTTTCAATGTACCTCTTGAAAAGACCCTCTCCCTGCTATATGGTGTTTTTTTAATTTTTATATTTTGGTACATGTCCCCCATGGCTGTGTTCCACTTGCCATGTCCTTTTTTTACAGTAGCTTGCCTTTTAGTACCAAAATTTAGCCCTGTAGAGTTAATTGGGATTCACCTGTAAGTTAGGGTTCCCTAAAGTTTGAATAAAATTTGCCAAATCCTTGGCAAATCAAACCTGAACATATTTGCCCATCACCAATCATATTAACAGAAATTGTAAATATTCAAGTTCTTACAGATGCCATTGCTTTTATGGTCTTCTAAATACTGAACGCAAGATATTGTGTTCTTTTTTACATACTATTATTATTGTACATAATTAATATTATTGCTATTATTATTTTTACTGCTATGTTCCAGTTTAAAAGTTCTCTTCTTTAGTTAATGGAAAGCACTTCAGAAAAATACAACTGCTGTACAGTATAACATATATAAACAAGACATAAGGTTACATACACATCCTCTAGACCAAACTACGAAGTAAGTGGTAAGAAAATATTGCCTTTTATTTGGGGAGTTTATTTCTTTAATCTGGTTATAATTGAGATGTTTTTGCTGTGCACACAAGTGGTGGAGAATTTGTGGCTTTCACTTCCTGGAGTTTGTCCCCAATTTTCCTAATTGTCCATTATGTTAGTTAGACGTCAGTTGAAGTAATATTGAATGTACAGAATGTCTTTGCTGTGTTCAAACTTAAAAGGAAAATTTCCCCCTTAAAAGTAACTATTTTTCTTTTCAATCAGAATGTTGTGAATGGTCTTTCGTAATGTCCATTAAATTATTTAGTCTTTTACCCAAATACGTCTTGCTTGACTTGATTATTAATATTTGGAGGAAATGGGTAAAAGAAAACATGATGCTAATTCCTACCCAATCTGTACATTTATTCATTAAAGTTGTGAGCAGGTAATATGAATAAAGTCTAGGTTTATATTCTGTGGCTTGTTGACCCAAAAGCCAATGTTGTTTTAATTAGAAGCCTCACGTTTTGGGTGCCACGAATAATAGAAAACTCAGTTTGGCACACTGCCACCTGGGGCCCCAGAATTAACAAATGCGCAAATGCTGACATGGGATATACTGACAGGAGGGGAGAGTAGAGAGATGACCTCTGCAATCTGCTGCTGCTTTTTGACTGTCCAAATAAAGTCTGTAAGCAAAGAAGTGACTTGGTTGTGTTGCTTAAAGTGTAAGTTCAGCTGTACAGAAAATCTGTAAGGTGACCTTACACTGCACCCCATCCCCCCGGTCCCGCTGTACCTGAGTCCTGCGATCACCCGATATGAGACATCAGGTCGGCGGTTTACCGGTCCAGGGATTTGAAATCCCCGCAGCTTTCTCTCCTCTCCTCCAGCGCTGAAAGGTATGAGCTAGGTGGGTCCTGTTTGGTCCAATTAGAGTGCCTCCTAAACAGTGCCTTGAAAAAGTATCCATACCCCTTGAAATTTTCCACCTTTTGTCATGTTACAATCAAAAATGTAAATGTATTTTATTGGGATTTTATGTAATAGACCAACACAAAGTGGCACATAATTGTGAAGTAGAAGGAAAATGATAAATGGTTTTTAAAATGTTTCACAAATAAATATGTGAAAAGTTTGGCGGTCATTTGTATTCAGCCCCCCTGAGTCAATACTTTGTAGAACCAACTTTCACTGCAATTACAGCTGCAAGTCTTTTTGGGGATGTCTCTACCAGCTTTGCACATCTAGAGAGTGAAATTTTTGCCCATTCTTCTTTGCAAAATAGCTCAAGCTCTGTCAGATTGGATGGAGAGCGTCTGTGAACAGCAATGTTTAAGTCTTGCCACAGATTTTCAATTGGATTTAGGTCTGGACTTTGACTGGGCCATTCTAACACATGAATATGCTTTGATATAAACCATTCCATTGTAGCTCTGGCTGTATGTTTTGGGTCATTGCCCTGCTGGAAGGTGAACCTCCGCCCCAGTCTTTTGCAGACTCTAATGCTGTGTACACACGACCGGACTTTCGACGGACTGAATCACGTCGGACTTTTCGACGGACTTTCGACGGACTTCCGTCAAATCGGACTTGTCTACACACAATCACACCAAAGTCCGACGGATTTGACCGTGATGACGTACGACCGGACTAGAATAAGGAAGTTGATAAAACAAGAAAAAAACTGTGCTATAATAATAATGAGAAAACACAGTGTGTGAATACATAAAAATCAGTTAGTGTATAAAAATGAAAAAAGATCAGTAGATAAGTGAGTGAGTCGCTCACCTACTGATCTTTTTTCGTTTTATACACTAACTGATTTTTATTTATTCACACACTGTTTTTTCTCATTATTATTAAAGCACAGTTTTTTTCTTGTTTTCTTGTTGTTTTTGTGTATATTCCACAATTTAAACTGCTGCTGGCAGGGTTTTTGGTAGCGCAGTATTTTTCCTCTTCCATAAGGAAGTTGATAGCCAGTAGCCAATAGCTGCCCTAGCGACGGTTTTCGTCCGTCGGACTAGCATACAGACTAACGGATTTTTCGACTGGACTCAAGTCCGTCGGAAAGATTTGAAACATGTTCTAAATCTAAAGTCCATCACATTTTCGACAGAAAAGGTCCGCTGCAGGTCTGATGAAGCCCACACACGGTCTAATTGTCCGATGGATTCGTTCCGTCGGACAAGTTTGGTCGAAAATTCCGGCCATGTGTACGGGGCATTACAGGTTTTCTTGTGAGATTGCCCTGTATTTGGCTCCATCCACCTTCCCATCAACTCTGACCAGCTTTCCTATCCCTGCTAAAGAAAAGCATCCCCACAACATGATGCTGCCACCACCATGTTTCACAGTGGGGGTGGTGTGTTCAGGGTGATGTGCAGTGTTAGTTTGCACTAAGTGCAGTGCACTTGTAGTGCAGAGTGGATTTACCTTTAGAAAATCAACTGCATTGTGTTCACTTACGATAATAATTTTCTAGCCTGCATCTTCAGGTTTCGACATCTGAAAAGTTGGAATCGGCTGACGAAAGCACTATACTAATGATCAGATAATCGGTCGATCGTTCGTACAAAATTTTTCTTCTGATCTTCTTATCGTGTGTATGAGATTTAAGTCCCCTTTCAGAATTTTGTGACTTTGGACATCAGAGTCGGATGACAAGTTGTACACCATAGTTCCCAATGATAACCATTCATATCTGTGCGACTTCAAGGTGCACGGACTTCAAAGTAGTCCCTGCACTACTTTGGTCCGACTTTGATGCGAGTTGAGGTCCGCAGACCTCAAGTTTACACAGGTGTTCCCTGAAATGGCAGCAAAATTGCAGCAAAATCACGCGACTTTCAAGTCGCGGCAGTGTGAAAGGGGCCTAAAGCAAAACTCTAGTACCCAAATAACAATTCATTACCAAGTTCAATCCCCTCTATTTACCTACGGAGAGGTCCTACCTAAAAATCGAATCCTTCAGTATTTATAAATATGAGGGATGAGGGATGAGTCTCTCAGGTTGGATAGCTCTATGGGTAGAAGAGATTTCAATTGATAATGAATTGTAAGTGGGAGTAGATCCATCTACTGTATGTAGTGTGACTAATGATACAACAATTTGGTAGCCACATCCATTCTGTTTATTTATTTTTTTTGACCAATTAACAAATTAATAAATTACTTGGAGCTTTAGGATAATGAAGTTGCTTTGGTAACTACATGTGTACAGGACCTGAGAGCTGGAAGAATGAACAATACAGAAAGTGTGCTGCCTGTGCTAAAGCATTTCCAGTATAGCTGTGCCCTCAATACCATCCTGGAGCGATCATGCATAGAAGCAGGGTCAAAAGATTCCAATGCAATTATTGTATTTATTTTTCATGGACTCTCCAGTGCTATGTCTGCTTTAAAGAGACACTCCAGTTTTGTTGGGGAAAAAATCCCCTCTTGGTGATACATTGTAGAGATTTTAACAATCTTTGCAACAGATTCCTACCTTTTGTTTCTCTGAAGAAATAGCTGTTTGTTTCATCGTGTCTTTTGCAGACTGAGTCTAAACGGGAGGGTCTGGTTTATTATAATCACCTGGTGCACTCTCAGTGTTCTAATGAGAAAAGCTGCAGAGTCTGCACCCCTTAGAAATATTTAACCATTGAGGAGTATCTCACCAAAACTGAAATTCCTATTGCCGGTGGTGCCTAAAATTAGACAGAGACCAGGTGAGATTTGATCCATCTAAGGGCCGGCTGGTTGTACTGAAGTCAGGGTGGATAAAAATCAATGATTTTTTTTTTTAATCGGATATTTAACATTTAAATCAGATTTTTTTTTTATTTAAATCGATTTATTTTTTTATTTTTTATCAAATTTATTTTAATAAAATGCTTTTGGAGTAAAAATCTATCTAAAGATAGTTTTCTATTTAGGATACATGAATAATTTAGTTTATTCAGCATGAAATGGAGCTTAGATATGTAGCATGAAGCTGTGGGGTTGATTTACTAAAGGCAAATAGACTGTGCACTTTGCAAAGTGCAGTTGCTCCAGAGCTTAGCAAATGGAGCAAGGAAAATGAAAAAAAAAACAGCATTTTTGCTTGTACATGATTGGATGATGAAAATCAGCAGAGCTTCTGCTCATTTACTAAGCTCAACTGCACTTTGCAAAGTGTATAGTCAATTTGCCTTTAGTAAATCAACCCCCGTATATTCTGCAATAGTTACATTTTTGGTAAACTCATTGAATGAATCCAAGCTCTGCAAGCTGAGATAACATGCACTGCATTGATGCATTCAGACAATGTCACAGTCACCATGAGATAAACCAAAGTTCATGAATATTCCTTTATTCCATTGTGCAAATCTATGTACACTACAAACTGTATGATTGAATCGGTTCTGATATCGCTGTTTTACTAACCTGACAGCTTATTATTCTAAATAGGAAACCTTCATTTTGTTTGTAAATATTAAAGATTCTAACCACCAGCAAGAATAAATCCTTACATATAAAGAGCACCTGTCATTTCAGATCCATCATGGCAGCGCCTGTTAGTGGGCATCCACTCATCTGCTGCCGCCACATCTCTCACCTTGTTGGGTCACTGAAAGTGAATGGGACTGTCGGTGAGTCAAGGATAAGCCGCCACGGGACAGTCACTCTTTAAAAACTATGATTTAAATCGACTTAATTTAAATCAAATCCACCCTGACTGAAGTCAATCCATCTATCGACTTCAGTACAACCAGCCTGTCTGATTATTTGCATGCAATCACTGCCGGCAGCCATAGCCGCTAGCAGCGATCATTGTGTTCTGCCAGTAGAGAAGGCTCCCTGCCAGCAGAACACAATAACACTGAGGAAGGGATTCCCCCATCCACACTGTGTTGATGGAGGTATCGCTATCGAGCAATTTTTTAAATGAGCGATTGTGTTGATGGGGGTATCGAGAGATTGTCATCTAGGGCTTGCTTTAGTGCAGACTTCAAGGAAGATCAATCAAGCAGGGAATTACATTTCTGGAGGCATTTTGTACACCTCCAGGTTGCCATATTGCATTGAATTTTACAGAAAATGCGGCTGCAGATTGAAAAGGAAATGTGTTTTTTAATAACATTAAATTACAATATGACTTGTGTAGCAATTGTATATGTTATGTTTAAAGCGTAACTCCACTTTTGTTGAGAAAAAAAACGTTTTCCCCCTGGGTATGCCCATGTGTTTATATTAGTTTTTATGCTGGGTTCTCTATTTTTGATCATTTTTCCCAATGTAAATTACAAGGATTATAACAAACTTTGTTGCAGATTCCTACCTTTTGTTATTCTGAAGAAATCCCTGTGTGTTTGTCTGTGCCTCTGTTGCGGAGTGGGTCTAATGGCAGTGGTTTCATAATTATCAATCAGCTGTGGCAGCTGCAGAGCACTAATGAGGAAAGCTGCTGGGCCTGCATCCCTTGAGGCTGGGTTCACACTATAGTACACGACAGTAGTACGACTTTGAGGCTGAGTTCACACTGGTCCGACAAACGCTCCGACATTGGGAGCTCATGTCGCATGACGTGTGAAATTTAATGTTTCCCTATGGGAGCCGTCCTAACTGGTCCGACACAAGTCGTTCCGACTTTAGAAATGCTCCCTGTACTACTTTGGTCCGACTTTGATCCTACTTCAGCCTATTGACTATCATTGAAGTCGGATCAAAGTCGGATTGCCGTCTTGCATGATCCGACTTCGGCACGCGACTTGTGCTCAGATGATCTTGAGGGGGAACTCCGCGCCAAATTTTAAATAAAAATCCGGCATGGGTTCCCCCTCCAAGAGCATACCAGGCCCTTGGGTCTGGTATGGACCTTGAAGGGAACCCCCTACTCCGAAAAAACGGCGTGGGGGGTCGCCCCCAATCCATACCAGACCCTTATCCGAGCACGCAGCCCAGCCAGTCAGGAATGGGGGTGGGGACGAGCTGGCGGCCCCCCCCCTCCTGGACCGTACCAGGCCGCATGCCCTCAACATGGGGGGGTGCTTTGGGGCATGGGGGGCGCAGTGTGGCCCCCCACCCCAAAGCACCTTGTCCCCATGTTGATGAGGACAAGGGCCTCTTCCCGACAACCCTGGCTGTTGGTTGTCGGGGTCTGCGGGCGGGGACTTATCGGAATCCGGGAGCCCCCTTTAATAAGGGGGCCCCCAGATCCCGGCCCCCCACCCTATGTGAATGAGTATGGGGTACAGCGTACCCCTACCCATTCACCTAGGAAAAAAGTGTCATTTAAAAAAAAACACTACACAGATTTTTAAAGCATTTTATTAGACAGCTCCGGGGGTCTTCTTCCGACTTCGGGGGTCTCTCCGGTTCTTCTCCGCACTCTCCGGGTCTTCTGCCGGGCTCCTCCGCTCTCTTCTGCTCTTTTGCCGCTCTTTTGCTAAAGAGGAGGAGCCCGGTCTGCTGCCTTCTTCTCTTCGGGGGTCTCTCCGGTTCTTCTCCACGCTCTCCGGGTCTTCTGCCGGACTCCTCCGCTCTCTTCTGCTCTTTTGCCGCTCTTTTGCTTAAGCAGAGGAGTCCGGTCTTCGGTCTTCTGCCCTCTTCTCTTCTCCTGATGTTGACACGACGCTCTCTCCGGCTAGAATGCTCTCTGTGCGCTCTGCTCTGACTTATATAGGCGGTGACCCCGCCCTCTTATGCCGTCACAGTCCCTGGGCATGCTCAAGTGCAGCTCAACTGCACTTTGCAAAGTGTATAGTCAATTTGCCTTTAGTAAATCAACCCCCGTATATTCTGCAATAGTTACATTTTTGGTAAACTCATTGAATGAATCCAAGCTCTGCAAGCTGAGATAACATGCACTGCATTGATGCATTCAGACAATGTCACAGTCACCATGAGATAAACCAAAGTTCATGAATATTCCTTTATTCCATTGTGCAAATCTATGTACACTACAAACTGTATGATTGAATCGGTTCTGATATCGCTGTTTTACTAACCTGACAGCTTATTATTCTAAATAGGAAACCTTCATTTTGTTTGTAAATATTAAAGATTCTAACCACCAGCAAGAATAAATCCTTACATATAAAGAGCACCTGTCATTTCAGATCCATCATGGCAGCGCCTGTTAGTGGGCATCCACTCATCTGCTGCCGCCACATCTCTCACCTTGTTGGGTCACTGAAAGTGAATGGGACTGTCGGTGAGTCAAGGATAAGCCGCCACGGGACAGTCACTCTTTAAAAACTATGATTTAAATCGACTTAATTTAAATCAAATCCACCCTGACTGAAGTCAATCCATCTATCGACTTCAGTACAACCAGCCTGTCTGATTATTTGCATGCAATCACTGCCGGCAGCCATAGCCGCTAGCAGCGATCATTGTGTTCTGCCAGTAGAGAAGGCTCCCTGCCAGCAGAACACAATAACACTGAGGAAGGGATTCCCCCATCCACACTGTGTTGATGGAGGTATCGCTATCGAGCAATTTTTTAAATGAGCGATTGTGTTGATGGGGGTATCGAGAGATTGTCATCTAGGGCTTGCTTTAGTGCAGACTTCAAGGAAGATCAATCAAGCAGGGAATTACATTTCTGGAGGCATTTTGTACACCTCCAGGTTGCCATATTGCATTGAATTTTACAGAAAATGCGGCTGCAGATTGAAAAGGAAATGTGTTTTTTAATAACATTAAATTACAATATGACTTGTGTAGCAATTGTATATGTTATGTTTAAAGCGTAACTCCACTTTTGTTGAGAAAAAAAACGTTTTCCCCCTGGGTATGCCCATGTGTTTATATTAGTTTTTATGCTGGGTTCTCTATTTTTGATCATTTTTCCCAATGTAAATTACAAGGATTATAACAAACTTTGTTGCAGATTCCTACCTTTTGTTATTCTGAAGAAATCCCTGTGTGTTTGTCTGTGCCTCTGTTGCGGAGTGGGTCTAATGGCAGTGGTTTCATAATTATCAATCAGCTGTGGCAGCTGCAGAGCACTAATGAGGAAAGCTGCTGGGCCTGCATCCCTTGAGGCTGGGTTCACACTATAGTACACGACAGTAGTACGACTTTGAGGCTGAGTTCACACTGGTCCGACAAACGCTCCGACATTGGGAGCTCATGTCGCATGACGTGTGAAATTTAATGTTTCCCTATGGGAGCCGTCCTAACTGGTCCGACACAAGTCGTTCCGACTTTAGAAATGCTCCCTGTACTACTTTGGTCCGACTTTGATCCTACTTCAGCCTATTGACTATCATTGAAGTCGGATCAAAGTCGGATTGCCGTCTTGCATGATCCGACTTCGGCACGCGACTTGTGCTCAGATGATCTTGAGGGGGAACTCCGCGCCAAATTTTAAATAAAAATCCGGCATGGGTTCCCCCTCCAAGAGCATACCAGGCCCTTGGGTCTGGTATGGACCTTGAAGGGAACCCCCTACTCCGAAAAAACGGCGTGGGGGGTCGCCCCCAATCCATACCAGACCCTTATCCGAGCACGCAGCCCAGCCAGTCAGGAATGGGGGTGGGGACGAGCTGGCGGCCCCCCCCCTCCTGGACCGTACCAGGCCGCATGCCCTCAACATGGGGGGGTGCTTTGGGGCATGGGGGGCGCAGTGTGGCCCCCCACCCCAAAGCACCTTGTCCCCATGTTGATGAGGACAAGGGCCTCTTCCCGACAACCCTGGCTGTTGGTTGTCGGGGTCTGCGGGCGGGGACTTATCGGAATCCGGGAGCCCCCTTTAATAAGGGGGCCCCCAGATCCCGGCCCCCCACCCTATGTGAATGAGTATGGGGTACAGCGTACCCCTACCCATTCACCTAGGAAAAAAGTGTCATTTAAAAAAAAACACTACACAGATTTTTAAAGCATTTTATTAGACAGCTCCGGGGGTCTTCTTCCGACTTCGGGGGTCTCTCCGGTTCTTCTCCGCACTCTCCGGGTCTTCTGCCGGGCTCCTCCGCTCTCTTCTGCTCTTTTGCCGCTCTTTTGCTAAAGAGGAGGAGCCCGGTCTGCTGCCTTCTTCTCTTCGGGGGTCTCTCCGGTTCTTCTCCACGCTCTCCGGGTCTTCTGCCGGACTCCTCCGCTCTCTTCTGCTCTTTTGCCGCTCTTTTGCTTAAGCAGAGGAGTCCGGTCTTCGGTCTTCTGCCCTCTTCTCTTCTCCTGATGTTGACACGACGCTCTCTCCGGCTAGAATGCTCTCTGTGCGCTCTGCTCTGACTTATATAGGCGGTGACCCCGCCCTCTTATGCCGTCACAGTCCCTGGGCATGCTCAAGTGCAGCTCAACTGCACTTTGCAAAGTGTATAGTCAATTTGCCTTTAGTAAATCAACCCCCGTATATTCTGCAATAGTTACATTTTTGGTAAACTCATTGAATGAATCCAAGCTCTGCAAGCTGAGATAACATGCACTGCATTGATGCATTCAGACAATGTCACAGTCACCATGAGATAAACCAAAGTTCATGAATATTCCTTTATTCCATTGTGCAAATCTATGTACACTACAAACTGTATGATTGAATCGGTTCTGATATCGCTGTTTTACTAACCTGACAGCTTATTATTCTAAATAGGAAACCTTCATTTTGTTTGTAAATATTAAAGATTCTAACCACCAGCAAGAATAAATCCTTACATATAAAGAGCACCTGTCATTTCAGATCCATCATGGCAGCGCCTGTTAGTGGGCATCCACTCATCTGCTGCCGCCACATCTCTCACCTTGTTGGGTCACTGAAAGTGAATGGGACTGTCGGTGAGTCAAGGATAAGCCGCCACGGGACAGTCACTCTTTAAAAACTATGATTTAAATCGACTTAATTTAAATCAAATCCACCCTGACTGAAGTCAATCCATCTATCGACTTCAGTACAACCAGCCTGTCTGATTATTTGCATGCAATCACTGCCGGCAGCCATAGCCGCTAGCAGCGATCATTGTGTTCTGCCAGTAGAGAAGGCTCCCTGCCAGCAGAACACAATAACACTGAGGAAGGGATTCCCCCATCCACACTGTGTTGATGGAGGTATCGCTATCGAGCAATTTTTTAAATGAGCGATTGTGTTGATGGGGGTATCGAGAGATTGTCATCTAGGGCTTGCTTTAGTGCAGACTTCAAGGAAGATCAATCAAGCAGGGAATTACATTTCTGGAGGCATTTTGTACACCTCCAGGTTGCCATATTGCATTGAATTTTACAGAAAATGCGGCTGCAGATTGAAAAGGAAATGTGTTTTTTAATAACATTAAATTACAATATGACTTGTGTAGCAATTGTATATGTTATGTTTAAAGCGTAACTCCACTTTTGTTGAGAAAAAAAACGTTTTCCCCCTGGGTATGCCCATGTGTTTATATTAGTTTTTATGCTGGGTTCTCTATTTTTGATCATTTTTCCCAATGTAAATTACAAGGATTATAACAAACTTTGTTGCAGATTCCTACCTTTTGTTATTCTGAAGAAATCCCTGTGTGTTTGTCTGTGCCTCTGTTGCGGAGTGGGTCTAATGGCAGTGGTTTCATAATTATCAATCAGCTGTGGCAGCTGCAGAGCACTAATGAGGAAAGCTGCTGGGCCTGCATCCCTTGAGGCTGGGTTCACACTATAGTACACGACAGTAGTACGACTTTGAGGCTGAGTTCACACTGGTCCGACAAACGCTCCGACATTGGGAGCTCATGTCGCATGACGTGTGAAATTTAATGTTTCCCTATGGGAGCCGTCCTAACTGGTCCGACACAAGTCGTTCCGACTTTAGAAATGCTCCCTGTACTACTTTGGTCCGACTTTGATCCTACTTCAGCCTATTGACTATCATTGAAGTCGGATCAAAGTCGGATTGCCGTCTTGCATGATCCGACTTCGGCACGCGACTTGTGCTCAGATGATCTTGAGGGGGAACTCCGCGCCAAATTTTAAATAAAAATCCGGCATGGGTTCCCCCTCCAAGAGCATACCAGGCCCTTGGGTCTGGTATGGACCTTGAAGGGAACCCCCTACTCCGAAAAAACGGCGTGGGGGGTCGCCCCCAATCCATACCAGACCCTTATCCGAGCACGCAGCCCAGCCGGTCAGGAATGGGGGTGGGGACGAGCTGGCGGCCCCCCCCTCCTGGACCGTACCAGGCCGCATGCCCTCAACATGGGGGGGTGCTTTGGGGCATGGGGGGCGCAGTGTGGCCCCCCGCCCCAAAGCACCTTGTCCCCATGTTGATGAGGACAAGGGCCTCTTCCCGACAACCCTGGCCGTTGGTTGTCGGGGTCTGCGGGCGGGGACTTATCGGAATCCGGGAGCCCCCTTTAATAAGGGGGCCCCCAGATCCCGGCCCCCCACCCTATGTGAATGAGTATGGGGTACAGCGTACCCCTACCCATTCACCTAGGAAAAAAGTGTCATTTAAAAAAAAACACTACACAGATTTTTAAAGCATTTTATTAGACAGCTCCGGGGGTCTTCTTCCGACTTCGGGGGTCTCTCCGGTTCTTCTCCGCGCTCTCCGGGTCTTCTGCCGGGCTCCTCCGCTCTCTTCTGCTCTTTTGCCGCTCTTTTGCTAAAGAGGAGGAGCCCGGTCTGCTGCCTTCTTCTCTTCGGGGGTCTCTCCGGTTCTTCTCCACGCTCTCCGGGTCTTCTGCCGGACTCCTCCGCTCTCTTCTGCTCTTTTGCCGCTCTTTTGCTTAAGCAGAGGAGTCCGGTCTTCGGTCTTCTGCCCTCTTCTCTTCTCCTGATGTTGACACGACGCTCTCTCCGGCTAGAATGCTCTCTGTGCGCTCTGCTCTGACTTATATAGGCGGTGACCCCGCCCTCTTATGCCGTCACAGTCCCTGGGCATGCTCAAGTGCAGCTCAACTGCACTTTGCAAAGTGTATAGTCAATTTGCCTTTAGTAAATCAACCCCCGTATATTCTGCAATAGTTACATTTTTGGTAAACTCATTGAATGAATCCAAGCTCTGCAAGCTGAGATAACATGCACTGCATTGATGCATTCAGACAATGTCACAGTCACCATGAGATAAACCAAAGTTCATGAATATTCCTTTATTCCATTGTGCAAATCTATGTACACTACAAACTGTATGATTGAATCGGTTCTGATATCGCTGTTTTACTAACCTGACAGCTTATTATTCTAAATAGGAAACCTTCATTTTGTTTGTAAATATTAAAGATTCTAACCACCAGCAAGAATAAATCCTTACATATAAAGAGCACCTGTCATTTCAGATCCATCATGGCAGCGCCTGTTAGTGGGCATCCACTCATCTGCTGCCGCCACATCTCTCACCTTGTTGGGTCACTGAAAGTGAATGGGACTGTCGGTGAGTCAAGGATAAGCCGCCACGGGACAGTCACTCTTTAAAAACTATGATTTAAATCGACTTAATTTAAATCAAATCCACCCTGACTGAAGTCAATCCATCTATCGACTTCAGTACAACCAGCCTGTCTGATTATTTGCATGCAATCACTGCCGGCAGCCATAGCCGCTAGCAGCGATCATTGTGTTCTGCCAGTAGAGAAGGCTCCCTGCCAGCAGAACACAATAACACTGAGGAAGGGATTCCCCCATCCACACTGTGTTGATGGAGGTATCGCTATCGAGCAATTTTTTAAATGAGCGATTGTGTTGATGGGGGTATCGAGAGATTGTCATCTAGGGCTTGCTTTAGTGCAGACTTCAAGGAAGATCAATCAAGCAGGGAATTACATTTCTGGAGGCATTTTGTACACCTCCAGGTTGCCATATTGCATTGAATTTTACAGAAAATGCGGCTGCAGATTGAAAAGGAAATGTGTTTTTTAATAACATTAAATTACAATATGACTTGTGTAGCAATTGTATATGTTATGTTTAAAGCGTAACTCCACTTTTGTTGAGAAAAAAAACGTTTTCCCCCTGGGTATGCCCATGTGTTTATATTAGTTTTTATGCTGGGTTCTCTATTTTTGATCATTTTTCCCAATGTAAATTACAAGGATTATAACAAACTTTGTTGCAGATTCCTACCTTTTGTTATTCTGAAGAAATCCCTGTGTGTTTGTCTGTGCCTCTGTTGCGGAGTGGGTCTAATGGCAGTGGTTTCATAATTATCAATCAGCTGTGGCAGCTGCAGAGCACTAATGAGGAAAGCTGCTGGGCCTGCATCCCTTGAGGCTGGGTTCACACTATAGTACACGACAGTAGTACGACTTTGAGGCTGAGTTCACACTGGTCCGACAAACGCTCCGACATTGGGAGCTCATGTCGCATGACGTGTGAAATTTAATGTTTCCCTATGGGAGCCGTCCTAACTGGTCCGACACAAGTCGTTCCGACTTTAGAAATGCTCCCTGTACTACTTTGGTCCGACTTTGATCCTACTTCAGCCTATTGACTATCATTGAAGTCGGATCAAAGTCGGATTGCCGTCTTGCATGATCCGACTTCGGCACGCGACTTGTGCTCAGATGATCTTGAGGGGGAACTCCGCGCCAAATTTTAAATAAAAATCCGGCATGGGTTCCCCCTCCAAGAGCATACCAGGCCCTTGGGTCTGGTATGGACCTTGAAGGGAACCCCCTACTCCGAAAAAACGGCGTGGGGGGTCGCCCCCAATCCATACCAGACCCTTATCCGAGCACGCAGCCCAGCCGGTCAGGAATGGGGGTGGGGACGAGCTGGCGGCCCCCCCCTCCTGGACCGTACCAGGCCGCATGCCCTCAACATGGGGGGGTGCTTTGGGGCATGGGGGGCGCAGTGTGGCCCCCCGCCCCAAAGCACCTTGTCCCCATGTTGATGAGGACAAGGGCCTCTTCCCGACAACCCTGGCCGTTGGTTGTCGGGGTCTGCGGGCGGGGACTTATCGGAATCCGGGAGCCCCCTTTAATAAGGGGGCCCCCAGATCCCGGCCCCCCACCCTATGTGAATGAGTATGGGGTACAGCGTACCCCTACCCATTCACCTAGGAAAAAAGTGTCATTTAAAAAAAAACACTACACAGATTTTTAAAGCATTTTATTAGACAGCTCCGGGGGTCTTCTTCCGACTTCGGGGGTCTCTCCGGTTCTTCTCCGCGCTCTCCGGGTCTTCTGCCGGGCTCCTCCGCTCTCTTCTGCTCTTTTGCCGCTCTTTTGCTAAAGAGGAGGAGCCCGGTCTGCTGCCTTCTTCTCTTCGGGGGTCTCTCCGGTTCTTCTCCACGCTCTCCGGGTCTTCTGCCGGACTCCTCCGCTCTCTTCTGCTCTTTTGCCGCTCTTTTGCTTAAGCAGAGGAGTCCGGTCTTCGGTCTTCTGCCCTCTTCTCTTCTCCTGATGTTGACACGACGCTCTCTCCGGCTAGAATGCTCTCTGTGCGCTCTGCTTATATAGGCGGTGACCCCGCCCTCTTATGCCGTCACAGTCCCTGGGCATGCTGGGACTATGACGGCATACAGGGGGCGTGGTCATCGGGTGATGACCACGCCCCCTAAAACGTCACAGTCCCAGCATGCCCAGGGACTGTGACGGCACAAGGGGGCGTGGTCACCACCTATATAAGTCAGAGCGGAGCGCTCAGAAAGCATTCCAGCCCCAGAGAGCGTCGTGTCAACATCAGGAGAAGAGGGCAGAAGGCAGAAGATTGAAGACCGGGCTCCTCCTCTTTAGCAAAAGAGCGGCAAAAGAGCAGAAGAGAGAGGAGGAGCCCGGCAGAAGATCCGGAGAGCGCGGAGAAGAACCGGAGAGACCCCCGAAGAGAAGAAGGCAGCAGACCGGGCCCCTCCTCTTTAGCAAAAGAGCGGCAAAAGAGCAGAAGAGAGAGGAGGAGCCCGGCAGAAGACCCGGAGAGCGCGGAGAAGAACCGGAGAGACCCCCGAAGTCGGAAGAAGACCCCCGGAGCTGTCTAATAAATTACTTTAAAAATCTGTGTAGTGTTTTTTTTTAAATTAACACTTTTTCCCTAGGTGAATGGGTAGGGGTTCGATGTACCCCATACTCATTCACATAGGGTGGGGGGCCGGGATCTGGGGGCCCCCTTATTAAAGGGGGCTCCCGGATTCCGATAAGCCCCCCGCCCGCAGACCCCGACAACCAACGGCCAGGGTTGTCGGGAAGAGGCCCTTGTCCTCATCAACATGGGGACAAGGTGCTTTGGGGTGGGGGGGCCGCAGCGCGCCCCCCTCCCCCAAGGCACCAACCCCCCCATGTTGAGGGCATGCGGCCTGGTACGGTTCAGGAGGGGGGGGGGGCGCTCGCTCGTCCCCACCCCCATTCCTGTCCGGCCGGGCTGCGTGCTCGGATAAGGGTCTGGTATGGATTGGGGGGACCCCCCACGCCGTTTTTTCGGCGTAGGGGGTTCTCCTCAAGGTCCATACCGGACCCAAGGGCCTGGTATGCTCTTGGAGGGGGAACCCATGCCGGATTTTTATTTAAAATTTGGCGCGGAGTTCCCCCTAAAGATTCATACCAAACACAATGTCGGGCATTGGCGGGGATCCAAGTCGGATCCCCGTTCATTGAAAGTCGGACACATGCCGGCTTCATGTCGCAGGGCAAAGTCGGATCCAAAGTAGGACGGCTGTCGTGTCGCACCAGTGTGAACCCAGCCTAATTCTACTTTGCTCTGCGACATCAGTCCTACATTGGTCCTACATCCATCCGACTTTCATGAACAGGAAACTACTTTGATCCGACTTTTCAGATAGTACACTTGTCCTTTGACCAATCAAAACTAACACACAATGGGAGGGGCTACAGCAGTGGGCAGGAAATAACACAATGTTGGATGCCAAAGTTGGATGGTTAGGACAAGGATCCGACTTTGATCCTACTTCAATGATAGTCAATGGGCTGAAGTAGGATCAAAGTCGGACCAAAGTAGTACAGGGAGGATTTCTAAAGTTGGACTGACTTGTGTCGGACCAGTTAAGACGGCTCCCATAGGGAAACATTGATTTTCACATGTCATACGACATGAGCTCCCAATGTCGGAGCGTTTGTCGGACCAGTGTGAACCCGGCCTCAGACGTGTTCCTATTGGAAATATGTCACAAAAAATGACATTTTTGTTGCAGGGGATGCCTGAAATCTGACTTGTATCTTAGGCAGACTTCTGGGAAAATCGGTGAGCCAATCACACAAGCAGGAAATGATGTTTCTGGGGAGTGGTCAGTACGCATTCTGTATACAGAACAACTCCAGGTATCCATATTGCATTTATAGAAAATGACAGCGGCTGCATATTGAAAAGGAAAGATAACTTTTAATAACAAACAATTACAATATGACTTGTATGGCAATTGTACACGCTATATTATTTTTTCTTTTTTTTTTTTCCCCACGAAAGTGGAGTTACCCTTTAATTATTTTATTTTTTTTGCACTAAAGTGGAGTTACCCTTTAATGATTTCTCTGATATCATCCAGCAAGCATTAATACCTTTCAGCAGAACAGTCAGTTTTTTTTCACAGATAAATTTATAGCATTTGTCAATTTGAATCCTAGCCAAGTACATTTAAACCTTTAGAATGGAAATTAATATTCTGGCATAAGGCCCGATGAAGTTAAAACCGATCCTTGCTCCTGCTATGTTTCATTTTTATATTTCGCTAATGATATAAGAACATGGGAGAGGGATACGAGTTTAGAATTAAAAGGTAAAATCTTCCTTAAACACAGTCTTGGTATTAACAAAGCAGACCTGGTCAATGTTTGCCTAGGACGGTTTGAAAACAATTCAACCTACGTTTTCTGGAATAAATAGAGACTGTCCAGAGTATCATTTATACCCATGTGTTTATATTAGTTTTTATGCTGGGTTCTCTATCTTTGATCATTTTTCCCAATGTAGCCTCTTGTTTACATACACTATA
Organism: Lithobates clamitans; assembly: GCA_037952925.1. NCBI lineage: Eukaryota > Metazoa > Chordata > Amphibia > Anura > Ranidae > Lithobates > Lithobates clamitans. The sequence goes on along the minus strand of JBBGZY010000099.1, from coordinate 3,700,772 downwards.
TTGCCAAAAGTATTGGGACACCTGCCTTTACACGCACATGAACCTTAAAGGCATCCCAGTCTCAGTCCGTAGGATTCAATATCGAGAAGGCTGTCCACAAGGTTTAGAAATGCGTCTATGGGTCAGGCACTGATGTTGGATGAGAAGGCCTGGCTTGCAGTCTCCGCTCTAATTCATCCCAAAATTGTTCTATTGGGTTGAGGTCAGGACTCTGTGTAGGCCAGTCAAGTTCCTCCACCCCATCGCTCATCCATGTCTTTATGGACCTTGTATGTGCAGTGGTCCAAATTATTTGGTGGAGGGAGGGTTATGATGTTGGGTTGTTTTTCAGGGGTTGGGCTTGGCCCCTTAGTTCCAGTGAAGGGAACTCTAATGCCCCGTACACGCGGTCAGACTTTCCGACGGAATATGTGCGATCGGCGCGTGTTGTCGGAAATTCCAACCATGTGTGGGCTCCAATCGGACTTTTTCCATCGTAATTTCCGACACACAAAGTTTGAGAGCTTGCTATAAAATTTTCCGCCAACAAAATCCGTTTGCGTAAATTCCGACCGTGTGTGGACAAATCCGACGCATAAAGTGCCACGCATGCTCAGAATAAATTAACAGACGAAAGCTATTGGCTACTGCCCCGTTTATAGTCCCGACGTACGTGTTTTATGTCACAGCGTTCAGAACAATCGGATTTTCTGACAACTTTGTGCGACCGTGTGTTTGCAAGACAAGTTTGAGCCAAAATCCGACAGAAAAAAATCCATGGATTTTGTTGTCGGAATGTCCGATCAATGTTCGACCGTGTGTACAGGGCATTAAAGCGGAGGTCCGCCCACCGCTGCAAAAATTAAAAGCCAGCAGCTACACATACTGCAGCTGCTGACTTAATAATCGGACACTTACCTGTCCTGAAGTCCAGCAATGTGGGTACCGCAGCTGATGTTTCCATCAGCTGTCGGGTGCATGCCGCCTCCATTGTGAGAAAGGGAACCCGGCAGTAAAGACTTATGGTTTCACGCTGGGAACACTACTGCGCATGCACGAGGCTCCGCTCCTCTCTCCTACTGGCCCGGCGGCCGGGGGAGGAGGAGGGAGCCCGGGCGGTGACGTCAATACCTGCGGCTGAGGCTCCCGGAAGTGGAAACAGGATACCTGTGAGGAGGAGGAGTACAACGAACGGAAGTTTCACCTTTGGGTGGAACGCCGCTTTAAGGTGTCAGCATACCAAGACATTTTGGACAATTTCATGCTCCCAACTTTGAGGGAACAGTTTGGGGATGACCCCTTCCTGTTCCACCAGTGCACAGGAATTTGAAGTAAACACCTCAAACTGGTTCTTGTGTTCCTCAAACCATTCTTGAAATCATCCAACCAGGCCACTTTCCTCCATTATATATATCCATGCAGCACTAAAACCAAATAGCATAACATCAGTCCATGGATATTCAAATATAAACATTTTGTCCATTCAGATGATCCCAATGAAAGTGCATGAAGGATAGACATCCAAATCAAAGGAGATCCGCAAAGCTTTCCACTGTGCATAGAATGATCTACACAGCACCTGCAATGAAGAATAAGTCAAACCACTTATCTGACAGTGTTGGCCCCTAAATTATAGAGCAGTCAACTGCACCTTTAAGATAATTCTCTAAGGCTCCCACACTCTCCGGTCACAGTTCCAATAAAGGCCTCTTCACCCAACATTAATGGATATGCTCCTTATAAAAGTATGACAACAGCGCAAAGTGTAGTAAATTTTTTAAATGAATTTATTAAAAGTAAAAGTATTGCACTTACATAAGCATAGATACAAATGCATATCTCAAAATCTGCTCTTGTTGTTATTATTCCCCTTGTTGACCTTCTTCCGATGGTTCAGTTTCCAATGTCCATTGTAGGCACTTTTGGGTGTGGACACAGGTCAGCATGCACAACAAACTGTACACCTTTCTATTAGAAGTAGCATTAACTTTTTCAGCAATTTGAGCTACAATAGCTTATCTATTAGATTGGGCTACGCAGGCCAGCACGTGCATCAATGGATGTCCACATCGCACATCCTAGGAGGGAGTGATTAAGTGAAGGATAAAGTTTTCCACCTTGCACACCACTCAGCGTCTGCGCCCCCCTCTCTGCCAATTTTCCATTGGCTGCCACTCACCCAATGAATTAAATTAAAAAAACTAACCATAACTTATAGTTATATAGTTACATAGTAGGTGAGGTTGAAAAAAGACACAAGTCCATCAAGTCCAACCTATGTGTGTGATTATATGTCAGTATTACATTGTATATCCCTGTATGTTGCAGTCGTTCAGGTGCTTATCTAATAGTTTTTTTAAAACTATCGATGCCCCCCGCTGAGACCACCGCCTGTGGAAGGGAATTCCACATCCTTGCCGCTCTTACCATAAAGAACCCTCTACATAGTTTAAGGTTAAACCTCTTTTCTTCTAATTTTAATGAGTGACCACATGTCTTGTTAAACTCCCTTCCGCGAAAAAGTTTTATCCCTATTGTGGGGTCACAAGTACGGTATTTGTCAATTGAAATCATATCCCCTCTCAAGTGTCTCTTCTCTAGAGAGAATAAGTTCAGTGCTCGCAACCTTTCCTCATAACTAAGATCCTCCAGACCCTTCATTAGCTTTGTTGCCCTTCTTTGTACTCGCTCCATTTCGTGTACATCCTTCCTGAGGACTGGTGCCCAGAACTGGACAGCATACTCTAGGTGCGGCTGGACCAGAGTCTTGTAGAGTGGGAGAATTATCGCTTTATCCCTGGATTTAATCCCCTTAACCACAATTTGGTCCTCTGCTACATCACTAACCTAGTCTCAAAATACCAACCAAATCGTTCTCCCAAGACCTCCTGCTCTCTACGTCCCTTGTCACCTCCTCCCATGCTCACCTCCAGAACTTCTGAGCCTCTCCCATCCTTGGAATTCCTTACCCCAATCTGTCCAATTGTCTCCAACTCTATCCACTTTTAGGCAATCCCTGAAAACTTTTCTCTTCAGAGAAACCTATCCTGCCTCCACCTAACAACTGTACTTTTATTTTCTCCATCAGCTCATCTCCCATGGTTATTACCTTTTGTATCACTTGACTCTCCTTTTTAGGTTGTAAGCTCTAATCAAGCAGGGCTCTCTGATTCCTCCTGTATTGAATTGTATTGTAAATGTACTGTCTGCCCCCATGTTGTAAAGCGCTGCGTAAACTGTTGGCGCTATATAAATCCTGTATTATAATAATAAAGTATTGCATGATCTGGTTCAATGTAAGTATTTGGTGTCAGGAGCATCTAGTGCTCCTGCTTCTTATTCCACCATCCGGGTTTTGGCTATGGCACTCTCCTTGTCTGTCTGTCCAGCTGCAAGGTGTTTAATGTTATCAGTCTCTGGGCGGAAACCAAACCTGTTATAAGCCAGCCAAACCCTCACTCGCATGCTTGTGATAGAGTGATATGTGTGTTATTCCTGATCAAGCCCCCTGGTCTGCTAGATTGGATTTCCCTGTGTATGACCTTGTGCCGGATTTTGGACTATTCCCTGAACTCAGCCTGCCTTTTACCTGGACTGTCATAGAACCACGCTACCTGTCTGCTAACCCGTTTGCCTGTTTGCTTTGCTCAGTTTGCGCCTGCCCTGGCGTGGTGCCCAGGCACTATAGCATGGGGGCAACTGAGTACCAGTAGACCTGCTTGCCTAATGGGAAAGGGGGCTGCTATAAGTCAAGAACACAGTAGCCAGCTATAGTGACTGACCACGTGCCTTGAGGTAGACGTGACATCTGGAACCTGACAGAGACCTGCAACACGCATTTACTTGAAGGTGGGAAAGAAGGAATCTCCTCAGGGACAGGAGTTTAAGACAGTGCAGCCAAAACAAAGTGGCACAAGGGGAACTTTGGCTGTAAGGAAGACAATGCTGGACTCTATGGGCTAGCAAAAAATGTTGTCTTATTGACATACAGAAACATTTACACTTACTTCAACACACATTAAAGCGCCTACTGCTTCAACATCCTTTTTTTAAGTGTTTTTGGTGCTTTGGTGGTGCTTCGATGATGTTTCAATTATTTTTTGGTGGTGTTTTTTTGAAGCTCAAATGAAGCTTGGCAGATGCCCTGTATGTGTGTGTTGATATCTCATGCATGCAATTTCTCAAAAACAAAGCTAAAGCTGAATTAAAGCCTCTCAAAAGCTTTGGGTACTTCAAGTGAGCTTTGTCGCAGACTTCTATGAAGGCTTTGAAGACCCTTTGAAGCACCACTAAAGCGACATGAGGTATCATTTTTGAAGAAAAGCCAAAGCAAAGCAAACACACGGTGTAAACAGGACTGTAAGCTAACCATTTTATTTAGTGACGGGGGCTTTGACTGGTGTTCAGAGAGCTTTAGCAAAGCGTATTCGAAGCCATGATTTGAAGCAAGTGTAAACAAGCCCTTATGCCGCGTGCACACGAGTGGACTTTACGGCAGACTTGGTCCGGAGGACCGGAGTCCATCGGATAATTCGATCGTGTGTGGGCTCCAGCTGACTTCTTTTTCCCAAAAGTTCGACGGACCTAGAAATGAAACATGTTTCAAATCTTTCCGGCGGACTCGAGTCCGGTCGAAAAGTCCGATCGTCTGTATGCTAGTCCGACGGACAAAAAAACGACGCTAGGGCAGCTACTGGCTACTGGCTACTGGCTATCAACTTCCTTGTTTTAGTCCGGTCGTACGTCATCACGTACGAATCCATCGGACTTTGGTTGATCGTGTGTAGGCAAGTCCATTCATTTGGAAAGTCTGTCGGAAAGTCCGTCAAAGTCCGCCAGACCTAGTCCGTCTAAAAGTCCGCCCGTGTGTACGCGGCATTAGTTTTACCTAGGTTGGGTGAGATTCCTCCTTAAAACATATGAAGATGAAAGCCATGAAGGTTCCCCTTCTTAAGGGGATTAAAAATCGTTTAGTCACCTTGAGAGGGAGATACCTTGTGTCTCTGAAATGCCAGTCTCTTGCCTTCAAGTTTTATTCCCAGTAAAAGAGCATCATCTTTACAACTTTGTGATGTGCTTCTCATAGGATGCCATCTGAACTGAACTATCTGGGAGAGAAGTTAAAATACAATTTTAGTTAGTGCCTGTTTGAGGAAGGTTGGGTTCATAGAATACATTGGGGATTGGCTGATCAGTGTTCACCTTGTGCTGTTGGATATCCATAATGCTTTTATGTTGGGATGTGGATAGATCCTTTCAGGCTTGCACATCTGACATCTCTTATTTAGTTATAAGGTATTGCTAAAAAATGTCTTGCTTTTTATGGTCTCTCCAGAAGAGGAATATTTGTATGCCCTTTAACCATCAATGTAGCCCCAACATGCTATTAGGCGGTCATATTTAACTTCCAGTGATTTCCCCTTTTGCACACAGCACATGGTTCTTGGTATGAAGCAAGCAATTTTCATTGTTTGTGTTTCATGCTGTCCGTCAGCCTCCTGCTAAGTGCTGCTGAGAGATTGTTGTGGTTTCAGTGGGGTCACACCATGATCACCTCTGACATCTCCCAGGATTGGCTAATGTACTCTGATCACATGATCTGTCACCCTGAAAACAAAGGGGCCTTTGAGCGAGGCACCTCTGACACCCCCCCTTCCCGAACCACCAGCCATTCATGTGTATTTATCATCACCTATGGAAACAGACTTGAAATATCAAGTGCTTGCAGCATGTCAGACCGGGCCTATTAGAAATGCCTTTTAACCTCCATCTATGCTAAGTATCCTGCAATAAACTCAGGGGAATGATCCAGGAACAATTTCCCCTTTGTATAGCTGGATTCCTGCACAGGAGAGAAGAATCAAAAGACTTCAGACCTTTCAGTAGCAAATAACAGCCCTTAGAATGATGTGATGAGGCACTTTTAACCACTTCAATGCCACTCTATAAAAAAAGGATTTATACAGACACATGCAGATCTGCAGTTTGCTCTTTTTCTTGGATGTTGGTGAAGACTTGTGAATGCATATAATAGCAGAACTGTTTCTGAGCTCAAAATGGTTTTCTTTTTCATTTTGGATAGTGTAGGTAAGATTTAGAACCTCTATCAAGTTTTGTTGCTAATATAAGGAATACAGTGAACTGGTACGTTACACATCCATATGCAAAATGATACCAACAATAAAAATGTCAGACTTTAAAAGTACCAGTATAACTAAATGGCAAAAACATTATTACTGAATATGTATAAAACAATTTGGCGTAAACCATTACATAATGATGAGAAGTTGTACTTTATAAATGGCCCCATTCATATATATTCACTTCAAACACCATCGCCTCATTAGTCATAACATTTTGATCATATACATCCATGTTGTTTATTTCTCACTATACCCCAGGCAGGGCCGTTTTTAAGGCAGGGAAAAAGGGGCAGCTGCCCTGGGCCCTGTCATTGTTGTGGGGCCCAAAGCAGCTGCCTCATACTTGCAAACTATCATAATTTAAACTCCCTCGTCCCTTGAGGTTTTAGTCCTGTGCTGTGTCCCAATATCTCAGTGTGAAGTGCTGGTACTAATGCTTCCCAGCTCTGCCCTATTGTTGTGTACAGATGACTCACCTGCAGACTCTGTGTTTATATGTAAATTACCGGCATTCATATGTAAATAGCGGTGACATTCATATGTAAATATCGGTGACATTCATATGTAAAAAGAGGTGGCATTCATATGTAAATAGCGGTGGCCAGCGGCATTGATATGTATATCACGCCCCCCTGAGGTCATATCCACAGTAATCTCTAGCAACCAATCAACAAGCAGAAATCATGTGCTGTAACCTCTAGCAATTAATCAGTGAGCCTTAATGTGTGCTGCAACCTCTAGCAACCAGTCAATGAGCGGTAATGATACACTGTAACCTCTGGCAACCAATCGCAATAGCTACCTGATCTGATACAGTAAACTGATTTTGAGTCTAGCTGCTATTTATTGTATGTCTCAGAGCAGGTGGAGAGCGAAACTGCATGGGGGGGCCCCAAGAAAAGTTTTGCCCAGGGTCCAATCAATATTAAAGATGGCCCTGACCCCAGGTCTGCTGCATCAGTAGGTGGTGGAGGCAAATCTATGAGGATCACATGAGAGATTAAATAAATGTTCAAAGTTGTAGAGATTTGTCCTGCTAAAAAAATGCCCTTGGGCAAGCACAGGGTCAATGAAGAAAAAAGACCAACCACCATGATTCCTGTGCAGAACCACGTTTAGGAATGTGCTGATGCACTTGAACATTGCCTGCAAGTGGCTTCTGGAAGTTCACATTTTAATAGTGGGTCCTTTATTACTAACATGTCCCCACAAATGGTGTGTCAAACTCTGTGATGGATGATGATCAACTATGGAGAGGAAAATTTGCTGCAAGTTGGCCTAACAAGAGTCTGCCACATACACCATTAGTCCAAGATGTAGTGGTAGAGGCGTAATGGACACAGATTTTTCACAGGTTATCAAAATGTGAACAAAGTCATTACTGGAGCCCAGCTGGCCTCTATTTGGCAGCTAACCATAAAGACAGGGATCCCCCAGGAGAGGGCATAACCCAAATTCCAAGTGTAAAAAAGAGCAACAAATGAAAAATCCTCAGGAGTCCAAAGTCTTTATTGTTCAATTGGCTACAACAAACGGGGACAAGGACATTTGACAAGTTTCGGGGGCCACACAATCCCCCTTCAGCAGAGCTTGAGGAAAAGCTTTAAAATTATTTTGAAACACAATTGTTGCTAAAAATACACATGTGGAACAATAAAGATTTTGGACTCCCAAGGATTTTTCCTTTGGCACGCTCTATGGCCTATTACACTTTGACAGTCTCCATTGGCGCCATCCAATGTACAGAGGATAATGCATGTCTTCTGGCCCGGGGGTAGGCAACCTCGGCTCTCCAACTGTTTTGAAACTACGAGTCCCATGAGACATTGCAAGACCCTGACAATCACAGGCATGACTCCTAGAGACAGAGGCATGATGGGATTTGTATTTCCACCACAGCTGGAGTGCCGATGTTGTCTGCCCCTGTTTTAGGCCATGCACATATTGAAGATCCCACCTAACTATTCCTTATATAGACCCAAAGATTTGTAATTCTCTATGCCATCATAGAGTCTCTGGAAATGTAACTGGTCCTCATCGGACCGAAAAAGACAGGAGGGGACACACCAGTGACCCACAAGACTCTGGTGTGTCTTACTCTTTCCCATGCAGTGAGGACAAATTTAATTTCCAGAAATTTCTGTGGTTGGGATAATCAAGTTTTATTGCTGTCTGAGACCTGGCTCGGGAGATTTCCCCAACTCGATTTGTCCTGGTTACCACTGTCACCAGAACTAAAAGTATGGTAAAAAGTATGGTAAAAATCCAGAATTCAGAGTGGTCACTTGAACAGGAATAGAGTAGAAATGTAATATATTTAATATGGAGTTCCAGGCAAAATCGGCTCCACATGCCACAATTACATCTCAGGTGCTGGCTTGGCTCATCTCGACCGAAGCAATGCATTGTACCAAGAACTGGCATGCTGCACACTGAGATGTAAAATAATACTCTTCCTTTATTAAATTAGCCAGCAGGAGCAAGTTCTTTTCTGACATGTTTAATGCTAGGCACATTGCTTTCTCAGAGACATTGAATAGAAGAGAGTTTTTCCAATGAGAGGGGACAGTTGTTCTAAATACTTTGCTTTTGCTTTGTATATGTTTCAGGATAATGTTTGGAATTTTTTGAAATGCTGAAAATAATAATAAAAAAAATAAAAAAAAATACAACTGTGTAAGAGGGGATTCTTTTTCTATTTTGGAGAGCTTTCCTCCCACTTCCTGTTTCGTTTATGAGACAGGAAGTAAAGTATAATCTCCACAATGGGACACAAGTAACAAAAAAACTTGACAGAGTTGGTAATCCTTTCCTACTTTATCCAAACCTAATTAAAAGTTTTGAGATTAAGATATACTTTAACCACTTACGGACTGCCTGCCGTCATTATACGGCAGCTCTTTGAAGTGGAACATTGTTGTCATTGAAGCAGCTAGCTGCCATAACCCCAGTATCCACTTCTTCAGCGGGCAGTTCGCTTTCAGATAAAAGTGGTGTCAGCGGCGGATTCGCAAGATCACTTTTATCGGCGGCGGGAGAGGGCCCCACCCTCCCGCCACGCTCCGGTGCCCTCCGTCACTTTCCGGAGCCGCCGGCAGTGGCAGAGGCGATCGGGTTCTTTCCCCTGCTTGGCATGGAGCTGAGTGAGGGGAAGATGGTTCCACCCGGCTCCATACCATTGCAGGGCGGAAGCGACGTCAAAATGTCACTTCCGCCCAGAGCTCTTAAAGGGACATTTTTATTCTTTTTATTTTTTCAAACGACATTTTTATTTTTATTGCATTTTTGTGCAAATATGAGATCTGAGGTCTTTTTGACCCCAGATCTCATATTTAAGAGGTCCTGTCATGCTATTTTTCTATTACAAGGGATGTTTACCTTTCTTGTAATAGGAATAAAAGTGACACAATTTTTTTTTTAAAAAGAACAGTGTAAAAAAAAAAAAAAGAAAAGTAAAATAAATAATAAAAAAAATAATTTTGTAACGCGCCCCGCCCCGATGAGCTTGCGTGCAGAAGCGAGCACATACGTGAGTAGCGCCTGCATGTGAAAATTGGGTTCAAACCACACATGTGAGGTATTGCCACGATCGGTAGAGCGAGAGCAATAATTCTAGCGCTAGACCTCCTCTGTAACCTCAAAACATGCAACACGTAAAATTTTTTAAACGTCGCCTATGGGGATTTTTAAGGGTAAAAGTTTGGCGCCATTCCGCGAGCGGGCGCAATTTTGAAGCGTGACATGTTGGGTATCAATTTACTCAACGTAACAACATCTTTCACAATATAAAAAAAATTGGGCTACCTTTACTGTTGTCTTATATTTTAATTTAAAAAAGTGTATTTTTTCCAAAAAAAGTGCACTTGTAAAACCGCTGCGCAAATACGGTGTGACAGAAAGTATTGCAACGACCACCATTTTATTCTCTAGGGTGTTAGAAAAAAAATATATAATGTTTGGAGGTTCTAAGTAGGGATCGACCCATTATCGGGAAGGCCGATTATCGGCGGCCGATATCAGCATTTTCTGAAAAATCGGTATCGGTCTCAAACTAGACCGATATTACCGATATCGCTTCAAGGGATTTTACCCGGTTGTTGTTTAGAGCGGACGGTCTGCTTTATTGTAATAACAACTGATGAGGCTCAGCAGCCGCTCGGCTGTTATTACAAGCAATGGGAGGGGACATACCCCCCTCCCTCCGCCTTCCGCCACTCGCCCGCGCTCTCCCGTCCCACTGGAAGGCCCGAGCAACCAGCCAGCTGGCTGAATACCCGAGCAAAGCCGATGCTTCGTTCGGGTCTCGGATCTAGTAACCTGGAAGCGATGTCATGACATCACTTCCCGAATTACTGGCATCTTAAAGACTTTCTTTTTAAAAAAGAAAGTATTCAAAAACGCAGATCTTGACGTTTTGAATACTTTGAAGTGCAAAGGAGCATTTTGGGGTCTTATAGACCCCTGATCCCTCCATAAAGAGTACCTTTGCCTATGCCTAATACTGTCACAAGGGATGTTTACATTCCTTGTGACAGCAATAACAGTGATTAAAAACATAAAAATGTAAAATAACAGTGTTAAAACAATTTAGTAACAAAATTTGGGCCAAAAATATCGGCTATTGGCAGGAGAGGTGGCCGAAATATCGGTATGGTATTGGCACCAAAAAAAATATCGGTCGATCCCTAGTTCTAAGCAATTTTCTAGAGAAAAAAAATGATTTTAACTTGTAAACAACAAGTTTGAAAAATAGGCCCGGTCCTTAAGTGGTTAAAGTCGGACATCTGTAAAATGTGCTGGCATACTATGAGTTATGTCCAAGGAGGTGCATGCCACCTCTTGGACTTATCTCTTTAATTTACATCTGACAGTTTATGTAGCTCCAGGGGTACAAATATTGCTGCACTCACGGAGCTCTGACAGGAGAGACGCAGTCGTCTCATACACACAGGGCCGGTGCTAGACTATTTTGCACCCTAGGCAAGACCAGCAACTTGCGCCCCCCCCCCCCCCCCAAAAAAAAAAAAAAAAACACACTAAATGGCTTTGTGCAGTGTCATTAAATAATAGCACAACACACTCTTTGATTACAGATCCCAGTGTGTATTGTGTGACAATATGACAGTGCACTTTCTAATTATTTCACTGTGAACACCAGGGCCTGATTGCAAGTGTGACCTTTGCGACCCTGGCCATTTGGCCTGGATTAAGAGCATCATGGGCCTGGTGCTGAGGACTTTGGTCTTTAGTGGGCTCTGGATCATGAAGCCCCTTGCCCTGTATGATACATTAAAATTTTCTCTACAGCCCCGCCTTAACCATCACTTGTGCCTAGGCATTCTTTCCATCACCACCCACTGCACCTGGGACCCCTTTCCTCATCATCTACTGTGCCTGCAGCCTCCCTTGCCTTACCACCCACTGCACCCACAGCCCTCTTCCCTCACCACCTACCATGCCTGTAGCCCTCCTTTATAGCAGAAATACTACAGGAGATGATCAGAGACTGCAGACATAGTACAGGAGATGATCAGAGACTGCAGACATAGTACAGGAGATGATCAGAGACTGCAGACATAGTACAGGAGATGATCAGAGACTGCAGACATAGCACAGGAGATGATCAGAGACTGCAGACATAGTACAGGAGATGATCAGAGACTGCAGACATACTACAGGAGATGATCAGAGACTGCAGACATAGTACAGGAGATGATCAGAGACTGCAGACATAGCACAGGAGATGATCAGAGACTGCAGACATAGTACAGGAGATGATCAGAGACTGCAGACATAGTACAGGAGATGATCAGAGACTGCAGACATACTACAGGAGATGATCAGAGACTGCAGACATACTACAGGAGATGATCAGAGACTGCAGACATAGTACAGGAGATGATCAGAGACTGCAGACATACTACAGGAGATGATCAGAGACTGCAGACATAGTACAGGAGATGATCAGAGACTGCAGACATAGCACAGGAGATGATCAGAGACTGCAGACATAGTACAGGAGATGATCAGAGACTGCAGACATAGTACAGGAGATGATCAGAGACTGCAGACATACTACAGGAGATGATCAGAGACTGCAGACATACTACAGGAGATGATCAGAGACTGCAGACATAGTACAGGAGATGATCAGAGACTGCAGACATAGTACAGGAGATGATCAGAGACTGCAGAGATGGTGCAGGAAATGATCAGAGACTGCAGACATAGTACAAGTGTTTCCTAGGCTAGTAGTGACCAGTGTGGAAATACATTGATCACTGCACTGTGTAAACGAGTTTACAAGATATAAGTGCCAAAAAAACAAAAGTCATTTCTCAAGCACAGGAGGACAGTAAATGGTTAACAGGTCTGAGAAGCTTCTCCCAGCCTGACCAGATAATTCCTTCAAAGATAACAAATAAAAGTTCAAACAAAACCTAGATGGCTTATATAGCTATAGAAAGAGCTGAAGTTGCAGGTCTTGCAGAAGTGTAATCATCATTCTCCTGTCCTGTGTTCAGTGTAAATAAAAACACAGATAAGAAGCAGTGTGAGAAGACAGAGGGGAGATCAGTGTGAGAAGACAGAGGGGAGATCAGTGTGAGAAGACAGAGGGGAGATCAGTGTGAGAAGACAGAGGGGAGATCAGTGTGAGAAGACAGAGGGGAGATCAGTGTGAGAAGACAGAGGGGAGATCAGTGTGAGAAGACAGAGGGGAGATCAGTGTGATCACTGCATATTCTACACACAGGACGGGAGAAGGAGAACACACTGATCCATTTCCGCAGCCAGCAATGCATTGTGACATGTTTGATCTCCATACCTTCTTCATCATACTCAGGTATGTCGGATCCTCTCCATCCCGCCCTGCTCTGGCCACTAGCATCTTCTAGTCAAATGTGGCGGGCTGGGCAATCTGATTGGCTAAGGAGGTAGTGGGAGGCGGAGCAACTTAGCAGTCACGCCCTCCCACTCAGAAGAGCAGCGCTATTGGCTGCCTGCCCTGTTACACAGACGTCCCTCTCCCTCTAGCATGTGTGAAAGCCGATAGGAGGGAGAGGGGAGAAGCTGCACACCGCACTGCAAGGCTACCACCCGCCCGCCTGCCACACCGAACTCCTTGCTGTCTGGGTCCCCTATCAGCGGCTCTGCCGGGAGCTTGGGGGGGCCACAAGAAGGGGAAGGCAAGGGTCAGATGCGCCCCTAGGCGGCAGTGCGCCCTAGGCGGCTGCCTAATTCGCCTAGTGGGTGCACCGGCCCTGCATACACAACATCTCTGCCTGCCCCTACCCTCTGCTGGCTATTTTGCTGTGTATTGTGAGTGAGTTAACATTACTAAAAAAACACTCTGTGATTGGTCAAGAGGAGGGGAGGGCAGGCACAGTGGCTGCATGCAACTTTGCAGCTGCTGGAGCTGAGACCAGAAGGTCCAGCATCGGAGATCTGGAGAAATGGAATCAGAGCACTGGAGCACTGGAGGTCTAGCGATAGCTATGCTCCTGGTGCTCTGTAAAAATTTAAATAGTTAATAAAAGAGATACGTTTACAAGGTGGTGTGCACTTCATTAACTTAACCCCAGTATTCCAGAACATTTTCAAAAGTGGTGGAATTCCTGGAGTCCAGCTTTAAACTCGAACCCTGCTAATCTCTGTTTGCATTAATTGGTCATTGGTGGTATAACCTATCACCAGTACAAATTTAGACACATTTCAGCCTTTTGTGTATAATATAAGCACCCTGGAATTTAAAGGTAACCTGTCAGAGTGACCATGTTTGTTAACAAATCCTGCTGTTTAAAGCTGAACTCCAGACAGATATAAAAACACACTGGGGTTGAGATATTAAAATTGAAGAGTGCAAAATCCAATGCAGCTCTGCAAAGAAACCAATCAGCTTCAGTTATTTGTTTCCTCAAAGCTTATTTGAATAAACTGAAGTTAAAAGCTAATTGGCTACCATTATATGTGTGTGCAGCCCACTGCATTAGGGTGTACACCCCAAAGCTCAAACACATATCCCTTTCTCTGCAGCCTCAGCTGCTTGGGACTGTGAAGTAATGGAAAGTGCTCTGTGCTGAGTGGCTTTCTGTTCATTCACAAACTGAAGCCTAGTAAACATAGTTTACTAGGCTTCAATTATGAATCAACACAGTGATCTGTGTTCATTTAGGGCCAGTAGATGGCATATTTACTAGCCTAGACCCTTCCCCTGCTCTCCATCATGAAACATCCCTCGCGGAAGCCACGGGGAGAGGAGAGGAGGGAAGCCTGCAGCACTGCGGGGCGAGAGGACCAACACAGGAGGAAGACCGAGCAGTAGGAGGAAACCGCACTGCACGTAGAGATTAGGGTGTGCCCAGGCACACCTTGCACCCTGCGACTGCCATGTACATCTGCACCAGGTTTGGAACTCTCCAATTTTAGTAAGTAAACCCAATTATGTCTAATTAAAAAAATGATGAAAAGTGTAATTTTACATACAGCTACCATAAGTACCTAAAGCTGTCCAGAAATCCTGTAATTCCTATCCAACAGCTCTTGGTTTTGATGAAGATGCAGAAGTGCTTTAGTCTGTCCTGTGAATGTTATTACGAGGGGAAGAAGAGGGAAGTCGTCATCAGTGTGCTGATACTTCACAGTATATAGCCAACTTTAAGGTTTATCTGTAGCCTTCACTTTCTTAAAACAGAGTATGCTGTTTGTGTCCCAGTGGGGGAGATTTCCCTTCACTTCCTGTCTCAAGGGCACAACAGGAACTGAGAGGCAGACAGTTGTCTTTAGAAAAGGTGCCCATGCCAGAAGATTTTCCTTCATCTACTGTTTTGGAGGCAACTGTAAAATTTTGGATTTCCTATCACTTTCTGCCTTGGTGGCAATGATCACCAAGATAAATAGAGAGGTGAATCCCCCAGCAGGAACACAGAAAGAAAAAAAGACCTATCTTGGGTTTCAGTACTTTTTGATGCAAGCCAAAACTAAGTTTTGGCTGTAGATATGCTTTAACAAAAAATTATAATAATTTTTGCTGTTGGTTTTAACATGAACCATAAAAGAAAACAAGGACAAATATACTGGAGATAAGTTTTATTGCTATAACTCGTCCATATAAATAAAACCTTTGAATTACCCATGACCTAAGAGAAGAATAAACCTTCCATTGGCAGCTTCACATATGAATTGTTAGATAAGATGTTTCAAATAATTTACGAGAGCAAACAGGAAGTACAAAGTGCCTTAAGGGAAACGTTTGATAAAAATATGAAGATATTTTTCAACTAGTTCCCCTGCTGAAAGTAATCATTGCCTCCTCCAATGATATGATCACTGAAAACCATACATTGAGAACATTGGGGCAAATTCCTAATACTTTAACCTGGTACACACTATTAATTTTTTTTTTTTTGATTCAACCCAGTTTGAGAAAAGAAACCTGTTAGCTCTGCTTAGAGCAGCTGTACTAACGATCCAGCATTAGTACAGCAATCTCCCCCACTGAGCTGTTGTGTTCTGACTGACGCCCCCCCCCCCCCCGCCAGACTCCAATCAACGCTCTCAGCTGGTTTTCTAGCATGCTTGTCCGACAGAAGCCGGCCAAACGGCATACACACGGGCCAAATGTCCGACGGTTTTTATTGAACCGGGCCGATGTCGGCCGGCATTGGGCCTATGTGTATGGGGCTTTACTCCCCCTTGGCTTTGGTTTTGCAACAATTGTTAACTATCAACCTGGGGAACCAGGGTATTTCTCTTGTCTGGGTTGTTGAGAACTTCCTGGCATGAGATGGTACATTTGATAGACATTTGGCTTCCAACATATCTCTCATTTGACAACCACTTTGTCATAGCAGATGCATGTTCAGGGCTGTATTTTCTATAATGTCAAGGGCTAAGGGCAGAAGCAGGTAGCACAAAACCTAAAAAAGTACAAACTGATAACTTTGGAGGGAAGGGTGTGCAGGGAATGCTGAGTGGAGTCAGGAGACTTGCTATAGCTTAAGAACCATGAAGCCATCTCTCTTAATTGATGTCTGTACAGTCAAAAAGTAGTTCAATAAATACCAGCACAGGGGGTATATCAGTTTCCACCAGATACACTAACTTCCACAATTATATTGGCAGGTTAATTGCCATCTCAAAAAATTGGCCTTGCAGTGACGGCCAGCATAATTTAACCAACTACCTATATGCCCAAGTTGTCATGGACACACTCTCTGGGGGCACATGATCTTGCTAGGTTGACCTATTGCACTAAGTAACACTCAAACTTCATGACCACTGTAGATCAGATGATACCAACCTTCTATGTCTGCCCGACCATCATACTCATCCTACCCCTTAATATTACTTCCAATTAATTAGGCCACACCTGAAATGGAGTACAAATGTCCATAGCAGCCTTCTTTATTAACAAAACACTTATTAAAATTAACATTATTTTCCCACAAAGATCTGAAACAACAATTTTCAGCCTGATTGGTCTTTTGACGGTCGCAGAAATCCAATACTATTCCACTTCTGCACTGCGGGCCCTTTTACCATAATAGGCCCCCAGCCGTGAACACCAGCTCGGAGACAACCACCACTACCCGCAGTGCAACCATTACCATATTCCAGTCAACCTATTTAACTGGAATACACCAGAGGGGCACATACCACCGATGAGTCCCCCAAAGCTTCCATCTCTAAAGTATTTTCTTACACCGTCCAAAAGACCAACCACCACCACTCGATCAACTGATCAGCTGCCATGACTTCCCCTACACATCCTGCACCAAAAGAAAAACAGACAAACACAGGGAGGGTGGGGAACTGCCTGCCTTGTCACCTGTCCCTCCACTGATGCCTGGGAGACCCCACCTCACCCTTAAATAAACTACCAAGCCCCTCCCCATCCTGTTGCTACCGGCCAATACCAACTCTCCCCCCTTTTCCACTTACACTGCCTTAACCTTATAGTTGCCAACCCTTATCACTCTGTCATGCCGGCCCTTCACTATCCACTCCATTTTATTCCACTCGCTCTGGGCCTTACTTTACGTCTACAAGTGTTGGAGTTGGACAACAGAGAAGAGGAATAACTCATAATACACAGGTCATTTTTATTTAACGTCCAACTCCAGGCACAAAAAGATTCCTCTCCCCCCAACACTGCAAAGGTTAAATGCTTTTAAACCTAGGGGTAGAGGATACAGCGAGAGTCTGTATTACTTACCTGACTGCCGCTCCAGCAAACTCAAGTGCTGTTCTCTTATTGCCAAAGCAACCTGATGAGTTTTACTTCGTCTTTTTTCCCCTGCAAAGTAAAAGCATAATGGGCTACTATGCATCGCATAGTAGCCCATTATGTGGCACCTACCTGCAAATGAAGCCGCAATGTCCTTGTTGTCCCCGCTGGTGACCGCATCCATCTTTGCTCCTCTTCCTTCTGGGGCCTCGGACTCCGGCTCTGTGACTGGCCAGGGCCGTGTGACGTCACTACCGTACATGCGTGTGGGAGCCATCAGCACTTGCGAATGAAGAAACAGCACGGAGGTCTGTTTCTTCACAGCACATGCGCCGACGACATCATCGGAGTACTATAAGGTAAATATCTCCTAAATGGCACACATTTAGGAGATATTTCCACTTCCTATAAGTAAGCCTTATTCTAGGCTTACCTATAGGTAAAAGTGACGACTGGGGGTTTACAACCACTTTAAGGCTATGGGTGGTCTCTCTACATCATGACATACAATACAGGACTATTAACCGGGGAAGGCAAGCTTGCGACTGCTTCAGAGAGTGGATTATAGAGGAGGCTGTTGGGGACTGGTCACACCACTGGAGGGAGCCTGCTGAGGCAAAGAAAAGGTAGGTAATGCAGCCTCTGAAAACTCTGAGACTTACAAGCTTCTTTTTTTTTTTTTTTGATGGGTTAACAATAAAAATGGCCGCAGCATTTACCCAATGAATCAATACAGAAAACACAGTGTACAGTTTGTCATTATAGTTTGAAATCAAAGTAGCAGTGCTTGGTCTAAGGATGGACATTAATAAACACGAGGATGGCAGTCTAAGAACAAGCAGATGGATTAAAGAGGGGTGGCCTCGCTTATTAAAAGAGATGTGTGGATGATTTTTTTTTTTTTTAATTATATTTACCTAGCTGGTGCAGCCGATGCTGCATCTGTCCCCCAGTGCCTCTAACACTAAGAACTGAGCAATCAAACACCGATCACTCGGTTTTCACAGCTCCCTGAGCATAGAGCTGCTGACTATCAGTCACCACTCTTTGCTTAGCCCCTCCCCCACGTTCATTGGGGCACTGCGCTGTGGAGGGGGCAGGAGCGGCCGGCTCAGGCTTTCAGTGGCTCGATAAGAGGCTGAGCTGGGTGGTGGTCCAGGCATGTGGGCGGATCCCAACTTCATTGTTGTGATTGTGCCCAAGCCTGGACTGGCTCTGTGACGTCAGCAGACAGCGGACTTTAGCCCGCTGTCTGCCGAAAACAGGTCACAGAAGTGCAGAACGAACTGCCCTCCTTTGATCCACAGGAGAAGTACAGCTAGACAAGCTTTAGCTGTACTTCTCCTTTAAAGCATGAAATATATTTTAATTTAAGTGGAGGATATGCTATCAATTCGAGAGTTGGTTAACAGTCTGGTTTGATGCCATTGGGTATATAGAAAACATTTCACTATTGATTGTTGGGTATTTATAGGCAAAGTTTGAATGAAAGATTCCCATGCATCAAAGAATTTTTGGACCCGTGATCCCTTGTGTAAGGAGGCCTCTCCCCATTCCATGCGGAAAACATATGATAGTTTGTTTATAAAGTAAGAAATGGTGGGAAGTTCAGGGTAGATCATTTATGTAGGGTGGCTTTCCGTGCACTCAACAAGCATTTAACCCCTGCAGCATAGGGGGCCCCATTGCAAGGGTCATTTTTGTGCCCACCGTTGAGCTTTAAAGTGCACGGGAAGATGGGGGGTTACAGAATAGCCAGAGTTATGCATTAAGGCACAATTATTGCTGACTCCCTGGTTTTCCCGGAAAGGAAATGTAAAATTAATCTATTGTTTTAATCTGCTTTATAACACTGCAATATTTACCTTTAACACACAGGGAGCTACACGTTCTTATATCCAGAGAGTCATCTCAGAGTGGCTTTAAGAGCGATGCAAATGTATAGTATAAATATTCATGCATACAAAGACAAATATACTAAAAGCATTTTATATTCTGACTTAATTGACTGCAGCCTGTATAGTTGCCCTGTCTTATGTAAAAGCTTGGCTTTGTATTGTAAGAGTCCCATAACTGGTGTGCCATATATGTTTCCAATAATTGTTATAGACTTCTTTGATGAGGCTCGGGATGATCCGTAAAGATATTTTTAGAACGGAGCAGTAAACAAGAGCCACATAAACTGTTTGAGTTCACAGAATTTTTTTATTGTATAACACATTGAACAGAATAAAACCCAGGGTCGCTGTGTAATGAAATCTGAAAAAAAAAATATGTATAACTTGATTTATGATCACTTACTGGGATTTTTCTGTTGCTAAGCAAAATTAAAAAAAAAAAAGCAACTTGTAAAAGAAGAGTCCTAATGCACACCAATATGCAAAACAGATGATGGGTAGTTGCTGGGCTTGTGCAATCCATTTCGTAACGAATCAAAATTCGGCCGAATTTTGCATCTTTCGGACATTTGGATGCATCCGAATAAAAAAAATAACGAATTTCAACAAATACGAAAGAAATTATAGCGGATAAAACAAATTAATTCGACATGATTCGGTAATCCGTTAAAGATCTAATAAAACAAAAGGTCAACTCAAAGTAAATCTTACAGTCCAATCAGCTGATTCATTTTGTGCTGGAGGTTGGATTACTGGCAAAGTGCATTCCTGAGAACTGAGTGAGAGGGGTGTTGTATTGTATTTGAGCAGAGGAGAAGAGATATTGTCATTGTGTGTGTTAATAGATTCAATAAACAAACGACTTTCCAAACTACAAATCATTATCACAAATCAATATACATATAAATATCGAATTTCAACTAATATGAAAGAAATTATAGCGGATATAACGAATGAATTTGACATGATTCGGTAATCCGTTAAAGATCTAATGAAACAAAAGGTCAACTCAAAGTAAATCTTACAGTCCAATCAGCTGATTCATTTTGTGCTGGAGGTTGGATTACCGGCAAAGTGCATTCCTGAGAACTGAGTGAGAAGGGTGTTGTATTGTATTTGAGCAGAGGAGAAGAGATATTGTCATTGTGTGTGTTAATAGATTCAATAAACAAACGACTTTCCAAACTACGAATCATTATTACGAATGTATATACATACATAAATGTCGAATTTCAATGAATACGAACAAAATTATAGCGCATATAACGGTAACATAACGAATATAACAGAATGAAATTATGTATTTTACGAATGACAACAAACCGAAACTAAACAAAATTTTCCGTTGTGCACAAGTCTAGTAGTTGCATCTACAAGCACCTCATCCTGTGATTGAATCTTGACAAATATTACAAGAAATTGGGCTTTTGATGGTGTTTAACCAGTTAAGGACCAGCCGCCACAGTTGTATTGCGGCAGGTTGGCTCTCCTGGGTGAATGGCCATCATTGTACATCGGCCGATTTAAGACCACTAGGGGGCGCGCCCCTGCGGCGCGATGCCGGAGCCGATGCACGCGATGTCCGCGGGCCACCCGCGATCGTTCCTGAGAGAGACAGTACTGTCGATGTAAACAGAGAGATATCCGTTCTGTCAGGGGAGGAGAGACAGATCTGCTGTTCCTAGTGATTAGGAGCAGCGATCTGTCTCCTCCTCCAGTCAGTACACTGTCCCCACAGTTAGAAACACCTCCCTAGGGGACACTTAACCCCTTGATCGCCCCCTAGTGTTAACTGATTAGCTGCCAGTGACATTTATACAGTAATCAGTAGCTATTTTTAACACTGATCGCTGTATAAATGTCAATGGTCCCAAAAACGTGTCAAAAGTGTCTGATCTGTCCGCTGCATTGTCGCAGTGCAACTTAAAATCGCTGATCACCGCCATTACTAGTACAAAAAAATTGAATAATAAAAATGGCATAAATCTATCCCCTATTTTGTAGACGCTATAATTTTTGCACAAACCAATCAATATACGCTTATTGCACTTTTTTTTACAAAAAATATATAGAAGAATACATATCAGCCTAAAATGATGATGATTTGGGGGGGGTTATTTATTATAGCAAAAAGTTAAAAATATTGGTTTTTTTTTTCAAAATTGTCAGCCTTCTTTTGTTTATAGCGCAAAAAAAACCCTGCAGAGGTGATCAAATACAACCAAAAGAAAGCTCTATTTGTGGGAAAAAAAGTATGTCAATTTTGTTTGGGTGTAACGTTGCACGGCCGCACAATTGTCAGTTAAAGCAACGCAGTGCCGTATCACAAAAAATGGCCTGGTCATTAAGGGGGCAAATCTTTCCGGTCCTTAAAGCGGTTGTATACCCGCTGTCTTTTTTTTTTTCTACACTTGCAAGGGAAAAGGCATAATGTGCTAGTATGCGCCGCTAGTATGCTAGTATGCACCGGGAATGCATAACATTCCCTCATATGAATCTACCACCTTGGAATCCCAATAACCAGTTGTATATAGGTCATTTTAAAGCTCCAGGTAAAATGATTACTCTCAGTATCTGACTTGAACAACTGCAAATGAAGATTATATATCAATTATAAGGTATCCAGAGGAGTTTCTGTGAATCTCTACGCGTTTCATGGAAATCCCCCAAGAGTGGGTAAGTTTAGGAGATATTCCTTGTACCTACAGGTAAGCCTTTTTATAAGCTTACCTGTAGGTACAAGTGTCCAATTGGCTGAAAGATGGAACAACAGAATGCACAAGAGAGCGAGGATAGGGGTCATATCAAAGGGACAGGTAAATAATTTGAGCTTTATTTATGTTTTTTTTTTTTCTTACAACTGAGTCACTTTAAGTGATAAATACATTGTGCTAAAATAGTCTCCTCCTCCCCCTTCCATATGCCTCTGTCGCAATAAACAAAATGTAACCCTGTACCTTAGAATTTAATTAGCATTTTCAGAAAAGGTCAGCATTGGCAGCTAATACAGTGCCTTGAAAAGTATTCATAACATAGTATTAAGACATAACTCCAAGCAAAGAACTAAGTACATGTAGATGGAAACCTTGATTGGGAGATCCCCATTGCATGTACTTGGGTAACTATGTGAAATGGCCATTTTTGTGTACATACAATCCGTCGTGTATTTCTTAATCTGATATGCTAATTGCAATCTCTTTGCAGCAAACCTATCCTCTGAAGAAGACCCCTATGAAACGGGTCGAAATGCGTCAGCCTGTGTCATACATTAGAGATTTAGTCATATAATGTTATGTACATTTTTTGCGTTTGCTACATTTGCACTTTTGGGTATATCCCCTTTAGAGCTCATACTTTAACTTTCATGGAATTATTGTATGCCAATAATTTTTAAATAAAGAATAAATGTTCCAATTTACCTACCATTTATTTACCTTGCTGCTTGAAAACCCCTTTGGGGGAACTTTCCCATTATAGAGCTAAGTACACTAATGAAATACATATAAGGAATGTTTTTTACCTGCCAAAGAATTTGTATTTCTGCCCACCAGTGTTCTGAGATTTACACAGCTCTGTCTGGAAGAGGAGGAGACTCAACGTTCTCCTGCTACAATTGGGTAGAACTTACAGGTCTTGTGACTCTAGAGTGAAAAGAGAAGCAGCACATTGATATGCTCATCGATGAGCATGTCACTTGCCAGCACACCTGATTGGCTCCTTGCATTGTTTCTCATTCCTTCAGCATGATTCCTGCTGTGCAGGGACTGCAAGAGGCTCATGTCAAATCAAATTCAGGTACTTGCACTGCTTTTATTTAAAATACTTTTGATAATGTATTAATACCAACCAACTGAACTGCATTAATTTGTGTCTTGTATATCTACCCGAAGTTCAACTTTAAAACTCACTCATATGGTGGGTAAAGAAAAGAATCACCACCTTTAAAATAATGACATCTTGTTGCTTCGCAGCCTGAAATGAAGACAGACACAGTTTTTGTTTTATCCAGCTATTTTTACTAGTGCTAGTACCAGTTTACTAATAACTTTTAACATCCAAGTGAAAGATATAACACCAACATGTAAAAAAAAAAAGAGTCGGATAAAGGATCACCCCCATTGTGTCAGTATTTTGTTAGACCACATTTACACCCTTTAGTCTGTTGGGATATGTCTCTACTAACTTTACACATCCAGACTTTACACGCTCTTCTTTGCAGAACTGCTCAAGTTCAGTTAAATTTGATGACCATTTGTGGACTGCTGTCAAGTCATTCCACAGATTTTCAATGGGGTTTAAGTCTGGGCTCTGGCTAGGCCATGCAAGGACATTTCTCCCTCAACCACTGTGTGATCATTTTTGCTGTGTGCTTTGGGTCATTGTCATGTTGGAAGGCATACCTTCTTCCTATTGACAACTTTCTGGCAGAGGGCAGCAGAGTTCCCTTAAGAATTTGATGGTATTTTACCCTATCTATTTTTCCTTCTATCCTGACAAGTGCTCCAGTCCCTGCTGCAGAGAATCATCCAGTAACAGGATATTACCACCTCAATGCTTTACTGTAAGAATGGTGTTATTTGGATGGTGAGCTGTACTTGGTTTCCGCCAGACACATTGTTTTGTTTTGACGCCAAATAATTTAATCTTAGTGTCATCCCAACCCCAAATGATATGTTTCTTGGGGAAAATCTGCTGCCCTCTGCCAGAAAGTTGTCAAAGAGAAGAAGGTTTACCTTTCAAATGACAATGACCCAAGGAACACAGCAAAAAATACCATACAGTGGTTGAAGGAGAAAAAGGTGAATGTCCTTGCATGGCCTAGTCAGAGCCCAGACTTAAACCCCATTGAAAATCAGTGGACTGACTTGAAGACTGCAGTCCACAAATGGTCACCATTAAATTTAACTGAACTTGAGCAGTACTGCAAAGAAGAGTGGGCAAATATTGCAAAGTCTAGATGTGCAAAGTTAGTAGAGACATATCCCAACAGACCCAGTGATTCTGTTTTTGATTTTTTTTCTGACATGTTGGTGTTATATCTTTCATTTGGATGTTATAAGTTGAACTAGTAAATACACCTGGATAAAACAAAAACTGTGTCCGTCTTCATTTCAGGCCGCAAAGCAACAAAATTTGATTATTTGAAGGGAGGGGTGATTCTTTTCCATACCCACTGTATGTTAGTTATGCCCACTGTATGCCACTATATACTGCCATGTTTATCCTTCATGGTGACCCAGGGTCTTTCATAACCCTAGCAAGGCTGTCGTATATGCTAATAAACACCCCAACCTTTCAAGAACTTTGACTGCCAGCAGGTTTTGGCTATGGTTGGAATCCTGACTCAGTGGGAAACTCCTGTAAGCAGGCACACCCAGGTCATCATGGAGCACTCACCTCACAATTGGCCAGCCAGCAGCAGGGGATCGGATTATATCATCTCTTCCTACTACTGGCTGCAGCTATTCATAATGCAGCTGCCAAGATATTATATAGTTGAATATTTCCTTGCAACGGCATGCAGAGTGGGGAAGCAGCTGCAAACAAGAGAAAACTTTGAATCGTCTCCAGGAGAAGCGGAGACGCAGACTGTTACATCCCCCAATGTATACATAGTAGTGTTTTTTGTATGAAGAACTTGGATGTTTTTTTGTTTTTTTTCAAAATGTGTTGAGGGGACTTAATAATATCATTAGCTTAGAAGCTGTTTTTTTTTGTTCTTTTCTTCTTTTTGAACAATTTAAGCTATAGGGGTTTTTCTAGCATAAAACAGCATGGTATTTTTACCAGAAGTAGTGGTCTCTCAACTCAACATTTTGCCACCAGCTTTGCTGTAGAATATGGATACAGTGGGGCAAAAAAGTATTTCGTCAGCCACCAATTGTGCAAGTTCTCCCACTTAAAAAGATGAGAGAGGCCTGTAATTGTCATCATAGATATACCTCAACTATGAGAGACAAAATGTGGAAACAAATCCAGACAATCACATTGTCTGATTTTTGAAAGAATGTATTTGCAAATTATGGTGGAAAATAAGTATTTGGTCAATATCAAAAGTTCATCTCAACACTTTGTTATATATCCTTTGTTGGCAATGACAGAGGTCAAACGTTTTCTGTAAGTCTTCACAAGGTTGTCACACACTGTTGCTGGTATGTTGGCCCATTCCTCCATGCAGATCTCCTCTACAGCAGTGATGTTTTGGGGCTGTCGCTGGGCAACACGGACTTTCAGCTCCCTCCAAAGGTTTTCTATGGGGTTGAGATCTGGAGACTGGCTAGGCCACTCCAGGACCTTGAAATGCTTCTTACGAAGCCACTCCTTCGTTGCCCGGGCGGTGTGTTTGGGATCATTGTCATGCTGAAAGACTCAGCCACGTTTCATCTTCAATGCCCTTGCTGATGGGGGGAGGTTTGCACTCAAAATCTCACGATACATGGCCCCATTCATTCTTTCATGTACACGGATCAGTCGTCCTGTTCCCTTTGCAGAGAAACAGCCCCAAAGCATAATGTTGCCACCCCCATGCTTCACAGTAGGTATGGTGTTCTTTGGTTGCAACTCAGCATTCTCTCTCCTCTAAGCACAACAAGTTGTGTTTCTACCAAACAGTTCTACTTTGGTTTCATCTGACCATATGAAAATCTCCCAATCCTGTTCTGGATCATCCAATGCTCTCTAGCAAACCTCAGACGGGCCCGGACATGTTCTGGCTTAAGCAGGGGGACACGTCTGGCACTGCAGGATCTGAGTCCCTGGCGGCGTAGTGTGTTACTGATGGTAGCTCTTGTTACGTTGGTCCCAGCTCTCTGCAGGTCATTCACTAGGTCCCCCCGTGTGGTTCTGGGATTTTTGCTCACCGTTCTTGTGATCATTTTGACCCCACGGGGTGAGATCTCTTGCGTGGAGCCCCAGATCATGGGAGATTATCAGTGGTCTTGTATGTCTTCCATTTTCTAATTATTGCTCCCACAGTTGATTTCTTCACAGCAAGCTGCTTGACTATTGCAGATTCAGTCTTCCCAGCCTGGTGCAGGTCTACAATTTTGTTTCTGGTGTCCTTCGACAGCTCTTTGGTCTTCACCATTGTGGAGTTTGAAATGTGACTGTTTGAGGTTGTGGACAGGTGTCTTTTATACTGATAACAAGTTCAAACAGGTGCCATTAATACAGGTAATGAGTGGAGGACAGAGGAGCCTCTTAAAGAAGAAGATACAGGTCTGTGAGAGCCAGAAATCTTGCTTGTTTGTAGGTGACCAAATACTTATTTTCCACCATAATTTGCAAATAAATTCTTTCAAAAATCAGACAATGTGATTGTCTGGATTTGTTTCTACATTTTGTCTCTCATAGTTGAGGTATACCTATGATGACAATTACAGGCCTCTCTCATATATTTAAGTGGGAGAACATGCACAATTGGTGGCTGACTAAATACTTTTTTGCCCCACTGTAATTGGCAATCATGTGGTGCAATGATATTTCCAATAGAATTTGGTTTGTTGAGCAAATTTCAACATTAGAAGGTGGAAAGAATAAAGTAGGAGAGATAGGTTCAGGTTTAGGTGGAATTTGGTGATTAGATAAGTAGGAAGAGAGTGATATGGCATCTGGTGGTCTTCTGCTGTATTCCTAATTGACTCAAAAAGTTATCTAGTCAGCCCCTCTCCATTTTACTTCTGCATTTGTATCAACTAATTTAAGAGGTTCAAAAAAGCAAGGTTAAATAATTCATAAAGCAAGAGTTTAAATGGTACATACAGGGTCTAGAATAAGGTGGTAACTAGTCTACATGAATGTTTGGGCTGCAAATACTCTTCTTGAACCCATAAGAGCCAATGGCCCAGCAACAACTGCTCCTCCTTAAAGATCCACTGTGTACTTCCCTAATTCTCTGTAGAGAATAGTGCGCTGTTTCTTCTCACTTCTCTTTATTTTAAAAGCCAATTTCCTATTATATATCACTTGAACATCTAGAAAACGTATAAGATGAAGAATGAATGGAGTGAGAATGAATTAGGACCTCAAAGCTAAATTGGTTAGTCCAGCCATTGTCAAACCGTGGTTGCTCCAGAGGTTTCTAGGGGTCCCTTGAGCTGTCGCTAATTGACCTCCAATCTAATGGTGTCTTCATAGTAGCACGATCCCAAGGAATCATTCAGCTGTCTGTAAGGTGGCATTATAACCACCACTGTAAAGGTTCCTCTGGGGTAAAAAGGTTGAGAGAGGCTGAGATAGTTTTTGTTTATATGGAACAGAGCAAACTGTGGAACCCCAACATCTAGCTCTCATCAGTACAAGGTCTTACAGGTAGTCAGTGGTCATTATAACGGCTTGAATAGAGTTTTGTGTTTCTGATGAATGTCTCTTGCAGCACATCTATAAGATAAAATTCAAACAACGTCAATATTTAGAGATAAAACATGACTTTCACTTGTAAAATAGACCCTTTTGGGACTTTTCACACAATCAGCCCATAAAAAAGTCAACATGTGGATGGGCTGTGAGATGAGCCATGAACGGGAGCCTGTGGGAGGTTTGCTTTAAAAGTGTTTTCGATGTAATCAGAATGATAGCAGATGGCTATTGTTTATGTTGCAGAGCCTTTGTTTAATATCATCCTACACATTTGGAAATTGTATATAACATTAATGGCAGTAATCTTTTTACTTCTGCTAAATGTGGAGTAAAGAGCACCTGTAAATGCAACAAGGACAAATAATCTCGGCCATCCGAGACTCTCCCTTCTGATTGGCTGAGACACAGCAGTGGCGCCATTGGCTCCCGCTGCTGTCATTCAAAGTCAGTTAACCAATCAGGAGAGAGAGTGGGGCGGAGCCGAACCGCAGCTCTGTGTCTGAATGGACACACAGAGCTGCAGCTTGGATCAGGTGCTCCCATAGCAAGCTGATTGCTGTGGGATCACTAAACAGGAGCGAGGTACCTAAGAAGAGGAGGATCTGGGCTGCTCTGTGCAAAATCACTGCACAGAGCAGATAAGTATAACATGTTTGTTATTTTTAAAGAAACAAAAACAAGACTTTAGACTGTATGCCTTATCATCTCTGTTTTTTTTTAAAAACTCCTTGTAACGCCCTGGGGTTTAGTCAGGGAGCTTTTCATAAATTTACTTGCCAGGAGTAGTTACCCTGGCCAATTGCTAGAGATCCATTGATTTCGCCCTAAGTTTGGCCTGGTGGCACTTTTCTCTTCTACTGCTAGGTGGCCGGGTACTTGGTGGTACTAGATTCGAGAAGGGAAACCTAAGGTCAGGTTACGGGTATATGGGGTATCTCAGCCAATGAGCAGGGGTTTGCTTGAATCCCTTGGCCTGCCGGGAGAACCTATATATTCGGGTGAGGTCAGGTGATCTGTGTTTGGTGCCACCTGGACGGCTGTCTGGGTGGATGTGTGTTGTATGCCCCGGCTGCTAGGCCGGAGATTGGGCCTATCCTGGGGGCATCTGGCTCCCAGGCTGTTTGAGGGTCTATCCAGAAGTAAGAGGGCAGGGCAGGGTTGGGATTGCAGCTTGAAGTCCAACCATAAGTGACAGTCCTGCTGGCCGGAGAGCCTGTCAATGGTCAGAGGTAGAAGGGAAGCTGTTGCCACAAAGGGACCAACCACTTTTACCATGGACCACAGGGAGTAACTGAAGCAAGTACCGGATCAGTATTCTCACAGAACGGGCACGGTGGAGAAACGGGAAACTTGAGGCAGTGATCAAGTCAGGGACCCAGCCAGCAAAAGTGACGTTTGCAGAGCAGTCTTGTGAGTCAAGCCAGGGACTGAGTCGGTTAGCAGGGGTGAAGCTTGAGAAGTATCTGGAGTGCCAAGCTAGGGACCCAGCAGGGAAGCGTGGGTGACGCTTGAGAGAGATACCACCGCACAGCTTTGAGGAGCTCCATGGATTCAGAGTCAGTGAATCAGAGGGTCCAGTGAGAGAGTCCAGGAGCTCAAGGGGCTGAAGAACTACAAGTAGAAGTTGTAGAGAAGTAAAGAGCACTGTGACGAGTTGTGTTAGGAACTGTTAAAGACTGTTGCCATAAGAGACAGCAATCCTGCACGTGCAGATGTGGCGCCTTGCTGGGGGCCTTTCCCTGTACAGTTGTCCTCCTATTGAAATCTC
Source organism: Lithobates clamitans (assembly GCA_037952925.1). Lineage (NCBI taxonomy): Eukaryota > Metazoa > Chordata > Amphibia > Anura > Ranidae > Lithobates > Lithobates clamitans. The sequence continues at coordinate 3,671,399 of JBBGZY010000099.1, read as the reverse complement.
AGGGTCTGCTAATTGAAATTGCAAATGCTTAAGGGTGTCCTGGCCTTAACCCTTTTTCCTATCAAAGTATAAAAAGGACTGTCAAGAGAAATAAAACCTCTTTTATATCCAAGAAGTGTTTGGTGCCCAATAACTTTATCCACCTATGCCTCACAACCCACCACATACAGAAGGATGTCAGCTATCTTTGGCCCTGAAGGTTCTCATTAGACTGGAGGAGGCTAGAGACTTTGCTACAATCTATTTGCCAATTTACTTGAGGCTTGACGTTTGATAGTAGACCTAAAGACAGACTTGAAGTTTGATAGCAGACCTGGAAGGGCATGGGATGTAGACACTAAAGCTGTACTCTGGACACAAATTAATTCTGTACTGAGAGCAAAGCTGTCTGAGAGATCCAACAGGTCCTTCCACTACAGGCTATCTATCTAAAGCTCCAGGGGGCAGATAGAAAGATCAGTCACCCGACACCAGGAGAGAGAGCAGCAGTGACCGGTCTTAATTACAGGAAGCTCCTACACAGAGGCAAAGTGCAGGAGTTGTTATCAGCTGGATTACTCTGTAGATGTAGAATGGTAGGAGGAATAGTTGAACCATGTAGAACCATATAAAGATGGACATCGTTCTCATATTTAGCCTGGATTTCAGCTTTAACTGGTTGTGGGATTTAAACCCTCATTAATCAATGTCTGTAAAACACTACATGATATGTTGGCACTATATAAACAATGGCAATAAAAATACTGCAGATGAACAGTTGATAGTGGAGGAAACACATAAGAGCGTTGTGTTCTGACTGCAAGAGTGTTCCGTTCAGTGAAGTCCTCCTAAAACATCAAATAACGTTTTCACTTCAACTCTGGTATCTAACAAAGTCTGCCAGTATAAATAGTAACGATTTAATATTAATGTGGCAAAACAGCATAAACAGCAATAGCGAAGCACAAACAATACAAATTGAAAAAGGATGGGGGCAGAATACAGAGTAACAGCACTCCCAGGGCTTTTGGCAGCTGTTTTGGATCATCTTTTTAAGAAACACAACTTGGTTGCTTGGAAGCGATTGCACTGGAGTATTTGTTTTTATAAGGTCATCATAGAAATCACATGTTTAGCAATGAACTTGCTTGGTGAAGTTTACAGCAGCTGGAGGATATTTTGTAAGCTACATTACCAATCACCATTCTGCTCAATTAATCAGCGAAGTGCAACTTCAAAAAGTAGACAGTTGATTGACAGCTCTATTTCACCAATGGCTTCCGCAGCTGTCGGTTCGGGGAGGAAGAGCTTGTTTATTCAGGCTCATCTGTAATGGATATTGATCAGTCAAATTATCTCAACCTACAAAGAATGTCAAGGATGTTCTTAATGTCCGGCAACATTTTGAAACCCACCATTTGTGCAACAGTTTAAAGCACAATTTCATCTTTAGTAATGTTGTCCTTTAATCCCCCTATCCCCTTGAGTGCAGCCCACCTGAGATAATACTCACTTCCTCTCCAATCCATCAATTTTTTCATCTGACAAGCCTGACAAGGCCCTTTTCTGGATGAAATTGCCACTGGGCGCACTGACTCCAGGTTGGCAGCACTCCACAAAATAAGGACCACCCTCAGGAAAAGGGAAAGGACCCAGAGTTAAGAATCCATAGACATACAATCCAATGAGGGTGCCGAACAAGCGTCCAAGAGTTTGAGGTAATTTAATGATAAATGAAGCTAATGCATTTGGGGACCAACCACATTTCTGCTTCATTACGGCTTAAGCATTTTGACTGTCCCTAAATGGACTCAGGTGAGCAGATACCAAATAAATCTACACTGTGATATACGGCTGGGGAAATTTCAGATGGACAAGTTACGCCAGTGTGATTGAATGCAGCAAAGGACTCCAAAATGAGGGAATCCCTGGTTGTCATCAGAATTAGTATGTCCATTGGAAGATTCTGGTCTGGTGGCAACCCAAAATATGAGATTCTTGTTCACACTTGGTAATAACAGGAACACAGACAGCAATAAAACCTGACAGAAGTTCAAATCCTTCTCCACTCTATCCAAATAAAAAATTTCACCTTAAGACCCCTTTCACATGGGCGTTCCAATCAGGTCCGCTTGTCAGTTTTTCCTGGCGGACCTGATCGGAAAGATCCATTCATCCCTATGGACAGGCACAAGTCTGTTTACACTCACCTACCTTCGGGACCCATTAGGTCCGCTAAAAAATATGGAGGGGGACTCTGTCCTCTTCCATTTACGCAAAGCCGGTCAGAGTTATGCCCCGTACACACTGTCGGATTTTCCGGCGGAAAATGTGTGATAGGACCTTGTTGTCGGAAATTCCAACCGTGTGTAGGCTCCATCACGGATTTTCCGACACACAAAGTTTGAGAGCAGGATATAAAATTTTCCGACAACAAAATCCGTTGTCGGAATTTCCGATCGTGTGTACACAAATCCGACGCACAAAGTGCCACGCATGCTAAGAATAAATAAAGAGATGAAAGCTATTGGCTACTGCCCCGTTTATAGTCCCGACGTACGTGTTTTACGTCACCGCGTTCAGAATGATCGGATTTTCCGACAACTTTGTGTGACCGTGTGTATGCAAGACAAGTTTGAGCCAACATCCGTCGGAAAAAACCCTAGGATTTTGTTGTCGGAATGTCCGATCAATGTCCGACCGTGTGTACGGGGCATTAGTGTTTACTCCTGGCCAATCCTACAGCGAAGTGGGCTCTATCTGGATTCGCTCTGTAGAAACTGAGTGGACATGGATGTGTCATCCACCTGGTCTGCTCCAATTAGCAGGGGATCTGCAAAATGTTGTTTCGGAACTGAATCTGACCAGTAAGAAAGGGGCCTTAGGCAGGCCATAGATTATGCAATTTTCTCTCTTTCCACCATGAATTTCGATCCATATATGACCAGCTTTAGTTATACTTATAAAAAAGAAATCAAATGCAGATCATATGTTACATTTTTATTTTTGGGTTAGATATACTTTAAGAGAAACCGGGTGGCCTCTCTGCCACAAGCGCAGTGTTCTCTGGATAATATTACCAGGTCTCTGGTTGCATTTGCGAGTTGCCTGTAGCTGCTCATTAAGGTAACGATTTGGATTGGGATGGCCAGACCACCTTCTTGGCTTCTCATATGGATGGAAACATTGAGTAAGGGGGGATTCTCTAGAGGTGGAAAACCTCTTTAAGACCACTGTTTATTTTATAATAGTGTAGTGTTGGCAAGATTACTTTTTACCACTACGGCTTCTCTTTGGAGTTTTGCAGAACTGGCTGGCTAGCAGCCACACTTTTGCTCGCTGATATGTTCTCACATACCTTTTCTGTTACAGCTGAGGAATCCATTCCTCCTCTTTAAACAATATAAATAAAAGATTGCTGGATTCTCGGCAAGGGTATGGAAACACTTGATGCGGTGCTAACATCTGTGTTAAATGGCCCTTTTTTTCCTGATTCAGCAGGGCGGCACTCTTAATTATAGACTTAGCTATCCTAAATCATTGTGATTGGTAGATCTGCTCGTCATGCCAGCCTTCATTAACATGCCTGTATGGCAGTATTGCTATTGAGAGCCAAGGTTAAAGTAGTATTAATTGCTTAGTGGTTTTTAGTTTAACCCATTAAGCACAATAAAAAACATTTCCCTGCTTTCTCAGTGCCACTTCCAGTCTTCACAGGAAAGAGTTAACAATTGACAGTGCAGTCTCCAGTCTGTTAGCTGAGGGGGAGGAGAAGGGGAGTGTCTTGCCATCTTAGGTCGTGGGCTGTATGCTTCTATAGATGCACACAGTGCAGAGAGACACAAACTGAAACATAGGCAAGGATTAAAAGATAAAAAAGCTGCGTACGCTAGAAACAAATTGAGGGTTTAATATCACTTTAGGGAGGCCCAGCTCTTTCAACCACCTCTGTGTCTTATAGCAGTATTCCCCAAACTACGACCTGGGCCGGGTGCAACTCCCACTAACACCAATAAGGAGGCGCCGTTGCTCCCACTTAAAGCAATAACGGGGCACTATTCCTCTCACTGATATAAACAATGGAACACTATTCCTTCCACTGACATCAAAGAGGGGGCACTCTTCTTCCACTGACACCAATGATGGGGCACTATTCCTTCCACTGACACCAATGATAGAGCACTATTCCTTCCACTGACACTAATGATGGGGCACTATTCCTTCCACTGCCACCAATGATGGGGCACTATTCCTTCCACTGACACTAATGATGGGGCACTATTCCTCCCATTGACACCAATGATGGGACACTATTCCTCCCACTGACAACAATGATGGGGCACTATTCTTTCCACTGAAACCAATGATGGAGCACTATTTCTTCCACTGACACCAATGATGGGGCACTATTCCTTCCACTGACACTAATGATGGGGCACTATTCTTCCCATTGACACCAATGATGGGGCACTATTTCTCCCACTGACACCAATGATGGGGCACTATTCTTCCCATTGACACCAATGATGGGACACTATTTCTCCCACTGACAACAATGATGGGGCACTATTCCTCCCACTGACAACAATGATGGAGCACTATTCCTCCCACTTACACCAATGATGGAGCACTATTCCTTCCACTGACACCAATGATGGGGCACTATTCCTCCCACTGACACCGATGGGGCACTATTCCTCCCACTGACACCTATGGGGCACTATTCCTCCCACTGACACCTATGGGGCACTATTCCTCCCACTGACACCTATGGGGCACTATATCTTCCACTGACACTAATGATGGGGCACTATTCAACTTCCTACTGATCACCAAGCTTGAGGCATTGTTTACTCCCACTGACATTTTCTTCTCTCACTGGCCACAGTCCAGGTCTTCCTAAAGTCTGAACAACGGTAAACTGGCCAATTTTTTAGAAAGTTTAGAAGACTCCTGCCTTATAGAAAAAAATAACAAATATCAAAGTCAGTACATCACAGAGCTGAACAATATGTTTGAAAAGGTTTCATGGAATACATACACTGACATACAAGTGCATCCGGAAAGTATTCACAGCGCTTCACTTCTTCCACATTTTGTTATGTTACAGCCTTATTCCAAAATGGATTAAGTTCATTATTTTCCTCAAAATTCTACAAACAATCCCCATGATGACAACGTGAAAGAAGTTTGTTTGAAATCTTTGCAAATTTATTAAAAATAAAACAAATCACATGTACAAAAGTATTCACAGACTTTGCCATGACACTTAAAATTGAGCTCCAGTGGATGCATCCTGTTTCCACTGATCATCCTTGAGATGTTTCTACAACTTGATTGGAGTCCATCTGTGGTAAATTCAGTTGATTGGACATGATTTGGAAAGGCACACACCTGTCTATATAAGGTCCCACAGTTAACAATGCATGTCAGAGCACAAACCAAGCCATGAATTCCAAGGAATTCTCTGTAGACCTCCTGGACAGGATTGTATTGAGGCACAGATCGGGGAAGGGTACAGAAAAATGTCTGCAGCATTGAAGGTCCCAGTGAGTACAGTGGCCTCCATCATCTGTAAATGGAAGAAGTTTGGAACCACCAAGACTCTTCCAAGAGCGGTCCGCCCGGCCAAACTGAGTGATCAGGGGAGAAGGGCTTTAGTCAAGGAGGTGACCAAGAATCCGATGGTTATTCTGACAGAACTCCAGTGTTTCTCTGTGGAGAGAGAGGAATACCTTCCAGAAGAACAACTATCTCTGCAGCACTCCACCAATCAGACCTGTATGGTAGAGAGGCCAGACGGAAGCCACTCATCAAGAAAAGGCACATGACAGCCCGCCTGGAGTTTGCCAAAAGGCACCTGAAGGACTCTCAGACCACGAGAAACAAAATTCTTTGGTCTGATGAAACAAAGATTGAACTCTTTGGCCTGAATGGCAAACGTCATGTCTGGAGGAAACCAGGCACCGCTCATCACCTGGCCAATACCATCCCTACAGTGAAGCATGGTGGTGACAGCATCATGCTGTGGGGATGTTCTTTAGCAGCAGGAAGTGGGAGACTAGTCAGGATTGAGGGAAAGATGAATGCAGCAATGCACAGAGAAATCCTTGATGAAAACCTGCTGCAGAGCGCTCTGGACCTCAGACTATGGCAAAGTTTCATCTTCCAACAGGTCAACAACCCTAAGCACACAGCCAAGATAACAAAGGAGCGGCTATGGGACAACTCTGTGAATGTCCTTGAGTGGCCCAGCCAGAGCCCAGACTTGAACCTGATTGAACATCTCTGGAGATATCTGAAAGCGGCTGTGCACCGATGCTCCCCATCTAACCTGATGGACCTTGAAAGGTCCTGCAAAGAAGAATGGGAGAAACTGCCCAAAAATAGGTGTGCCAAGCTTGTAGCATCATACTCAAAAATATTTGAGGCTGTAATTGGTGCCAAAGGTGCTTCAATCAAGTATTGAGCAAAGGCTGTGAATACTATTACATGGGGTTTTTTTTCCAATTTTTATTTTTAATAAATTTGCAAACATTTCAAACAAACTTCTTTCATGTTGTCATTATGGGGTATTATTTGTAGAATGTTGAGTAAAATAATGAATTTAATCCATTTTGGAATAAGGCTGTAACATAACAAAATGTGGAAAAAGTGAAGCGCTGTGAATACTTTCCGGATTTACTGTACATTTTGTAAGCTCCTATGAGCAGGGCCCTCCTATTCCTCTTGTATCAAATATTATTATTATTAATAGTAAGAAGAAGAATACTTAACCACCTCCCACCCGACCACTGCACATATACGGCCGGGTGGGTGGTTCCTCCTTCAGAGTTGAACGTTCAGGAAGGAGGGGGATCGCGCAGCGGCGCAATCCCGATGTGCTTGTGTCACCCGGACACGGCGCATCTCCGATCGGCAGGAGGGCTCTGTGATTGGCCCTCCTGATCACATGATGCCTGTGTCCAATCACAGCCATCATGTGACGTAAATAGAGAGCCGGTTTCTAGGCGATGTGTCAGTGAGGAGAGGAGAGCGGATCGCTGCAACCAGCCGGTGATCAGTGAGTATGAGCTGTTTTTTTACAGCTTTTTACACACTGATCACCGGCCCAGTGTCCCCACACAATGTTCCCAAAATAGTGTCCCCAAAACACTGTCACCACACACATGTCCCCACACAGTAAAAACACCTGTCCCCCACATATGTAACAGTAAAATCATATGTCCCATTGATCATCTGCACACATATGTCTGTGATCACCTGCGCACATCTGTACATGATCATCTGCGTACATCTGTCCGTGATCACACAAACCAATTATTATATATTTAACGGGATTTTTTTTTACCAAAGACATGTAGCAGAATACATCTTGGCTTAAATTTATGACAAAATTCGATTTTATTGGATTTCTTTTAAAATAGAAAGTAGAAAATATTGGTTTTTTTTCAAAATGTCCACTCTTTTTTTTTGCTTATATCGCAAAAAATAAAAAACGTAGTCATGAATAAATACCACCAAAAGAAAGCTCTATTTGTGTGAGCAAAATGATAAAAATTTAATTTGGGTACAGTGTTGCATGGCCGCGCAATTGTCATTGAAAGTGTGAGAGCGCTGAAAGCTGAAAATTGGCCTGGGAAGGAGAGGGGTGAAAGTGCCCGGTATTGAAGTAGTTAATTAATGAAAGTGCCACTACCAAGCAAGGTCTATTTGTTTTTTAAGGTGAAGTACAGCCAAATCTTGTTTGGCTGTTCTTCTCCTGTGGATCACAGGTGTGCAGTTCGTTCTGCACTCCTGTGACCCGTTTTCTGGACTGGCTCTGTGACGCCAGATGACGGCGGGCTTCAGCCCGCCGTCGTCTGACGTCACAGATCCGTTCCAGAGTTTTGGGAAAGATTGTGGCCATATGGTCAGGATCCGCCCACATGCCTGGACCGGCACCCGGCTCAGCCTCTCAGCGTGCTGGTGAGAGCCTGAGCTCGCCACTGCCACCCCTTCCACAGCCCAGTGGTCCAGTGAGCACTGAAGGGGTAGAGCAGACAGTCACCAGCTCTCTGCTCAGGGAGCTCTGAGTGATCGGCGGTGTTTGATCGCTCGGTTCTCAGCCTTAGATCCGACAGGGGACAGATGCAGCTTCGGTCTGATGTTGCATTCACCTAGGTAAGTATGATTCTAAAATACCGTAAACCAAATTCCCATACTTCTCTTTTAATCTCCCTTCCCCTGACCTTACAGAGCTAAACCATTTAGAGGAATGAGTTAATATACTCCTTCCTTCCCCTTACCTGACCTGTACTACAGTGTACAAACTTTCAATTAGAGAGAGACCACCTGAAAGCAAAAAGCTGCTGTATCTCTGTGCTCACTCTTTGTAAAACTTATATTGCTCTGTAATTTCAGTCACGAGTGAACACTGTATTAAAAGTTCATTTGAAAAATAATGATTGTATGTAACTAGCAAAAAAGTTTTGTATACTATTAAAAATATAAAATAAAAAAAAGATATATAAATAGTTTATTTTTTATTTTTTAAATGCAGTGTGAATAGTGATGAATGCAACACAGAACCGTGTGGATTTTTATGCATACCTATATATATGCTCCTGTGCTCATAGCTAAAATAGAAAAAAAAAACATTTATACAAACGCCCTCGGTCTAATGTAACCTTGACTGTCATGTTTAATCGTGGGTAGAAGTCACCAAACACAAACTGCTTGAGCATTTAAGAATACGATAGTGATCTTCCTTGTTATACTGGGAGCTTTTAGGTGACTGTTATTGCTGAACTCAATTAGCCACTGAATTGCTATAAAACAGATTTTATAGGAGTGCATAGCAGTTTATAACATCCCCTCTGTTTGACTTTTAGTGGCTTTTTTTACTTCTCTTTAAATGTGTTTGAATTTCCAAATGGTTAAATTTAGAGTAAATATGCCAAGGACAGGTCTTATCATCCACTGACAACATTTATATATTTAAGATCTGTGGAAGACGTAATGTCGGCTACAGGCAGGCCATGTTTGTGCAGGCTGTAGGTTGAGACCTGAGTTGGGTCCCACCGCAATCTGCAGTTTGTTAGGTAGGACATTAATATGTTCATCTGATAGGTTTCTGTTGAAAGTCCCATGTAATAAAGAATAAAAACAGTGTTCAAATGGTAGAATATTCTCACTTGGTGTCATAGGATAAAAAAATAAAAAAAAAGTGCTGTGATTTAAAATTTGACCATAGACATTTGGTGGATATCCAATCATAGGCAGCCAAATGCCGCGTACACACGTTCGGATTTTCCGACAACAAATGTTGGATGTGAGCTTGTTGGCGGAAAGTCCGACCGTGTGTATGCTCCATAGAACATTTGTTGGCGGACTTTCCGCCAACAAATGTTGGCTAGCAGGTTCTCAAGTTTTCCGCCAACAAATGTGTGTTGTTGGACTTTTCAATCGTGTATACATAAGTCCATCGGACAAAAGTCCAAAGTACAAACATGCATGCTCAGAATCAAGGACAAGCCGGAAGAGCTCGAGTCTTGTAAAACTAGCGTTCGTAATGGAGATATCACGTAAGTCTTGTACGTCACTACGTTCGTAATTGTGTATGCAAGGCAAGTTGGACCCAACATCCTTCAAACAAAAATTCCCGGTTTTGTTGTCGGAAAGTCCGATCGTGTGTACGAGGCAAAAGAGTGAACCATCTTTTTTGTTTTATTTTTTGTTTGCTCATTTGGGGTAAAATGACAGGTCTTCTTGGAAGGATACTCTCCCTGACTCACCTTTAGCGTTCTTCCCTGCTGCTCTATTCTGGATATGGGGAGCATGTGACTTCAATCCCCCGCCGCCTCTTGCTGTTATGTGGTGTTCGGACCCGAGGAGCCAATCGCTGTTGTTACGTGAGGATGGTGAGAAGGTCATTGAGCTAAAACACAGACCATCACATGGGTTACACAGGGTTAAAACCCAAGGTTTCAACTAATAAATGGAGCAGCTGGGGAGTGTAGAAAATGGGAAGCATAAGCGGGTGGGTGAGCTTTCAAGGGAACCTTGCCTTTAAAGTCTATCAATATTAAAAACCTAAAAAACGATTTCAGTAGTAGATTGAGACTAATGGAAGTCTCCTGGTTTTATAAATCTTGACCTGCTGTGGTGAGATGTTTTAAACCATAGATTCTCAACATGTAGGGGTTCAATAGACAAATAAAGGCAGCATGGCAAATGTATTAGCAAATGGGTGAGCTTTCAGGAGTACCTCCCATTTAAAGTACATCTATATTGAAAACAGTCAAAAAATGCTTTTTCAGTAGTAGGTGGATTTTGTTGGGCCAAGTCTGCTACCAGCTTGTATATCCCTTGGACTCCAGTAGTGAGATATTTTCGAACCCAAGAGTCTCAGCAGTTGGCCTAATGCCGCGTACACACGACCGGACTTTACGGCAGACTTGGTCCGGCGGACCGGACTCCGTCGGATAATTCGATAGTGTGTGGGCTCCAGCGGACTTTTTTTTCCCAAAAGTTTGACGGACCTAGAATAAAAACATGTTTCAAATCTTTCCGACGGACTCGAGTCCGGTCAAAAAATCTGCTCGTCTGTATGCTAGTCCGGCGGACTAAAACCGACGCTAGGGCAGCTATTGGCTACTGGCTATCAACTTCCTTAATTTAGTCCGGTGTACGTCATCACGTACGAATCCGTCTGACTTTGGTGTGATCATGTGTGTCCAAGTCCGTCTGTTTGTAAGTCCGACGCACCTACGCTACAAAGTCTGTCGGACAGATCGTCGGACCAAGTCTGCCGTAAAGAAAGCTCATGTGTACGCGGCATTAGAAAGCATCAAGTATTGGTCTGGTTGGTTGAAGGAACATTTATTAAGGCCTAATCAGTTCTTTTTGACACATGTTGGCGCAATGTTTTTTTTTTTTTTCAGTGCAGGAATCTGGAATAGTAATGCATATCTAAACCCCAAATCACCAAAAATAATATATTGAATTGAATTTTTAAATGTAGTAGTTGTATTATTTTTCTTTCTTATGCTTTCTTTGTGGATGGAGGAACAAAGGAGCCACCCTTGGACAGCGGCATTGTCAACCTGTGCAGGAAGATAGCATTTAATGCAAATGTATGCAACATGTGTAAATGGGGCCATAGTTTTCATGTAGAAGGAAGCATTTCCTCAGCCTCCTCTTCCCCAGTGATAATTATACAACATTGTAGCAAGTCACAAGATGATAGGCTGCAAAAGGGTCTGATCTGTGTTAAGGGTTGTACACACGGGCCAAATATCGAGCGACATTGGCCTGTCCAAAAGATACTGGCCGACATTCGTATGATTGAAAAAGGTCTGCCAATCGGCACACGATCGGCACTCTAAGCCAATGGCTGAGAGCGCTGACCAGTGTGTTCTGGCGGGAGGGCCATCCCTCTGTCAGAACACAATAGCTCAGCGAGGGAGATCACTGTACTAACATCAGACAGTTAGTACAGCAGCTCCTCCTGAGCTATTCAGTATTTTTTCGTTAAGCCTGCTGGGTTGAACGGGGAAAAAAAAATGGATAGCGTGTACCAGGCTTTAGAGCCCGTACACACGATCAGAAAATCGTACGAAAAATATTGCTTTTGAAGGGATCATATGATAATCTGATTGTTAGTACACAGCTTTAGAGAGACGATCATGACAATTAATGCGAAATTAAAATAAAAGCCTCATGCATGTGCCCTGCTTCTTAATATAGGGGGTCAACAATGCCAAGAGTTGGTGAAAGCAGGGGCCCGTCATCCGGAGATAATTTTGAAAATCATCTGGATTAATCTCCTGGAGCTCCCGCAGCAAAGGCATATGACATAATTGGTCATGATTAATAAAGCAACCAATTTTTGGTCCAAGAAATCCTCCTCCTCCTGTTCCTGGACTGGACTTAGGTCAAAGCAATAACTCCAAGGCCAATAATAAATAACACGTTATCTCCTCCCATTCCACAACATGTCTGGTTGACGAACGGCCGTTCAGAAACGAACTGAAAAGTGCAAAATGAAAAGCGCGAAATTAAAAGCGCAGAACACTCACCAAACTTCCACTAACACGAAATTAGCACAAAGGGTGGCGCCTGACAATTGAACTTCCGCTTTTTCGGCTCGTAGTACATCACTACGCATGTGTTTGTTGGCCGACCGTTTGTATGCAAAACAAAATCCAAGAATGCGCCTTCGGACAAAAGTCTGAGGTTTTGTCTGCGGAAAATCCGATCGCGTGTACGAGGCTTTAGTCTATTGAAGGACAGACGATGCTTCACCCTATAAAAATGCCCGACAACAGTCCTTTCCCCAAACTGTATCCACACCAAGATTACAGACAAGCAAGCACTCAAAATAAATACAAAAAGAGCAGCGCTGTGACAAAAAAACGTGATATACCAGATCAAATAAATTGAATAATAAACCCAATTTCGAGATAGGCTCAAAAGTTCATACAAAAGTGCATAATAAACAAAGGTGTAGAAAGTCCTATCCAAAATCGATCCTAGATAGTGGATATAGTGGGAAGCGTAGGTAGGTAGATAAGCAAAAAGATCAATATGTCCTTCACCGCACCACTGTGGTATTGATACAAATGCCCGCTTACCAAACGGCAAGCTTAAGGAAGCTTGCGACCTTAACCCGGTCGGGGCCTTTCAGGATGGACCATCAGGGAAAAGCACACCACCTTCGCTTGGGATAAGCACGCTGTTCAGCAATTATCACTGTATGTGGAGATGTAACCCCTGGCTAGGGATAAACCTCAAGAGAGGTATACCAAAGAAAGAAGGAGAGCGACATAGCGTAATCCTGCTTTCACTATTTATTAAAATCAATAAAATTACACTTACATTTGGAAGGATAAACACAAACACATAAGCCGGCCGGCTAGAAGCGAACGCCCGTCCTACAAACGGTAATGCAGCACGTCAGCACGCCCAACGTACGTTTCGTCACACTCTGACGTCGTCTGGGGCACGGGCCCCAGACAACGTCAGAGTGTGACGAAACGTACGTCGGGCGTGCTGATGTGCTGCATTACCGTTTGTAGGACGGGCGTTCGCTTCTAGCCGGCCGGCTTATGTGTTTGTGTTTATCCTTCCAAATGTAAGTGTAATTTTATTGATTTTAATAAATAGTGAAAGCAGGATTACGCTATGTCGCTCTCCTTCTTTCTTTGGTATACCAAAGAAACCAAAGGACCACCTCTGAACCAGCAGGTACCAGATGACTTCTGGGCCTACTTGCAGTAACATAGCCTCGGGCCAGCATGGTCCTGAGACAGGAAAGAAGTTGTCATATACCTTAGGCCAGGAGGGCCAGAAGGCAAGAGAGACCTAAAAATGGCGTCAGCCCCTTAAGTACCCTTTCCCAGATTGCACAGCGGTGGACCACCCCCACTGAGTTATTTCTGAGAAAGAAGAGCACTCAATACACTTCAGTCTGTTTCTCTTCCAACACTGGCCTGTGGTGACAACGACACCTACAGACAACAGTGTGGAACTACAAGCAACACAGCCAATGCTGGAACAGAAGCTAATTTAGCCACAGATTAAATCTGAACTATATACAGAACAGATAACCCTATAAATTTACATGCAAGCGCTTGATCAACAGGAGCAGGGCGCTACATATATGTATATATATATATATATTAATACTAGATCGCTCTAAAGCCCAATTCCGGGCAACAAAAAAAAAAGTTTTCCCATGCAGTGAGGCTGTGCCTGCACAGGGGATTTGAGAAAGTCTATACTCACCCTGTCCTCTGCTCCACCTGCAAACGGAACTCCCCCGCAATCCAATGGTGGACTGTTCCTTATGTCCTCACAGCTGGAACAGGTCTATGGGCGTGATGACGTGAGGAACAGTCCACCTCATAAGAATACTAGACCTCAGGGGGGCAGAAGCCACAGGGACGAGTCTTGTACTGGGAGGCTCAGAGGATTACATAAGTATATCTCCATTCTCCAATCTCCTAGACAAAAATGAGCAGTGGACCCATGCGGGTATAGCCCCACTGTATGAGGAAACTTATTTTTTTGCCCTGAATTGGGATTTAAGGCATAAAAGTACATAAAAAATATAGCAACATATACATTAAAATAAAATAATGATAATTCAAAAAACAGTACATGTACATAAATAACAACTGGCCCTAAATCAGACCTTAGGGAGGGCAGTCCACCCAACAGAGCTATTGCATTTTTGTTGGATACCGGAACAATACCGTGCACACACGAGCAGCATGTCCATCAGAAAAAGTCCGATGGGAGCTTTTCATCGTATATTCCGACTGTGTGTACTGTATGCCCCATCAGACTTTTTTCGTCAAAAATTCAGAGGGACTTAGATAGAGAACATGTTCTAAATATTTCCAACGGAACCAATTCCTATCGGAAAACCCGCTCGTCTGTATGCTGTTCTGACGTACCAAAAACGACGCATGCTCTGAAGCAAGTACGAAACAGAAGCTATTGGCTACTGGCTATTGAACTTCTGTTTTCTAGTCCCGTCGTACGTGTTTTTTACGTCACCGCGTTCTGGCCGCTCAGAATTTGGTGTGACCGTGTGTATGCAAGACAGCTTGAGCGGAATTCCGCCGGAGCTCCGTCGGAAAAACCTTCAGAGTTTATTCCGACAGCAAAACCGGTCGTGTGTACAGGGCATCAGAGTCCTGACCTCAACCTGATAGAACACCTTTGGGATGAATTAGAGCAGAAACTGCAAGCCAGGCCTTCTCGTCCAACATCAGTGCCTGGCTTCACAAATGCACTTCTGCAAGAATAGTCAAGCATTCCCATAGACACACTCCTAAACCTTGTGGACAGCCTTCCCAGAAGAGTTGAAGCTGTTATAGCTGCCAAGGGTGGGCCAACTCAATATTGAACCCTATGGACTAAGACTGGGATGTCATCAAAGTTCATGTGCATGTAAAGGCAAGCGTCCCAATACTTTTGGTAATATAGTGTATTTATAATAGTACTTTATATATGGGAGAATACCTCATTATTAAAATATGCTTTCCCATCGGGGCGTCTGCAGTTACATTTTGTTTTAAGCTTTTATTGCAAGAAATGTAAGCAGTTTAAAAAAAAAAAAAAATTCTTAATTAAATTGAAACTATAGCTTTTATTTAAAAAAAAAAAATCAGATTTTTATTTAATTTTCCTGAAGCTCATATTCTGAATTTGTAAAAACTAATTTCCAAAATGCTTTTTCACAATCATCATCAGAATAATGTTCCAAATTGTTATTAGAGTCCCCTGAATTCACATCTATGGAGTCCAGATGTTTTATAGGATTTCCTAAGCGGTTCTCATTTATTAAGAAATATATCATTCTGTTGTAATGCAGACATATTTTCCTCTTTCCTCTGAAGTTGCTGATAATTTAGCATGGAAAAAATTCAGGCATGGATGGTAAATATATTATATGACTACAAGTCCCATTGAAGCCGACAACCCCGCCGCCAGTAAAATAACTTTGTCCGTTTCATCAAATGTTTTTTTTTGTGTTTTTTTTTTCGTTTTTTTTTTTTTTTTGCATTGGCTGAAAGATGAATAAAAGGATATTGATGGCAAAAGTAGATCTTTGCTTGCCAGGATCTTTAGTGTCGGTGAAGACTGGGCTCCCTATATTGCATCTGACATGTTGCGTGTCTGGTGCTAGTGATTGATGACATGTTTGCTCACGAAGAGCCCTGCACCTGTTAATGGTGAAGCTCTTACTTCTGGATGCTATTACTTTCCTGCAGTCTATAATTTATTAGCTTAAAAGTTCACTGTAGTCACACATGAAAATGTTACATTTAAAGGAACACACTCATTCAAATTGTGTGCAGTAGAGCAGTGCACATGATCGCAACTAACAGACACTACTCGTTGCAAACAAACGGGAGTTAGGAGGAAAAGAAGAGGTTCTGGAGACTATGGAGGACGTTACAAGGAAACAGAAAAAACACGGTATCAAAAGTAGATTACAAGGCCATTATGTAGTTAAAGCTGTTGTATGCCCGCAGGAAAAAGTAAAATAAAAAATAAATAAAAACCTGTAAGGCAAAGGCATAATGAGCTAGTATGCAATGCATACTAGCTCATTATGAAATACTTACCTTAGAACGAGGCGTCAGTATCTACTCCCGGTCCACGCCGAGGGAGCTGACATTTTGCCCTCAGTTTGTCTTCCAGGTTCGTGGCTCCGGCTCTGTGAGTGGCCGGAGCCGCGATGATGTCACTCCTGGGCATGCGCGCCGGAGTTTTCCTCCCGGCCAGGTCCAGCGTGGTCTGCCGGACCTTCAGCCGGGCATTTGCAGCGCATCCACCACTGATGTCAGCGGCTGCATGCAAGGTGAATAACTCCTAAACTGTACAGGTTTAGGAGATATTCATTTTACCTACAGGTATGCCTTATTATAGGCTTACCTGTAGGTAAAAATGAATAATTAGGGTATACAACCGCTTTAATGTGTATGGATTATCTTTGGAGAATAAGGATAATGCTTAGTGTCACATTAAAGTCACACTGTTACCATGCAGAGTAAAATAAGAGTCTCTGCAAAGACCGTCTCTCCTTTCCCTCGCAGCAACACATGCCACAGTGTCAGTGGAAGAAAAATACCAACCCCATGAAAAAAGTGACAGGGGAGGGACCTCCAGCTGATTGCCGGCGTCAGCTCTGTTCCTGTGAGCTGTGTGGAGGGGGGTGTGTCCCTTCCCTCCAATCAGCTCTCTGAGCTCTCCTTACTGAGCTCTGCAGAGTGTAATTTCAGCTCTACGACCCCTTTTTTCTAACAGCTTATCAGGAACCATAAATCAGACCGAGACAGAAGTAAAGTTAAATCACACTTGTTTGATAATAAAAATAATAAGGTAAACAGAGTAAGCGTAGTCAAAACAAGCCAGAGTTCAGTAACCGGATCAGGTAGTCAGCCAAGCGAATGTCAGAGAGCCAGAGATAAACGTAGTAGTACAGCAAGCAGGATCAGGAGCCAGAAGGAACGTCAGCCGAGCAAGTCTTCAACAGGAACGCAGGAGAAAGTCTCTGTGATGTTGACAAAGGCGAAGGCAGAGATCAAGTGAGCTAGACGACTTTAAGTAGGCAGGACTGATGAGTAGAATCAACAACAGCTGGGTAACTGTGGAGAGAGATGGGAGCTGGCAATTAGCCGACAGCTGAGTGGCCAGCCCAGAGAAGGAAGGGCTGAGCCCAGCCCTGACACAGCTGAGACAAGCTATATACATTCTATTCCTTGAATGGATGTAGAGCAGAGAAGATCACAGCTAAACAGGTACAACTTATGTAGAAGAATTTGTTTCCTTTCTGTGTATCACCTGAGAATAGTCACTTCACTGGGTATATTTTAAGGCCAATGGGAGCAAGCTGCAATTGTGAGCCAAAAGGCCACCTTGTCAGGGCTGGGCTCAGCCCTTCCTTCTCAAAGCTGGCCGCTCAGCTGTGGGTTAATTGCCAGCTCCAATCTCCACAGTGACTCACCTGTTGATGATATCCTGCCCATTAGTCCTGCCTACTTAAGCCGTCCAGCCCAGATGACCTCTGCCTTCGTCTTGGTCACATCTCTAGAGACGCTCTCCTGTGTTCCTGTTGGCTGACATTCCCTCTGGCTCCAGATCCTGCTTGCTGTTCTACTACGCTCATCTCTGGCTCCCTGACGTTTTGGCTTGTCTGACTATCCGTTCTGGTTCCCGAACTCTGGCTATGTTTTGACTATGTTTACTGTGTTTACTTTTTTATTATTATTATTAAACAAGTGTGATTTAACTGTACTTCTGTCTCAGCCTGATTCATGGTTTATGACACACCTCCCGTACGCCTGGCATCCACTGCTCTACAAACCTCTGAAAAGTGATAACTGCAGATGGCTTTTCAGAGGGTGGTAGACACTGTCACCCATCTGCAATATCCTACAGGGGAACAAGAAGCTACAACAGATAGAGATAGAAGAAAAGAGAGTTGGACAGCCGCACTCCAATACAACACATTTATTCATGTAAATTGTGATCCATACACCAACAGAGATACAGGTTACAGATGCAAATGGCTGACGCGTTTCACACCGTTAGTGGTGCTTAATCATAGCTCAACAGAAAGAGATCCTGCTTAGTATAATAATTACAAAATGTACTCAAGTTATAGATTGGCGGTGGTTGTTTTTCAGAGGGTTGTAGAACAGCGGATGCCAGGCATTCAGGAGGTGGCCCTTTTGTCGCACGGTTGCAGCTTGCTCCCATTGGCCTTAAAATTTACCCAGTGTAGTGACTATCCTCAGGTGATGCACAGAATGGAAACAAATCCTCCTACATAAGTTGGACCTGTTTAGCTGCTGTCTTCTCTTCTCTACATCCATTCAAAGAAGGAGGTGGTCTTTAGGCTCACAGTTGTAGTGTGCTCCCATTGACTTTAAAGTGACTGTAAGTGTCCATTTTTCAGGTGGACCCGATCAGACCACCTATTGTTCTTTATGAGCAATTTGTTTCGTTCCAAATTCGTTTTCCGGCGAAATTCATCAAATTCGTTAATTTGGAAATATTCAAATTAACGGAAACCCATTTAACTAATTCTTCTGAAATTAGAAAATTTGTAAATTAAAAAAATTCAGAAAATCAAAAATAAGAACGAAAATTCAAAAGAACGAAAAATACGAAAATAAGGATGAAAATACGAAAATTAGAAAACCCGAAAATTAGAAATTCTGAAATACTAACTAACTAATAATAACTAACTATTAAATTATAGGTATTGGAATTTCCTTTCAATTAGTGAACGTAATGAATGTGAATTTATCCGAAGTTACGACTTATCTGAAATAACAAATGCCACATCTAAACGAATGGAACGTAACAAATTAATAATAATTATTATTATTTATTATTATTAATTCGTTAGGTTCCATTCGTTTAGATGCGGCATTCATTATTTTGGATAAGTCGTAACTTCGGATAAATTCGTATTCGTTACGTTCACTAAGGCTCGGTTCACACTGCTGCGATGCCTGCGAATCCACTGCGGGTTCCCGCATCTCGTGTCTCCTGGCGGCAGTTCACACTGCCCTATGCAAACTGCTGGGAATGTTAATTAAAAGTTAATGACACCCTAAAATCAGTTTGCACATCGCAGTGCGATCTGCAAATTCGGACAGGAATCGGATCGCATGAGTGTTAACACCAAAGATAGAGTCCTGTGCGAGTTTGGTCCGAATGCGATGCGAATTCAGCCATACTATCTGTATGGTTGAATTTGCATTGCACAGAGATTGATTGATGATTGATGTGATTTGCACTGCAGTGTGGTGCAAATCAAATCTGATGTCGGACATCGCTGCAGTGTGAACTGGCACTAACAGCTAAATTTAAAAGCAAATTCCAATACCTATAATTTAATAGTTAGTTATTATTAGTTAGTTAGTTAGGTATTATTTCAGGTTTTCGAAAAAAAAAAAAAGGAACGAATGAAACGAAAACGAACACATTTTTTGGCAGTGCACATGTCTAGTTCTTTATGGGGCGGCGAATGTTAATGGACATGTGTCTGCTGTCACCCGCGGCATTCGTTCCGATCCAGTCTGCTAAACACAGATGGATGGGGATACGTTCGCCATCAGTCCGATGGATCGGATAACAATTGGATGGAAACGGCACCCCATAGAGGACAGCAGGCTGTGTCCGTGACCACTCTGCATAGCGGAGCAGACATGGACCTGTCATCCATCTGCTCAGTGGGGATCAGCGGAGAGATCCCCCACTGAGCAAGCTGATCCACTCAAATGGATTCCTCCATGTGTGAAAGGGGCCTAATGCCTCGTACACACGATCGGAATTTCCGTCAGAAAAATCTTGGATGTTTTTTCCGACGGGATTCCGCTCAAGCTTGCCTTGCATACACACGGTCACACAAAAGTTCTCTGAACTTTCGACCGTTAAGAACGCGGTGACGTACAACACTACGACGAGCTGAGAAAATGAAGTTCAATGCTTCCGAGCATGCGTTGAATTGTTTCCGAGCATGCGTGATTTTTGCGCGTCCGAATTGCATACAGACGAACGCATTTTCAGGTAGGAACTTTTCCCGACCGAAAAATAGAGAACCTGCTCTCAATCTTTTGCTGGCTGCAATTCCGCCAGCAAAAGACTGATGGAGCATACACACGATCGCATTTTCCGACAAAAAGCTCTCATCGGAGTTTTGTTGGCGGCATTTCCAATTGTGTGTACGCGGCACTAGGTTCCTGACACAGACAATTTCAACATTGAATTTGGTGGAGCAAGGACCTGCAAGGCAGTAGAGGTAAGGTAAGTATAGGGGGGTTGGGAGGCTCTTGTGTATACACTGCATGGCCAAGGTGACAGGGTGACAGTGGGCGGAATTTACTAAAACTGCACTCAGAATCTGGTACATAGTAGCCAATCAGCTTCTAACTTCAGCTTGTTCAGTTAAGCTTTGACAATAAAGCCTGGAAGCTGATTGGTTTCTATGCAGAGCTGCACCAGATCCCCCCCCCCCCCCCATCTCCTTAATGTTATCACACCAGAGAACGAACAAAAGTTAAAGCGGAGTTCCACTCAAAAGTGAAACTTCCGCTTGTCCGTCTCCTCCCCCCTCCAGCGCCACATTTGGCACATTTCAGGGAGGAAGTAGGCCCCCTCCTCCTTCCTCCCCCACCGGACCAATTAGAAAGTGTAGCGCGCAGTGGCGGCCCGTCCATTAGCGGCGCCCAGGAGCTGCCCCCTCTCTTCACACCACCCCCTATATGAATAATGGATAGATTCATATCCATGGCTGCTGCGGTCGCCCCCTTTCAGGACGCCGGCCACCTGAATTACAGTGGCGGGGGTGTTTTCTCGAAGCACCTGATTAGAGCCTCAGGCTCTAATAGGCTTCAAAATAGGGTCGGAGCGCTGAGCATTGCGCCATGAGCCCACCCAGGTGTTACAACAGCAAATGAATATTCGCTGTTGTAACACTGGTCCTCAATCCGGCCAATCAGAAGCTGGTCTGAGAGCCGTTTTCCGATTGGCCGAAAAGAGAAGAGTCCCAGTTGGTAGCTGAGGAGGAGGGAGGAAACGGAAGCCACTGATGCCCGTTGAGAGAAGGGAAGGGAAAGCCGTCACAGCCACCGCCAAGGAGCAAGGGAAGCTGCCGGTGAAGCTCTGCATAGACCTTACCCCATCTATGCAGAAGTGGGGGGGGGTTGGTACTGTTTGCTGCCCGCCCAAAAAAAAATAACCACTGGCAGCGCACTTCACGAATGCACAGTAGGGAACTGGTTGTGAAGCCGAAAGGCTTCACTGCCGGGTTCCCTTATCAGGAATGGTGGCGGCTGTACCCGACAGCCAATCCGAATATCGGCTGGGGTGCCGACATCGCGGGCTCCCTGGACAGGTAAGTGTCCTAATATTAAAAGTCAGCAGCTGCAGTATGTGTAGCTGCTGACTTTTAATTTTTCATGGGGGGGTGGCTGGACCTCCACTTTGATGCAGAACATACCGGGTGTGGTGCCCATGTCCACATTTCCTGAATCCTTCACTGTAGTCTCTAAATCTTGCCAAAAATCTCATTTTGGTTTGTAAAAACGACATACTAGTATCAACGCTTGCGGGCTCCCTTCTACAGCGTACATCAAAGGATGAATTATGGGCAATGATTGGAGCGGGTGATTTGTAGGTACAAGCCGATCGGGCTGATATCCATGCGGTCGCACTAAATTATGTTGGAAGCTCCAAATATCTGAGATTTTGAAAAGAACCTTTAAAACGGTGTTTACATTTTCTAGAACACACGGAGGACTTCCTTCTTCAACTCAACACATTTTCAGTGTCACATTCCACAGGCTGCTACTGCGGTTTACCTCTGACTTTAGTCAAAGAGAACCAATGGGAAGATTAACCACTTCAGCCCCGGAAGAATTTACCCCCTTCCTGACCAGAGCGTTTTTTGCGATTCGGCACTGCGTCGCTTTAACTGACAATTGCGCGGTCGTGCGACGTGGCTCTCAAACAAAATTGACGTCCTTTTTTCCCCAAAAAATAGAGCTTTCTTTTGGTGGTATTTGATCGCCTCTGCGGTTTTTATTTTTTGCGCTATAAACAAAAAAATTGCATCAATTATGAAAAAAACGCACAATTTTTTACTTTTTGCTATAAAAAAATTTCTCCAAAAAATATTTAAACAAACATTTTTTTTCCCTCAGTTTAGGCCGATCGAATTCTTCTACATATTTTTGGTAAAAAAAAAAATCGCAATAAGCGTTTATTGATTGGTTTGTGCAAAAGTTATAGCGTCTACAAGATAGGGGATAGTTTTATGGCATTTTTATTGATAATTTTTTTTTACTAGTAATGGCGGCGATCTGCGATTTTTAGCGTGAATGCGACATTATGGCGGACACATCGGACATTTTTGGGACCATTGTCATTTATACAGCAATCAGTGCTATACAAAAGCACTGATTCCTGTGTAAATGACACTGGCAGTGAAGGGGTTAACAACTAGGGGGCAGTGTAAGGGTTAAGTATGTCCTGGGGAGTGTTTCTAACTGTGGGGGGGGGGCGTGGCTACGTGTGACACGTCACTGATCTCTGACAGGGAGCAGAGATTAGTGACAGTGTCACTAGGCAGAACAGGGAGATGCTGTTTACATTAGCATCTCCCTGTTCTTCCTCTCTGTGAGGCGATTGCGGGTATCCCCGCGACGATCGAGTCCGCGGGACCCGCGACCCGACTCCCGGCAATGGCACAGCGGCAAATTTAAAAGGGACATACGGGTACACCCATTTGCCCAGCTGTGCCATTACATTGGCGTACGCCGGTTGGGAACCGGTTAAAGCAGAACTAAACTGTATCTGAGCACCAGAAATTGAAAACGCTATTTGATTCATTTTAAATATTCAAAGCAAACTCACCCATCCATCCATCCAATCCTTCCTATCCATCCATCCGTGTTTCCATGCTTTATTTTGTTGAGAAACACTTTGAAAAACACCCCCCCCCCACCCCCCTAGCATTTCTAGCCTCAGCCATCTTGAGTAAGGCCAAATGATTCATGTAGCGTTTACTTTCTGGAATCTATCTGCCCTTAGCTCAGGCATGCAAGCAGGTGGAAGTGCTAAGCTATGAAAGCTCCTTTAAGAAATGTCCATCTAGACTCCTGGGAGGTATGACATGATTGTGGCCTAGACCAGAAACCAGGAAACAACTGATAAAAAGTTAAAAAAAAAAAGTTTTAAACAAGTACATTTAACCACTTGACCTCCAGAAGATTTACCCCCCTTCCTGACCAAGCCGTTTTTTTTTTCGATACGGCACTGCGTTGCTTCAACTGAGAAATGCGCGGTCATGCAACACTGTACCCAAATAAAATGTATGTCTTTTTTTTCCCCCCACAAATAGAGCTTTCTTTTGGTGGTATTCGATCACCTCTGCTTTTTAAATTCTTTGCGCTATAAACAAAAAAAAAATACGGACAATTTTGAAAACAAAAACAATATTTTTTACTTTCTGCTATAAAAAAAATCCAAAAAGAAAATTGAAAGAATCAAATTTCTTCATCAATTTAGGCCAATATGTATTCTGCTACATATCTTTTGCAAAAAAAAATCCCAACAAGCGTATATTGATTGGTTTGTGCAAAAGTTGGAGTGTCTACAAACTATGGGATATTTTTGTTTATTTATTTAAAATTTGTAAATAATAATGGCAGCGATCAGCGACTTATAGCGGGACTGCGATATTAAGGTGGCCAGTCGGACACTAAGTGACACTTTTTTGGGGACCAGTGACACTAATAAAGTGATAAAAATATACACTGTCACTATACTAATGACATTGGCTGGGAAACGGTTAAACATTTGGGGTGATCAAAGGGTTAAATGTGTCCCTAGCCTGTATTTTAGTGTACTGTGGGAGGTGCTTTTACTAGGGAAAGACATGGATCCTTGTCCATGCTTTGCATGCCATCCCTACTGACAGAACGGCAATCTGCCTTGTTTACATATGTAGCACTGTCCCTTAGGGCTTGCTGAGTGTTGGCTTCATAGGTCTCTGCCTGCTTACCTGCAGCTGGTTGCCAATGGTTGGAGCTGGAGGAGCTGCAGAGATCCACACCTCAGGGGGGAGAATCTGTCCACAGGACAACTATTAGTCGTGCGCTCCACAAATCTGCCCTTTATGGAAGAGTGGCAAGAAGAAAGCCATTGTTGAAAGAAAGCCTAGGAAAGCCTGTTTGCAGTTTGTGAGAAGCAATGTGGAGGACACAGCAAACATGTGGAGGAAGGTGTTCTGGTCAGATGAGACCAAAATTCTACTTTTTGGCCTAAAAGCAAAATGCTATATGTGGCGGAAAACTAACACAGCACATCACCCTGAACACACCATCCCTACCGTGAAACATGGTGGTGGTAGCATCATGTTGTGGGGATATTTTTCTTCAGCAGGGACAGGGAAGCTGGTCAGAGTTGATGGGAAGATGGATGGAGCCAAATACAGGGCAATCTTAGAAGAAAACCTGTTAGAGTCTGCAAAAGACTTGAGACCGGGGCAGAGGTTCACCTTCCAGCAGGACAACGACCCTAAACATATAACCAGAGCTACAATGGAATTGTTTAGATCAAAGCATATTCATGTGTTAGAATGGCCCAGTCAAAGTCCAGACCTAAATCTAATTGAGAATCTGTGGCAAGATTTGAAAATTGATGTTCACAGACGCTCTCCATCCAATCTGACAAAGCTTGAGATATTTTGCAAAGAATGGGGAAAAATTTCACTCTCTAGATGTGCAAAGCTAATAGAGGCATCCCCAAAAAGACTTGTAGCTGTAATTGCAGTGAAAGGGGATTCTATAAGGTATTGACTCCGGGGGGCTGAATACAAATGCACACCACACTTTTTAAATATTTATTTGTAAAAATTCTGAAAACCATTTATCATTTTCCTTCCACTTCACAATTATGTGCCACTTTGTGTTGGTCTATCACATAAAATCCCAATAAAATACATTTACGTTTTTGGTTGTAACATGACAAGATGTGGAAAATTTCAAGGGGTATGAATACTTTTTCAAGGCATTGTGTGTGTGTGTGTGTGTGTGTGTATATATATATATATATATATATATATATATATATATATATATATATATATATATATATATACAGTGGAACCTTGGTTTATGAGTAACGCAGTTAACAAGCTTTTTGAAAGACGAGCAATTTTTTTTTGTGTTGTCTCGCAAAAACGAGCAGAATTCAAACTAATGGGGTGTGCAGTACCGCATTTGGCCAGAGGTGCGGGGGCGCCGGGGACACTCGGAACGGTTTGGAGCCGTTCGGAACCGTTCGGAAATACTCGGAACGCCTCGGAAAGACCCCGTTCCTGAGTGTTTCCAAGCATTTCCGAGGCTTTCCGAGTTCAGCCGAGCTGTCCCTGAGTATTTTCGAGGCTCTCCGGCGCCCCCCCCCACCTCTGGCCACGTGCGATATTGCAGGTAATAGAAGTCAATGCGGAACAAATTATCTTAGTTTCCATTGACTTCTATTGACTTTCCATTGACTTCTTGGTTCTTTTACAAGGTGAGGTTTTACTGTAACTGCAGCAAAGGAAGGTCGCCGACCTGATTGTGCTGCCTGGCAGTGCTTTGTAAATCTCAGTACTGGATGGAAATACAAATCCTTAGGCAGGTAAAACAACTCCAGCTTTAAATGTATTTATCCTCTTGGTGTAAAGCTTTAAACGAGATTCTTAAGCCGATATAGCATACAAATTCATATAAATTCATACAAGCACCAGACATTATGCAAGCCATTAAAAAATATACAGCATTCACAGCCAGTGATATATATAGTCATTGGTTTTAGATGAGTGGCTGGTTAGAGGATTTGTAAATGATTAATATTTTCCAGACTAGGAGGCTCTTGTAGAATTTCACACCGTCCTTTCACTGAGGGGCCACTAATTCTCAGTACTGTCAGCCTCTTTGGCCCGCCAAGCATGTTAACAACACAGTTTGCCAATATAAGTTTCTCCCAAACAAAACAAGCTCGAGAGTCCTTCCTTCCACCACACGCCGCGTCTTCTCATTCATATTACCATTTAAAAGCTGCCGGTGCATTAATTCCAGACTCAGTGTAAATACAGAGTTCGCTCTCCCTCTCTCTCACTGGAATAAATATGTAACTGCGTGCTTTGGAGCATAGAAAATAAGAGCATTTCAAGGGAAAATACAGTTACTTTCAATTTTTTTTTTAGATATACAATATATTCACTTGCCTAATGGGCCAATTCTGACACTTCTCCTACATGTTAAAATCAAATTTTTTTTGCTAGAAAATTACTTAAAACTCCCAAACATTATATATTTTTTAAGCAGAGGCCCTAGAAAATAAAATGGTGGGTGTTGCAGTTTTTTTTATGTCACACGGCATTTGCACAACGGTTTTTCAAATGCAACTTTTTGGGAAAAAATACACTTTAACCACTTCCCGACTTCCCCATAGCAGATTTACTGCTATAGAGCAGCTGCGCTGCGCAGGATCACCTATATACATGATCCTGCACTCCCGGGTTTTGGGCGCAAGTGCACCGGCGGCTCGCTCCCGCTGTAATTTTGCACAGCGGGTCCTGCGGACCTGATGTCCGCCAGCACCTGCTGATTGTTAGGTACACTGACTGAGTGGCAGTCTGCCTATGTAAACAAGGCAGACTGTCATTCTGTCAGTACAGAAGACATGGATCCTGTGCTCCTGTAAAGCAGAAACACTGATCCATGTCTTCCACTAGTAAAAGCACCTCCTCGTCTACAATGAAACACTGGCTAGGCACACAGTTAACCCTTTGATCGTCCCTTAAGTTAACCCCTTCCCTGCCAGTGTCATTAGTACAGTGACAGTGCATATTTTTGGCAGTGATCACTGTAATAATGTCACTGATCCCCCAAAAAAGTGTCAAAAGTGTCAGATTTGTCCGCTGCAATATTGCAGTCCTGCTATAAGTTGTTGAAAAGCAGGTAGAATTGTCACAAAGTATCACCCTAATGTAATGATTTGGGTAGGAAGAGTAATTAGTTAGTAAGTTAGTAATTAGTAAGAGAATACAATGGGAACTCTTCAACTACCCAAATATAAACCATTCACCTAGATTGTATTTAAATTGGATAGAATTAGGTGTGCTATAAGTTGCTGATTGCCGCCATTACTAGTAAAAAATAAATAAAAAATAAATAATTAGAAAATATCCCATAGTTTGTAGACGCTAAAACTTTTGCACAAACCAATCAATACACTTATTGGGATTTTTTTTTTACCAAAACTATGTAGCAGAATACACATTGGCCTAAACTGATGACAAAGTTTGATTCTTTACATTTTTTTATTGGATATGTTTTATAGCAGAATGTAAAAGATATTGATTTTGTTTTTCAAAATTGTTGGTCATTCTTTATTCATAGCAAAAGAACAAAATTTGGGTACAGTGTCGCACGGTCGCACGATTGTCAGTTACAGTAACGCAGTGCCATATCGCAAAAAAATGGCCTGGTCAGGAAGAGGGGGGGTAATTTCTTCTGGAGGTGAAGTGGTTAATGAATTTTATTGCACGACAACACAATATATTACCCAATTATTTAGCAAAATATAAGAAATGATTTTACGCCGAGTAAATAGATACCTAACATGTCACGCTTTTAAATTGCATACGCTCGAATGCCATCTTAAATGTGAGTCCCATGATTTGTCATTCACACATCGGCGCTTTCAAATCACAGGCAGAATTGCGGCAAATCTGCCCATGATTCAAAACACTGAAGTGTGAATGCAGCCTTAAGGTTAAAGAGGAACTGCAGTCTGCTCACATAATTTGTAATAAAAACATATTTGCCATTCTGAATTTTCCCTCCAACCACTTTGCATATTATTTTATATATACTGTGATTCTGTACTTGCCAAAAATGCTGCAAAAATTTCCCTCCACTGAGTCTGGCTGCAACCATTTTAACTGTGGGCAGCTGAAGCTGCAGCCTGTTCACTTCCTGCATTTACACAGAGGCACACCTCCAGCTCTGAAGCTCTCATTGGCCCTCTCATGACTCATCCCCCCTCCCTTCCTGGCAAACTCTCACAAGAGAGAGAGCTGTGACCAGGCTAATGACCAGACAAGAAATGGGCTGTATAAGGTATTTACTGGCAGGAAAAAAAAATGTTTTACTATCCAAAGTTAAAACAACAAGGGCAGAAGATTTAATAGAGGGAAAGATGAAAAAAATGACTGAAGGTCCACTTTGAGGTTAAGAAAAAAGGGGCGGGGGGGATGCACTGGACTGAACAAAAAACACAACAAAAGTGCATCAAAAATGCACTGGAACGCATCAAAAACGCGAATGCAGAAAAGCATTTGGAATGCATCCGGACTGCGTTTCTATGGTGTGAACTGGCCCTCAATCTTTTCATCAATAGCCACATAAGATATAAATCCACTTTGTGTACCAAATGCCTTTGCAAACCCAGTTATTACAATGTAAATGTAACAGTGCTGTACATATCCTATGCAGAGAGCAGAGCTGTGGGAGGGACCCAGCAGGCTCCACCCACTACAGGCTGCCTGTAGAAATCTACAGAAGAGGCGGAGACAAGACCAGTCACCCTGCACAAGGAGAGGGATCACCAGTGACCGGTCTTAGTACAGGAAGCTCCTGCACAGTGCCAACGTTTATCTCTGGATTACTGCACAGATCTGGAAGAAATACACAAAACACACCAAGATTCCAATAAGAATACACATGACTCTCGGATTTAGATAATATTTTCTTATCCTAGGGGTTCAGGTTTAAGAGCGTGAGATGAGATTTATATGGAGTTCCATCAATTAACAGCAACATTCCACTTCAGCCCAAAGCTATGTGAATGGGGGTAATGTTTGCTGATTACGTGGACTGATTTAGCACAAAGTATTTAGAAAATTAATGATGCTTAACGGAGAATTTGCATCAGTATACAAGTCACCGAAATGTTATTGTAATTGTTATGTGGAAAAAGCTCCCATATGTTCCAGTGTGCAGAGCCTGTGTTGTGGGTGGCAAGCCGTGACATCGCCGTACTCCATCTTGTGTTGGACAAGGGTGCTCCATCTTTGTGCGGTTAATGACTGGGCGGCCATAATTGAGGAAAATGTACTCTTGTGGGCTCTGTGGTTTCACTGATTAAGACGCTTCTGAAACTAGTATATTATACTCTTTGAAGAATACAACCGGCAACCCATTACTGCTAAGCCGCAATCACAGTGTTACACTGACTGTGAAATGTAGTTGCGTAGTTAGTTTGAAAAAAAGACACTAGTTCAACCAATATGAAAAAAGCAAATAAATAGTAAACTTCTTGTTGCAGAACCCTATACTTACAGCTGATCCAGAGGAAGGCAAAAAAGACCCCAATGAAGCATGATCCAATTTGCTCCAACAGGCCATCGGATGTTGGAAAAGAAGGGAGAAAAATCTGGACGGCCGCACTTCCGTGAAGAAAAAAGCACCTTTATTGTAGCAGAAAAATATACAAATGGGTCACATAAAAAGTGGATAGTGTAGAATCACTGCAAACGCGTTTCACATCAACCGATGCTTATTCATAGCTTCATCAGCTATGAATAAGCATTGGTTGATGTGAAACGCGTTAGAAGTGATCCTACACTATCCACTTTTTATGTGACCAGATTTTTCTCCCTTGTTTTCCACTATTTGTGCAGAGCCAGCACCTGTGAGGCTGAGTGAGGGCGTTCACTACCAGACAGGAGTGAGTGTCCTGTGAGCGGCTTTCTCTTTTTTTATCTTTGTATCTGAACTAGGCCATCGGATGTTCCCTGGATCAATAATGCCTGAAGTTACTACCTATAAGGCCATGTTCACTTGGGGCGTACTATAGCGTACGGACATGCAAGGGCAATGTTTACCCTCATGGGGATGGATAGTTGCAGGCAGTCCTATTCAAGTTGGCACAGTGGTGTAGTGGGTAGCACTCTCGCCTAGCAGTAAGAAGGGTCGCTGGTTCGAATCCCAACCACGACACTACCTGCCTGGAGTTTGCATGTTCTCCCTGTGCCTGCGTGGGTTTCCTCCGGGTACTCCGGTTTCCTCCCACACTCCAAAGACATGCTGGTAGGTTAATGGGATCCTGTCTAAATTGTCCCTAGTATGTATGAATGTGAGTTAGGGGACCTTAGATTGTAAGCTCCTTGAGGGTAGGGACTGATGTGAATGTACAATGTATATGTAAAGCGCTGCGTAAATTGACGGCGCTATATAAGTACCTGAAATAAATAAATAAATAAATAAATAAAAAATAATTCATAAGAGGAATAGCAGAGGGCGTCAAACAAGTGCAGTATATATCTAAAAAACTTTTATTAAAGAATAACAAGTGGCAACTCACAACTTGTGTCCCATTCAAGTCAGTTGGGATTCAGCAGCTGCACCAACACAGCTGCTGCTCACTATTTGATATCCGCCTGGGTGCATGGCCTCGCACGCATACTGTCTGCATTTAGGGCCATGCATCTGCACATATGTCAAATTGGGAACCGTGGCTGTTTATGTGCACCTGCTGTGTCCAAACTGACTTGAATGAGACTTTCATGGGGATGCACTGAGCACCTCTGCATCCTTGTGCTGGTGAACATGGCCCTTGCACAGACATACGCTATAGTATGGCCCATGTGAATGAGGCCTAAAAGTCAATATCCTATTATAATATGTAAACTGACGATCCAAAATGTGTGCTGGCACTTTAATAAACACATTAAAAGCTGCTCTAAGTAGTAAAAGAACACCCTAGTGATCTTACATAGAAATAAAGCACAAATAGTGCAAAAAGAATAAATATAAATAATAAATATGTTTGTGTTATTTATGCTTTATTTATATATAATAAGCGATTAGCACTGCCTAGGAGCACTAGGGTTGTTGGTTTGAATCCCAACCATGGCACTACCTGTGCAGTGTCCATACATACAGAATCAGAACAGATACTGAGAGAATTATACCCAGCATTCAGGACAAGAGAAGTGTTACTGTGCAGCATCCATATGTACAGAATGATAACAGATACTAAGAATTACACCCAGCATACAGGACAAGAGAAGTGTTACTGTGCAGAATCCAGGCCCTGGAAGACGTCATCTACGACTAAACATGTAGGGCGGTGCTTTGTGCTGACGTCATTGCATTTAAACTGATCCCGGAAGCGCGGGTGTGTCATTTTGCCAGCAAGTGAGACTGTACAGTATCCATATGTACAGAATAAGAACAGATACTAAGAATTACACCCAGCATACAGGACAAGAGAAGTGTTACTGTGCAGAGTCCAGGCCCTGGAAGACGTCGTCTACGACGAAACATGTAGGGCGATGCTGCGTGCTGACATCATCACATTTAAACTGATCCCGGAAGCGCGGGTGTGTCATTTTGCCAGCAAGTGAGACTGTACAGTATCCATATGTACAGAATAAGAACAGATACTAAGAATTACACCCAGCATACAGGACAAGAGAAGTGTTACTGTGCAGAGTACAGGCCCTGGAAGACGTCATATATGACGAAACATGTAGGACGGTGCTGCGTGCTGACGTCATCACATTTAAACTGATCCCGGAAGCACAGGTGTATCGTTTTGCCAGCAAGTGAGCCTGTACAGTATCTATATGTACAGAATAAGAACAGATACTAAGAATTACACCCAGCATACAGGACAAGAGAAGTGTTACTGTGCAGAGTACAGGCCCTGGAAGACGTCATATATGACGAAACATGTAGGACGGTGCTGCGTGCTGACATCATCACATTTAAACTGATCCCGGAAGCACAGGTGTATCGTTTTGCCAGCAAGTGAGACTGTACAGTTGGCGTGTATATTTTATATATGGATGTAAGTGCAACTTTTAAAACAGTTTTAATAAAGTAGTATTTTACACTATTGGAGCATCTCTTTCCCTTTATACATCGGTCCATAGTGATTGGTGTGGCTGGTCTGGAGGTAAGGAGAGGCAGTCAAAGTTCCATAGAGGGGCATATAACATCTCAGTGATGGTTGTGATCATTGCTCGTTTGAAATTTTTAGCGATAGGTCAATAGGATCTGGTAAGCCCCATTATTATCAGAGGTGGTGGTATTCACAAAAGGAGCTTCAATCACTTGAGGTGTTGGAGTTTTAGATAAACTTTTTAAAGAAGATTTTTTAAAAATATTTTTCAATATTTTTCACCATTTCACGTGGACTTTATCTAATATATTGCATTTTTTTTTATCTTATATCTAGCGCGGCTTTGTTGGCCTACATTTGCTTTCACTGTTTTGATATCAAATGCTTAAGTCGCTGCTTTACACGGTTGTTTTGTTGTTTCACGCTGTTATTCTATAATTATTCTACTGACATTAGCGCGGTTTCCATATTAAGATTTTCCATACTAGCAGCACTGGGGTCGTTGGTTCAAATCCCTACCTGCCTGGAGTTTGCATGTTCTCCCTGCGTGGGTTTCCTGCAGTTACTCCGGTTTCCTCCCACACTCAAAAGACATGCTGGTAGGTTAATTGACTCCTATCTAAATTGGCCCATGTATGTGTATGTATGAATGTGAGTTAGGGACTTTAGATTGTAAGCTTCTTGAGGGCAGGGACTGATGTGAACGTACAATACATATGTAAAGCGCTGCGTAAATTGATGGCGCTATATAAGTACCTGCAATAAATAAATAACTAAATAATAATAATAAACAGATACTGAGAATTACACCCAGCATAAAGAATAAGAAGTAGTACTGGGAAGAGTTTATTTAGTCAGAATAAGGAGAAAAGTGGTACAGTGCAATAAATATACAAACAGGCATAACTATCTATATGTAGACAGAATTTCATAGGGAGTTGTTGAAGATGGAGGTAAGGGCTATATTTCTCCTCCGATTCATAGCCATATATCCTGAGCACCAGATCATATAACGGCCTATTAACAGCAAATTAATAAAATGACTCAGCAAAAGTGAACTGACTTGACTGCACTGCCTGCTATTTGTAGATGAAAAGTATGACATAGTTACATGCAACATTTCATGACGTTTGACGTTTCCTCATTTTTGGTCCTCAACATAATACATAAAAAATATAACAGTATTTATTTCATACATCCACTACATTTTAGTACAGTGAATTACATGTTTAACCAGACTGGTGTGTTCACTAAGATATATAGCATATCATTGCTTAGTACGTAGCTTTTTTACACCTTTCTGCATAAATGCATTTGACCCAAGAAAAGGTCAGAAGATACAAGAAGAAGGCAGAAGGCCCTTCTCTATATCATATCAGAACATCCCTGTCTGGTATTTTATATCTGTTGGTGTATGCTTAATGAATTTGTGCAGCACAGTACAACTAAAGGCCTAAGGAACATCAAGTCCTCATTATAATGTCTGAAGGTGATGAGTGGATCTGGGAACTCCAAAGGAACTCCAAAGGCTTCCATAAGAAAAGCCAATAGGTGCCTCCATCTGACTTATGTTTTGATATTTATGTATTTGTTTTAGTCAGACTTTCCTTTACCGATCAGCATGCTGAAGAATCACATTAAAGGGTCAATCCACAAATGGCCTGCGAGATAATGGTTATCATGGCGGACATGGCGCCAGACCTTTAGCGGTTATCTGGAGGCTAAGCAGGGAGCAAGCCTTCATAGAGTCTGGTAATCAAGCTAGGACCATTTCTAAATACTCGACACCCCTCTCCCTTCCCCCAGTCCTCAATAATTACATCTTTTGTCACCTTGGGAGAAATTAAAATAAATTGAAGAGAAATGGACTGTTTAGATTACAACATGCTAATTACACTCCAAGGAGAGAGTGTCTTGTTGGGAAGCCTTTGATGTGGGAACTGTGGGCCGCACGCCCTGGCTGATTCATGTCGCTCTTTACAAGTGCTTGGCAGCTGAAAGTACTCAGGAATTCAGTTACTTTGAAGTGAATCTGGAGAAGTCCAGAATGAGAAGCCATAAAGGGAATGTTGGGATTGTTCTTATTGCCTCATTCATGTCCATGGCAACCAAAAAGAAACCAGAGGGAAAACATTTTGCTCCTGTCAGGAGAGGACCGAGGGATGCAGGACAAACTTGCTGCCCACACACACACTTCAGAGCCGAAGGTTTGAGGATGCCATCCCGCATAGCAAGGCATGCTGATGCTGGAACAGTGAAAGCATTCAACCATATAACAACATTTTAACACTTCCAAAGGCCTTCCCTTGAAGTGTAGATATTAACTCGTTCTCTGCGGGAGGCGGCCAAGTCCAGACAGGGGCCTTGTGCTGAGCGCAATAAAATACATTCCGCAAACTAAATCCAACAATGAAAATGTGAACAATGTTTGGGCATCATTTTAAAGATTTGATCACCTCCTCTGGTGTCCATATCCTGGGACTACTCCTTTTTCACAATAGGCTTTGAGATGTGCAACAGATTTGGTCATAGATGGCCAATATGGGCAGATCACAGAAGGTGCTGACTCTCCATATCCTTTTTTGGAAGTGACTCAAATGTTCCTTCAAACTGGAAATGATGACCTCAAAGTAGATTTAAAGCCCATCACTAAGATCTTATAGAAGCTTTAACATGTTAGCATAGCTCCCAACTGTCCCTGGTTTCGAGGGACTGTCCCTGATTTGGAACAAAGTCCCTCTGTCCCTCTTTCCTCCTAATTTGTCCCTCATTTTGGTCTGATCTATATAGTTGTATAGAAAATGCACTATTTATCTTTCAAAAAGTGTTTCCCGGTGCTAAACCTTTCATCCAATTTCTAAATTGCTGCATTTGTCATTTGATAAACCAGTATAAAGGAAAAGTAGGTGCAAAAAAGCACATGGGTTTTGGGTTTAATTAAAATAATATTTTTTGCATAATTCTCTTTTAAGGGGGCGTGACAGGGTGTGTGTCCTATGCCTACATACTTTTGCTAATGAGTGTCCCTCGTTCAGAGCCGTTCAGAAATACTCTAAATCACTCGGAAAATCTTGGAAACACTCGGAAATACTCTGTTCCCGAGTGTTTCCAAACCTTTCCGAGGCTTTCCGAGTTCAGCCGAGCTGTCCCCGAGTATTTCCGAGGCTCTCCGGCGCCCCCCCCACCTCTGGCCACATGCAGTATTGCATGCAATAGAAGTAAATGCGGAACGAATTATCTTCGTTTCCATTGACTTCTATGGGGAAACTTGCTTTGATATGTGAGTGCTTTGAATTGCAAGCATTCTCCTGGAACAGATTATGCTCGTAATTCAAGGTTCCACTGTACAGGATAGGAAGTGAAAGAAATCTCCCCAGTGACACACAGAAAACAATAAAAACTGAACAGGAATTCTGACTCTTCTACACTCTGTCCAAAATCACAAAGTAAAAGCAAAGTTTTAGCTTGAGATATATGAAATACAGTATATGTGCAAACACTAAACTTTACATTACTGGGGTTCATGCATCTATGCTGAAAGGCAAAAGGCAAAGAGGAAAGTAAAAATACCTAACAAGTGTTATTTTCCTTTATATCTAGGATTTTATTACTCTAGCTCAGGGGTTAGCAGGCAGTAGATCTACCTACTATTCACTGGGGGCACAGCAACTCCACCTTGTTGCTGACCCCACTTGCCACCTCTCAGATCTCAGTTCAGAGCCTTGGGAAGTCCTCAGCTCTGATGTGTTATATGCCACAGCAGAGGGGAGATCTGGGAGGACTTCCCTCACTCTGCTGGGTGCCCTTGAATGTGAGGTCTCATGAGTAAATTTTTCAGAGAATTTGTACTGTGGGCGATTTTAGCCTAGGGGTAGATGGTTATGCTGTAGTAGGGGTGCTTATGCTTGTAAGGGGCAAATGTGAGTTTGCTACCCCTGACCCCTGCACTCTGTGTTACATACTACTGACCTCTGCAGTCTTAATTGCTTTTTCCTGACCTCTGCACTGTGTTACATATTACTGACCTCTGAACTGTTATTTACACATGCCCCTGCACTCTACTTTACTTACTCCTGACCCTTGCACTATGTTTTGCATATTATTTACCTCTGCACTCTGCATTACTTATTCATGACCCTTGCACTGTGCCTTACATATTACTGATCTCAATGGTAATGCACGTTACCTACTCCTGACCCCTGCACCCTGTGTTACATACTACTGACCTCTGCACTCTGCATTACTTAATACTGACCCATGCTTTACTTACTCCTGACCTGTGCACTCTGCATTACTTACTCTTACACCTCTGCACTCTGCATTACTTTCTGCTAACCCCAGCACTGTGATACATACTACTGACCCCTGCGCTGTGCGTTACTTACTACTGACCTC
The DNA here is from genome assembly GCA_037952925.1 of Lithobates clamitans. Taxonomy (NCBI): domain Eukaryota; kingdom Metazoa; phylum Chordata; class Amphibia; order Anura; family Ranidae; genus Lithobates; species Lithobates clamitans. The sequence goes on along the minus strand of JBBGZY010000099.1, from coordinate 3,635,045 downwards.
TGCACTCTGCTTTACATACACCTGACCTCTGAACTCTGCATTACTTACTCTTACACCTCTGCACTCTGCATTACTTTCTCCTGACGCCTGCACTGTCATACTTACTACTGACCTCTGCATTACTTACTACTGACCTCAGAACTCTGTGTTACTTACTACTAACATCGGCATCCATACCACTGACTGAGCTCTCTGTTACTTACGCCTATGAAATCCTGAACTCTGCATTACTTACTCCTGACCCCTGCACTCCGCATTGCTACTGACCCTTAAATTCTGTGTTGCATACTACTGACCCCTAAACTCTACATTACTTACTACCGACCTCTGAATTCCACATTGCTACTGACCCCTGAACTCTGTGTTCCTACTGACCTTTGAACTCTTCAAACCTTCCTTTTTCAATGGGCCTTGCTAGATTATCACCTTAAAAAAGAAAAAACTGTGAGGCACTTCGATGATCTTTGATCTCTTCCATGTTGTTCAGGTAGATCTCCACCTCTCCAGGGTTGCCTACAACCTGCCTTAGCTGTTATGTCGGCTGTACAACGGAGGGTGATGCAAGTCCTGACTTGGTGGGAATTCCTCCTATTAATGATGTGTCAGATGTCAAATGACAAAACTTTATTTAATGACCAAGAGCAGCAGCTGCTGTTATTCAGTTCCTTTTATGTATTTAAAGACAAGCTCCAGTATACAGTTGTGCTCGAAAATTTGCAACCGCTTGGAGAACTGGTAATATACAGTATGTACGATTTTTAAAGAAAGCATGAATGAGCAGGCAAAACACATTTCTTATGGGATTCATATTCTGTAACTGTAGGTCATAACAGAATGGCACAATCATATAACAAAACACGAGAAGTAAATAAATGAAATGCCCCCTGTTCAAAAGTCTGCATCCCCTTAGTTCTTAATACTGTGTATTGCCCTTTTTAGCATCAATGACAGCGTGCAATCTTTTGCAATACCCTGTTTCCCCGAAAATAAGACCTAGCGTGATTGTCGGTGATGGCTGCAATAAAAGGCCTACCCCCCAAATAAGCCCTAGTTAAAGTCCCTGTAGGTCTTATTTACAGGGTAGGGCTTATTTTCTGGGAAACAGGGTAGGGCTTATTTGGGGGGTAGGGCTTATATTGCAGTGATCACTGACAATCACGCTAGGTCTTATTTTCGGGGAAACAGGGTAGTTGTCTAAGGGGCCCCAAATTCTTGCAGGTGATATAGCTGTCCATTCGTCTTGGCAAAATGCCTCCAGGTCATGCAAAGTCTTTGGTCGTTTTGCACGAACTACACGTTTGAGATCTCCCCATAGTGCAGGGACCGCCCATCCATTAGGGGTGCGCGGGCGCCGCCCCCTCTCTCCGGGCCACCCCCTATATGCACTGGATAGATTCATGGCATAGCATGAATCTATCCATGGCCGCCGCGGCCTCCCCCTATTTATGTGTCCAGCTCCTTTCAGGGCACCGGGCGCATGAATTACAGAAGACAGGTTTTTTTTAAGCATCTGATTAGAACCAGAGGCCCTAATAGGCTTCAAAATAGGATGGACTCTGGTCGCAGAGGATGCGGGAGGTGTATTGCAATGGCGAATGAATATTTGCCGTTGCAACACTGATCCTCCTCCCAGTCACCCTCGATTGGCTGAAAGGACAGGCAATCCTATTGGATGCATAGAAGGAGGGGAGGAGACACACAGCAGAAGCGAGGAGGAGAGGAGCCGCTGGCTGATGCCTGGATGCCCGAATGCCCAGTCCCCGCCGATGCCTGGATGCTCTTTGGATGCCTGCCTCTTAGATGGGGTAAGTGCCGTGGACCGACCAGCGGACAGCGGGGGGTTCGGTTGTTTGCCGCCCCCCCAAACAAAAAAACACCAGCCGCCACTACCAGAGTGGCTAGATGATATTAAGGTCAGGAGATTGTGATGGCCACTCCAGAACCTTCACCTTTTCCTGATGTAACCACTGTAGGGTCAACTTGGCCTTGTGCTTGGGGTCATTGTGGTGCTGGAAATTCCAAAAGCGTCTCATGTGCAGCTTTCATGCAGAAGATTGCATTCATCTTGCCATCAATTTTCACAAGATTCCCTGTGCCTTTCGAGCTCGCACAACCCCAAAACATCAGTGAGACAGCACCATGGTTTACAGCGAGGGTTATATTCTTGTCGCTATAGGCTTTGTTGACCCCTCTCCAAACATAGCGCTTATGGTTGTGACCACAAAGCTCTATTTTGGTCTCGTCACTCCAGATTATAGTGTGCCAAAAGCTGTGAGGCGTGTCAAGGTGTTGTTCGGCATATTGTGTAACCAGACTTTTTTGTGGCATTGGCGCAGTAATCTATAGAGAGGACACCTTGTAGCCCAAAGGCTTCTTTCTGGCAACTCGACCATGCAGCTCATTTTCTACAAATGTAGGAAATGAACCTTTAATTGCCATTTTAACCTCTGTGTGTCACCTTGTGTGTCTGTACCAAGGCCAAACATTCCAGGGTATGTAAACTTTTGATCAGGGCCATTTCGGTGATTTCTGTTATCATTATGATTTAAAAAGGAGTCAAACATCTATCTGATAATAAATGGCTTCATATGATCCCTATCCTTAAATAAAAGACAGTTTTTTGGCACGATCAGTAATAATTTCACTATCAATGCCAAAACGGCACGATTTCTGCCAGGGTATGCAAACTTTTCAGCACAACTGTACACACAAAAACCCTCTACAGTTTCTAATGGTGACTATACATGGAACTATTTTGTATACAATCGTGTTTTCAATAGAAATGATCTGATCAGAAATATGAGCGGAAGATCGAAAAGATTGATGCATTATACACTTATCAAGCATATTAAATTATCTACTTTTTAGGATTGGCTATACATACATGCTTTGATAAATGGTCAATTTATTTTCCAAATGATTTCTTCTGATAGGAATAATCAATATTTAGCAGACAACCCATTGGATAGATATACCACACATGGGGAACTGGATTTTGACTAATAGTTCAGACAAGTGATTACATGTGAATAGAGCCTCCAAGCAACACTGGATGCAGAGTGTGTGAGTCCAGGGTCAGTGTTTCTGCCAAATTCAGGCCACACTCAAACTGGCCCCAGCTAGTCAGCCAATTTGTATGTGGCCATAGTACACACAGTTACTACGTCCAGAGGCGGCGTTTAGTTGCCTCGAACACAGCAAACTATCCGCAGATTTGAGTCCATGTAGATGTAGCCTTCAAGTCTGGCTCCACCTGTACCTGATATTTTAGCTTATTGAAAGAGAAGAAGAGTCGCACTCTGTTGTAAATTTGTCTTGGTGCTTTGTTTCATAGTTCAGGCTACATACGTGTTGTCTCCACCCAAAGGACCACACTTCTTATGGAACTCCTAGGGTAGAGTAGGTATTTCATTTGGGCATGCTTTGGTGCTTTTACTAGTAATATATCTTGAGGACTTTTACAGTAAGATTCCCCCTTCTTCAGTCCATAGAAGAGACATATGGGAAAAGGTCCCCAATCATTTCCTAATCTTACAATAAAGAGAACCCATCAAGGTGTGTAACACCATTACTGCCTTTTATTGATCACAGCGAATGAATGGAGCTGGGAATTGTGCTGGGGAAGTATAGCAATTGGATTGAGGACACCTTGAAACCCGAACAACACTGGAGGTCTGTTAGCAACTAACTGGGGAAACATTTGAAGAAGCATTAGAACCGTGGTGGGAGGAAACCCAAATGAGGGGCAACCCTACGGTTTTGTTTTTGGTCAAATAGGATGTATACCGCATAGAAATAAAATATGCACTGAGTAATTTTAGTTCAGTAGCATCCATCCATAATCGGTGGTCCATGGTGTAGACGGTAAGAATAGCGACTAGGAAGAGGACACCTTGCAGCCCAACTCACAATGGAGGTTTGTTAGCAGCTAACTTGGGGAACCATTGAATAAGCATCGGAAAGGCAGTGGGGAGAAACCAAAGTGAGGGGCACCCTACGGTCTTGTTTCTGGTCAAAAACGACGTATACTGCATTGAAAGGTAATGCCGCGTACACACGACTGGACTTTCCGGAAGAAAAAGGTCAGACGGAATCATTCCGTCGGACATTCCAATCGTGTGTGGGCTTCATCGGACCTTTTCTTTCGAAAATTCTGACGGACCTAGAAATAGAACATGTTTCAAATCTTTCTGACGGACTCAATTCCTATCGAGAAAACCATCCGTCTGTATGCTAGTCCGACGGACCAAAAACAACGCAAGGTCAGCTATTGGCTACTGGCTATTAAACTTCCTTTTTCTAGTCCCGTCGTACGTCATCGCGTTCTAAACGATCAGACTGGTGTGATCGTGTGTAGGCAAGTCCGTTTCAGCGGAACGCTGTCGGAACTCTGTTGAAAAGACCATCAGAGTCTACTCTGACGGAAAGTCCGCTCGTGTGTACGTGGCATTAGATTCACAGAGTAATTTTAGTTCATAGATAGTAAGCATAATGACTAGAGAGAGGACACCTTGCAGCTCAAACCACACTGGAAGTCTATTAGCAGCTAATTTGGGGAACATTTGAAGTAGCATTGGAAATGCAGTGGGAGGAAACCCAAATCAAAGGGCCATCCTGCGGTCTGGTTGCTGGTCAAACAGGATGTATACTGCATAGAAAGGAAAGATGCACTAAGTCATTTTCATTCAGCAGCATCCATCCATAACCAAAAGTCCATAGCGACAACTATAGAGAGGACACCTTGTAGCCCAAAGGACACTTGAGGTCTATGAGCAGCTAACTTGGGGCACCTTTAAAGAAATGCGGTGGTGGGGGGGGGGGGACGCAAATCAGGGGGCACCTTGCGGTCTTGTTTCTGGTCAAATGGGATGTATACCGCAGAGAAAGGAAAGATGCATTGCCTAATTTTAGCTCAGCAACATTCATCCATAACTTAAGCTCCGATTTTTGATGGTGTATGTAAGGCAACAGGTTCAATAAATGTACTGTGCATTCCTCCTGTATGAGCCCTTTAATTTCTTTTCCACTGACATAATTGCAAAAAAAAAAGAAAGAATAAAAGTATTAGCTGGACAAAATGAGCACTGTTCTCTTTTTTTGAACTTTTTTGTAGAGGTTAATCTTTTTAACCCTCTAACCCCTAGGAGGGAGGGGTGTGAAAAGCATTAGTTGGTTCTCCAGAGCGGTAGAGGGAACACGGCTTGTTTGTGACTCTCCGTCCCTTTCAGCCTTCACATTTTCCACGGTGCCTCTGAACGTGCGGGTCACCTTTGAACTCGAAATTGGTGGACGGGGAGACCCCGTCCTGACACTGGCGACCCATCTCCCGAACCTGACCCAGTAATTTGCTGAGACTGCTCGAGCTGACTCGCTCCTTTGTCTGCCTTGCCTGTTGGCTGTCAGGGTGACTGGTGCATCGCGCCACATCGAGACGCTTTTTCCAATGGGAAACAGCAAAGTCGACACATCTCCAAGCAAAGGCCTTTCATTTCACAGGCTGACCGGGACGTTAATGATTTTTTTTTTCTCTCTCTCTCCCCCCCCCTCTTCTTTTTTGATGTTTTTGAGCTAATTGCCCTCCATGAAAAAGTGTTTTGTTTCCTGCGCAGACTTGGCTGTAAGAAAACTTTCACAGGCCGGGAGTAATCTCCTGCGTGAATGCCAAAGAGCTTATACAAGTCCGAGAGGGAGAATTCAGCCAAAATACGTGAAATTGTTATTTTGTTTTAAATTCTTTAAGTCTTCCTTTTTTTATTTTTGCCCTCCTTGAACAAAGCAAACAAATTAGCCAGCCGATTGGGGTGACTTCATTTGTTTTATGACTTCTAAGGCTTCTTAATCAAAGGACTGTTGCATTTCAATGTGAAATATTACAGTAGATAAGAGAATAATTATTAGTCTGGGTTCCTCTGTCAGCGGAATTCTTCTACTTCGACGTCATTGTGGATAAAAGCCATTTAGAGGATGGTCTGAGAGGACTGGCAGATTGAAGCCTCGGAAAATGTTTGTGGCACCGATATGAGCGCCTTTGACCAATCTGTCTCACCATTTCCAAAATTTGGAGAAACCTGTGCATGCTTTTCTCAGCCGTGCACTTGACTCACTAGGGGGTTATTCACACCAGCGATTCAAGTGAATGGTGCCGCTCTGCAAACACCCTGAAACTACGAGACAAGCCGGTGTGCTAGTGTGGGGTTCAACGCCTCTTTACCTCCTGTCAAACGCTCTCTGAAGAGTGATTTGAATGTGGATCGCTCTTCAGAGACCAGAGCTAAATTTTGCCTCTCTGCTGATGAGGATGATATCAAAGGCTAAAATCGGATGCCAAGTCAGATGAGCAAAAGTTCATACACATACTGCATGCACATTTTGTGGCTTATTCATCGTTTAGGTCTCTTTCACAGCTTTTCGAGTAGGGGTGTGACATGCAATATGTTGCTAAACGTGAACTTATCCTTTAACCACATCCCGTCCGGCCTATAGCAAAATGATGGCTGGGGGGTGGCTCTCCCCATTCTGACTGAATGTCATATGACATCCTTCAGAACATGCCGCTTGTGTGCGCCCCCGGGGGTGGGGGGGGTGGGGTGTGCAGCGCAGAGATAGGTAGTGCGGTTATTAGCATTCCTCGACCCACGCCGACAGCGCAATGATTATCAGTGCTGCCCACCAGTGCCCACTAGTATTGCCCACCAGTGTCCATCAGGGCTGCCTTTTAGTGCCCATCAGTGATGCCTATCAATGCCTCCTCAGTAACGTCCATCAGCGCCGCGCATCAGTGCCACCTATCAGTGCATATTAGTGCCACCTATCAGTGCCCATAAAGGCTGCCCATCACTGCTGCCTATCAGTGCCCATCAGTGCTGCCTATCAGTGCCCATCAGTGCCGCCTATTAGTGCTGCCTATTAGTGCCCATCAGTTCTGCATATCAGTGCCACCTATTAGTGCACATCAGTGCTGCATATTAGTGCCTCCTTATCAGTGCCCGTCAGTTAAGGAAAAAATTACTTATTTACAAACTTTTATAACAGAAACAAGAACTTTTTTTTTTCCAAATTTTCGGTCTTTTTTTATTTGTTTAGCAAAAAATCCGCGGTGAGTAAATGCCAGCAACATTTGAAGACCTTCCATTGTACTGAAAGGTCAACGAGAACAAATCAGCGCAATAAAACAACCCCTGTTGGAATAAAAGCAGCTGAACACCAAGGGTCAACTTTCAAATCCCTGAGACAAAAATGTAAAAAACAATAGTGCAGCGCTAAAATAATAAAATAAGCTAAAATATGTCATCACAATGAAAAACGTCCATATATATATATACAATGAAGAGCAAACAGTGAGATCTTCAGTGGTGAGCTGGTATATATAAAACCTCCACCAATGGTTGAAATGGCTGCTCAACTCACAAAATGGACCCTTTAATTATGGAGGGTTAGACACGCTTTCCCATACAGGCTGTATATCACATCCAAAGAAATCCTTCATATGAGTGGTGGCATCACAAATCCCATAGCGTTTAAGATCGTGCAAATAAAAAGCAATACATAGTGCTCTCCGCAGAAACAATATTTAATGGTAAGATAAGTTAATAAAAACAGGCACTTAGAACCAAGTGGAGTGTATACAGCATATGAAATGCGAGCGGTGAAGGCTGCGGGTGACGTCACGTGACTTCCGTCCGTACGCGTTACATCCCTATGAGCGGGACTTCATCAGCTAATCAACGGATGTACTGAAAGGTCAGGATGAGTTGCAATACATTCCACACACATGCAACACTGTAAATTTCCAGGTTATTTTTGACCAACAAGTACTTTGACTGTGGACGCGTTCGTTTAAGTGGTATTAAATCCTAAAGCAAACATTTATTATATGACAGATAACCAATTCTTACATGTGGTGGCTGTATTTGTTTCCTTTTTTTTTGGGCTTTCTTTCTTCTATTTTCACCTGGTGATCCAACCAGTAAGCCTGTTGTTTTCAAAAGAACAAGCTCTCTTGCAAATGTATCGGTTACAGCAATGAGACAAACCATTTACCACTGGCAGGAGTTCTTACAATGATCACCTTTTATTTATTTATGTAAAACCTTCATCCCAAAAGGGAAAAAAAAAACGGTTTGCCATAGCTGCTTATAATGTATTAGCTGAAGTTTGGTTTCACTTTGTTAGTGTACTTAAATCTGCTAGTACATATAATACTCCCCCCCCCCCCCAGTGAAAATGCTGCTGTCCAAATGTGCCCCCTGTGCTCCTTCAGGCAGAATGGAGGCACTCTAATACAGGAGGTGTGTTACTGGCCAGATCACCAGGTGAAACCAGAGGGGGAAAAAAAGCCTAAGAAAAAGAAATCTAATGCAGCCACCACGTCTAATGATGCAATATATTAGATTTTTGCTTTTGGGTTTAATACCGCTTTGAATCGTCTCCCTTACATATTTTACGTTAACAGGAACCAGCTACGGCCCTTTAATAGGTTTTCCAGTCAATCGACTTCACTTAGTCCGGCATTTGTGACCATCTTTCGACCACATGGCTGGTTTATTAATTACGGTACAAAAATCTGTTATTTATTTTTTTTAATACAAATATTTGTGTTACCCGGCCCCGCTTTATTTTCCTTTGGGAGCCAATTTACATGTCTGTGATGGATTCCGATTTAATGAGAAATGACCGTAAATGTTGGATTCGCGTTGTGTTCTTTTGGGGCAAAATAAAGAGCTTGCATTTAGCTCGGCTCCATTTCGTCAGCAAAGGAACCAAATCCTTATGTAAACCGCTTTAAAGAAGAAAAAAAAAAATCTTGTTTTAATAGCCGAGGACACTCTAACTGCAGAAGAGCTCTTATAGAAAAATAATGTGTAGGCACTAGACCATTAACTGGGTTCCTTCGTTTCTCTTCCACTAATATTTATATAAGAATGCCGTGGATTTGCGCGCTGTGTTGGGCTTGGAGCGGACCCACAGCGGAATGGCGTTGAGTTATTATCAAGGTATATTTTGGCAACCTGAAGTTAACGACTTCTAATTCCTCTACATTCTAGAAAGCAGATTCAATGTGAATGTTACATTTCTTTTACAACGTAGAAACATTGCTGAAGTCTTGTTGGAAATTCTGCCTTGGCATTAATAATACCGCTAATAAAGTAAGCCTATCACAAACATGGGCCATTGAAGATTAGGGCGGAGCTTTTGTTTGACCCAAAAGCAGTTGGGGTCTGAAACTGGAAGTCAGTTGTCATTCCTGGGCCAATGGGCTGTGGGACATACGCAAAGGGGCGGGGATGCTTATAGCTGACCTAACATAGCTACATGTTAGTAATACACTCCAGCAGAATGCTAGAGTGTGAAAGACTAATGCCTCGTACACTAGACATGTGCGATTAGTTTCGTACAAATCGAAAATTCGTACGAATCAAAAATTCGTACGAATCGAAAATTCGTACGAATTTCCGTAAATTCGTACGAATTTCCGTAAATTCGTACATTCAGGAGGATCCGAAATACGAATTGCTATGCTTCCGGATTTTGTAAGAAATACAAAATTTCCTTTACGAATTTCCGATACAAATTCCTAACGAACATTCGTAATTGTTACGAATAGTTAACGAACCTCAAAGTTAAAAACCCAGGAAGTCAGCACAGCACAGGGGATGGTGGGAGCCCCTCATAATGATAAATTCATCATAACGAACATTCGTAATTGTTACGAAAAGTTAACGAACCTAAGGAAAATTCGTATTTCGTACGGAATTTTGGACACGAATTGCGAAATACGAATTCATTCTAATGCAAAACGGAACAAAACGAAACTAATTTATTGACGGCGCACATGTTTATCGTACACACGATCAGACTTTCCGACAACAGAACCGTGGGATTTTGTCCGAAGGATGTTGGCTCAAACTTGTCTTGCATACACACGGCCACACAATTGTTGGCCAACAATTACGAACGTAGTGACGTACTACATGGTTTTTCAGCTCTTTAGCGCCACCCTTTGGGCTCTTTCTGCTAATTTCATGTTAGTATAAGTTTGGTGAGTGTTAATTCGCGTTTTTCAGTTCGCGCTTTGCAGTTCGTTTCTGAACGGCCATTCGTCAACCAGACACTTTGCAGAAACGGAGGAGATAACGTGTTATTTATTATTGGCTTTGGAGTTATTGCTTTGACATTATTTTTTTGGTTGAATAATGATTTGATTTGGAATTTTTTCTAGATTTTTGGATGCATAGAATGCACTTTTTGATTAAGTTCTAATGGCAGATAGCATGTCTAATTTTATTTGTTTTTTTTTTTAATGCACAATAAAAAAAAAATTTTACTTCAAATGACAGTTTGCAGTTACAGTGACAAATGACAGTTTGGGAGTAGGCAGTTACATTTTATAAAAAACAAAGTAAAATTGACAAGGGACACCAACATAGTTGTATCTTTGATCTTATAAGCTACGGGATAATGGTGTTGTGGTAACTTGCACAAATAATTTAAAAAAAAAAAAGCATAATAATATTATTCTTGATGTCACTAGAAAAAAAAAGCCTTTGAAAATTTGTTTGCAATAACTTCATCAGTATCACCAGCAAAGCAGCTTCATTATTATTCCATTAAAAAAGAAGAGAATTGCGCGCTGCATTTCGAGATTTCATAATTTGCCACGTCACCAATGTTAATTCTCCATTATGAACGCTAGTTTTTACAAGACCGACCGCTTCTGCTTCCAAGCATGCGTGTTTGTACTTTGGACTTTTGTCCGATGGACTTGTGTACACACGATCAGAAAATCCGACAACACACATTTGTTGGCGGAAAATTTGAAAACATGCCATCCAACATTTGTTGGCGGAAAGTCCGACAACAATTGCCCGATGGAGCGTACACACCGTCAGATTTTCCGCCAACAGCCTGACATCACACATTTCCCGTCGGAAAATCCGATCGTGTGTACGGGGCTTTACTCAATCAAACTACCAACCTCAGTGGAGTATGTGTGCCCCAGTAGGCCTTGAGGCACGATCAAAGGTTCTCCAGATTCCCAGATTAATCTCATTATACTAGTTTGGTAAACATAAATCTTATGCTCCTGTTTCTAAGAAATGTGAAGGAATTTGTGAAAAGGGACTTTAGTTTTATTTATCAGTTGATCTCCTGTGACCCCGTTGCACTTCCCCATGTAGTTGGCCTCCTCTAGTGCCAAGTTCCACATTACCCCGCACTGCAGCATGGCCAAGGATAAAATATCTGATGTCCTTTTGAACATATAAAGAGCCCCTGTTGAAAAGAAACAGGTCTGTGAAAGTGTTACACGCGTTATCAGAGGAAGTCTTGGCAAACTGTTAACAGTCCCGTGCCAGCTAAAGACTAACAGGTCACTGTGCGTTCCCTTCTCCATTTCTCATGAACTGAGCAGATAATGAGAAGGGCTGCGGGTAAATGGATTAGCTGCACACACTTCTGGGTTACTGAACATTACGACTATCTCTTTTCATGGCTGGGTTATTTGTTGATAAGGAATTGACCCTAAAACCCTTTTTATTCATGACGCTGCTCCATTATAAGCTTTCGGAAGAAGCAAACTCAAAGGTAAAGGGCCTCAGCAGCACCAAAAACCCACGGGCTCTCTATGGTGCTCAAACCAACTCCCCGGCATACTGATGCCCCTTGCTGCCTCTCACCTCTGTCATCCTTCACTGTTGATCAGTGAGGTCCCCCGACATATTAATGGACCAACATTCAGGCACAGGAGGCTATAGTGAGGTGGGCTCAGAGCTAAGTTTTAGTCTCTTATGCCGCGTACACACGGTCGGACTTTTCAGCTACAAAAGTCCAACGGACGCTGACGGACTAAAGCTGGCTGGTAATCCGATCGTGTGTGGGCTTCTCCGGACTTTCAACGTACTTTTTTAGCCTCAAATCCGACGTACTTTAGATTTGAAACATGCTTCAAATCTTTACGTCGTAACTACGACGGACCCCGAAGTCCGCTCGTCTGTATGCTAGTCCTACGGACAAAAACCCACGCTAGGGCAGCTATTGGCTACTGGCTATCAACTTCCTTATTTTAGTCCAGTGTACGTCATCACGTATGAATCCGTCGGACTTTTGTGTGGTCGTGTGTAGGCAAGTCTGTTCGTTAGAAAGTCCGCCGCAAGTCCGCCGCAAGTCCGCCGAAAGTCTGTCGGACAGGCTGTCGGACTTTTGTAGATGAAAAGTCCGACCGTGTGTACGCGGCATTAAAGTCCACCTGAAGTCTCAATTTAATTAATTTCTTGAATACCAGGATGTTATGGTTGGCGACTGACTTTTGTATGAAAATGCTTTAAAACTGAAAAAGCTGCTTCTTTCTATCACATTATAGTGCTCTGTGTTGGTTCAGCTGAATAACAGCCACTCCCCTTGAGGGTAGGTGCAGCATGGTGCAGCCAACCCCTTGTGGGTAGGTGCAACGTGGTGGGCAGCCCCTGCCCCAAAGCATCCCCCCATGTTGAGGGCATGTGGCCTGGTATGGTTCAGGGGGGGCGCTCGCCCCACCCCTTTTCCTGTTCTGCTGGGATGAATGCTCAAATAAGGGTCCGGTATGGATTTTGGGGGTTACACAACATCATTTTTTTTTAAATATTGGCATGGGGTTCCCCTTTAAATCCATCCAAAACCTTGCCCAATCAGGGCTTAGAATGCACTGTGCAGCGCGCAGTGCATTATAGGGCGCTCGGCGGGCAAACCTACCGCCGAGCACCCTGCAAATTCATGTGTTTGCCAAACGGGCAAACAGGTGATGTTCGGGCCAAACTTTTCCTAGGCTTAAACTGTTTGCCCAACTCTGCTGGCTGCCTAGTCCGACTCACTGCTTTCTGTAGTGACAGCATTGCAACATGTGCTGAAACACAGAAATGTGCCTTTCTTCTCCTGCTTGAACAAAGCGGTGAGGAAAGGAAGGGGAGAGGGGGTATAAACAGTTGAGGGGGCTTCTATCAAAGTGAACCTGTTGCTTTGCCCACCATAGGAAAAGCAGATGCTCACTTAAATTTCCACTAAACCGATCAGACTAGTGTGATTTACTCCCAGGTTTGAGGTGCCGTAAACCTATATTGCCATAAGTTTTTATTTTTTACCAATAACAGAAGTAAACCCTGTCTTTCCCCACATTGAAAATGATTCTGCCAGATGGGGAATTTATGGATTACTTTGTCTTTAAAGTAATCCAAGACTTATCATCAAAGTACTTTGCTATGATTTCTCTCTTGATCATCTCCTCAGTGGGTCAGTAGTCTTAAGGGAGGTTTTTACAATTTTCAAAAATGTTTCGTAGCAATCTGTTCCAGATTATGTAATTGAAAAGTAATGTACCCTTATCAAGGCTTGGTCAATGTATAGAAGACACATGGAGTCACGGTTGAGAAGTATTACTAACATTGTGTTTTTACGAATGTATAGTCTTTAGGTGCTACACAATGCTTTACTGTTTAGGCCTCATGCACATTGGGTGTTTATCCTCAGTGTACGAGGCTTCGGCGTTCAGGTGTGGGTGGTAGGTCCAACCCTGCTGGCGGCAGCCTGTAAAACTCTTTGAGAGGATGACAGCGGCTGCAGCTAGATGAGGCTGGATGAGGCAGTGAGTGGTACTTCATACCTCCCAACTTTTTGAGATGGGAATGAGGGACACCTACTAGCAAAAGTATGTAGGCATGGGACACGCCCCCTACCCAACCCTCTTAAAGGAAAATTATATAAAAAATGATTAGTTAAACCCACAAGAGATATTTTTTACCACTACTAATTCTTTATACTGGCTTTTGAAATTTACAAAAACAGCAATTTAGAAATTGAATGAAAGGTTTAGCACTACGAAACACTTTTTGACAGACAAAAAGTGAATTTTATATACAACTATATAGTTCAGACCAAAATGAGGGACAAATGAGGAGGAAAGAGCTTCAGAGGGACTTTGTTTCAAATCAGGGACAGTCCCTCGAAATCAGGGACAGTTGGGAGCTATGGTACTTACCGTTAGGGCAGTATGTACCCAGGGATGAATGCCTGGGGCGACAGATTGCTTGCATTTAGGGCATTTGTCTCTATGCGCATAGTGCACTAAATGTAAGTCCTGGTTGGTACACCATTAAGCCTCAGCGAACAGTTTGGGGAAGGCTCTCTTCTCTTCCAACATGACTGTGTCCTTGGGCACAAAGTCTGTTTCATATAGACATGATTGGATGAGTATGGCATTGGCAAACTTGACATGGCTGGATGAGTTTGGTGTGGGTGAACATGAAATGGATGAATTTGGTGTGGGAGAACTTGACATGACTGGATGAGTTTGGTGTGGGTGAACATGAAATGGACGAATTTGGTGTGGGAGAACTTGACATGACTGGATGAGTTTGGTCTGGAGGACCATGAGCAGCTGTCACAGAGCCCTGATCTCAACCCTATTGAACTGAAAAGCAGATTGTTAGCTAGGTCTTCTCCTCAAACTTCTGCACCTGACATCAAGAATAAGCATGCATTTCAACAGACACCGTTTGAAATCTTGTTGAAAACCTTTCCAGAAAAGTTAAGGCTGTAGTAGCTGCAGGGGTAATTGGATGACCAACAAGCTCATATAGGTGTGATAGTCAGGTGTCCACACACTTTTGGCCATATAGTATATGATGGATGGGTATGGGGTGGAGGAACTTGAGAAGCCTACATAGAGCCCTGACCTTAACCCTACTAAACACCTTCGGGATGAATTGAAAAGCCAATTACTAGCCAGGTCTTCTCATCCAACATCTGCACCTAACCTCACAAATGCTCTTTTGGCTGAATGAACACAAATTCTCACAGACACGCTCCAAAATCTGCTGACCCAATCATTCTGTTGCAGTGACGCCGGGATCTTTTTTTTTTTTTAACCCTCTTCTGCCCCCTCCTCTCCTACACATACTATATCCAGTACTGACCTGTAAATTAACCTCTCACCTCTCTTATCCTGCCCATCTGAACATTAACCTCTTTACCGCCATTCTGTTACTATATGCAGCCAGTGCAGTAACCCCTTCTGGTACGATATCTAGTGAACTATTACCAAGCACAATGCTTAACCCCCTCAATACCGGTATGAAATCCCCATGGTGTGTCTACTTTCCAAAAAAAGGTAATTTTTGGGTTTGTTTTTTGTTTTTTTTTTACTATTCTGTTTGCTGTTTTTTCCTTTTTATAGTAAAAGATAATAAAATAAGGAAGGGGGCTGGTCGTTGAAATGCATCAGCTGGTTACGTCATCCGTTTGGACCTATGAGGTTGGAGGGCTGATATCTGGTTTCTGGATTTATGATAGGCTGCCATTCAAAACTTGTTTATGAGAATATTTGTATACTTTATCTTTCAATAAAGTCTTGTAGATAATGCACTAGGCGTTTGCACTCTTTTGTTTTTTTGTTGTTTTGGAATATGATGTCCAACAACGACCGACAACAAAAATGGTAAAAGGTCTGTGGGATTTAATATATCAGGAGAGACTTCAGGAACCTAATATGTACACTTTGGAGGAAAGAAGGAAAAGAGGAGACACGATTAAAACCTTTAAAGTGGAAAGCAAATCAAACTACTCCCTCCCCCATTCTAAGCCTATTCTATCTACCATGCAAAAGGAAGGTTGTCTACTTACCAATTCTGAGGGAGCTCTGGTCTGGACACATGATTGGGTCCCAACGCCGGTTTCAGTGTAGAGAAAGGAAAGCTGACAAGGATGCCCCATAGTACTATGGGTTCTGCAGCCGTTATCAATGGTCTCTCCTCTTCACTGGTTCCGGCGGCTGGAGAGATCATGTGACCGGATCAGAGCAACATCGCAATAGGTAAGTATAGACCTCTTTTACGGGGCTTATAGAATAGGTTAAAAAGGGGGTGGGAGTAGATTTAAGCTTCGTTAGGCCCCTTTCACACTGGGGCGGGAGGTGCGTCGGCGGTAAATGCCGGTATTTTCAGTGGCGCTTTACCGTCGTTTTAGCAGCGGTATTCGGCCGCTAGCGGGGGTGGTTTTACCCCCGCTAGCGGCCGAGAAGCGGTTAAAAAACCACCGCAAAGTATAGCCGCGGTGCCCCATTGATTTCAATGGGCAGGAGCGGTGAAGGAGCAATGCTTCACCGCTCCAAAGATGCTGCTAGCAGGACTTTTTTTCCCGTCCTGCCCTCGGGGCTTTCACATTGGAGAGACAGAAGCGGCACTTTCAGGGCGCTTTGCAGACGCTATTTTTAGCGCTGTAGCGCCTGCAAAGCACCCAGTGTGAAAGGGGTTTAAGGGTTTGACTTGCCTTCCACTTTTAGGGCCAGTTCACACCATAGAAACGCAGTCCCGATGCGTTCCAGGTGCTTTTCTGCATGCATGTTTTTTGATGCGTTTTTGGTGCGTTTTTGGTGCATTTCTGATGCAGTCCAGTGCTTTTTTCCCCCCTCTTTTTTCTTAACCTTAAATAAGGACAAGTGTGTTGCAGTGCATTTTTGGTGCATTTAGGTGCGTTCCGGTGCGTTCCAGTGTGTTTTTGATGCGTTTTACAGCTTCCCAGTACAGCCCAGTGCAGAAAAATGCAGCATGTTCAACTTTTTTTTTCTGGAACTGGAACCGCATATATAACCTATTTTCCATGCGTCTTGGATGCAGAAAAAAAAAACGCACTGGACTGCATGTGGTGTGAACTGGCCCTTAATACATTTATGCCCCGTACACACGGTCGGATTTTCCGATGGAAAATGTCCGATCGGAGCGTGTTGTCGGAAATCCCTACCGTGTGTAGGCTCCATCACACATTTTCCATCGGATTTTCCGACACACAAAGTTTGAGAGCAGGCTATAAAATTTTCCGACAACAAAATCCATTGTCGAAAATTCAGATCGTGTGTACACAAATCCGACGCACAAAGTGCCACGCATGCTCAGAATAAATAAAGAGATGAAAGCTATTGGCCACTGCCCCGTTTATAGTCCCGGCGTACGTGTTTTACGTCACCGCGTTCAGAATGATCGGATTTTCCGACAACTTTGTGTGACCGTGTGTATGCAGGACAAGTTTGAGCCAACATCCGTCGGAAAAAATCCATTGATCGGAATGTCCGATCAATGTCCGACCGTGTGCACGGGGCATAAGGGTCTAAATAAGGTCTGGGAGGGCAGTATTTTCAATATGAAGCCAAGATCAAGAACACAAGGACATGGTCTCAAACTAGCAGGAGGAAAGCTCAAAACTAATCTTAGGAAACTTTCTTTTACAGAAAGAGTAGTCGTCTTCAAACGTTTAGCCATGACTTTTGACACATTGATTCTTGTGAACTTTTAATTATGGGTCTACTGTCAAACGTATAGTTAACCTATGACCTAGCCATACCTTTCCCTGATGGTGCTTGTACAGGGGAGGAGAGACAATTCTTATGGTTATATCTCGGACAAGACCATGAAGTAAGCATTGATATAGGAACTTAAGGCTGATCAATTACAGTGAATGCACATCTGGTTTTGAAAGGGTTAGCAGCTGTCATTGAATGGCTATGTGCACTTGATTACAGGTTGCTCAACCCTTCACCCCCCTTGGTGAGGACTCCTACTACAGTCAGTGTGTGTGTGTGCTGTACTGTACATGTATGTATGTAGGGAGGATTGCAGCTGTTCTTTCCTCGTTTTAAATCCATTCCCATGGCAAGAGACTCCCTGACCTCCCCTCTGCCGGAGATTTCACCATCTGTCACAATAAATTAGGGTAATAGTTTTGTAGCTTTTATGTTTTATTGTAGGAAGAGCAATAAAGACTGAGCTGCATGGCACTTTGGATTGCAACGTACTTTTATTCTATTTATTTCTCATATTTTGATGGTCCGGACATATCTCACAGGGCCTTACAGAGTGCATCAGTCCCTGTCCCCCAGAAAAAGCTCAGGGTGCCTATTCATTTACCACTATGGGGTCAGTTAACTAATGCCGCGTACACACGAGCGGATTTTCCGTCGGAAAAAAACTTGGATGGTTTTTCCGACGGGATTCCGCTCAAGCTTGCCTTGCATACACACGGTCACACAAAAGTTCTCAGAACTTTCGACCGCCAAGAACGCGGTGACGTACAACACTACGACGAGCCGAGAAAATGAAGTTCAATGCTTCCGAGCATGCGTCAAATTGTTTCCGAGCATGCGTAGGAATTTTGCTCGTCGGAGTTTGCACAGACGATGCGCCTTTTCGGATAGGAGCTTTTTCCGACCGTAAAATTGAGAACCTGCTCTCAATCTTTTGCTGGTGGGAATTCGGCCAGCAAAAGTCCGATGGAGCATACACACGGTCACATTTTCCGACCAAAAGCTCTCATCGGTCTTTTGCTGGCCGAATTTCTGATCGTGTGTACGCGGCATAAGAGTTAAATAATACTAAAAAAATGCGGGAAAATAACGCATGCGGAAACAATTTTTCAAATGTTCAATTCACTAAGAATTTTTCAGCAAATCACTACTGAGAAAAAACTCCATAATGCGGTAATTACTGCATATTTTTCATGCGGTAATTTATCGCATTGAGCTGGTTGTTAAAGATCGGGCTGGGAAACCGGCCTCCACATCCTTAACCTCCCTGGCGGTATGATTATTTCAGATTTTAGGTGCTGAAAGCGGTACCATTATTTTGCACAGAAATTTGGTGTTTTATATTGTAGGCCTGTAATTCTTAGGAATAGTTCACTTAAATCTGTCCAAACCAGAGTCTAGTAGACATCCCGGGTATGATAAAGTTTGAAAAACGAAATAAAAAATTATAATATAATAAATAACTATAAATAATTATAACAAATAATAATATAATAATAATAAAAATTATATAATAATGTAATCAAATCAAAAACATTGAAATTTGCTCAGTTGCAGAATTTTAGCTTTTATTACTTTTAGTGTTTGATGACGGATCTCCCCACAAATCACTATCGCTCAATTCTGCGAGTGATTCTAATTTATTATCGCTTTTTTCTAGCTGGTCTAAAACCACTTTTGATGTAAAGAGACAGTTTTGGTTGCTATGGACAATCTCCAGTTTCCTGGCAGAAAGAACAGTTTTATATATATAAAACTGCATGCAGGACACTGGGCAGACCACTAGGGACAAAGGGGATGTGTAGTTATGTGATACAGTACTGTAATCTGTAAGATTACAGTATGCTGTATCTATACTGTGTGTTTCACTTTTGAATTTACCGCCGAACTCCGTCCCCGTGCGTCGCAACGCTCGCAGGGAACGGAGCTCGGCACTGTGAATCGAGCGAGACACAGCGGCTCGCCGATCACAGCGGAGACACATCGCAGGATCCAGGGGACAAGGTAAGTAAACTCTTCCTGGATCCTGCGATGCAAGCCCGAGTCTGGCTCGGGGATACCGCTTTTGGTATGTAAAATCCACCCCGAGCCAGACTCGGGAATACCGCCAGGGGGGTTAACAACGGATGACTCATCAGCTGTCAACGGGTTCCCTGCTGACAGCTGAATGTAAAGAAGACATGCTGGCAATTAAAGGGAATCCCACACCAAAATGAAAAAAAAAAACAGCGTGGGATCCCCCCAAAATGCATTCCAGACCCTTATTCAAGCATGCAACCTGGCAGGTCAGGAAAGGAAGGGGGTGAGTGAGTGCCCCCCCCCCTTCCTGAACCATACCAGGCCACGTGCCCTCAACATGGAGGGTTGCTTTGGGGCGGGGGGGTTCTGCCCCTTTAGCAACCAGCTATTGGGGGGGAATGCCCCACGCTGTTTCTGACAAAATACCGCCAGCAAAACTCTGGTGATAAATATTCCATGTTTTTTTACTGTCTGTTCCATTTGTGAATTGAACTTAAGAGCTTACCGCGTGTTTATTTTTTTTCTATCACATGCTGTAATTGTTAGTGAATTGACCCCTATGTTTGTAGAATGCGGGAGGTGATTGGTGCCATATTAGTTGAGTATGGTCCATATTCTTTTTATTTGCACTAAGGTCTAATACACACAGGGCTTCAAAACGCCATTTTTACAGGAGTTTGGCATTTTTTTCAGCCTGCAAAAGCACCTCAATGTTAGCCTATGTGTCCATGCACACATATAGGCATTTACAGGCCAGAAAAAATGCATAGTGTTGTGCCTAAACGGGTCTGAACACTAGACGTGTTTAGGTGTGTTTGAGTGTTAATGCATTCCAGTGGTAAGAATAAATTGATATTGTGGCCAATGGAATCCATTAACAATGAAACACTTGGCGTGCCTAGGTGCTTAAACTTGCCTAAACGCATGTGCAATACGCATGTTGAGTAGCTTTTCTCCTGCCAGGAGAAAAGGTGTTCATAGGGGCTAAACACATGCCCCATATAAATGAGGCCTAACGGTTAGAATTTCAGGACGTCGTTTTTCAATGTGCCCGCCGTAGAAAAGTGTCTGCGCATGCGCAGAACGTCACCCACCTCCCGTTCGTAAGTAGGAGTTGTTCGCAAGTCAGAGGTTCGTAACTCGGGGACCCCCTGTATACGCCTTTCTTCTAAGATCCAAGCAGTACTGATACACAATGCATTAGCTTAATGCTCAGCTAATGCCTCATGTATCAGTACTTCTTGGACCTGAGAAAAAGGGACACCCCAAAGACGCGAGTTGCGTCCGCATATGGAAACGGTGTTCAAACCACAAATGGGAGGTATCGCCGCGATCGGTAGAGCAAAAGCAATAATTCTAGCCCTAGACCTCGTCTGTAACTCAAAATATGCAACGTGTAGAATTTTTTAAACGTCACCTATGGAGATTTTTAAGGGTAAAAGTTTGTCGCAATTCCACGAGCGGGCGCAATTTTGAAGCGTGACATGTTGGGGATCAATCTACTCGGCATAACATTATCTTTCACAAATAAAAAAAATTGGGCTAACTTTATGTTTTCTTATTTTTTTATTCAAAAATGTGTATTTTTTCAAAAAAAAGTGCGCTTGTAAGACCACTGCGCAAATACGGTAAAACAGAAAGTATTGCAACGACCGCCTTTTTATTCTCTAGGGTGTTAGAAAAAAAAATGTATAATATTTGGGGGTTCTAAGTAATTTTCTAGCAAAAAAAAATGTTTTTAACTTGTAAGCAACAAATCTAAAAAAGAGGCCCGATCCTGAAGTGGTTAAGGTTAAACCGCTTCTCTTCCAATGTCATTGTGTGTCCTCTTACACTCCCTGAGCCGTGTGTGGCAGGGGCTCTGAGTGTGGATTGCTCTTCAGAGATTTTTGACAGGCGGTGGAAAGGCGATATGTAATTATGAACAAAAAGTTAAAGCGGGGGTCCACCTATCTATCGTTTTTTTTTTTTTGGAGTTCATTCACAAACTTTTCTTCTCATGATTATCTACTCACATGTTCTGTGTAATAAGTTCGCCTGTGTCCAATTTTGTTGTAAAGAATAACTTATAAAATTCACTGCAGGCGGTTTCCATCTTCATTGTGGGCATTTGAAGCCCACAAGCATGTATTTCCTGGATGCGGTGAATGCTGTGCTCCCAGCATTCACCGAGATGTTGTGATGACGCTGTTGCACAATGCATGCTGGGAAGCCTGAGACTAGCTCCCAGGGGATTGTGGGAGGTCTGGGAGAGGCTAGAAACACGCCTACTCCCATGGGAGGAAAACCAGGAAGTGCTAAGAAGATTAGAAAAAAAAAAAGGTAATTACGGCGATTTAAATTTTTTTACACAGCATGTCAGCATCTAGGCAAGGAAGAGAATGCATAGAGATAATGTTCATAATTTAGGTGGAACCCCACTTTAATCTATTCTACAGATTTCCTGTTATCTGCTTTATATTTGATAAATGGCATGCGGTAATGTCGCAATTGGCGTGGTTTCTGTGTGGGAAGTTCTGTTGATTTGCTGCTCAGTTATTTTGAAGTAATTCACAGTGAACATAAAGAAAGTGTCCATGCTGATGTTATCTGCTGTTCTTGTGTTACAGGTCACTTCCTGGGGAATAATACCGTCATCGATGTTCTGAAACAAAGCGGATATGAGGTTGAACACACCCCGCCAGGCCAACCATTCGAAACGTAAGAAGATTTCATATCATTTTAGTGTATGAAGTGGCAGACCTCTGCCAAATGTGCCCCTGATCTCAATACCTTGTAATGCAGGTCTATTGAAACCACGAGATTAGCAGCCAGGCAACAAGCATTTTTAGAATAAGAGGTTAGCAAAAGCAGCTTCCAACTTTCTCACTATACGGGTTTGTTCGACGGATTTGGGAGGGGCCAACTTTGCTCCATATTGGACATTTCAAAAACCTAAATCCCTTTTTAGTTTTAAATAGCATAGGGAGGATTTTTGTCATCTTTTTTTATTTGTCTGGGACTCCATTGGGGGAGATTTCCCTCACTTCCTGTCGCTGTGACACCCATATAGGAAATGGGAAGAGTAGGTGTTACCAGGACAGGAAGACACACACAGTAATAGAAACATCATAAGAAGCCCTAAAACTTCCTCACACCTTTATATATGGGTACGCTAACAATAAAACTTTTTTTTGGACCCCTATGGTCTGCTAAAGTGGTTCTAATGGCTATTTTTTTAATTTAAATAATAAATATTTTATACTTCCCTGCTCTGTCCGATGGTATGTTGCACAGAGCAGCCCCAAACTTCCCCCACCGACGCTCTCTGCTCCTGCTATGGGGGCACACTTATGGGGGGGGGGGGGCACACACAGCAAGTGGTAAAACATTTTTTACCTTAATGCAGGGAATACATTAAAGCGGAGTTCCACTTAAAATGGAGGGGGGAAACGGGTACCGGTCTTTAACAGGTACCCCTTCCCCACTTCTAAGGATGGTGCCGTGGCACTGTCCCTTCGGAAGTTTGGCCCCCTCCTTCTTCCTCCTTCCTCCTCCTTCCTCCGTATTTGTAGCTGCTGACTTTAAATCCTTTGGGGGGGGGGTTGGCAAAACATCTCTTTAAGGTAAAAAAAAAAATTAGCTTTAGAACCACTTTAAAAATACCTTTAACCCATTCGCTACCAGAGCCCTTTTTGCATTTTTCTGCACCCGCGTTTAAAAAACAATTTTAGGCCTAAAGAGTACATACAACCCTTTCTGAAAGCAAGCACCCTAGAGAATAATATAGCGGTCGCTCCAATTTTTCATGTCACACAATATCAATGCAACGGTATATGAAACTCAAAATTTCAGTAAAAAACACACAAAAGTTCATTTTAGGGCACAAAAACACAATATATTATCCAATTTTTTGATGCCCAACATGTCAAGGCCTAAAATTGTGTGCGCTTGTGAAACTGCTACAAACAATGGTACTCTATATTTTTCATATTTTTAAAAGCCTCTACAGGTCATCAGTTTGCAAGTGGCGATTTTGTACGTAGGAGCCCCGGCATTCATAGGTGTGTTTATTCATAAGTGCTTTTTTCATTTCTTTTTCCAAAAAAACTTTAGTTTTCATCACATAGGGGACAAAAAGTAATCTATGTAATTATTATTATTATTATACAGGCTTTATATAGTGCTGACAGTTTACAAAGCGATTTACAACATGAGGACAGACAGTACAATTACCATTCAGTTTAATACAGTAGGAATATGTAATGATTTTATTTTTGGTGGCAGGTTCTTTTTAACAAGATATTAGGGGTCTAAAAGACCCCTGATGTCTCACCTGCCCTCCAGTGAAAATAATGGAGTACAGATCACGCTCGATTAGCATATTCTATTGACTGGAAAAAGTGACACCAAGACTCGAAAGATCTGATCTCCCTCCCCCACTACCCGGCAACACCTGCCATGCCAGTCCTGGGTCTTCTGGTGGGTGGAGCCTGGGAAACATGGGGAAGGGGGGCACATTTGGGGTGTGTAAAATTGGGGGGGGGGTGTTATTGGAGAGCTGGATTGCTTCTCATGACAGCTGACATTCGTCTTCCACCCTTTACAGATGGAAAAGGGTTAAACATTTTGTTATACCTGTTTGATAAGTTCAAAAAAGACTGTTTGATCCTGCCAGAAATCTTGTGTGCTGACAGCTTCCTGTGTTCTCTGCCTGTGATGACTGGTATCATTTACAGCCTACAGAGGACTATGGAGCCAAGCCCCTAGATGTTATAATAGGAGAGGGGTGGGGTTCCATAGTCCTGTCTTACATTCTGATACAGAAGAGTGAGTGTTGTCATTCTAGAACAGGAAGTGTGTCACTGGCAGAGTCAGGTGAGACTACAGCAAGCGCACGATTTCATTCCCGCATGTCAGTCCCGACTTCGGGGGCGATTTCAGAGATATCTGTGCGGGTTGCTGCAAGGATGTCAATGGAAATCGCACCCCGAAATTGCCAAAAGTAGTACAGAATCTACTTTTGGGAAACGGTGCGGCAGCGCGAATGTGGCGGCGCGAGTGCGGCGTCGCACACATTCGGACGGTGCAATTGCCGCTGATTTGGCATGCGATTTGACATGTCAAATCGCATGCCAAATCACATTAATGTGAACCAGGGCTCAAGGAAAAGAAGCTAAAAAAAATAAATAAATCGCGCTCCCCTCTACCTAACTGATACAATACTATATAAATAAACAGCCCAAATCATAAACAGTGACCAGGGCGGATTTGATTTATTTTTTTACAAACATTTTTTATTTCTTCGAAGAAGGTAAAATAAAAAAAAATAAAAAACAGAATCATACAATCATGTAACAGTGTACATCATATAAATGATATCCAAAAAAATGACATAAAAAAGTGAAATAAAGAACAATCCGAAGCATACAGTAGAAATACCATAGGGTGGATTTGATTTAAATCAGGTCGTTTGAAATCACGATTTCAATCACTAGTAAAAAGACTCGATTTAAATCATAATTTTTAACCACTTCAGCCCCGGAAGAATTTAACTGCTTCCTGACCGGGCCATTTTTTCGATACGGCACTGCGTCGCTTTAACTGACAATTGCGCGGTCGTGTGACGTTGTACCCAAACAAAATTTTTGTCCTTTTTTCCCACAAATAGAGCTTTCTTTTGGTGGTATTTGATCACCATTCGCGTTTTTTAGTAGGGCAACAATTTTGGAAAAAAAAACACGATATTTTTTACTTTTTGGTGATGCTTCAGTGACACAACAAGGTGAGGGACGTGGCGGCAGCAGGTGGGTGGATGCCCGCTAACAGACGCTGCCGTGATGGATCTGAAATGACAGGTGCTCTTTAAATGTAAGGCCTTATTCTTACTGGTAGTTAGAATCTTTAATATTTGCAAACAAAATGAAGGTTTCCTATTAGAATAATAAGCTGTCAGGTTAGTAAAACAGCGATATCAGAACTGATTCAATCATACAGTTTGTAGTGTACATAGATTTGCAAAACAATAGGATAAAGGAATATTCCTGAACTTTGTTTTATCTCATGGTTACCGTGAAAGTGTGTGAATGCATCAATGCAGTGCATGTTATCTCAGCTTGCAGAGCTTGGATTTGTTGAATGAGTTTACCAAAAATGTAAATATTTCAGAATATACAGCCTAATGCTACATAACTAAGCTCCATTTCATGCTGAATAAACTAAATTATTAATGTATCCTAAAAAGAAAACTATCTTTAGATAGATTTCTACTCCAAAAGCATTTTTTTCAAATAAATTTGATAAAAATAAAAAAAAATCAGATTTATTTAAAAAAATCAGATTTAAATAAAACAAATCCTCCTGTATGAGTTGTACCTGTTTATCTGCAGTCCCCTCTCCTCTACAGACTCCTAAACCACACATTTTGCACAGCATTTCTGCTTCAGAAGGCAGGGGTCGGAGATTTGATATCACACACTGCACAGCATAGAACAGGTAGTGTAATCTGAGACCTGAGTGGAGTCTCATGGGGAAACATGCACAGCTGATACTGTAAATCACCTGCTGTATGCTGGAGGGAGGGTTGGGCCATCTCCCAGGATTATTCAAAGTCGGCATAAACTGTCAGAAGTGATAGCAGAGGGGAGAAGAGACAGAAATTACACTAGGTGCTTTGGATAGAGGCACGTACACACTACACAAGGATATGCTTTTCATTTCAGAAGTTTACAGACACTTTTAAGCTAAACTCCAGCCTTACCATCAGTCTTGCACAGTTGGACAGACTCCTCTCTTTTACTGAAATTACTTAGGATTACTCTGATTTCACTGCACACTGTAAGCTTTTCACAGTGTGCACTAGAAGCTGAAGCATGTCAAATGGAGCCCATCTCATTTCCTGACTGGAGGACATCAAGCATCATCTAGCACTTTCCCACCCTAGCCTGTCTTTAGCCTACCGCTTTCATTCACTGGATTAATTTTTCAGTCATGGAGGTTGGGCATCACATGTGGGCATTGCCATAGCTTCTTGTACTCTAGAAGCTATGTACAGCAACCTGATGGTCTCCTCCACCAGCCATGATCTGGTTGCATTGAATAGAAAAGCACAGATATCCAGTGATGTCACTGGGTCCTAATGTTTACACTAGCCTTTCTCAACCTTTTTACCTTAGAGGAACCCTTGAAAAAATGTTCAGGTTTCAGCGGACCCCTACTAAAACCAGTACAGTGTGAAGAATTTCCCAATTACAGTGGTGGTCACCCACCACCCTTAGAGATAGTTAAATCAATGATTGGTATTCCACCAAGTGGTGTTGGCCCTGGAACTATGAAGGCACCATCAGAAGGGAGGTCAATTAGTGACAGCTCAAGGAACCCCTAGCAACCTCTGGAGGAACCCTAAAGTTCTACGGAATCCTGGTGGAGAATGGCTGGGTTGGACTAATGGTCTTACATTAGGTATGTAATGAAAAACTGAAGGGTTGTATTTATTAATTTGGTGGGCATGTTGATGAGAGGAAGGAGGAACCAGAGAAGGAAAAATATAAGCATGGTAAACTTCATTTTACCCTGCCTATACCCTCAGCATCTGATTAAATATTCATACGTAGGGATTGTCTTCATTGGTAACTGCATGTTAAAGCAATCCGTAGTTCATAGATCATGGAAGATAGATAAAGTTCTAGGCAAATTCTGACTTTCCCTGTAAAAGTTGAGCCTGGCCTCCCCTCTTGTTGACTGGAGGGGAGGCCCCCCAGGCCAGCCAATTGCTTTCCCTTGTGATGATCAGACTCACTAAGCAGCCGGAAGGCCTGGAGGAAGGGCACAATCAATATTATAAAGGAAAAGTTTATATTATTATACAGGATTTATATAGCGCCAACAGTTTACGTAGCGCTTTACAATTTACTTGCCCAGCTCTCTGAATCTACTGATGGTTTTGATGTCCAGTTTACCTCCAACCTAACCTCTAATTAGGTGTTTTTTATGTGCCCAATATGGATTGCCCAAGTTTGTGACAAGTTTACTTTAAACCATTCGGGGGTTGATTTACTAAAACTGGAGAATGCCAGTCAATCAGCTTCCAGGTTTTATTGTCAAACCTTAATTGAATAAGCTGAAGTTAGAAGCTGATTGACTACCATGCACAGCTGCACCAGATTTTGCACTCTCCAGTTTTAGTAAATCAACCCCATTGTGTCTACAGGCGGCTACTTACAAGCCTCTTTGGTTCTGTCTAGATCCCAAGTACAATGTTCCTAAAAGAAATACGAAAGACATCAGAGGCTCAACATGAAACGGTCTGACCATAATTATAGTTACTGTGACCACAACAGCATTCTATTAAAAAAATAAAGGTTTTAAAGCTTACACAGAAAACCGCATGTAGATCAAATTAGAGGATAATTTTGAGACTTTCCAAACATAGAGGAATAATGCGTGGGAAATTTTGGGTTGAAGGATTGGCAAAGATATTGGTTGGCCCAAAGAGTCAATACCGTGCACAGTGACTTCATCCAAAGGGACTTGTATATAAAAATAAATGAATAGTTAACGATAAATTGCCAACATCAACAAATCAAATTCCAACTCACATTTATTAAGTGCATATTAAACAATTGACATATATGATTGCCTTGGAAATCCCCCCTTTATGTCAAAGCAAAGGTGTTAGTTGCACTGTCTGCCATAGAGTTGGGGGTGCCCTCTAGTGGCTTAAAACATGAGTATGAAATATTGTCAAGAAACATATAGCAAAGATTAGAACCGCATTAAAAAAAATGATTATAAACTATGCATTTTTACACTTACAGAAGTTTTAAAATGAAGTCAAAAGAGCAAATGAGCAATAAATGTGCTTTATTAATTCCCATTAACTGCAATTGTAGCAATGGTAGAGATCAAATGTTCTTTCAGCGTGGGATTCCTTTAATTTAATGGGGATGCTTAAATTATAAAGAAAGTAAGCATCATGGATGGTGGTTTAAACATACACTATGTGGCCGAAAAGAATTTGGACACCTAACTGTCACACCTATATGAGCTTGTTGATCATTCCATTACCCCTACAGCTAGGATAGCTTCCACTCTTCTGGGAAGGCTTTCAACAAGAATTCAAAGGATGTCTGTGGTAATTTGTGCCCATTCTTGAGGTCAGGTACTGATATTTGATATGAAAACCTGACTCACAATCAGCATTCCAATTCATCCCAAAAGTGTTCTGTAGGGTTGAGGTCAGAGCTCTGTGCAGGCCACTCGAGGTCCTCAACACCAAACTCATCAAACCCAGGTGTGAGTTTGACTTGCCATGATATACTGTATAAGAAATAATCCAAAATTGGTTATTTGCTTATTTTTTACACAATATGTTCAAGCTCATTGGACATCCCATTTCAAACCCATGTGCTTTCATATGGAATTGGCTTCCCAGTTTCAGTTATAACAGCCCACACTCTTCTGAGAAGGCTTTCTTCAACAGTTTGGGGTGTTCCCATGGTAATTTGTGCCTAGGGCACGTATAAGTTCTGGTATTGATGTTTGATAAGAAGACCTGGCTCACAATCAGCATTCTGGTTTATCCCAAAGGTGTTTATTAGAATTGTGGTCAGCCCCCCCCCCCCCCCAAACTCCACAAACCATGAAACCAAACTTGATGAGATGAGACCAAACTCATCAAACCATGTCTTTATGGAGCTAGCTTTGTACACTGGGATATAGTCATGCTGAAACAGAGAATGGCCTTCCTCAAACTGTTAACATGAGGTTATGGTACATGTCTTTATATGCCACTGCATTAATAGTACCCTCCACTGGAAACACCTGAACTCAGCAATTTGGAGGGTGTCTACATGGTTTTGGCCACATAATAGATGTGCTATATAATATATATTCAGTACTATGCAACAGTTTTAGGCAGGTGTGAAAAAATGCTGTATATTAAGAATGCCTTCTGAAATACAAGTGTTAATAGTTTATTTTTTATCAATTAACAAAATGGAAAGTAAATGAACAAAAGAGAAATCCAAATCAAATCAATATCAAATCAATATTTAGTGTGACTACCCTTTGTCTTCAAAACAGCAAAGTTGAGTTGCTTGACCTTGTCTACACGTCCTATGCAGGAAAACATAGGAACTGGGGTGCAGAAAAATGGCAGCAGGTTCTTTGGACTGATGAGTTAAATTGTGAAATATTCAGCTGCAGCTTGAGGCAGTTTGTTGGGTGAAGGGCTGGAGAGCGGTACAATAATGAGTGTCTGCAGGCAACACTGAAGCATGGTTAAGGTTCCTTGCAAGTTTGGGACTGCATTTCTGCAAATAGAGTTGAAGATTTGGTCAGGGTCATTAGTGTCCTCAATGCTGAGAAACACAGGCAGATACGTATCCATCATGCCATACCATCAGGGAGGCATGTGATTGGCCACAAATTTATTCTGCAGCAGGACAATGACACTAAACATACAGCCAAAGTCATTGAAGCACATTTCGGGCATTTTTTTTTTTTCATATGCAGTGCACTGCATAGGTCAACTGCTAATTTTTCCTAGGGGTGAGCCTCCGAAAAACTGCGCTCCCTTACAGGCCTGTGGTGGACTGTTCCTATATGTGGAACATGCTCTGGGCCTACTGACGTCAGGAGCAGTCCATTTTCAAGACCACTGGAGAGTGGGGGTGTTGGACTGGTCTTGTGCCGGGAGGATAATAGGTTTAGGTAAGTACATCTCCGCCATCCTCTCCGCTAGAATAAAATAAGCAGTTAACCCATGCAGTGAACACGGGGAAAAAAAATGCCCAGAGTTCAGCTTTAAGAACTATCCTCAGTGTAAAGAAGATCAAGGTGTCCTGGAAGTGATGGTTTGGCCCCCACAGGGCCCTGATATCAACATCATCGAATCTGTCTGGGATTACGTGAAGAGGCAGAAGGATTTGAGGCAGCCTACATCCACAGAAGATCTGTGGTTAGTTCTCCAAGATGTTTGGAACAACCTACCTGCCGTGTTCCTTCAAAAACTGTGTACAAGTGTACCTAGAAGAACTGATGCTGGTTTGAAGGCAAATGGAGGTCACACCAATTATTGATTTGACTTGGATTTCTCTTCTGTTCATTTACTTTCCGTTTTGTTAAGTAATAAAAATAAGTTATTAACACTTCTATTTCTAAAAGCATCCTTATTTTTTTTAGCATTTTTTCACACTTGCCTAAAACAATTGCACTGTACTGTATATCAAAGGTTTAGAGGGGCTTAGAAAAGTTCAACTTTACCTCTGCCGTATTTTACTTTACATTTATTCTATTGTGTTGGAATACCAGTCTGTTCATATAGCCAGGTCCTGCAGCAGGGATTACATGGAGAGTTTTACACTAACAAGGTGTTTACCCCTTTGTACAACCCGCTGCATGGAGAGCCCCAGCAGATATTACGGGCTACACAGAGATTTCCTTTTGTGTTCTTGAGAATCAGATTTTTATGCTTAAGGTTTAAATACTTTGCGGTAACATTTCACAGGCCTGCTGGGACTCCTAAAGATTATGATACACTTTCTTTCACCCCTATAAAATACGTTTTATGAGGCTAAATAGGGACCTCCATCTATAAAAACAACAATAGGGGCATTAGGGAGGGGACTGAGGTTTCCCATTCAGGCAGAGGACACAAAATCATCATAGTCAGTGTCATGCAAGGTGACATTAGGGGCTCATTACTGCAGGATTATCTGCAATACAACAGTTCCAGTGGTATAACTTTTAATATGATTTATTGTTAGAAAATACAAAAAAATAAAAATAAAAAAAGGAAAAAGAAAACAGATGCAGATCACCTTTATCTTTCTCTGAATAAATACTCATATATAATAATAAATATATATAATAAATATATTATTATTATTATTATTATACAGGATTTATATAGCGCCGACAGTTTGCGCAGCGCTTTACAACATTAGGGCAGACAGTACAAGTACAATACAATTCAATACAGGAAGAATCAGAGGGCCCTGCTCATTAGAGCTTACAATCTAGGAGGGAGGGTATATATATATATATAATATATATAATATATATTTTATGTGCTTTATATTAGGTGCCCATAGCAAGCCTCAATTTTCCAGCTAATCATACATGGCCCTTGTACCAGTAACTTTCCCTTCCCCCAACCTTAAAACACAACCCACTTCCTAAAATTCACGCTGAAACCTAACTGTGTACCTAACTTATTTTTGCCACCTATTTTTTTTTTTTTTTATAAATATTCTATATTTTATTTTTCAACATTTTTTTTTACATACAAACAAACACATTTTAATTGCATGCGTATCACAGAGTATATCCTAACACAAATCGATTGTATTTTCATCAAATATATATAAGGCTACTATATAAAATAATAATTAAACAAAAAAAAAGGAATAAATTCTCTCCTTCTCTTTAACCTTAACCTCCCTGGCGGTATGATTATTTTGGATTTTAGGCGCTGAAAGCGGTACCATTATTTTGCATGGAAATTTGGCGTTTTATATTGTAGGTCTGTAAATCTTAACAATAACACACTTAAATCTGTCCAAACCAGAGTCTAGTAGATATCCCGGGTATGATAAAGTTTGAAACACAAAAACATAAATTATAATATAATAAATAAAAATAAATAAAAAAAAAATAAAAAAAATTAGTAATAAAATAAATTTCCCCACAATTCACTATCGCTCAATTCTGCAAGTGTTCTAACTTACTATCGCTGTTTTCTAGCTGGTCTAAAGCCACTTTTGACGTAAAGGGACACTTTTTGGTTGCTATGGACAATCTCCAGTTTCCAGGCAGAAAGAACAGTATATGCAATATAAAACTGCATGCAGGGCATGGGCCAAAGCACTGGGGACAAAAGGGATGTGAAATCATTTCATACAGTACTGTAATCTGTAAGATTACAGTACTGTATGTGTTATTGTTTTTACTTTTTTTTTAATTTGCCGCCAGGCTCCGCCCCCGTGCGTCGCGCCGCTCGCAGGGAACGGAGCCTGGCACGGAGAGGCTTCGGAGGAGGACGGAGCCCTCGGACACTGCGGGTGACATCGCAGGATCCCGGGGACAAGGTAAGTAATGCCGCCCCAGGATCCTGCAATGCGATCCCGAGTGTGGCTCGGGGTTACCGCTAATGGTACTGAATTTTAACCCCGAGCCACACTCGGGAATACCGCCAGGGAGGCTACAGTCTTAAAGTCCCACCTGCTCCCCCTCCACAAGCACACAGCCATATTTGCCACCTAATCAACCCTAATATTTATATCTTAACCTCTCCCCAACCCAAACACCTAAGTCAGAAAATGTAACACTTCATCTAATAACAACACTTAAAGCAGACCTCCAGTTTTTAG
Source organism: Lithobates clamitans (assembly GCA_037952925.1). Lineage (NCBI taxonomy): Eukaryota > Metazoa > Chordata > Amphibia > Anura > Ranidae > Lithobates > Lithobates clamitans. The sequence goes on along the minus strand of JBBGZY010000099.1, from coordinate 3,602,354 downwards.
AACATTTAAAAAAAAATGTAGGCATGTAAAAAAATAATTAAAAAAAAGCTTTCATTGCAATGTTCAACTTTTTCCACGTCCCTTGGCAGGTCACCACTCCTTTTCTATTGAAAACCTATGTGTTTTTTTTTTTTAATAGATTTATGAGGGCTTAGCAATAAAAAACAAAAGTTTTAAACTTTCCCTACTTTTTCCAACATGAAAAATAAAAAATACAAATAATCCACCCCCATTGGGTCCCCCCTGCACTACACTATCTAGTTTATTGCAGTAGAGGCAGTTTCATTTACACGACTTCTCCATTCAATGCATTAAGGTAAAAAACGTTCTGCATGCAGCTTTCCCCCCCACAGCCCCCACAAATACTTACCTGAGCTTAGAGTCGATCCAGCGATGTGCATGAGAGCAGAGGCTCCCTCTGCTCTCTCCCTCCTCACTGGCTCAGATACAACATTGGGAGCCATTGGCTCCTGCTGCTTTCAAACAGAGCCAGTGAGTAGGGAGCATAGGGGTGGGGCCAAGCCACGCTCTATGTGTCTATAGATACTCAAAGCGGGGCTCAGGAGCTAGCATGTACAAGTGCCCCCATAGCAAGCAGCTTGCTATGGAGGCATCCAACAGGGAAGAGGAGCCAAGAGAGCTGGCAGGGAACCCAAGAAGAGGATTGAGGCTGCTCTGTGCAAAACCATATCCTAAACCATTAAACCAAAAAATAAACTGGATACTTACTACATTGGTGTTGAAAGTATAACACACCAAATCTTCACAATCATTGTCCCAAGAACATAGAACAGTGATGGTCAACTCTCATGATATACACTATATTACCAAAAGTATTGGGACGTCTGCCTTTACACGCACATAAACTTTAATGGCATCTCAGTTTTAGTCCATGGGGTTCAATATTGAGTTTGCCCACCCATTGCAGCTATAACAGCTTCAACTCTTCTGGGAAGGTTGTCCACAAGTGCATTTGTAAGGTCAGGCACTGATGTGGACGAGAAGGCCTGGCTTGCAGTCTCTGCTCTAATTTATCCCAAAGGTGTTCTATCGGGTTGAGGTCAGGACTCTGTGCAGGCCAGTCAAGTTCCTCCACCCCATACTCGCTCATCCATGTCTTTATGGACCTTGCTTTGTTCACTGGTGTGCAGTCATGTTAGAACAGGAAGGGGCCACCCCAAACTGTTCCCACAAAGTTGGGAGCATGAAATTGTCCAAAATGTCTTGGTTTGCTGATGCCTTAAAAGTTCCCTTCCCTGGAACTAAGGGGCCAAGCCCAACCCCTGAAAAACAACCCCACACCATAATCCCCCCTCCACCAAATGATTTGGACCAGTGCACAAAGCAAGGTCCATAAAGACATGGGTGAGCGAGTTTGGAGTGGAGGAACTTGACTGGCCTGCACAGAGTCCCGACCTCAACCCGATAGAACACCTTTGGGATGAATTAGAGTGGAGACTGTGAGCCAGGCCTTCTCAGCCAACATCAGTGCCTGACCTCAGAAATGCGCTTTTTGAAGAATGGTCAAACATTCCCATAAACACACTCCTAAACCTTGTGGACAGCCTTCCCAGAAGAGTTGAAGCTGTTATAGCTGCAAAGGGTGGGCTAACTCAATATTGAACCCTATGGACTAAGACTGGGGTGCCATTAAAGTTCATGTGCGTGTAAAGGCAGACATCCCAATACTTTTGGTAATAGAATGTGTGGCCTCAAATGTGTCCCCTGACATCACCAACGTGACCATACTGTAGGAGCTGTTGATGGCTGGGGACATCATTTAGAAGACAGTCATAGACTGGAGACACAAAACATGAGACTGCTAGGGATCACTGCTATTAACCTCCCTGGCGGTATGATTATTTCAGATTTTAGGTGCTGAAAGCGGTAGGGGAGACATCGCAGGATCCTGGGCACAAGGTAAGTTTGCTGTACCTGGATCCTGCGATGCGATCTCGAGTCTGGCTTGGTGTTACCGCTTTTGGTGCTGAAAATCCACCCCGAGCCAGACTCGGGAATACCGTCAGGGAGGTTAAAGCCCCTTTACCAATCAATGGTTCCTTGTTTGGCCCCCTATAGTCCCCTTACAAAAAAGCCACATTTTGATATTTCTTTCAGCAAGGTCTAATATATAAGATGCATCTTTAATACCATGTTTCATGTTACTTCCATATTTAGGATCCATTCCCAGGGATCTGTAAAAGAAAGACTACAAGTCCCCTTTTCCACAATGGTGGAGGGACTCAGATCTCAATGGAGCACAAGTGTAGTGACATCACAACACTTCCTCCAGCCCTAGAAAGTCTGTACCTCCTTTCTGATTTGGGGCCAGAGGAAGAGTCTTTAGTATATCAACCACATAGTCCACCTTGTAAAAAAAATAAAAACACATGCATGCACACCGATCAAAGAAGGAATGTGCATTTATTAACTTTTTACATTCAGGCCTGAATCAGTGCTTTATGGATCCATAAAGTACTGATTCAGGCCCAAATGCAAAAATTTAATAGATGCAAATTTATTCTTTGATCAGTGTGCATGCATGTGATTATTTGTTTTACAAGGTGGACTATGTGGTTGATATACTAAAGGCCAATGGTCTTTTCCCTTTGGCAAGTAATTACCGTATCTCTTAAAGTATAACTAAAGACAAACCTTTTTTTTAGTTTTGGAGTGCTGAGGATTTAGAACGCTTGTCAGTTTTTATTGCTGTCTGTGCCCCGGTTAAGGAGATACAACCTCCCTATTTCTCCTATTTACCATTATAATGAAAGTAAAAGAAAGTAAAAGAAAATCCCAAAGTTTGGGTTGTCCCCAGAAAAGTAATAGAGGGGAAATCTTCTAATGGGGACGATAGTTCTGGTGAGGGTAGGGGTCCCCAAGGAATTTCCTTAATTTGCAGGGATTTCCTCTCACTTCCTGTTTGGCTATGGGACAGGAAGTGAAATCTCCGCAATGGGACACAGATGAAAATAAATCTTACAGGGGTTATAACCCTCCCTTACTCTGCTCAAAATGAAAAAAAAGTTTTGCCTATAGTTCTAGTTTAAAGCTCTTAAAAAAATAGTTTTCCCATGCAGTGAGGCGGTGCCCACACTTCACAGGTCAACTGCTCATTTTGTGAAGAGCATTGGAGAACAGAGATATATACAGTACTCAAATAATCCTCCAGTCCTCCCTGCACAAGACCGGTCGCTGTAGTTCCTGCCCCCTGCGGTCTAGCAGTCCTGCCTTGTGGACTGTTCCTGGCATCATCACACCCATAGACCAGCTCTGGACATGAGAACGTCAGGAACAGTCCACCGCTGGATCATGGGGGAGTGCTGTTTGCAGGTGAAGCGAAGGATGAGGTGATTATAAGATTTCTGCAATCCCCTAGATAAAAACAAGCAGTTGACCCCTGCAGTGTGGGCTTTAAAGCAGAACTTCACCCTTATTGTGAATTTCCCTCTTCTCCACTCCTCCTCACCTCCTCCCCATGTAAAATTGCTCTTTTTTTCTTTTTGTTTGTTTACTTTTGTTTTTTTTTTACAAAAGGTTTTATCCTGCCCCCTAATGCCCGCCATTTGCCTAGGTCAGTGATGGCGAACTTTGGCACCCCAGATGTTTTGGAACTACATTTCCCATGATGCTCAACTACACTGCAGAGTGCATGAGCATCATGGGAAATGTAGTTCCAAAACATCTGGGGTGCCAAGGTTCACCATCACTGGCCTAGGTGAATGATGGGCAGTATGCCTGCTATGACTCCTGGGATATGCAAGTCACATATCCCAGGAAGAATAGTGCTTCATAAAGGAGGAGACTGGTGGGCTTAGCGGTGCCTCATCTTGAGGTCTCTTGACTAAACCTGGAAGAGCCAGCGGGATGACGTCACACAGCAAGATGGCGGCGCAGGACCGAGCGGTGGCAGAATCCTATCATAAAAAAAACATTTTAGACCGTTACGTCTAATAGGGGATAGTTTTATGGCATTTTTATTGATTTTTTTTTTTTTTTTGCTAGTAATCACGGCGATCAGCGATTTTTATCGTGACTGCGACATTATGGCGGACACATCGGACAATTTTGACTCATTTTTGGGACCATTGGCATTAATACAGCGATCATTGCTAAAAAAAATTGCATTGATTACTGTAAAAATGTGACTGGCAGAGAAGGGGTTAACCACTAGGTGGCACTGTAGGGGTTAAGTGTGTCCTAGGGAGTGATTCTAACTGTGGGGGGCTGTGTCTGACACGACACTGATCACCGTTTCTGATTACAGCTCTTCAGAGGGTACCACATTCCACCGCGAGTGTGAAAGAGCCCCAGATTCTCAATGCCCAAATTGCTCATTTCACTATAGTATTTCTTCACCCAACTAAATAAATATACGAATGTCGTGATTTCCAGCACCTTTATCCCCTAATCAATGTCACTGACACACATGTCTATCTGTGCACTCATATTCGTTATTATTGCTAACGGACGAATTCTTGGACAAGTCCAGCACATTGGTCACAGGTGCTTCCGGAACTGATGTTTTTCAGCTGGGCTGCCCTCAGCTAAATTAACAGCAGCTGGGGTACATGATGCACTCAAGCCATTGGAATCCGCCAGCGAAGGAAGCTTTTGAAAACCAGCAGATAGCGAAGGGTCTGAGATTTGCCGTGGAATGCTTCCTCTTGCCAAATGACGCTGACAAAAGCCAAACCGTTTTGGGGTTTTTATTGCAGTAGTAAGATTCCTGTTTATTAGTTTATTTTACTGGGGCTGGAAGAACACGCCGAAAAAAAAGATTCCAATATTGTTCCAGCACACAAACTTCACATCTAACAGATCGTTAGTGTCTTAAAACTGGCAGAGGAAGTAACACACATGGTGGGGTGCATATGAGACGGGCTTGAAGCGCAAATCGCTGACAAGTCTCTTTTTAAGTGTTCCGTAGACAAAAAGGAAAAAACATATTATATATATATATATATATATATATATATATATATATACATACACTGCGCAAAATTATAAACACAACACTTTTGTATTTGCCCCTATTTATCATGAGCTGAACTCAAAGATCTACGACTTTTTCTATGTACACAAAAGGCCTATTTCTCTCACAAATCTGTGTTAGTGAGCACTTCTCCTTTGCCAGGATAATCCATCTACCTCACAGGTGTAGCATATCCAGATGCTGATTAGACAGCATGATTATTGCACAGGTGTGCCTTAGGCTGGCCACAATAAAAGGCCAAGTTTTTTTTTCTGTAAAGCTTAACGTGGTTGTAGAGGCACAAGGTTTTATACCTTTAGCCATACTATACATGAAGGTATAAAACCTTTTGTGTGCAGCAGCCCCCCTAATACTTACCTGAGCCCCCTCTCTATCCATCAATGCCCAGGAGAGGCTTGCCTCTCCCGGGACTCTCACTCCTGATTGGCTTTTGGCAGCAGCAGGAGCCATTGGCTGCTGTCAATCACAGCCAGTGAGCCAATCAGGAGATGCAGAGCCGCGGCTCAGCTCGGGTGCCCCATAGCAAGCCGCTTGCTGTGGGGGCACTCGGCAGGAGGAAGGGGCCAGGAGTACCGAAGAGGGACCCGAGAAGAGGAGGATCCAGGCTTCTCTGTACAGAGCAGGTAAGTATAACATGTTTGTTTTTTACTAAGAAACAAGATTTTATTACCACTTTAATTGAACAAGCTAGAGTTAGAAGCTGATTGGCTACCATGCACCAGATTTTGCACTCTCCAGTTTTAGTAAATCAACCCCATTGTGTCACAGAATTAAAGGAAGTAAGTATATTTACAATTTTCAAGATCATTCAGATTAATAGGAGTAGGCTAGATATAATTGAAATACTCTGTGGAAATGAATATACGATTTTATGTTTTGAGCATAGATACAGGTAAACCACTTGCTGACCCGCTCATGCCGATATACGTCGGCAGAATGGCACTGCTGCGCAAAACAATGTATGGGTACGTTGTTCCCCTTAACAGCCGCCAGAGGCACGCACGATCGCAGGCATGAGAGCCAGCGCAGGGATTTGTGTGTGTAAACACACAAATCCCTGTTCTGTCAAGGGATAGGAGACATATTGTGTGTTCCTACTAGGTAGGAACAACGATATGTCTCCTCCCCCAGTCAGTCCTTTCCCCGTACAGTTAGAAACACACACTAGGGAACACAGTTAACCCCTTGATCGCCCCCTAGTGTTAACCTCTTCCCCACCAGTGACATTTACCCAGTAATCAGTGCATTTTTATAGCACTGATCGCTGTATAAATGTCAATAGTCCAAAAATGTGTCAAAAGTGTCCAAAATGTCCACCGCAATGTTGCAGTACCACTAAAAATTGCAGATCGCTGCCATTACTAGTAAAAAAATAATAATAATAAAAATGCCATAAATCTTTCCCATAGTTTGCAGACGCTAACTTTTGCGCAAACCAATTAATATACGCTTATTGCAATTTTTTTGCCAAAAATATGTAGAAGAATATATATTGGCCTAAACTGATGATGAAATTCATTTTTTTAAAACATCTTTGTGAAAATGTATTATAGCAAAAAGTAAAAAATATTGTTGTTTTTTTTTTAAATTGTTGCTCTTTTTTTGTTTATAGCTCAAAAAATTAAAAACAGAGATGATCAAATACCACCAAAAGAAAGCTCTATTTGTGGGGAAAAAAGGTCGCAGAATTTCGTTTGAGTACAGCGTCGCACGACAGCATAATTGTCAGTTAAAGCGACGCAGTGCCAAATTGTAAAAAGTGCTCTGGTCAGGAACGGGGTAAAATCTTCTGGGGCTGAAGCAGTTAAAGCAAAACTAAACCCTCCTATCGTTTTCAGCCAAGGAAGTTTCCATCTTGGCCTCTGTTTGATCTTCAACTGCCATCGTGCTGGACGTGTGATTGATGACTTGACAGTTTGGTAGAGCACAATCAATGTGACAGTTACATTCCCGTCACTTGGAAATTGATAGGTTTAGTTCCGCATTAAGTATTTGAATTATAATTTAACAAACGTCCTAAATTGGGCCTAGGGATCGGTGATCCTCCAAGACAACATTATCCATTATGACACATCTTCTCAGCAGCAATATAACTTGGAAATAACTTAAACCGTTGGCAATCATTCATATGTCAGCCGGTAATAATATCTGCTTTTTTTTGTGTGCAAAACAAACATAGTGGGAAATTAAAGTATTGCCATGGAACACGACTGCACCAATATCTCTTTATCTGAGTGTCACATTCTAAATCCTTTCCATGGTGCATGCAGTGATCGGGGGCTGTGGTTCCCCCGAGAACTGGCAGCAGCTTAGAATGAGAGCCCTAGTGCCGGATCACTTGCAGAGTTTTTACAATTTTGGCAGTCAATGGCTTTCTTTTTGGAGAGAGAGAGAGAGAGAGAGAGAGAGAGAGAGAGAGAGAGAGAGAGAGAGAGAAAATGTGTCCTTTTTTTTCCTATTGAGGGGATGTGCTTTCTTATTTTTCAGAGAGAAGAACTATTTTGAGATGTGTATGAAAGTATATTATTGTATAACTTATGGTTAACAGGAGGAATATATTTTTGCAGTCTTTTCATATATACAGGTGCATCTCATAAAATTAGAATATCATCAAAAAGTTAATTTATCTCAGTAATTCTATTCAAAAAGTGAAACTCATATATTATATATATTCATTACACACATAGAGTGATATATTTCAAGCATTTCTTTCTTTTCATTTTGATAATTATGGCTTACAGCTAGTGAAAACCCAATATTCAGTATCTCAGAAAATTAGAATATTACATAAGACCCCCAAAAAAAGGCTTTTTAATACAGAAATGTTGGCTTACTGAAAAGTATGTCCATGTACAGTATAGTATGCACTCAATACTTGGTTGGGGTTCCCTTTGCATGAATTACTACATCAATGTGGCGTGCCATGGAGGTGATCAGCCTATGGCACTGCTGAGGTGTTATGGAAGCCCAGGTTGCTTTGATAGCGGCCTTCAGCTTGTCTGCATTGTTGGGTCTGGTGTCTCTCATCTTCCTCTTGACAATACCCCATGGATTCTCTATGGGGTTTAGGTCAGGTGAGTTTGCTGGCCAATCAAGCACAGTGATACCATGATAATTATAATAGGTATTGGTACTTTTGGACGTGTGGAAAGGTGCCAAGTCCTGCTGGAAAAAGAAATCAGCATCTTCATAAAGCTGGTCATCAGAGGGAAGCATGAAGTGCTCCAAAATATCCTGGTAGAGGGCTGTGCTGTCTTTGGACTTGATAAAACACAGTGGAGTGGACCAACGCCAGCAGATGACATGGCTCCCCAAATCATCACGGACTTAGGAAACTTCACACTGGACCTCATACAACTTGGATTCTGTGCCTCTCTACTCTTCCTCCAGACTCTGGGACCTTGATTTCCAAATGAAATGCAAAATGTACTTTCATACAAAAAGAGGACTTTGGACCACTGAAGAACAGTCCAGTCCTTTTTCTCCTTAGCCCAGGTAAGACGCTTCTGATGTCTTCTCTGGTTCAGGAGTGGCTTGACACAAGAAATGCGACAGTTGTAACCCATGCCATGGATACGTCTATGTGTGGTGGCTCTTGAAGCACTGACACCAGTTGTAGTCCACTCCTTGTGAATCTCCTCCAAATTCTTGAATGGCCTTTGCTTCACAATCCTCTCAAGGCTGTGGTTATTCCTGTTGCTTGTGCACCTTTTTCTACCACACTTTTTCCTTCCACTCAACATTTCATTAATATGCTTGGATGCAGCACTCTGTGAACAGCCAGCTTCTTTAGCAATGACCTTTTGTGACTTACCCTGCTTGTGGAGGGTGTCAATGACTGTCTTCTGGACAACTGTCAACTCAGCAGTCTTACCCATGATTGTGTAACCTACTGAACCAGACTGAGAGACCATTTAAAGGCTCAGGAAACCTTTACAGGTGTTTTGGGTTAATTAGCTGATTAGAGGGTGACACCACGAGTCTACAATATTGAACTTTTTCACAATATTCTAATGTTCTGTGATACTGAATTTAGGGTTTTCATAGCTGTAAGGCATAATCATCAAAATTAAAAGAAAGAAATTATTGCGTTTCACTTTTGGAATTGAATTACTGAAATTAATAAACTTTTTGATGATATTTCAATTTTTGAAGAGGCACCTGTATATGATTGGCTCACAAATTTTCCCAGAAGTATGTACTAAAGTACAAGTCACATTTCAGGCACCCCCTGTGATAGAAATGTAATGAGATACTCTCAAAGGATTAATCACTTTTAACCACTTGACCTCCAGAAGGTTTTACCCTCTAAATAACCAGGGCATTTTTTTGGTATTCAGTACTGCGCTACTATAACTGGTAATTGTGCGGTCATGCAAAACGAAATTTACATGAAATTTATATAATTTTGTTCACACAAATAGAGCTTTCTTTTGATGGTATTTGCAAAATATATTCTGTTGTGTCTTTGGTAAAAAAAAATAATCCCAATATGTGTATATTAATTGGTTTGTGTGAAAGTTATAGTGTCTGTATACTATGGTATATATATTTGTAAATTGATCATTTCTGATGTTTTGACAGTCAGTCTCATTTCTTGAGGCCATTAAAATGTGAGGACAGTATAAATGACCCCTTTTTGGAAAGTAGAAAGTCTGAGGTATTTAGTAAGAGGCATGGCAAGTTTTCTGAAGTTGTAATTTTTTGGGGAAAATTAAGAAATTAAACAAAATTTGTTTTTTTCACATCTTTTACCGATCAAATTCTGTACAACTAGACTGGTATTTCCTAAATGATCAATGACGCCGGCTATTGTATTCTAATGGCGGGGAAGGCTCCCTGATGTCACAATACAATAATGCCCTGTACACATGAGCGGACTTTTCGACAGGACTGGTCCGAAGGTCTATCCGACGGACTTTCGGCGGACTTCCGACGGACTTTCCAAATGAATGGACTTGCCTACACACGATCACACCAAAGTCTGACGGATTCGTACTTGATGACGTACGATTGGACTAAAATAAGGAAGTTGATAACCAGTAGCCAATAGCTGCCCTAGCATCCTTTTTTTCCATTGGATTAGCATACAGACGAGCGGACTTTTCGATCAGGCTCGAGTCCGTCGGAAAGATTTGAAACATGTTCCAAATCTAAAGTCCGTCAGATTTTCGACCGAAAAAGTCAGCTGCAGGTCCGATGAAGTTCACACACGGTCTAATTGTTCGCTCGTGTGTACGCAGCATAACACAGCAAAGTGGATTATCCTTCTACCTCGAATGTGTGGATGGGGGAATAATCTCTTTTTTTTTGTCGTTCAACTCACACAGGTGTGGCCAGCCTAAGGATGGTGAGGACTTGCGTTTGTCCTCATGTTAATTGGGACTCAACAGTTGTTACTGGCACTGCCTAATCTTTGCAATCAATTCTCAGAACAGTTCCACCCCTTGCACAAACCAGGCAGTCCATAGTCAGTCTTTACTGGCTCAAAAGTCAGGCCAGTCTTAAATAAAGCTTCTTTCACAATTTGCAGCTGGACTAGCCTCTCAGGAGCCCCTTCCATCCATTTAGAAGGTGACAGCACTTAAAAATGCACTCATGGTCCATTCTAGTGGTTTGTACCTTCAGTTATGAATTTAAAAGCCCATAAAGGTGGAATTAAGCCATAGTAACTAAATTACTACATATTCCTTGCTAAGTCATGTTCACAGTGTTTCTAGCAGCTGTCGACATGAAGTATATATGATTAATTACTCATCGATTAGCCGGTCTCCAACACCTAAAAGCCAAACATCTGACTGGCTGCTCTATGGAACCTCTGACCTCCCACCTCTCTCTTGTGCAGACGGAAAATGAAAAACATTTGGCCAAAGTTTCAACTTCTTACAGATTCTGTTTTAAAGTGTGGATGGATAAACAAAAATGATATGGAGATAGCAAACACATACACTTAGCTGAGTTTGTTTCTAGAGTGTTCTTGTAATAAAGATGGGACCATATAAAATCTTAGGTCTGAGTATGAAGGGCATGATGATTTCAGTTAGATTTTGTGCCAAAGTTTCTTAGATCTTCAACAGAGATGATAACTGTCCCTATTTCTGAGGTTTTGTAGATTTATTCCTGGAATTTTTTTTCTTTGGAAATGTTGATTTCCATATACACACATTTTTTTAAAAATCTCTACATTGATTTCGGTGCTTCGTTCTTCAGTCTCCATGCACACCGTCGTGCAGCAGTAACGTGTAAGCACAATGCGCATTGTGCAAGATGGTGCAATGCAGTGCCTTACATTCTGGATGGCACCGCAGTGCACCTTGCCACTGTACAGTAACACACTACTGTGCATTCTAAGGGTTTTTGCACAGGGTACGCATGTATAAACATCAGATATTCCTGGCAGAAAGAGGTTGGGTTGTATAACACATGCATGTCTTTGCTCATGTCTATGCGCACGCATACACATGTGTAAAAAATTCTTCTAGCTTTTTAAATTAAGGGAGTGCGATGTATTGTTCGGACACGTTCGGACTTCTCGTCGGAAAAAGATATGACGGCTTTTCTGACGGGATTCCGCTCAAGTTTGCCTTGCATACACACGGTCATGCAAAAGTTCGCTGAACTTATGAACGTCAAGAACGTGGTGACGTACAACACTACGACGAGCCAAGAAAATGAAGTTCAATGCTTCCGAGCTTGCGTTGAATTGTTTCCAAGCATGCGTAGGAATTTTGCACGTCGGAATTGCCACAGGCGATCGCATTTTCGGATAGGAACTATTGCCGACTGAAAAATTGAGAGCATGCTCTCAATCTTTTGCTGGCTGGAATTCGGCCAGCAAAAGTCCGATGGAGCATACACACGGTCGCATTTTTCAGACGAAAAACGGTCTTTTGCGGGCTGAAATTCCGATCGTGTGTATGAGGCATATGTGTGTAAAACACTGAGCAGCAACACCAATTTATTTTATTTTTTTACTGATCTATACGCAGTGCTAGTTTATTGGCCTTTGTATACAGGCCCATTAAAAACAATGGACTGCATTTAGAGCGGGAAAAAATGCCTGAATGCCTAAAAACGTGGCTTTTTTAGCATCTTTGTGTAAGAGCCCTAATATGTTGCGTTACAAAACTTAGCACATGCACCTTTTCTCGTAAATGTTTGGTCTGTTAAGCAGCCCATTCAAATAAATGCAACACACACATTGATGCACATGTGCTAATGCAGAGCAACAGGGCAAAGGGGCCTACAGCTCTACTCTAGACTATATATATATATAATTTTTTTTTCCTATAAATTATGGATAGAACAGGGAAGGTTTATAATCTGTTTTTAGGCTTAATGTACCAGGGACATTTTACAAACTACCCTGAATGATCTAAACTTGACAGATAGTAAACAAGGTTTAAAAACGTCCGTTTTGCCACGTTTACATGCCGTATTTTGCAAATAGTCAAAAATGAAAGCCTGTAAACAAAACGCGGCTAAACACGCTAGTTACTGCGTTTACATGCGTTTACAAGCTGTTACGGGCATTTGGCGCTTCAAATGTCTCTGAACATTTGTCCTGAACGCAGTTTTTTGCTTTACAAAAAATGCTTCTAAACTCAACTGCCTAGAAACGACTATAAAGGACCCTGGTGCATGTACTGATAATATAACATAGAGGAGAGTTCAGGGGCAGCTGAAAAAAAGCCCAACTGATCCTAAACATCCATTTACCAGCTGCAGTAGACATGAAGCCTATATGCCGTCTATGTGCCTGTTAAGAAGACTTTTTTTTAAACAGATATTGTTTATTATTAAAAAAAAAATAGTTTTTAACATATAAGTTGGTCTTACAAACTACGACTGTGAGTATCAAAAGTATATAAAAACCCAAAAAACAAAAGTTAAAAAAAAGTTGTCTCAAGAAAATGCAATTATCAAGACATACACTTACATAGCATAAGAGAGATTTCAAATAGGAATGTATAAAAAACAGAGTGATCCTATCCCATAGCTGAAAAAAGGAGATATTACAGTCCTTCCTTAGAAGCTGTCTTTGTCCCCATAGAGGAGGTTTGCCTATTGTTTTCTTTGACACATGTCAAGTGTACAGGAAGTGAAGGAAAATCTCTCTCATGATGACACAGGCAGCAATACATTCCAGCAAGGTGGCTGAAATGTGCATTAGAGAATGGTGCTGTTTTCAGGGTTATTCTATTCTTACTGGTATTTATATAGCCCCAACAATATTATGCCACGCTTTACATACTGTACATTCCCATTAGTCCCTGTCCTCAAGAAGCTTACAATCTGCATTTGTTTTCATTCGAATGCATTTTCGTCCGAATTTCAGGTATTTTCTTTATTGTTTTAACAAACGATAACGAACGTGCAGAATCCGAAAACCAAAAGATCCGACATAAACGAATGCTTTATTTTTGTTTTTGTTGCGTCAACAGTTCAATATGGATAGAAGATTCGACATGACGCTGACAATAGTTATCTGTGTCCATCGAACCTGTGGTCGAATCTGCTCTATTAGTCCAAGATTATTCTACATAGAGAGAAAAGATTCTACATAGAGAGAAAAGATTTGTCATTATAGAGACAATAGCAAAAAAGGTTGAATGTGCCTAACCTAACTCTATTAGTGCAAGATTATTCGACATAGAGAAAAGATTCAACATGAATATTCGACGAAGCAGTCACCACGAGCAGACATTTATGGTCAAATGCTCCGCCCATAGGCTATAGAAGAATTCTAATGTTGGTTGACTAGTAATAATAATTAATAAATATAATTATTACTAGTGTCATACAACATTAGAATTCTACTATAGCTTGTAGGCGGAACATTCAACCGGAAATGTACGATTGCGGCATCGTACAGTTTAGCTGCTCTGTTGAATCTTCTTAGAACATTCGACTGACACCATAAGCCTTCAACGACAGATTTGACCTTAATTATTTCGGATTTTTCGGACAAAAGCATTTTTAAAGAAACAAAATAAATAAAAATGAATTTCGGGAGTAACTAAATAAATTTATTTTTCGGACGAAAACGAAATTCTGAAACAAAATATTTCAGTGTGCACATGTCTACAATCTAAGGTAAAGAAAAAGAGATATGACCTGCCAAACACCATAGTGACAGAACCTCCATCACTATTATATATATAAAACAAGAAAGGAAATTAGTGGGACTTTGAATGAGAAATGTCACTGTTACAGATATTGTATAGGTCATTATTATATAAATGTTTTATAAAGCAAATGCAAATACAAATACGTTGATAAATTCAATAATAAAATACATATTATGGTTACCCCATATGCAACAGAGCTGCTATAAAAACAAGGGAAGATACACATACACATTAATAATTACATTGTACTCAATACATTTAGAATATATAAAAAGGTATATATGGGCCAGTAAGTAGATAATGAGCCAGACTTGACTGCGCACCCCAATGGAAACTCTACGCGTTTCATGGCTTTTGGCATTCATCAGGAGTCAGGTAGAGATAAACTGTAAATACAAATGGGTATGTGGTATTAGTTAATATATTTTACCCCTAAGGGGGGAGAAAACCTCATGGGGAGAAGGGGGTGTATACTCACAGGTCGGCTAAAGCATTGTGCTTGGCTAGCATTGAGGAAGATGGAACCCCAAACTGATTGTCTGTATTTTATTACTGAATTTATCAATGTATTTGTATATGCAATCCAAGGTACTTATCTCATATTTACGCATACACACACTGGGGCCGTTGTAGACAGAAGCCAGTTAACCTACCAGCATGTAGTGTGGGAGGAAAACAGCATACTCGGAGGAAACCCACACAAGCCCAGGGAGAACATGCAGATTCAATGCAAATAGTGTCTTGACTGGGATTCGAGACAGGGAGCTGCAAGATAGGAGTCCTTCCCTGGGATTGCATGGTACAGACACCTCTATGGTGTCTTCATTACAGCTTCACGTGAAGATCTATAAATTTCTATTCTTGCTGTAACCACTCCCCTCTTACAGCATGTTATAGCTGAGCAGGTACAAAAGACAACAATGAAAAAGACATGGCTTCCATGATGAAATAGCGGCTTTCTCTGTCCTAATTTGCTGCCAATCTGCATGATACCATGAAAGGGAAAGGGGGAACAGACACTGTGAGGTTGATTTACTAAATCTGAAGCGTGCAGAATCTGATGCAGCTGTGCATGATAGCCAATCAGCTTCTAACTTCAGCTTGTTCAATTAAGCTTTGACAAATAACCTGGAAGCTGATTGGTTTCTATGCAGAGTTACGCCAGATTTTGCACGCTCCAGTTTAGTAAATTAACCCCAAAATGTTTCAGCATGGCAGACAATGAAAATCCTAATGGCTGCCCTATGACTGCCAGAGATGTAAAAATAATAATAGAATAGATGAGAGGCATTCAGCGTCTCATAATTTTAGTGCAATATCCTGCATTCTCTATTCAGAGTTACTTTTTGAACTGGTTTTGGGGTCTGGTACAATGAAGGCGTTGTTGTAGTGTATTTGTTGGACGAGCAGCCCTTGGCTACCATTATCAAATCAGTAGACCAATACAGAACAGTGAAATTAATCCAAAAATCATTGCCGAGCCACTGCAAACCGTATAAACTTTAACTACAACTACCCGTTTTCATTGGTGTGTAACTTGGCCCAAACAGAGGCTTTGAATTAAATTTGGCACAAGTGATGCTCCTTTAAGCCAGAGGAAATTTTCTTAATTAAAGAAAAAACCTCTTTGCATTTTTTTTCTTTTGGGTTTTACGGTATAAAATGTTTATGTAAGTTTTCGGGGTATCTTGAAATAGTAAAGGAAATAGACTGGCTGACCTATTCCTTGTAGTTATAAAATGCCATTCCAACATTCATTTAATGCGTATGTTTGTGAAGTTTGTGCTCCTGCCTTTGCGTTGACATCATGACAGCTGGCGGAGGAGAAGCAGAACGGGAGGGGGGACGCTACTGTAAACCTGGTCACTATGGTATGAGATGATCTTCATAACAGGTTTCTCGTCAGTTTTTCCATAAAGCTTTATATGGTAGCAGTTTAATAAATTAATGGAAAGTAAGACACATTTTGAGTTCTTTTTTAAAGCCCAACTCTGGCCAAAACTTTTCTTTTTGGATTGATTGGGGAAGAAAAAATACTTCTGGCAAGCTTACATGGCTGCCTGTGACCCCTTTGGAGCAATTTCACATCAATTGCTGTCCCTGTAACAGCAAAGAGGAATACGAGTAGCAGTTGTCATTGGGACAGGAAGACAAAGATTGCATTAAAGTGATATTAAACCCACAGTTTATTAAGTACTGTTTATCAGGAGATATAATCACTTACTGAGTATGCTATGTCTTTATCTTTTAATCTCCAGCTACGTATCAGTTTAAGCTGGTGCCATGACCACTGCCCCAGGTTTCCTGTTTCAGGGTGGCTCCTCTCCCTTGCAGTATCCTATGGAGTCACCTTTGCATTGCACTAGAATTGTGTCTCCCTATACTGTGTGCATCAATAGAAACACACAACACCTTGGTGGAGGGAACCTTCTCTTCTATATGTGGAGGGCGAACCCCTAATTCCATCAAGCCAGATTGATTTTACGTAAATGATATGCCATATTGAGTTCACTGGGTTTGTGTAGCCTCTTTGTAAGATATAATTGGATCGATAATGTTCGAGAATAATTCATATGCCTGCAGCTAAGTGCTTTGGAAATGCCAAAGATCTTTTTCTATTGTTTTTATATAAGCATTCCATTTTGTGGAAATTGCGTATTGTTTAAAATCTTCATTGTCATTCTTCTACTCTTTGTAAAAACCTTCAATAAAAATATTGAAACAGAAAAAATGCAGAGGGTTTAAAGCAGATCTTTACCGTTTTTTCATGGCCCTTCTTTCCTGCCTTCTCCCCTCTCTCTCTTACACATCCCATGACACATCCCATGTATCCTCCATGACAGTAAAGGTGTTCTGCTACATACAATAAGCTTTCAGCGCATAATTATTCAATAACCTGCTAATAGGTTATGGCCCCAGGCACATCCAAGCATTGGAGAGGGTATTACAAGCAGCAGCAAACCCAGATATACGTATGTGAAACATCTCACAGACTGCCTCCTGAGATGTGTGACAAAGCCATTCTGGGAGCCATTTATGATATATTGCTCTTGCACCTCATGCCTCAGGATCTCTGCTGCAGAACTGGTGGAGACCTGCAGTGTGTTTGCTCATGCTCAAGGAATCTGACGCAAACACGCCATGGGGGTCTCTGCCAGGTCCCGTAGACCAAAGATGAATATGGACTTAAAATTTGTAGCCACCAGTAGAACCAAATAAAAAAGAGCACTCAATATAGTAAAAATAGAAATGTATTATATAATCATGTTAAAATCATTATAGTAAAACAGACATAGAAAAAGTGTGCCACTGTATATACAAAAGAATGTGTCCTATGAGATCACGTGAGAACCTGTAGGTACACCCATTGATATAATGGACTCTGTGGTGGATCTAGAGAAGAGGTCATACATATCAGGGCCCCACAGGGTATAAAGGATAAAGGTACAGAGGGATCGCTACGTGTTTCGCTTTGAAGCTTCCTCAGGAACCCCTTTTGCTCCAGATCTCCATCACAGAGAGTGAAGGGAGAACTTTTGCTTTAAGCAAGATACGGCTGGTCTCCACAATCTAGCAAGTACTTTTCTTTTTTCTTTTTTTTTTAGACAGGAACAAGTTTTAGGGATTTTTATTTTTTGAGGGTTAAGGTAGAGGTAAGTCCCTCTTTATTACTACTTTACCTGCAACTAGACAAACCAGTGATAAATTCAAAGGCTCTGGACAATGAGCACTTTTCTTATTGTCCCGTACTCTAATAAATAATACTGTAATTGTTTAAGAATTGGTAGCGATACAGAAGTCCCCTACAAAAAGCTAAAATACAACCGAATGCCTTTCCTGGAGTCCTACCAAGCATACTTGATGGCGAACGAAACAGAATGAGTAAAAACAAACACATACTTTGCAGAGCGCGACGCTCGCTGTAAACAATATCAAGCATTTTGAGAAAGCGATTTCCTCAGTGAGTTTTCTGAAAAGAATACGACCTCTGCAGTCAGATTAAATCTGGTATTTATTTTACTGTGCACATGTTTTCAGGGGGAGAAAGTTCAACAGGATGTATAGATTTGTTGAGTTTCGTAAATATCACTTCTGAGGTGCACAAAGCTCCTTCAGTGGAAGAGTCGGGACAATGGCACTCAAGGGAGTGAAGGTTCACAGATGACCCATAACTTGGCTTAATGTCTTCTGAGCAAATTTATGGAGCGGCAGAATTTTAAACACATTTTTATTGGGATTGGTTAGGAAAGTCTTTGTGATAAATCAGGTTGATGGTGTGACTCTCAGATGTACGACTGGTGTAGGGTACCCAATTTTGGTCAATTTTACAAGTCTCTGATTTGAAAAGCTATTGACCTTTAATGTGCACCTAGAAAGGAACTTTACCTGTTGTCATTTTTAATTTTAATTTTTAATTTTAATGTAAAAAAAAATTATATAAAAAGCTTTGGTAGCTCTCAGGACTTGGGGTTACTAGGTGAGAATAAAGGGGAAAATTCCTAAAAAAAGATAACTAATCAAGCCACCACATCCAAGGGTCCTTTGATATGAGTGTTACGTTTGTTTTATCAGTTTAGTCAGGTTTTTCTTTTTTAAAGAAAAAATGGATCAGTTTAAATCACTATTTCATCAGTTTCTTATCAGTTTCTCATCAGGATCTTATGTGTCTTATTAGTTTCTCATCAGGTTCTTATCAGTTTTTTTTTTTTTACATCCACCTCCAATGCAAAAACAGATGCAAAATGGACCGTTTATCCAATTACATCCATTTTTTGTCTGTTCCGGTTTTCAACGGATGGATGAAAAATGCACAACGAAGGGTCTGTTCTCACTGCAATTCCCATGTTTTCCTTGCGTTAAAACAAGTGCATTTAAATGCATTGGCATTTCATTTTTAAATGTGTTTTTACTCATGTATTGCAATGTATTTTCGACTAGCATTTTTTTTAACTTTCATTTGCGTTTCTTTGCAAATTGTGTTACGCATTGTGTTACTGCGTGTTGTGCAAATATACAGCCTTCAGTACTTTATTTAATGACACAAGTTCACAACGTGTAAACTTGTGTCATTGGGAAACTTTGTTTTTTACTGTCAATACACCGGGAATGTGGTAAAATTGCATCCAAATGCATCTAATAGAACGTGCCCTAAGGACTAGTACACTGCAGTGCATTCTATTTTAGTTTTATGGTTTGGATACGCTTTAAAAAGAACCAAAAAACTCTTTATTTTTCCTTACCTTTTGACTCTAATGCTTTTCACCAAAATGGTGAAATTTCACAAAAATGTCCTGATTTTTGCCTAATTATTGGCAAAGCAAAAACTCTCAACTTCACTCATCCCTACTGATTAGCAAAACAACTTATAAAAATTAAATGACAGTGACCAGATACAGAGAACCAAAGGTTTTCCTTCTAATTTCTATTTGCATTGTATTGTATTACCGGTTTATCTTTAGAAAGTGCTTAGCAAGGTCGATCCATTGAATAATGTACAATATATACACTGAAGTCTTTCCCACTGTTATATTTATAACACTTATCTGCCATTGACAGCCCTTCATCTGGATCGCATTTTTTACAGCTGCAGCACAACCTATAGGGAGACGGAGCTGTCAATCACCATCCAATCAGCCAAGATCATCCAAACAGTGAGACATAGGTTTATTAAGCAGAACAATGATTGCCAGCTGTGCTGCCCAGGAGACTCTGCTCAAGCTGGAGCCATTTAGTTCCACTATTCACCAGCATCATTTTCTGGTAATAGGATTTACTTACCCTGCACGTTTTCTTGTTAGGAAAGGTGTGTGGCCCAAAATCTTCAACTGTCAGCTTCATTTGACCCTTTTCTGACAAAATGCTGATGGGTATTTTTTTTTTAAATCATTTATTTCGTTTTTAATATTTATATTGTTAACAATCAGGGAAAATCATAAAGGGCATCTAAGACACTCCTTAGAATTCCAATGTGCTGCCACATGACAAATGTCAATGCGGGCAACAAATTCATGTACCTGTTGTAGTTATATGAATCTGGGACTTGCATCAACTGTGGAAGCGCTTTATGTACACTCCACTTCCAGTGCAATTGCACATTCTTCCCCATCACTGCACCAATCAGATAGCGCAGTGGCGGGGAGTTTTGTACCAGGATAATGAGCCTAACAGGGATTTACTGGCACCTGTTCCCCATCATGTCCACTCCCCTTGTGATTGGCAACAGGCAGTGGGTGGATCCTTAGCCTGCTATTGGCTATAGAATCCACCCACTGCCCGCTGTCAATTACAAGGCAAGTGTCAGGAGTCAGCAGCTGAGATGGCCAGATATACCGTTTGTAGCTACACAAGAAAACTGGGACCAAACAATGAATATATCTTTAAAGTGACATATATATATAACAAAAGACAATCACACACCAGCAAACAGTAAACATGAACAAACTCCAGTAACAAAATACCTAATTAACCTAACAGAGACCCAACAACTAAGGCCGGCCATACATGGTTTGAATTTCGCGAGGTTTAGAAGGAACCTGCCGAAATTTGAACCGTTAACGGTCAGCCTGAATGTACCAAGTTGATTGATCAATCAACTTGGGTACAACCAGCCTGCCGGATTCTCTTGTGATCATCACTAGGGAATAAAGCAGCTATAATCACTGTCTTCTCCCAGCAGGGATGGCTTCCCCCGCTGGGAGCAAACAATGCTCGGTAGGATGGATTCCATTGTCAGCACTGTCTGTGTTGATGGGAGAATCATGTGAATTTCTTTTTT
Source organism: Lithobates clamitans (assembly GCA_037952925.1). NCBI lineage: Eukaryota > Metazoa > Chordata > Amphibia > Anura > Ranidae > Lithobates > Lithobates clamitans. Next base: position 3,581,452 of record JBBGZY010000099.1, on the reverse strand, counting down.
GCAACCCATGGTTGCAGAAAAGAAATTTGCATCGTATATGGCCTGCCTAACTATATACAAAATATATACAAAATGAGGGACACGGGTAACAGGAATACCAGGAATGCAAGGAAGGGGGGTATCAAGACTGGGTACAGGAACAAGGAGCAGGAGTAAGCAGCAAGGTACAGAATGCAAGACTAGCTCAGGAGCAGGATAAACAGGTACAGTATAAGGATCTGGCGCCAAGGATGGTATTCAAAACACTGACGCACCGTGTGCTAGTGGGAGAAGCATTTGGAGCTGATTACTGGGGCCTGCTGGCCTCTAGGAGACACCTGCTGGTGGACATTGGAACTGCAGCAATCATCCCAGAGCACCACAGGGCCCCCAGCAGGCTATATTGGTCCTAACAGTCCCCCCCTTAAGGAGCAGCCCCTGGATGCTCCCTTGTGTCCACTGGTCGGGTTCTGGAAGCTGACTGTGTAGCCCACCGCAAAGGTCTGGAGGCTGGCTGAGTACCCCGCCATTGGGGTCTGAAAACTGTCTGGGTTCCCTGCTGGTCAGATCCCTAAGGAGGCACAGCACTGAAAGCTTACTATTCTTTAATGCAGCATACGTCCCAAAGCTGGGACCCTGAAGGCATCCTGAAAGCTTAACACCTTGGTCCATGCAGGTACCCTGACGCCAGGTTGTCCCATCATAGCTGGACTTTCTCCATCTCTGTTTACCATGGTGTAGCCATGTTTACCATGGTGTAGCATCCCCTCTTCTTTTAACAGCACTCTGTAAATGTCTGAGAACTGAGGAGACCAGTTGGTGGAGCTTTGGGAGAGGAATATAAACAGAATATAGGGGATGGCGCTGTGTAAAGTGTAAGTGTTTAAAGTGCCAAGTGCTGTGATACGTAGTACAATCCTACCTTAATACCCGAAATTTGAAAGATATGTAATCACTATAAATAGATTTAAAAATATTAAGTTGATCAAGAATCGGCCAATGTAGTGGGGTGATATATCATTAATGGAATTGCAAGTAATTAAAATGCTGTACATAAAACAAAATCAATCCCTTAAAAAATGTGAAAAAAATGTGAAATTAAAAAATAGCAAATAGCAAATTAGCAGACATAAATTGGTTGTCAACCCACGGTGCAACCCACACAGTGCAATAATGTGCAGATATCTATAAAAATTGAAAACAATCTGATATATAGAGATGTGTACATAAAAAGATTAATTCATCACAAAAATTAAAAAATATTCAAAAAAACAGACAATATTCATATTTGGGAGAGGAATGTTGCCCCATTGTTGCCTGATATAGGAGTATAACTGCTCAACAGTCTTGGGTCTTCTTTGTTGTATTTTTAAATTTAAGAGGTGCCAAATATTTTCAGTTGGTGAAAGGTTTGGACTGCAGACAGGCCAGTTAAGCACCTGGACTTCTCTACAACGAAGCCATGCTGTTGTCATAGTAAAATAAATAAGAGGGCCTACAGGGTGCCCACGCCACAGATTTAAAGTTACTTTTCTTTTTATACCTCACTCTTTTTTATTATGTACCCTTTAATTTATTATTATTTTTGTTAATAAAACAGAAAGGGTTAAAAAAAATGAAACAAAAAAACCCAGGAGGAAAGCCCGGGCTCATGATCTGTTAAACTCACATGATCGCTCTCCTCCAGTAACTGCTGTGCTTTATAAATGTGCTGTCTTTATTTTTCATTTTTAGATGGAACCAGCAATGACTCCTTACTGTCTGTAAGCTCCAAAAATTATATTGAATCCTGTAACAAACAGTAGCAGCAGCTTCTCAGGAATGTTTATCTGTAGGTTAATCTTTACCAATATGCTCTCTTTTTTCCTATCTGCTTGTTATGCCACAATGCTTGCTTTGTGTGTGTGTGTTTATTTTTTTTTTAAGGTGCTACATTTCCAGGTGATAAAAGTCCCGTATGTGTCCTATACATGATAAAATCGTAGTCTCTAATTTCTGGATATCAGACAAGCTGTCCATTACTCCAGCTTTACGTTTTTCATACCAGGATTCTAACTTGTCATGCAGAAACATTTTTGCAAATTGATGTCATTCATAAAGCCATTTTTACCGTCTTCCCAGATCTCCATCGTCAGTTATGTAAATAAATCTTTCACTTGTCCTGATTCTAAGGCTGATTGTATGTGTGTGTGAAGTGGAAGCTGTCTATGCTGAGCATTACGTTTGCCCGGACGTTGCCTTCCATCCGTGACATCTTGCCGGTAATTGTTACTATTAGGATTCCTATAAAGTGTGAACATATCTCGGTGTTTAAACTGAAGACTTTTAACACATTGTTGAGTGAACACTCTATAAGTGTAATGTGATTACAGTCACTTTTCAGAGCCTTTTTGTCTGGTGCACCATGTACAAATATATCTTCTTTCTCTATTTTTGAGGGTTTGAGATTTTTTTTAGTATTTATGCTTGTGATCATCTTGATGTACAATTGCACTTTTGCTAAAAATTTCTAGCAAATTTACTGCACTCCCCTGACTTTCAGTACATCCTACAGTGTGATTATAGTGAAAAAAAATAAAAATAAAAAAAATCCAGCTCCCCTATGTACAAATATACCATTAATGTACCTCGCTTGCAGAACAATAAATGCTTTCTTTGATTTTGAGAACAGGGCCTTACCTTAGCCCTTGATATATTTCTACAACAGAGACTCCCTGGTATAGCTTTGGGACAGAGAAACCAGTAAGACACAGGAAGGAGTTTACCAGCTGACCTCATTAGCACACACCCATCAACTATGTTTTCACAGCATCCCCAGCATCTCTCCACTTGTCCATTTGCCTGGCTTCCCCAGCATTCCTTCAGATAGCCTCAGGCTGCATGCCACACCCCCTTGTGCCGCATGCAGCCCATGGGTCACCCCTAATATAGTGCAAGGGACTGCGTGATTGGACACAGAGTGATTGGATAGATGGTGTGTATTCCTATTATATAGTTTGGGTAAATCTAAACGAGATTTACAGAGATTGAAACATTTATACACCTAAAATTACCTAGTTGCGCTTTCAGTGTCATTAATTGTTAACGGCACACCAAACGCAGAACCAAAACACAAAACACACAAACACAGAAGCAAACACACATTTTGCCACATGAAAAAACGGGTGACAAATGCAGCAGTAAAAAATTTGCAACTCGAACCATGCCAAAATGTCCCATTAGCTACTTTGCCACGTGTAGCGCATCCCATTCAAATCAACAGGCTGCCCTATAAGTGTCACTGGAAAAACGAGCCAAAAAACACGTACTCCCACTACTCTAGGTGTGAATGGGGCCTGAAATGAAATTGGTGCGTTTACACAAGAGTAATGAGGCTCCATTTTCCTTTGTGTGCTTCCAAATGCATGGCAAACTGCGCAGAAAATGCACGCTTTGCCATGCGATTTAGAAACACGCTGTAAATGTGCATCCTACTTGTGTTGTCATTACATGTTAAAGGCACCCCGTGTGTGATGTTGTGGTATATAACTTTACATGACATTGTTAGTGTAATGCTGCTTTGCCAACACCCATTCAGAGCTTTTGTTATTAGTATGGTGAAAAAAAAATATACTCTCTTCAAGCCTTGGTCACTGTCACCAATAGCTTCATGGTGACAAGTCAGGGTGACTAATTTTGACCGCTTACAATCTTGACCCATCTGTGCCCCATACTCTGCTGATCCCGTAGAGTCCTTCTCCCCTCCACCAAGTCTTTGTCAGCTGTCCATCCCAAACTTCAGAAAGCACCATTGCTGGTCTGCAACTGCGCAAGGTGAGCTGCGAGAGTGGATCTGAACATCTTGCAGCACTTTTAGAGGCTGTAGGCTGCAATCCAAGGCAGGAACTGCTTGCTACTGATGCAAAATAGAACTGTTGGAGCAGAAGGAAAGTGAGAGAGGAATGCGAGTAAAAGCTAAGTACCAGAACACTCTGAAACAACAGATTTAGAAGCCAGGTGGCAACACTTTACCCAAGCCAGAGGGAACTCCTGGTGGCCCGGAGTCCCATTAATATTTTTGAATAGAATTCAAAAGACTTCATAGATTAGTCTTGGGATGAAATCTAGAGATTTCATAGGTATATGCAGTAGGTGTGAAATTGTTAGTACACATTGGCCAAATGTCGGGCGATATTGACCGGTTCAATAAAAACTGTCCAACATTCGGCCCATGTGTATGGCAGCCGGTCAGCCAGAAGTCGGGCGTTTGGCCGGCTTCTGTCGGGCATGCATGCTGGAAAACCAGCAGCCGACCGGCTCCCATTCAACGCTCTCAGCCAATGGCTAAAAGGGCTGACGGGAGTGTTCTGGCGGGGGGCATGCCCCTGTCAGAACACAACAGGTAAGCAGGGGACTGGAGTTGTCAAGTTTTGTTGAACGAAAAAAAGCACATGGTGTGTACTAGCCTTTAGAGTTTTCAGATCACCAGATTACTGGCAAAATAGAATTTAGATGGATTGGTGCCATATGTAAAAAGCTGAGCAGGCAGGACTTGCTGTCTTTAAGTATCTAAACATTTGTGTTTGACTGGAGTGTACCCTTAATACGTTGCTCTTTACACAGTAGACAGAACTATAATCATTTTGCAATTGTTCTTTATTTGCACCCTAAAAGAAAAGTTGTAGTGGGTCTAAATGTGGATTTTTTTACCCATCAATCCTATTTAGAGGCCTGTCCACATATGGTCTGTCACTTTGGATCGAAGGCTAACCATTTTTCAAAGTATTTTTGTTCATGTTAGTCTCTTCCAATGCTGAACTCATGGCCTTTTTTTCCCCATGTACAATTTAAATATTATTTTTATCTTGGGGGATACATAAATGTAAATCCTGAAAAGGCCCAAATTGGCAGTCCTAGTGAGTCTAAGCCATGGGTGTTAATTCCTCCAACTCAGACTTAGTACAAGAACACTCTCGGAACAGAATTATAAATAGAACCACAGCAGGTTTGAATTAGACACAAGATTATAGGTGTTCAGACAGGGGTAAGTTATTCATGTCAGACATTATGTTTTGGCTTTCTTAAGATTGTAAGTGCAAGAACGGCTGATCTGTGCTATATATTTATGGTTAGAGGCATTTAAAACATGACATATGGTACAATAATATGATCAGTATTTTCATTTTTTACTGTAACCTACACCACCATAGTCATAGTCATTTTATTATGAATCTGATGTCACCTGCTGTATACGGGCAAGTGGTGCATATTGATAAGTTTTACATCATTTGGTAAATGCACTTTAATACAAAACATGACCATTGAATAGCTTAGGCATAAATTCTGCATATCACATATCCTAAAGAATAGAGCCTTGCCAAAATAACTACACTTAAATTGCTTAGGCTGGAGATAATAAAGCCTCCTCTTTATTGGTGTCCATAACATATTTATAGAAGTCATAACTGCAAACAAAAGCGTTTGTACCAGTTACAAATGAACTGTGAGCAGCCAATGAACACAGCGTACAGTAGTCTAAAGATCTGTACTCGTCAGAGTGAAAGACTTCCCAACGCTTGTATAGGGCACCACTCAGAAACCATTGTAAATGCTGGCAAGGGAAGACACCACCAAAAAAGCTTTCACAATAAACACTTGCTGTTCCCAGTGACTTCAACATTTTGGAATTTTGGAATTCCCATCACTTTCCGTCCAAGTGACATTGGTCATAAATAGAAATGTACGATTTGTTTTGTTACAAATCAAAATTCGGATGCAATTTGCGTGTTTTGGAGACTCGAATACATCACAATAGTAACAAATTTCAACTAACCCAGATAAATTATAATGAAAATATTTCATTTGTATTTATTTGTTTCATTTGGATGACATGATACAATAGTTTTAGACTGTTGTTAATATTTGAAGCATCCAAAATAATGTAACGACATAACCAATAATCAAAATTGATTTGGATCCATTTGTTTTTATGCTAGTGAGCGTGGAGTGAATTTTCTAATAAGATTTTTTTTGTATTGGGATTGAACTTGAGAGACCATTCTTTTAATTTGTATGTGTGTGGCCCAACAAATAAAGTCATTTGGGAATGAGAAATTATGAATTCAACCTCTTAATGTAACAAATAAATATGTTTTAATTCAGGTTCCTTTGATTTATTCAGATAAAAGTGGGTGCTTAAATAAAGTAAATTTGAGATGTAAAGTAAATTTGTAATTGTCAGTCAGTTCCACAGTGTAATAAAATTCTTAGGTGTGAAAAAATGTGGGGTCTAACTGCATTAATTCTTTTCTGCCTGCAAAAAAACAATAATTCCAAACATTTTCATTAAATATGAATGACTAATCTCCTGAAAAAACGAATGAATGCGTTAAAACAAATCAAGCCAATCTTCCAAAATGACAAAAGAATAACAGAACTTCTGAAAATAGAAAACGATTCAGAACAACAAATATAAATTCTCCTGAAATAATGAATTGTTCCAAAAACGAATCATTCTAACAAACGAATATGATGAAATGAAAATTATTTTAAAAAAATGAAACCGAAATGAAACAAATTCTTATGTCGTGCACTTCTTTAGTCACAAAGACAAATATACATCTATCTATCTATCTATCTATCTATCTATCTATCTATCTATCTATCTATCTATCTATCTATCTATCTATCTATCTATCTATCTATCTATCATCTATCTATCTAAACATTTTAGCTTGAAATACATTTTTTAAAGCTATAATTGTAATATGATGGATCTCATTTATGTATTTTGGGGAAGAACTGTCTCATAAATTGTAAAGCAAAATTTAGAAGTGAGTCCATCCCTCCTGGGAGCCAGCTGGCACTTTTCAGGATCCAGAGATCATGGGCTTCTACTAAAAGCAATATTAAAGGCTTAATGTTAGGACCCAGATATACTTTGTTAAGGTTCCCTGGCTACCTGGTGCCTAACATTAGCCCAGTCCTTGATTGCATCCAGTCAACTTCTTCCTGAGATCAAATGTTGTTTTTGCAATACCATGTGTGCAATTGAGCAAACAGCCAGGATGATCATACTAAATTATCTAGTAATGTGCTGGAAAATATGTGGCAGACCATTTGATATGTTCTGCCTGTTGAAGGTGGTAAGAGATTTGTAGCCTATATTGTATATTATAGAAATCATCTTTGTCACTACACAATTTAAAATATGGAAACATCATTGGCAATCCTAAAGTGTTTGTAAACCCCAGAAATTAGTAAGATGCTTCCTATCACCATGTAGAATCTAATTTCCTATCCTTTGCATATATACTGCATTACAAAGTGTCTACAAATATTTATCATTCCTTCCAGCATGTCTTACTTCTTTCTTACTGGTGGTAATGCTAACCATAGGATTCAATTCCTGTGGGAGCCTTGTCAGACCATCATGTACGCCCCAACAATCTAAGTAAAGATACACTGTGGTGATGCACAGAGTTCTTGTAGGTCAGCATAGTCATCCTGTCATCATAGGCAGCCACGCCTTGCAGCCCGTCGTTCCCCTTGGGTGAGGGTAAGTGGCCATGGGGACATGGGTGGAAAAAGAGTCCTCACCCACTCTCCTTGAAACACTTGAACAGTGAGAATGGTCATGTGACTGCTATAAAAGTTTATAAGATAGTTAGAAGAATTTAAAAATGTTTTATTAACGTGGCAACATTAGGCAAACATTTTTAACAAGCACAGAGCAATGGTGTCTAAAGATTTTCAAAGGCTTTACATATTGAATCACTTTGTCATTAATTATATTTTCAGCTATAGGAAAGGCCCAATCCCAGAGGAAGAGCTGGTGACAGATGAACCATCGCTAAAATACTTTGATCACGTTCCATCCATGTCGTCCTCACCTGAAGACTCAGATGATGAGATGCTTCCTCCACACCTCCTAACAGACAGTATTAGCCAGCTAGAAGAATTTGGGAAACACAACAAATGGTATCGGAAACATCATAGAAACCAACATCGGCGGCAATTCAACGATCTCTGGGTCCGACTGGATGACAGGTTTGTAGTGTTTTAGCTTATATATGCAGAACTATGCAGGATTTGGAGTTTTAATACCCTTTATCGGCTAACTGAAGTTATTAAAGATGCCCTAAAGTCTATTTTTAGGCTTAAGTTTAGACAATTCTAAAATTGGTTCTGAAATCCACATTTTCATACAAAGAGTTATCAGAACTATAAATAAGTCATTGCTCTTACAGCACTACCCCCTAGAGGGCCGCTGGATTTTTGGATCCCCCTATTCCTGCACAGCCAGGCAACATGCATTTTTCCAACTTTCATTTGGAGACAGAAATCAGTCCATGGGCTTGTTTTTATGTTTGTTTTATTGGAGAAAACAACTTGTATGGGTAATTATGGGATGCCCAACTTGACTCGATTAGAACAACACAAGGACAACTTCCTTCACTCTGTACTCTGAAAAATGGCAAATCCTACAGTAGGTGACCGCGATATTGTGTCAATCTCGCCGCACTTCTCGGCGAGATTTGACACCTACGAGCCCCGTCGCAGGAGCCAGCGCCGAGATGGCTCGCTCATCGGGAAAGGAAAACTTTGTCTTCCTTCCGCGATGAGTGACAGGCAGCGCTGACAGCTGTCTGGTATGAATCCTGAGGCGGGAACACCGCGCCAAATTTTCAATGAAAAAACCGGCGTGGGTTCCCCCCTCGGAGGCATACCAGGCCCTTGGGTCTGGCATGGATTGTAAGGGGAACCCCCTATGCCGAAAAATCGGCGTGGGGGTCCCCCCCAAATCCATACCAGACCCTTATCCGAGCACGCAGCCCGGCCGGCCAGGAAAGGGGGTGGGGACGAGCGAGCGGCCCCCCCCCTCCTGAGCCGTACCAGGCCGCATGCCCTCAACATGGGGGGGTGGGTGCCTTGGGGGAGGGGGGCGCCCTGCGGCCCCCCCACCCCAAAGCACCTTGTCCCCATGTTGATGAGGACAAAGGCCTCTTCCCGACAACCCTGGCCGTTGGTTGTCGGGGTCTGCGGGCGGGGGGCTTATCGGAATCCGGGAGCCCCCTTAATAAGGGGGCCCCCAGATGCCGGCCCCCCACCCTGTGTGAATGAGTTTGGGGTACATGGTACCCCTACCCATTCACCTAGGGGAAAGTGTCAATAGAAAAAAAACACACTACACAGGTTTTAAGAGTCATTTATTAGTCAGCTCCGGGGGTCTTCTTCCGACTTCGGGGGGTCTCCTTCCGACTTCTCCCGGTGTTCGGCCTCTTCTCCCGGTGTTCGGCCTCTTCTCCCGGGCCCCGCCGCTATCTTCTTCCAGCTCTATTGCCAGCGAGGGGCCCGGTCTGCTGCCGCCGTCTCTCCGCCGCTGTCTCTCCGCCGCTGTCTCTCCGCCGCTGTCTCTCCGCTTCTTCTCTTTTCTTCTTCCCCGATGTTGACACGACGCTCTCTCCGGCTCGAATGCTGTGTGCGAGCTGCGGAGCCATTTATATAGGCGGTAACCCCACCCCCTTACGACGTCATGGTCCCAGCATGCGCAGGGACTCTGGCGCCACGCCCCCTTATGACGCCAGAGTCCCTGCGCATGCTGGGACCATGACGTCGTAAGGGGGTGGGGTTACCGCCTATATAAATGGCTCCGCAGCTCGCACACAGCATTCGAGCCGGAGAGAGCGTCGTGTCAACATCGGGGAAGAAGAAAAGAGAAGAAGCGGAGAGACAGCGGCGGAGAGACAGCGGCGGAGAGACAGCGGCGGAGAGACAGCGGCGGAGAGACGGCGGCAGCAGACCGGGCCCCTCGCTGGCAATAGAGCTGGAAGAAGATAGCGGCGGGGCCCGGGAGAAGAGGCCGAACACCGGGAGAAGAGGCCGAACACCGGGAGAAGTCGGAAGGAGACCCCCCGAAGTCGGAAGAAGACCCCCGGAGCTGACTAATAAATGACTCTTAAAACCTGTGTAGTGTGTTTTTTTTCTATTGACACTTTCCCCTAGGTGAATGGGTAGGGGTACCATGTACCCCAAACTCATTCACACAGGGTGGGGGGCCGGCATCTGGGGGCCCCCTTATTAAGGGGGCTCCCGGATTCCGATAAGCCCCCCGCCCGCAGACCCCGACAACCAACGGCCAGGGTTGTCGGGAAGAGGCCTTTGTCCTCATCAACATGGGGACAAGGTGCTTTGGGGTGGGGGGGCCGCAGGGCGCCCCCCTCCCCCAAGGCACCCACCCCCCCATGTTGAGGGCATGCGGCCTGGTACGGCTCAGGAGGGGGGGGGCCGCTCGCTCGTCCCCACCCCCTTTCCTGGCCGGCCGGGCTGCGTGCTCGGATAAGGGTCTGGTATGGATTTGGGGGGGACCCCCACGCCGATTTTTCGGCATAGGGGGTTCCCCTTACAATCCATGCCAGACCCAAGGGCCTGGTATGCCTCCGAGGGGGGAACCCACGCCGGTTTTTTCATTGAAAATTTGGCGCGGTGTTCCCGCCTCAGGATTCATACCAGACAGCTGTCAGCGCTGCCTGTCACTCATCGCGGAAGGAAGACAAAGTTTTCCTTTCCCGATGAGCGAGCCAGCGCGACATTCACAGTACCCTGTCGCCGAGAACCAGCGCGACGCTATCGCGCTGGAAACACAATCTCGCGGTCAGGTACTGTAGACTGTATTCCCTCTGGAACTATCACAGTCTCTCCTGATGTAGCAAAGAAGAATTCCCCTTATAGGAGCTCTGTGTCCCCTTGGTGGAGTTTTAGCAAAGTCCCAACTTGTACGAGATTCCCTCTCTTGAAAATACCAGTCCACCTGGCTGTTTGCTAACGTGTCCCAGAAAAAGGATTGATTTTAGCTTGTTGGCACAGTCCCAGGAAAGCTTTCTCGATATGTCATCAGGCAGCTCTCTCCCTTTCTGGCCCTTGGGGTGAAGTGATACTCACACTGTCCCTGGAATCCTGCTGCTTTTGAAAAGACTGCTGTTCAGGTGTCCTGCTGTCCAGGTCCTCCCATGCTAGATAGGGTGTCTCCTAGAGGAGACTGTATGGTAGTGGCGATCCCTCTGTCCTTCCTTCCTTCCTCAGCTCCAGCCTGGAGACAGAGCCCCCTCAGCCCTAGGGTCCCCTCCCAGGCTACACGACACTCCATCTTCCACCCGACAACAACTCAAATTTGCTTGCTGGGCTCCACAATATTTATGGGCTGACCCAGCCACCTTGCTAGGACTTCTGCCTGGGGATTAGCTAGGTTCCCATAAATATACAGATCACTGGCTTTTAGAAACTTCTCCAAGCTTCTAGAACCAGGGGGAGGTACCATAGGCCTGACCTATAGAACCCTCCGGCCTGACCTACAGTAAGCCCCAACCAATTACCAGACTCACACAGCTAATGTGAGCCAAGTCAATTTTCCTCACACTAGACTGTACACTAGAGGGTGCTACACTCTTATCAGATGAAGTCACTGGTCAGCAGAACTAAATATTTTTGGAGCTGTGGCTGCCTAAATACAATAGTGGAGCTGGATGTTGTGTGTAGATAGGGGAATCGATTGCTTTTCTCTTGTTCAGCCTGCTGGCTGATCAAGTAAAAGTCTAATGTATAGTATGTGTATGGTGGATTTTAGACTGTATAGATAGGGAGTTTTGAAGTGTTTTTGTGGCAGTTGACTCAGGAATAAGGACTTTGGGTATAAACGTTGCTGCAAGTGAGAGTCCTTTTAATATTTGCGTATACTAGAGAAGCAACGAAATACAACCATGCTACAAATACAACTTTTTTAAAATCCTTGTCACCTCTTCGTTGTAATTCTGTGTATAAGTACTGCATATGGGTTTCAGAATTATTTTCAGGATTGAAGAAGGAATCTAAGGCACTCCAAAAGCTTGCATCTTGAATAACTTATTTTATCCAATAAAGCAGGGGTGTCCAACCTGCGGCCCAAGACGGCTATGAATGAGGTTCAACACAAAATCGTAAACTTACTTAAAAATGTTGATTTTTTGGGGGGGAATTTTTTGTAAAAATGTGTTTACATTAGTGAACACATGATTTGACTTTTATAAGTTTTATCTTCCCAAAGAAAAATATCCCAAAGAAAAATATCCCAAAGAAAAATATCCCATTCTTCACAATCACGCCTTTATTTATGTCGTCAGTTTTTGGCAGCACCTATATTTGTGAGCAACTATTTTCAGGCATGAAGCACATGAAGGGCAACAAAAGAACCAAATTAGAACCAAAATATCTGACGAGTACCTTAAAAATTCATAGAGAATTGCTACTACATCCATCGAACCAGATATTGATGCTTTAGTTTATAAAACACAGTGTCAAATATTGCAGTCGTTTTATGTTGCTCTCTTTTACTTATATAATAAAAAATATTTGTTTTATACTCAGATAGGTACATTATCTATCAGTGACCACTAACTTGTGATCTGCCTGACCTTTTCTGCTCATCAGCTATCCTTATTGTTAGTGTATTTTATGTGTGGCCCAAGACAATTCCTCTTCTTCCAACGTAGCCAAGGTCAAAAGATTGCACACCCCTGAAATAAAGGGTATCAATTTAAAGAGGGAGTCCACCTAAATCCACCAAAAAAAAAAAAATATTAAAAGCCAGCAGCTAATAATACTGCAGCTGCTGACTTTTAATAAATGGCCACTTACCTGTCCCAGGGTCCAGCGATGTCGGCAGCCGACTTCGATAACCCGCTCGATTCTCGGCAGCTGCCGCCGCCATCCTAGGTGAGGGAATCAGGAAATGAAGCGTCGCGGCTTCACTTCCCGGTTCCCTACTGCGCATGCGCGAGTCCCGCTGCGCATCGTAACTGGTCCCCGCTATCTCCTGGGAGCTGTGTGTTTCCCGGGAGACAGTGCGGAGGGACAGGAAGAGGCATAGACTCCCGTGGGAGTCTATGCCGGAAGTGGATGCAAATACCTGTCTTAGACAGGTGTCTGCACCCCCCTCCCCCCTGAAAGGTGCCAAATGTGACACCGGGGGGGGGGAGGGTTCCGAAAAGCGGAAGTTCCATTTTTGTGTGGAACTCCGCTTTAACTCCAAACTTTCTATATTATTCAGTGTCTCTTACATGATATAATACTCTACTTCTGCAGAGTTCACCAGAATTATCCTAGAATGTATATTTTTCTTTTGGAAAATATGCTGGGTGACATGTGAATTTCTGGAATGTAGAAGTGTATAAGTCTGATTAGGTCAAGAGCAATGTGGAAATGTGTCCATAACTAATAAAAAGTCAATCATTTTCCATAAAACATAAGGCATTGTCTACTTAGTTGATTATGCCTTCACCAATCCTTCAATATATCTCAAGTAGTATCATACAGTGCAGAAGGTGTTGCTTTATTATTTTTTATGTGTAAAACATTGGATCAGAAAGTTTCTCACCTAGAACTCATGAGTGCTTACTGGATATGCTCACTATAAGCAGTTTTCTGGCCCAGGGCAGGATATCCCAAGATGTTCATTCTTGGTGGAGTGCACTATTTTTCATTAGGACGCAGGCCTCCCCAAGAAGACCCCCAAAGCTGCTAATTGCAAGGATTTTTTCTGCACCCTGGCTCTAAATAAATTATCTTTGTGATCTGCTCTAACACCATCTAATAACAACTGGATGGGTGGTTAAGACTAGGAGGAGATAACATTCAGACATGACTGGACTATATGAGAAAAGTACTCAAACAGTGATTGTCTTCATCTTATGTATTGTAATGGCACTGCTCTGAGTCTAGCTTATAATTGCAACGTTGGTATGTAATTAGAGCTCTTAGTAAGGTAGTGGTGACACTAGAAGGGGGCTCGCCTCCGCTCTGCCCAAATGCCAGGATGTTTTGTTTGGGCAAACCTTTAGCTGTTCCTGGTAGTCTCAAAGCTAGAACATCTTCTCTAGCCCCAACCCCCAACACACACACAAATTCCTACTGGCCAATGGGACAGCAAACAATAATAAAGATTTGATAGGAATGTATGGTTGGACAATGGTGCCATGCCTGGAAACCTACCATAACAGTAAAACATATCAGGCAGATTTTAGGTGCATCATTTCCTACAGAATACATTGGTTAACTGCCTAGGGTTTCTATTATCTATAAAAGCATTGTTACTTGGTCACCCCACCATTACTTGCCATAATTTGGGCCATTGATAACATCATGGCTTGGAATCTGTTCTCCTCCCAGCCAGGAGTACTCCTCATCCCCATTACATAGTAGGCGAGGTTTAAAAAAGCCCATCACGTCCAACCTATGTGTGTGATTATAAGTCAGTATTACCTTGTATATCCCTGTATGTTGCGGTCGTTCTGGTGCTTATCTAATAGTTTTTTGAAACTATCGATGCCCCCCGCTGAGACCACCGCCTGTGGAAGGGAATTCCACATCCTGGCCGCTCTTACAGTAAAGAACCCTTTCCATGGTTTATGGTTAAACCTCTTTTCTTCTAATTTTAATGAGTGGCCACGTGTTTTGTTAAACTCCCTTCTGCAAAAAAAGTTTTATCCCTATTGTGGGGTCACAAGTACGGTATTTGTAAATTGAAATCATATCCCCTCTCAAGCGTCTCTTCTCCAGAGAGAATAAGTTCAGTGCTCGCAACCTTTCTTCATAACTAATATCCTCCAGACCCTTTATTAGCTTTGTTGCCCTTCTTGTACTCGATCAATTTCCATTACATCCTTCCTGAGGACTGGTGCCCAGAACATGACCGCATACTCTAGGTGCGGCCGGACCAGAGTCTTGTAGAGCGGGAGAATTATCGCTTTATCCCTGGAGTCAATCCCTTTTTTAATGCATGCCAATATTCTTTTTCTTTGTTAGCAGCAGCTTGGCATTGCATGCCATTGCTGATATATGTACACAATAATTCTGCGCTACCAAAAAGAAGAATAAAACAGCAGCTAACACAACCAGCAAGTGTAGACAATATCAAAAAACAAAATAAGTGTAGCGCTAAGAGGAGGGGTCTGAAAATGGAGTCTATGGACTGACAGTTCAAAGTTCGTGTGCTAAAAAGAACATCCTTGGAGAGAAGATAAAAAGTCCTCTGGAACGGATCTCAGCAGAGTTGGTGGAGTGGCTTCTCTCAGAGAGAAGACCTTCCATGTGGCATCAGAGGAGCTGTTATTGCTGGTTCCAACGCTGATCTGAGGGATACGATCCATGGGAGCTGCACCCCATACCTTTGGGCCCGATCACGTTTGAGGAATACAGCCACGTGGAAGCCACTCCACCAACTCTGCCCTTCCGGGCCAACTGCAGTCCAGCACCACCTAAGCCTGATTGACTCCACCTGGCGTTTGCCTTGTTGGGTCCACCGAGTCCGGTAAGCCTTTTCACTTTTTTGGTGGTGTGTGGGCTCCCTCCACAGATGGTTTACACCCCTGTTGAGATCCGTTCCAGAGGACTTTTTATCTTCTCTCCAAGGATGTTCTTTTTAGCACACGAACTTTGAACTGTCAGTCCATAGACTCCATTTTCAGACCCCTCCTCTTAGCGCTACACTTATCATGCCATTGCTGAGCATTTCATCTACTAGGACCCCAAGTCCTTTTTCATCCTAGATTTCCCCAGAGGTTCTCCCCCCAGTGTATAGATTGCATTCATATTTTTGCCACCCAAATGCATTATTTTACATTTTTCTACATTAAAACTCATTTGTCATGTAGTTGCCCACCCCATTAATTTGTTCAGATCTTCTTGCAAGGTTTCCACATCCTGCGGAGAAGTTATTGCCCTGCTTAGCTTAGTATCGTCTGCAAATACAGGGATTGAACTATTTACCCCATCCTCCAGGTTGTTTATGAATAAATTAAGTAGGATTGGTCCCAGCACAGAACCCTGTGGGACCCCACTACCCACCCCTGACCATTCCGAGTATTCCCCATTTATCACCACCCTCTGAACTCGCCCTTGTAGCCAGTTTTCAATCCATGTAGTCACCCTATGGTCCATGCCAACAGACCTTATTTTGTACAGTAAACATTTATGGGGAACTGTGTCAAATGCTTTTGCAAAATCCAGATATACCACGTCTATGGTCCTTCCTTTAGCTAGATGGCAACTCACCTCCTCATAGAAGGTTAATAGATTGGTTTGGCAACAACGCTTCTTCATGAATCCATGCTGTTTACTGCTAATGATACTGTTTTCATTACTAAAATCTTGTATATAGTCCCTTATCATCCCCTCCAAGAACTTGCATACTAATGATGTTAGGCTAACTGGTCTGGGCTAAATTCCCAGGGATGTATTTTGGCCCTTCTTAAATATTTGTGCTACATTGGCATGCAGTTTTGGTTACTAAAGCCCCCCGATTCTCTCATTAAGACTGAGGAGAAGAATAAATTCAATACCTTCACTATCTCCCCATCCTTTGTAACCAGATGTCCTTCCCCATTCTTTATGGGGCCAATATGGTCTGTCCTCCCTTTTTTACTGTTTACATACTTAAAGAATTTCTTGGGATTTTTTTTGCTCTCCTCCGCTATGTGTCTTTCGAGTTCTATCTTAGCTGCCCTAATTGCACCCTTACATTTCTTGTTTCATTTTTTATAAAGTGTGAATTCTGGTGATGATCCCTCAACCTTGTATTTTTTGAAGGCCTTCTCCTTTGCTTTTATATGCATTTTTACATTGAAGTTAAGCCATTCAGGACTTTTTTTTTGCTCTTTTAAATTTATTACACAATGAGATGCATTGGCTAATACCCTATTTAATATGCTCTTAAAGCAAACCCATCTTTCCTCCGTATTCTTTGTTCCTAACATTTTATCCCAAGTTATGCCTTATGCCATTGTGTGTTTTTAAATACAGGACCATCTTATATTTGCCAGTTCTGGAAAGGTCTTTTGAAAATGAGGAGCTGCAAGGTTGCAAAGCTGGAAACACTTGACTGTTTTGTTTGACAGTGCTTGCCTTTACTGGTATACCTATCCTGACAAAAGTAGATCATTCTAGTGCTGATTTTAGGTCCATCATTTCTGTAAAATGACACACAGGCTAGGGTTTTTGGTTCATCCAGGCATTTATGTCATTCCGTTTCTATATTCCATACTCTGGGAACACTATTTCTGGATTCCTTTGAGAGTATGTAAGAGCTTTCCCAACCCTGCCAACATTTGTTTTTTCTAGTAGAGGTGTCTTCTCACCAATCACATCATGGCACATTTATAGAGTGCTTTTCATTGATGGAAGCTATAGTACAGCTTCTGTGATAAGAGGAGGGGGTGGGAAAAGTGGACACAGTTGGCGCTCTTGATGAGTTCCTATGTGAGATCCAACAGCTTGTATTAACCCCTGCAGCACCAGAAAAGTACCTCTGTGTGGATATGGGAGTCAGAGGGTGGAATATTTCAACTAAGAGAGCTGCTACCGGCACAAAGGACACTTCTCGTTAAAGTGGATTTCCAGTCTAGGGTTAATTAAGGTTAAAACTGCTATACTAACTACCCTTTAGAAGGAAGATGATTATACTTACCTATTCTCAGAGCACTCCAGTCCGGTCACATGAGCTCTCCAGTGGTTGGCTTCAGGGTAGAGGAGAGAGAGCTGACAACGGCTAGAATGCCTAGGTGGTAATGTCACCCATAGGATTACAATGGGGCATCCGTTATCCCGTTGTCTCCTCTAAAGTCGGTGCTGGGACCTCGATCATGTGACCAAGCCGGAGTGCTCTGAGAATAGGAAGTATAAGCATCTTCCTTCCACAGGGTAGTTAGTATTGGTGTTAGGTATGGGGGGGGGGGGGGGGTCGCGCAGTATTAAGCTTAGTTAGTTCTAGCTCAGACTTCTATTTTAAATGTAAGTACCATGCCTTGTGCTGATTTAAAAAAAAAATGACCTAAAATTTTTTTTTTACAAAGCAAGCAGTGTAAATACCTGAGTTTGACCTCTTGCAGCTCCTTTACAGCAGAGCTCAGGGTAAAAGAGAAGAAGCACAAAAAACGAATCAGCTGTGCTAAAGTGCTAGCAAGGAGCATATGGATAGTAGGAGAGAGCAGAGTGACAGAGAGATGAGCCCCTAAGTTTGCTGCCTCTCCTTTCACTGCACAATTACAAGCTGTGGGAGGGGGGACAAAAATCATGTCTCCTGTCCTGCTAGACAAGACTGTGCTGTGTAAATCTCTGGAAGGTAAATCAGCTCCCATATGTGTATTTTATTGGTGCATTCAGCTGGTTGCCTGGTGTTCAGCATTACGCTCTGTTCTTGACCAGTTAGGTTTACATTCCATTCGGGTTCTGTTTCCAGAAAGAACACTTTTTTTATTTAGTTAGATTTAAACACATTTTCAACCTCTCTATGGAAAAACAACATAACCCGCGTTTTAGGCATATTTTTGGAAAGTTTATGCTGAAAATGTAAAGCGTCAAATCCGCCATATGGCAAGTAATGAGCTCACTGCAAACTCCCAGTTAGGTTTCTGCGCTGTCTTGAAAGAGGAAATTATTTTCCGATGTTAATGAAAAGGTATCACGTTCCACCTCTCTATTACGGAAACCAACCCGATTCATACAGGGAAATGGACCTTTCAGATGCAGTTAGAGGAAATGAAATGTTTGGTTGTAATGGCAATATTTGCCTTTATGTAAAGGACTAAGAAACATGCGATTATATGACATGACAGAGCCGACTTTACCACTAAATGTTATCTGCCAGTACAGACAGCGAGACGTTTCTCCTTTTATGAGACAAGTTTAATAAACAGTATGATTTACTAAGAAGATAACGCATACTTATCTTTACAAGGCAATAAGTAAATTGCATCCTTGTGCTAAAACTCTTCACTTAAGAGTGTATTTCTAAAAGAAACAAAATTGCAGGACATTCCATCTGTCAAACTGCATTTACATTAGTTCTGTGCAAATGGGGGCAAAAAAATGAATATTTTCTCTCTAGATTAAATGTTTTTCATTCTTACAGAAGAGTGAATCAGGAAAATACCATATTATGGCCACTACTTATTTACTATGTTTGTCACCTCCATCTAGTGGCCATAATGGTTCTCTTCGGTCCTCCCAAGACCTCCTACTCTCAAACTCCCCTGTCACCTCATCCCATGCTCGCCTTCAGGACTTCTCCAGAGCCTCCCCCATCCTCTGGAATGCTCTACCCCAATCGGTCCGATTTTCTCCTACTTTATCCACTTTCAGACGATCCCTGAAAACTCATCTCTTCAGAGAAGCCTATCTGGCCCCCACCTAACAACTGTACATTTATCTTCTCAATCAGCACATCACCCACAGTTATTACCTCTTGTATCTCTTGACCTTCCCTCTTAGATTGTAAGCTCTAAGGAGCAGGGCCCTCTGATTCCTACTGTATTAAAGTGTATTGTATTTGTACTGTCTACCCTCAAGTTGTAAAGCGCCACGTAAACTGTTGGCGCTATATAAATCCTGTATAATAATAATAATAATGCATTATGTTCCTGATTCACTATATTCTGTGCAAATTAAAAACAGTCAACCTGGAGAGAAAACCCAGGTTGTATATATATATATATATATATATATATATATATATATATATATATATATATACAATTACATGAGCGTGTTGCAATCTTTGGTGCACTTCAGACCTTGCCCACTTACTTCATTCCTGGATTCATGTCTGAAATGAGTGCTGTACTTGCATTAGCCTCTTGATGGAGTGTTGTCAGAGTCTGCCTAGGAGGAGTTGGCTTTTTAGACCCAAAAACACACGTACTAGGGCCAAGTTAAGCCATTTAACCAGCCAGCATAACTTTGGAACGTGGGCAGAAACCGGAGAACCCTGAGGAAACTCAGACAAGCAAAGGAGAATATGCAAACCCCATGCAGATAGTGTCCTGGCTGTGTCTCAAACCAAAGACCCCAGTGCTGCATAGCATAACCACTAAACCATTGTGTTGCTCTTTATAATATCCGATGCCTTTAGTTGCCAAACTGAGATTGGCAACACAGTTCCCAGGGGTTCTTGACTAAGGCTGACCGCACACACAAATAGGTCGCACATAGGGCTGGCCATACATACATAGACAGCACAAAGGGCTGGCCATACACACATAGACAACACAAAGGACTGGCCAATCACACATAGACCACACAAAGGGCTGGTCATACACACATAGACCATACAAAGGACTGGCCAAACACATATAGACAACACAAAGGACTGGCCAATCACACATAGACCACACAAAGGGCTGGTCATACACACATAGACCACACAAAGGACTGGTCAATCACACATAGACCACACAAAGGGCTGGCCAAACACACATAGACCACACACAGGGCTGGCTATACACACATAGACCACACAAAGGGCTGGCCATACACACATAGACCACACAAAGGGCTGGCCGAACACACATAAATCACACAAAGGACTGGCCATAAACACATAGACCACACAGAGGACAGGTCAAACACACAGAGACCACACAAAGGGCTGGCCAAACATACATAGGCCACACACAGGGCTGGTCATACACACATAGACCACACAAAGGGCTGGCCATACACACACAGACGATAACAAGGGCTGGTCATAAACACATGGACCACACAAAGGACTGGTCATGCACACATAGACCACACAAAGGGCTGGTCATACACGCATAGACCACACACAGGGCTGGCCATACACACATAGACCACACAAAGGGCTGGTCATACACACATAGACCACACAAATGGCTGGTCATTCACACATAGACCACACAGAGGGCTGGCCAAACACACACAGACCACACAGAGGGCTGGCCATACACATAGACCACACATAGGGGTGGCCAAACACATATAGACCACACATAGGGCTGGCCATACATACATAGACCGCACGTAGGGCTGGCCCTACACACATAGACCTTACATAGGGCTGGCAAAACACAAATAGACCACACATAGTGCTGGTCATACACACATAGACCCCACACTTTGAGGGGTTCCTTTTTTAATGTATTTTATTGTTTTTAATGTATTTTATTTAAACAATTCAAACCTCCCAGGTAGAAAAGAACAGGGTCAGGATTTGTAGCAGGAAGATCTCCATGTTGAAGTACTGTAAAATTAAAAGGCAACTGCTGATGCAACCCACAATGCTCTACCTAAAGCTACAGTATCACTCTTGTAGAATACCTGTAGAATACTCTTTCCACTGGTGCATTCAGAAGGTTTAGTTTACATTTGCTGTTTGGGGCCAGTGGTTGTCTTTACTGCCCCCCAATCGCCACCCCCATGCTTTTGTTGCTCCCTATTCACTTCAAGTGCGATGTGATATAACTGCTCATCACTGCCTGTCTAACGCCTTCTGAAAAGCACGTATTTGGTAGGCACTTATTTAGGAAAATATGTCATTCACTGAATTGGCCTTCCAATATGGATGTGTTAGAATTCTGCACTTTATGTCCCATTCAACCCACAAGAAGTGCCAAAGGTCTTTTTCTTTCCTGAATAACTGAAATCATTTGACTTTCCCCTCGAAATCCACCCCACGTCGTATTGACTGTTTATCAGATGAGACAGCTCTGAGTGTAATGGTTTCCATTCGGTGGAACTGCCTTCTACGTCTTTTGAAGTTCCGTGTTTTTGTTTTAGCTACGGAAAATATTTCAGAAATAGCTTCCATCGTCGTCAAATTTGGTAAATTTTATCCTCAGCCCCAATGCTAAACGGCAACATCAATTCTTACTTTGTCCACATGTTGGAGGGAAATATCTAATGGAAAACTATGAACATGTGTGGGCTGAGCAAAGTGGGGGTGCTCTCCGTTGGTATCAACCGATGAGGGTAATTGAAGAGGTTATATGTATAAACTACACATAATAAAGCTGGAACCCTGCTAAGCACGGATATCTAAAATGGTTACATAACACAAGGCTAGTATACATTTTGAGTCTTGATTGTACTATTTACTGCAATGTAACTTTTATATGATTCTTACATTTTACATGCTTGCTGTTCTATTCTTTAAACCACTTTTGGAAAGTGCTGTTGCCCCAGAGTTTATTTTCCTTGCACGTGATTGAGTACTCTTTGCAAAGTGAAGTCTTACCTCATTTACTAAGTTCTGGAGCAAGAGCACATGCAGAGGGCAGAGCTCTGCAGAGTGTAATTTCATCTCTCCGCCCCTTTTTGTTTCTGACAACTCAGACAGGCTTTATAAATTCTGGAGTTTGGGTGGATGTAGAGACGAGAAGTCTGCAGATAAACAGGTATAAACTTATATAGGAGGATTTGTTTAATCTCTGTGTATCACTTGAAGTCAGTCACTTCACTTGGGTATATTTAGGGGTTTACTTTAAGAATAAATACTTGAATAGAATTGTAGTATTTATAGCAGAGTTCAGTGTCCCTTTAGCTGTCTGTACACACATCTTCATGGAGAGGGTCAGGGTCTCATAGTTGGAAAGCTCAGAGCCTCAGGCAGTAATCACATGCGGGATCCTTTTGCCCTCAAAGCGTTGGAGTGGAAGACACACAGCAATTACATGTGCAATCTGTTTTCTCACGTTGTGCTGTGGCTGCCGCGTTGACAAGTCCAATGTGTAGAAAGTCTGTGAGGCTGCAGACTGTCCTGCCTCCTGGCCAGCACCTTGCCTGCAACTGTCCTCAATTAACCCATTTTACAGGGTGACAGAACGCCACGTTTATTTACACTGCAGTCTGTGTACACAGAGATCTTGTTTTGTTGTCTGCCATTGTTTGTGCTGGAAAAATAGTCATGCATGGCGTCACACAAACATACACCGCCATGGGTGATACAAGGTTTCCTAAACCTCTCTCAGTGTTTTCTTACTAAAAGAGCTATGGGAGAAATGGAAGGAAATTCTATTTAGTATCAGCTCAACAGCCTGCTGCAGACCAGCTGAAATTTGACATCAGATAGTACTAATACTGACAGCTTAAAGTGGACCTTGCAATATAATGGTAGGTGTGCTGAAACAGCCCCGGCCCCCTTGACCCTTTACTAAGGTAAGTATAGATTTACACTTAAAAACATTAACTATAACTATTCTTAAAAATGTCCCTTCCCCTCCTACCTATCCTACATATCCTGTATATAGCAGGCCCCAAGTCGATGACATCACAAGGTGGCAGGATCCAGCTGTCATTAGACGGGATCCAGCTTCAGGTGTGGACCATTTTTTTTGGGGGGGGGTCAGTGATCGGCATTTATTGGGATTAAAATTGAATCTACACCAGGAGACAATTTTTTTGTTTGTATTTTGTTTTTTGACTGAATGTGTAGGGGTACTATGTATCCCATACTCATTCACATGGGGGGGGAGCCATAATCTGGGATCCCCTTGTAAAAGGGGCTTCCAGATTCTGATAAGCCCCCCACCCGCAGACCCCCACAACCACAGGCCAAGGTTGTGGGGAAGAGGCCCTTGTCCCCATCAACATGGATAAGGAGCTCTGGGGCCAGGGAGCATGTGGCCTGGTATGGTTCGGGGGGGGGGGGCTCACTTGTCATCCCCTCTTTGCTGGCATGCTGGGCTGCATGATAAGAATCTGGTATGGATTTTAGGGAGACCCCACGCCTTTTTTTTTACGTTTTGGTGTAGAGTTTCCCTTATTATCTATACCAGACCTGAAGGGCCTGGTATGGATTGGGGGGGGGGGGACCTTCACGCTGTTTTTTTAATAGTTTGTTTATATTCAGCTGTCAGTGGGAAATCTCGCTGACAGCTGATGAGTCGTCGGTTGCGAATGATGCGATGGCAGCCGCTCGCTCCTACACAGCGGGCTAACCGTCGCCACAAAAAGTGCTAAATACCAAAACAAAAATGCTAAATATAAGTTGGTTTTTTTCTGGTGTTTTTCTGGCGTTTTTTTTTTTTTTTTGCTAGAGTGCAAGGAGCCTTACCAAAAACTACCTATGCTGTTAAGATTTTAACAGGATGTGTGGCCAGAACCTTCTTTGCACCTCATGCAACAGTACTAAACTCCCAGTGTGCATAGGTCTAAAAAGGAGAGAAGCATAAGTCATTGAGACATGAGTACAATGTAAGGACCACAACCAGAAGCTCCTGAACTTCCTGCCAGTTCACTTGCGAAAATGCAACAGAAGATCAATACTCATAGCAAAGCTGCAAAGGGAAGCTTCTGATGGATGGCGTAGAGCGCAGTGGCAATATGCTATGCATTTCTTGCTCTTCTTCATGCGATCTGATGTCAGATGGCCAAGTACATGGGAAAAGCACAAATGGCCCCAGCACTGGTTCTGTAGTTTCCCCCCCCCCCCACAATTCAGCTCTGCCATGGAAAATCCATCAGGTTGGTGAACTCTGCCTTACTGTACATATACTGCAGAGACATAAAATGGAAGCTTTCCCCACAAAAAGAGGTGACCAGAATGTGTTTTGGTGGCCTAAATTCTGTAGCTCCTTCAATGAGTAGAAGTTTTGGAAAGGTGTAACAATTGAGACCATTGAGGGCTTTAATGGTTAGAATTGGATTGTAAATTATACCATATGGACTAGAGAAATAGGGCAGGGACCAACAAAAAGCAGTAGAGCATTAAGATCTTCTGAACTCTTGTAATTTAAATGTTCCCCTTTTTTTCTGTGAGAGTCAACAGTGAAACATGGAACGATTCAGCTGCAAAATCCCTCAGTTTGAATATTTGAGGAACGTAAAGTGATTGTATTGGACAGTGTCCGTTGCCTGTAATCTTGTTTTGAGCCTCACCCAATACCACCCAAACAATTTGTCTTTGCAATTTAGGGTTGTTTTTAGGAACATAGGATGAATCACACTTGTTTGAATTGTAATAATGTGTAAGCCTTTGCTTGGAGTGGAAGAATAATCTCAACTTTCCACCATTCTCTGACACAATAACACATCTTTAAGCAATAACCTATAATTAGAGAGTGATGAAGAACTTGCAGTAGATCTGTGTATCTACGGGGAATTCATAGTGTTTTGTGCTTATTTTCTTTTATATATATATATATATATATATATATATATATATATATATATATATACAGGGGCGTTGCTAGGTGGCAAAAAGACCAGGGGCTTCAGCCCGATGTCATAGCCTGGCACCGTGGGGGGGGGATGGAAAAAGTGTGGGGTTAATCTGCGCAGTGGTTTAGATGTTACTAGGATATAGGGCTGCTGCCTCTACAGGTACGATTCCACCTAGGTGGAGTGTATTAGAAATTGATAAAAAGCAGGAGTAGAGATGGTGCTGCCCTGGTGGAGTTAAAAGGGTTTATTTCCCATGGTGAACAATTCTTCTGTGTATTGCGTAATATACATATAAAACTTGAACTTTACTTCTGAATGGTAAACTTTAAACCGTAAATGAGAAATTTTCTATATGCAAAAATGTGTGGAAAATACCGCCTCTACCTCACATTGCTCTGTGCCTAGGACTACTCCTGAGATCAAGTGTAGTAAAATAAAGCAGCGCTGCTGCAATAAGGAATCAGAGACTTGGCACCATTGATTTATACTTTATTGCCCTATGTATATAGAAAAATTTTCTATGTATGTCAAAATAATGACGTGAAATTTTGGGTTAAACCCTGTGACTTGTGCTAGATTATTTAAATACCTCTTTATAATAAAAGTGAAGTTATAAAATAAAGTGCTTTAATTATTTCAACAAAGTGCATTAGTGCGGAAAATCATGCTGTTAGTGCAATAAAGTGACTGGTGCTTAATTATACAAAAAATCATACAGAATATCTAACATAATAGGTGACTGGTGTGTTTTTAACCAGTGTTATTGGATAGGAAAAATTCCATTGGTTGTGAAAAAAAAAATTCTTTTTAGTAGAAGTCTGATAACGAAACGCGCGTAGGGCGGGAATACGGACGTCTTGCAGCACCTCTAGCTAAGCTGTCCTTGATATCTTTCTTATGCTCGTTTTTATATTTGCAAATGAAGAATTGTTCACCATGGGAAATAAACCATTTTAACTCCACCAGGGCAGCACCATCTCTACTCTTGCTTTTTATCAATTTCTAACACACTCCACCTAGGTGGAATCGTACCTGTAGAGGCGTACCTGTAGAGGCAGCAGCCCTATATCCTAGTAACATCTAAACCACTGCGCGGATTAACCCCACACTTTTTCCATCCCCCCCTAACCCCCCCCTGGTGCCAGGCTCCACCAGGGCAGCGCCATCTCTACTCCTGCTTTTTATCAATAGAGGGGGATGATGGGGCGGCGGGGTTGTATGAAGGGGGGGTTGTTACCTACCTGACACACACTGACCTACCTGACTCACACTGACCTACCTGGCTGACATACACTGACCTACCTGACACGCACTGACTGCTGATCTAATGGGTCACCAGTAGTCAGCACCCCCTCTACATTAGCTCAGAGTCCCCTTACATCAGCACCCCCCTTAGATATCTCTAATAGATCAGTGCCCCCCCCCCCATCAGTGTCCCCTGCCCCTAAAGACCCCCATTAGACTGCCATACCGAGAGCCATTTCGAGTCAGGAAGTCTGGGAGCCGGAGTTTGGGGGCGGAGCGAAGCTGCTCTTCTGTAGTGCCATTTTCCTCCCTACCTTCCATTGTATGGGGGGGGCTTGGGGAGAAGGCAAAGTAAAGGCAGATGCTGCGTTGCTGTGCCCACTGTGTTGGCAAAACGCATTTGAACTGGTACACTCACTCACAGGGCCGCTGTTGGGAATCATGGGGCCTCCACCCCCTGAGGGGGGAAAAGAGGTGGGGGGAGGGAGGTGAGAAAGGGGAGGTGAGAGAGGAGGAGGTAAGGGGGGTGAGTGAAAGGGGGGAGGAGGCAGGAGAGAGAGGGGGTGACTGACACAGAGAGGGGGGTGCTGACAGAGGGGGGGTGTTGACAGAGGGGGGTGCACTGCTGACACAGAGAGGGTGGGCTGACAGAGGGGGGTGCTGACAGAGGGGGGGTGTTGACAGAGGGGGGTGGGCTGACAGAGAGGGTGTGGGCTGACAGAGAGGTTGTGAGCTGACGGGGGGGGGGGGTGCTGGCAGAGAGGGGGACGCTGAGAGACAGGGGGACGCTGAGAGAGAGGGGGGAGGCTGACAGAGAGGGTGTGGGCTGACAGAGGGGAGTGCACTGCTGACAGAGAGGGGGGTGCTGAGAGGGGGTGGTGCTGACAGAGGGGGGGTGCTGACATAGATGGTGTGGGCTGACAGAGGGGGGTGGGCAGACAGAGAGGGGGGTGCTGACAGAGAGGGGTGCACTGCTGACAGAGAAGGGGTGCTGACAGGGGGGGGTGCACTGCTGACAGAGAGAGGGGTGCTGAGAGGGGGAGTGCTGACAGAGAGGGGGTAGTGCTCAAGGGGGGGTGGTTCTGACAGAGGGGGGGTGCTGACATAGATGGTGTGGGCTGACAGAGGGGGGGTGGGCTGACAGAGGGGGGGTGCTGACAGAGAGGAGGTGCTGACAGAGAGGGGGTGCATTGCTGACAGAGGGGGGGTGGGCTGACAGAGAGGGGGATACTGACAGAGAGGGGGGGTGCTGACAGAGGGGGAGGTGGTGCTGACAGAGAGGGGGGGTGCTGACAGAGGGGGGGTGCTGACAGAGAGGGGGGGCTGAGAGAGAGGGGGTGTTGAGAGAGAGGGGTGGGCTGACAGAGTGGGGTGGGCTGACAGAGGGGGGAGTGCTGACAGAGAGGGGGTGGGCTGACACAGAGGGGGGTGGGCTGACAGAGGGGGGGTGCTGACAGAGAGGGGGGTGCTGACAGAGAGGGTGTGGGCTGACAGAGGGGGGTGCTGACAGAGAGGGTGTGGGCTGACAGAGATGGTGTGGGCTGACAGGGGGGGTGCTGACAGAGGGGGATGCTGACAGAGAGGGGGGTTGCTGACAGAGAGGGGGGTGCTGACAGAGAGGGGGGTGCTGACAGAGAGGGGGGGCTGACAGAGAGGGGGTGCACTGCTGACAGAGGGGGGGTGGGCTGACAGAGGTGTGGGCTGACAGAGAGGGGTACACTGACAGAGACGGTGTGGGCTGACAGAGGGGGGCGCTGACAGAGGGGGGGTTGCTGACAGAGGGGTGCACTGCTGACAGAGAGGTGGTGCTGACAGATTGGGGTGGTGCTGACAGATTGGGGTGGGCTGACAGAGAGGGGGGGTGCTGACAGAGAGAGGGGGTGCTGACAGAGAGGGGGGTGCTGACAGGGGGGGTTCTTACAGAGGAGGTGCACTGCTGACAGAGGGGGGTGGACTGACAGAGGGGGGTGGTGCTGACAGAGGGGGGTGGTGCTGACAGAGGGGGGTGGGCTGACAGGAGGGGTGCTGACAGAGGAGAGTGGGCTGACAGAGGGGGCTGGTGCTTACACAGAGGGCGGGTGCTGACAGAGGGCGAGTGGGCTGTCAGAGGAGAGTGGGCTGTCAGAGAGGGGTGGGCTGAGAGAGGAGGGGTGGTGACAGAAAGAGGTGGGCTTACAGAAAGGGGCGGGATGACAGAGGCGTGGGCTTACAGAGAGTGGCACACTGACAGACCGGCTGGTGGAAGGGCAGATAACAGACCTCAGTCAGGAGGAGACACAGCGCGCGCCAGGCAGGGAGGCGGGGCTCCGGGCGGCCGCGATCATCCACAGTCCAGCCCCTCCCTGCCTCCACATGTGACTAGTCAGCAGCTCCACTGGGCCAATCACAGACCCTTATGTCTGCCGCCTGCACAGCCATTGACAGAGCGCCCGCTGCCCAGCGCTCGTACAGGCTGTATATGATGTAACACTCATGGCGGCGGCACGGGAATCGGAATGCGCTGCTCTAGATCTTGCAGCTGGGGCCACTGATCACAGGACGGCTGAACGGGTTTCAGGCGGCTTGAAAACCGGTCGCATGTGTCCAAACCGGACAGGTGGCAAACCTACTGCAGGACCCGGTGCTTAGACACTCGGGGCTATTGGCCCCACATTCGGGGCTCAAGCCTCAATAGCCCCCCCTTAAGGACACCTATGCATATATATATATATATATATATATATATATATAGAGATATAGATATATTCGTAATTTTTACCACTACTAGATAATTACTTAGAACCCCAAACATTATATATTTTCTGGAAGCAGGGGCCCTGTAAAAAAAATATTGGTTGTTGCAATTTTTTTATGTCACATGATATTTGCACAGTATTTTTTCAAATTATTTTTACTTCTTTAAATACACTTTAACCCCTTCCTTCCGACTGCATGCATACATGCGGCCTCACTGGACTGGGAGCCCCGGGACCCGTTCTAACTGGCGATTCTGGGTCACCTGATCACTGTGATTGGCTATCACAGTGATCAATTACTGGGAAGCCCGCCCCTGTGTTTTCTCTCTCTCTCTGAATGGAGAGGAGAGATGCATTGTAGCTCTTTCTCTCCTCGCAAAGAGAAAACTAAACAAAGCTGCGTGTAAAATAATAATAAAAATAAAATAAAAAATAAAGAAATAATACCTAGATCAAGGTTTGACCTAGGCCAGTGCTAGGGTTAGTGTTTGGGTCAAGTAAGGGTCAAGATCGGAGTCTAAGGTCATGGTCAGTATATTTTGGGCAGGACTACGGTACTTAAATATCTCCAAAGACGACATTTTAAAAGCCTTTACAGGTTACCAGTTTAGAGTTACAAAAGAGGTCTAGTGCTAGAATTACTGCTCTCAATCTGATGTTCACGCTGATACCTCACCTGTAAAGTGTAATCACTGTTTACAGATGCGTGCTGGACCTATGTATGCATTTGCATTAGTGCATTAGCACATGAGCACGGGGGGGTGGGGGCAATTTTGTAAAATTAAATTTTATTATTTATTTAATTTACCTTTTTTTTACTGTCTCTTCATTTTTTTATCAACTTTATTGCTATCACAAGGGATGAAACACATACCTTGTGATAGCATGAGCAGTGATAGGTACTCTTTACTCAGACTTCTGGGTCTATTAGACCCCAAATCTCTCCTCTGCCCTCAAAAGTATATGATCAAACCAAGATCGCTTTACAAGCCGGTAACAGCTTGTAAACATCAAACTGAAACTGGAAGTGACAAAATCCTCAACTCTTCCAGTTTCAGGGACCATAGGGTTTCATCGACCATAGAGATGATTGGGAAATAAAAGTTTGTCCTTCATCTGCCACCCCAACCACTGGTTTCACTGGCTCCCGAATGGCTCCCCGATGGAAGAGGAGGCAGGACAGGGGTGGAGAGGACCACCGTTTGCCACATGTAAAAGTGATCCAGTGGTGGTATAGCCACTCAAATCACTTTTACATTGAAGAGCATCTCTGGTTGTAAAAAAAAGGTATCATGATTGCAGATGCAGCCATGACCCTGGTAAAACCTCTGAATCCCAAGGACGTGCGGGCACATTCATTTGCGGGAAGTGGTTAAAAAAATACACTATTCTATAACCCATTTGTGACCACAAAATGCCTTTCTAGGTCAACATTGAAAAATATGCTTCCATGCCATGAAAATGTTAATTACCACCGCCGCAGCAAAGAACTAGGACTGCGCAACTTTGTGTGTTTCTAGTTCTCAGGACCAATATCAAACTGAATTAGTCATACGGTTATTGTCAAGTTAAATGACACATACTTCAAAAAACTCTGGTCATGAGTGAAGAGATAATTCAAACTTCCAGCCATGGGGTAGAAGTCTAGGCTCCTGTCCATGGTTACCAAGCTAACCTTAGCTGGTTTAATTAATGAAATCTGTTGTGTAGAGTGGCCATCAGTAAATGCTAAAATATACACACACATCTGCTCCATCAGAATAGTAACTCATCCCACCTCCCTCTTTCCCCCTCCTTGCTCTTTTCATATAGATTAGATAGAGTTTCAATTAGAGGGAGACAAGGGTTTGAAAGCAAAGAGCTTCTGCTGTTCTCTCTCTTTAGAAAATTCAGAATGCCCAGTGAATCCAGTATCATGGGAGCAGGGGCGGACTGACCATTGAGCCACTCGGGCACTGCCCGAGGGCCCTAGGTCACTAGGGGGCCCCATCAGGGTTGTCAGCCTCAGTAAAACCAGGGACAGTATGTTAAAATCTGTGTTTTTTTTTACATCTGTCTGTGTATACTGTGTGTACATGTATGTTTATACTGTGTGATTGTATACTGTGTGTGTGTATATTGTGTGGCCCCATAATCTCTGATTGCCTGGGGGCCCCATAATCTCCTTTTGCCCGGGGGCCCCAGGAGTTATCAGTCCGCCCCTGCATGGGAGCACCATTTACGAATTATTTTTTTGTAAAACGTATAAACCTGAAATAAAGGTGGGATCAAAAAGCATTAACATTTCCTTTGGACATCATGGCGAGGCAGTGCTGCGAGATTTGTCTAAAATAATTAAAAGCCTTTGAAGGTGTAAAAAGAGCCTCTAGGCATTCTGGGTGAGCCTGATGGACTGTCATTGCCCTTTTTTTAAGGTGATGTCAGATAAATGTTCCTGAATAACTGTACTTCCAGTAAAATGGAACGTACATTTTTGGGCAATGCATTGTGTTTTAATATATTTCCCTTACCACTTGCTGTCCTTTTTATATTTTTAACATTTTAAATCATTTATATATTAGATATTACCTTTGGCCATTCCATAATTAGCACTGTACTCACTTACAAAGAAAGGAGGGGTCTATAATTGTTATCATAGGTATATATTAAATGATAGATGCAAAAATATCAACAAAAAATCCAGAAAAAAAACATATGATACAAATGATATAAATTGAGTAAATTGAGTTGCGTTTCAGTGAGTAAAATAAGTGTTTGATTCTCTACCAACCAACAATAATTCTGGCTCCCACACCCTGGCTACAGTATGTGCTCATGTGGTACACAGATTAGTCCTGTCAATTTAAGAAGGTGCTCCTAATGACAACTCCTTATGTGTATAAAAGAAACCTCACCAAACAAATCATTGGTAACACAATATGCCGCCATGTACAGAAATCCTGCTGTGCGCGCAAGGTCCCCCTCCTCGAGAAAGCACATGTACAGGCCCGTCTGAAGTTTGCCAATGAACATGTAAATGATTCAGAGAAGGATTGGGAGAAAGTGCTGTGGTCAGATGAGACCAAAATTGAGTTCTTTGGCATCAACTTGACTCGTGTTTGGAGAAAGAAAAATGCTGATTATGACCCTAAGAACACCATCCCTACAGTCAAGCACGGAGGTGGAAACATTATGTTTTGGAGCTGTTTCTCTGCGAAAGGTACAGGCCGACTTTGCTGCATTGAGGGGCAAATTAATGGGGCCATGTATTGTAAAATCTTGGATGAGAACCTTCTTCCCTCAGCCAGAACACTGAAGATGGGTCATGGGTGAGACTTCCAGTATGACAATGACCAAAAACATACTGCCAAGGCAACAAAAGAGTGGCTCAAGAAGAAGCACATTAAGGTTTTGGAGTGGCCTAGCCAGTCTCCAAACCGTAATCCTTTAGAAAATTTATGAAGGGAGCTAAACAGCAAAAGCCAAGAACATTTAAGAATTTAGAGAAGATCTGTAAAGAAAAGTGGACCAAAATCCTTCCTGAGATGTGTGCAAATCTGGTCACCAACTACAAGAAATGTCTGTGCTTGCCAACAACGGTTTCTCCGCCATGTACTAAGCCATGTTTTGCTTGGGGATCAAATACTTATTTTACTGAACTGCAACTCAATTTATAACATTTGTATCATGTGTTTTTCTGGCTTTTTGGTTGATATTCTGTCTCTATCATTTTAAATACACCTATGATAACAATTATAGACCCTTCATTTCTTTGTAAATGGGCAAACTTACAAAATCTGCAGGGTATCAAATAATTATTTTCCCCACTGTAGAATAATATATATATATATAATCAAACAATAATAAAACAGACCAACATCCATTATACTTTCTCTTTAGTACATATGAAAGGAAAACACATTCTTCCATCCAAGCAAATGGTACAAGCAACCCACACATTACTGGACTTGCTGTAAAAAGCGGCTCACATTTGTCCACATGATCAATGTTTACGAAGCTCAGTGAAGCATGTTTATATATTAGCACCACTGCCAATTTCTACATAGTGTGGTGCCAGAAGCTGACTGTATGCAGTATGTTGCTATATTGATATTTAGCCTGACCAGGACACAAGAGCTGACAGCCACCACACACATAGTCTGTAGACACACAGATCCTGACAAATTATACGTTCAGGCCCAGACTAACGTGGGAGAAGGTAATTCTCACTTAAGTACTTGTAATGAAGAGAGAGTAATCTGTTTTTTTATATTTGTGTCGAACTGAGGCATTTTTGATTTTCCGTTATGAAAAGTAGAGTGTGTAATATGTGTCTCTGACATTATTCTTCATTGCGGTATAAATATTTTTGTTATTTTTGTTGATCGTATTGTCAACCACTGTCTTATATATGAGTTGTCCAATGTATTTTTAAGCATGTTTTAATGCACCGTAGCATCTCAATGCACATGTGTTTTCCTGTGGTAAAATGCTTTTGCTTTAAAAAATATGCATCAAAATCATTAAAACACACTAAAAATACATTAATATCATATCTCTATCTCTGGTGGGAATGGTCGGTTATAAAAACCCTGTCTTATATTTTTGTACAGCACTTGGTGTCCCCTGTACCCCTCTAGCCATTGTTTTTCATGAGTCCCCTTCCTCTACAAAATGATATAAAAAGTCCCTAAGGGCTGGTTCACACCAGATGTGGTGGGACTGTGTCTGTGTGACATCTCAATAAAGTTCTTAGAAAAAAAAAAAAAGAAAAAAAAAAGGAAACAGTGAGATCTGCCGAGCTCAATGCATCACCACTGCGCTGATCTCAGCTGGATTGCACTGTGCAGCAGGTGGAGAGTGACCGATGTGTTCCCGCCCTGACGCCTGACCTTTATAATGTGGTTAAAGGCCTCATCCCACATTTGTAGACATCCCATAAGGTTCCTAAAGTAGGGGAATAGTTTACTCACATTGACCAGATTAAGGGGAAATGAAGAGCAAACATATTGGCTTCAAGATCAATATAATACTTTCTGTTGTATCTGGGTGGCCACTGGCCAGTTATACTTCAAGTTCACTGAAAGATATGAATAAGCCCGGTCATCAAGAACAATTCCACCATTAGATTCACAGGCAGCTGACAAGTACAATCCATAGGTGTCATGGTCAACAGTTGGACGAACATTTGTTTGTTTGACTCTTTGTTGGGTATCAAAAACGAAAGACACCAAGGCAGGTGATATGGAGGAGCTGTGGAGAGAAGCTTGCTATGAAGCTGAGTGGCCTACCTATGTAAATTAGGTGTTACATGACTATTTCTCACCTTCTGTATGTTCTTAAAGTTTTTGAATGGTCTAATTTATGTCTTCTAATGGAGTAAGATCAACAGTAGCATATAGTAGAGATTAAGCCAATAATTGCACAGTGTTGTAACTTTATCCAGTTACTCAAGTTGTAGCTTACACCATAGGATAGTGAGTGATTGCTACTCACCATAATTAATCATAGACACATTTAATCGAACAGTTGAGTTGTACAAAGGCCTTGACTCACTGGTACTTGGCAGCACTCCCCATCCACTGTCTCAGCCAACAAAAATACCATCTGCTTACAAGTTAGGGGTGATCATGTGACCTCTTCCCATGTGATAGTACTCTGGTCTAGCATCCAATCAATAGGTCCAAATACTGTCACATTGCTATTGGAGCGTCATTGCTCCCCCCAGCATTCAAGGTCACCCACCGAGAAGGATTATAAAATTGGGCCAGGCATTGCACAGTGTCTCTGCACCATTTTCAAGTTTGTCTGAATGAAATAAAATAGGTCCAGTGCTGTTGTGGATGGCAATACGTAAAAAGTGAAAGAGAGATTCTTTGTTTTATTAATAAATGTTTTCAACATTACAAAGGATTCCTACAAAACAATGGGTTAACTAAAGGGACAGAAAAGCAGATGAAACTTACTTTGTGGTTCCCTTTGTCTGACTGAGAAAGTGATAGAGTTCTTCACATGCAAAAAGCACACTACAACTCCATCTGCTGGCTGAATAAAAGACTACATAACATTATTATGCAATATTTCATGTTCACTAACTAAACAAAAGCTTTTATTTTACATTTTATATTTGAAACCATGATTATTATTAATAAAGAAAGTGTGTTAAAAAAAAAAATGCATTTACCAAGCTTAGCCAGCTTGATTGACGGCACCTTCTTTATAGCCTCAATTCAGTGCAGTATAAACCTTGGCAACAAACACAGGCAATAATTCTAACCTAGAAAGGCGTATTCTAGCACATAAATGTTTTTGAATATATAGAGCCCCTGCTAGCTGACCTTTCTCTAATAGCTTTCAGCACATGAACCCAGTTGTATAGTAGACCATCTGGGCAGCAAAAAGGTTAATTAACTTGTGGTCACATGCCAAACCAGAAACATCCAAAAACCTAAAAAGAGCCAGGAAAAGTACGGCCAAGGTAGTGTATATATAAATTCTCTTTATACAGAGGAAGCCGCCAAGAGTAATCAAGTCCCCAGTTTCTAAAAGAAGCAGTAAAAACAAGCAGCAGTATAAAAAAATGTAAGAGGCATAAATGCTACAAAAGAGATTTATTTTTGGCAGATTTGATTATTTATAAATAGTTTACTTGTCGGTGGAGCAGTGCTCCAACGCTCAAGACCAATATAAAAAGATTTTTTTCATAACGCCATTTATATTGCCTGCTCCTGTACGGGAGCAGTTTCTGTGGTGTGGGGATAATCTGTGTTCTTGGTTCTTATCAGTTTGTAGATAAAGTATAAGTAACTTTGAGTTCTGTCACTCAGGATGAGGAATGTCCAGTAGCTCTTAGTAGTATGTGATTGTTTGCATTGGTTTGCCAATTATCTTATTACCTGTTTTGCCTATTGTCTAATTATTATTTTTATTACTATTAATATTATTCAGTTTTTTTTAGGCACCAACAGTTTGCGCAGCGCTTTACAAAATTGCCAGAGACAGTGCAGTTACAATACAATTCAAGACAAGAGAGGAGGGCCCTGCTCACAAGAGCTTACAATCTACAGTAAAAAGGAAGGGAAGGTGATACATAGGGTAGTAACTGTGTGGGTATGTATTGTTTGAGAATTGAAATCCCTTTTGTTAGATAGAGATGGGATATGCTACCCTAAAGGTATGAGTTTTCAGGGAATATATTGACATACACAAGCCATCATCTGCTAGTGGAAGGCATCTAAACCAAAGTCACATGGTGGAAAGCCTAGAAAAAGCATAAAATGTTCCTTAAAATGGAAGACTAGCCAACCTTTTTTTCTAAGTTTGAAAAGAGTGGAGAAAGGGTCAGATTGTCTGCTTTCCCACTTGCCACATTTTTTCCGACTTCCTGTCTCAGCTGTGCAACAGGAAGCATAAAGTTATCTTTCTAAAGTGAATTGTTATCGAAACAGGTGTCTCCACTGCAGGATTTCTCCTCTTCCACCATTTTGGCCACCATAACATTTTAGATTGTCCTATTCTGCTGTGGTGTCAACAGTTACCTGTCCAAAATGGGGAAAGTGGCAGTAGGGTAGTAAGCTCTTCTCACTCTGTTTAAAAAAAAAAAACTATTAGAGCTCACTGGGCAGGTGTAGGGTGCAGGTAGCATTGAAGAATCAAGTGAAGACAACTTTTAGAAGATGTCAACTTTAAGATCAAGAGGTCTAGACAAGGTGGCTAAGTGTACAGTATCTGAAAGTACAGTCACCGCTGAAAGCAAACCTTCACCCTCTAGAGGCACTGTAACTCCCTGGACTTTCTCCTTCAAAATGGAACTCAGAGATTCTTTTTTTTTTTTTTTTTTGCATTTTTGTTCAACCCCTTCCCACCACTGTTATTCTTGTCTAGGTAAGAATTATGTGTCCCTGCTCCCGAAGCCTCTTGTGATTGCCCTGTAACATATCCCTGGAGGCCGCGGAAGTGGGAATACACCAACCTTTAGGCAGAGCTGGGCAGGCTGTATGAACCCAGAAGTGGCAGCTGGCTTCTAAATAAATCCAAGGAGGCTGCGGAAGTGGGAATACACATACCTGTGGGCAGAGGCGGGCAGGCTGTATGAACCCAGAAGTGGCAGCTGGTTTCTAAGGAATGTGAATGGGCCAAGATGGTGGTGCAGGTCCCAGGCTGTGAAACCTGATCAGTGAAATGTAGCAGAATGCTGAATACTCTAGGCCGAAATATATCTGAATCAAGGACAGTGCTGCACAACATATAAGGGATGGGGGTTTAAAAAAATAGAGGGGTAAGTGAGGTTCCTCTTTATAGTGGTACTCAGCTTCCCTGACCCATGTTTTTTTCCTTCTTACCTGTAGAGTAGCATTCTCTTCAAAAACACATACTCATCTCCACACTGAATCCAGTGCTTTTCCACCGTGATTCGCTGTTCAGGTGCCATACTGTAGGTTGCGCCACCATCTTGGTCCTCTTCAACTGGCTCCCTCTTCTAAGGGCAGGCAGCCATCTCTGATGACATTCGAAGCCCGCCTGCCAGTTGCCCTCTGTGCTGATCCTGCAGCCTCCTGGGAGATGTGATGTAAATATCCCAAGAGGCTGCAGGACCAGGTACACATCATTATGGCCTAGGCGACAGGCAGTAGATCTAAAAAAAAAAGAAGAAAGTTTAGAATTGGTCGCAAATTTTTTAATACAAATTTGCAACAATTTTTCCTGGGGAGGGGAGAATGTTAAAAAAAAAAAAAAAAACGAACTTCCCTTTGGGATTTAAAGTAGAAAAATAGGCAAAACATTTTATTTTTCATTTTGAATAAAGTAAGGGAGGGTTAGAACCCTTGATGGTTCATTTTTTTGCCATTTGTGCCCCATTGGGGAGGCTTACTTTCACTTCCTGCCCCAAAGCCCAAACTGGAAGTCGGAGGAGATTTCTGCAAATTAAGAGAATCCCTTGGAGACCCCCAGGCCACTAGAACTAGTATTCCCATTGGAAGATTTCCACTCTATTACTTTCACTTTCAATGCTAATGGTAAACGGGACAATTAGAGAGGATGAATCTCCCTAAGAGGGGCACAGACAGCAATCAAAACTGATATTTGTTCTAATCCCTCTCCACTATCTAAATCTAAGGAAAAAGTTGTCCCTTTAGTTATACCTACCCTATAGTATATTGTACTGCTACTAGGCCTTGTGATTGAAAGTGTTTTATAGAACTTTTTATGTTGCCCAGAGCAACCAATAAATTTGTCCTTTGCACATTCTAAGGTGTGCTGGAAGAATGAAAGGAGAAGCTGGTCACTATGGGAAACCATGAGCGTTCCTCTACCCTACAACAGTTATCATGGCATAATGAGGGTTAAGCAGCTACTAGCTAGCGAGGCGAGTGTCTCCTAGCACAAAAGGTTTAAGCACATACATTAAGATGATTTACTTATTATAAGGTGCGAGGAGTGATTTTTACTATGTCTTTATTAGAAGCAACGCAACTCTAAATCTTTACTATGGAAAAACAGAGTTGAAGCCATCAGCCAGGAATAGAACGCTAAGCCCAGCGCAGTAAATTCGACCTAAAACAGGCAGCCGTACAAAATAAACAGAGGATAAAACGAGTATATGGATGTGAATGCACAAGACATAAAGAGCGCAGCCCTGTAACGCGTCCATTTTTCGGAGTGGTAAATTCCTTCATTCCTGGGCCTGGCTCCTGACATACCACTTAAATACTATTCTGTGCTACTGCAGGCTGTTGTGTCTGGTCAGCAGCATAAATACTACCAGGCAAGCATGGCTAGGTCTGGTTTAGCGGTGAGGTTATTGCTCCCCCCGGCTCCTCAGCTATTCAAGGCCAGGGCCACCTTAGAAGATTGAGTATCCAACTTTCAGGCCGGTTCTGTAAACAAGCCGACTATTGCTGCATCTCACAGGAAGCAAGCTGTCACTAGGTTTTAACATTAAAGTGATATTAAACCTTCAGCTAAGAACTTTCAGCAGCTAATTTAATCCCTTACTGAATGCAGCTTCTTTATCGTTTAATCCTTGCCTATGTTCCAGTATAAACTGGTGCCATGGCTGCTGCCCCAGGTTTCAAGGTGGCTCCTTTCTCTTGCAGCATCCTATGGAGCCACCCTTGCATGCATGGCAAAGCTCACCCCTTCTCCTTGCTCCTCCTCCTCCCTGCCTTCTCTAGGCTAACAGACTGGCTCCAGACTGCACTGTCCACTGTTAAAGTGGTTGTAAACTCTAAAAAAAACAACCCACCAATCGTTCAGGAGAAAGACAGAATGGCGGTCTGCCTATGTGAGAGGGGAATGTGCTGCTCCTGTGTTTCTGCTAAGCCGCTTGTACCGCTTTCAGCATCAAAAATATGAAATAATCATACCGCCAGGGAGGTAAAGAGTAGTTAGGATTAGCCTGGAAGTCTACTTCAATGTCTGACATTTCAATATAGTTTGTTTAACCACTAAGCCACCGCCCACCGTCATATGACGGCGGGACGAGGCTTCTCTTGTTCTGGGCGGACGTCATATGACGTGATCGCCCTCCCGAGCCACTAGGGGGCGCGATTGCCGGGTAACAGAGCAGGACCATGGATCTGTGTATGTAAACACACAGATCCACGTCCTGTCGGAGGAGAGGAGACCGATGGTGTGTCCCTTGTACATAGGGACACCGATCAGTCTCCTCCCCTAGTGAGTCCCCTCCCCCCACAGTTAGAATCACCTCCCTAGGTCATACATTAACCCCTCGATCACCCCCTAGTGTTAACCCCTTCCCTGCCAGTCACATTTACACAGTAATCAATGCATTTTTATAGCACGGATCGCTGTATAAATGTGAATGGTCCCAAAAATGTGTCAAAAGTGTCCGATATGTCCGCTGCAATATCGCAGTCACAATAAAAATCGCAGATCGTCGCCATTACTAGTAAAAAATAAATAAATAAATAAAAATGCTATAAATGTATTCCCTATTTTGTAGATGCTATAAATTTTGCGCAAACCAATCAATATACCCTTATTGCGATTTTTTTTTAACCAAAAAAATGTAGAAGAATACATATCGGCCTAAACTGAGGAAAAAATTTGTTATATAAAAAAAAAAGATTGGATATTTATTGTAGCAAAAAGTAAAAAATATTGTGTTTTTTCAAAATTGTCCCTCTTCTTTTGTTTATAGCGCAATAAATAAAAACCACAGAGGTGATCAAATACCACCAAAAGAAAGCTCTATTTGTGGGGAAAAAATGATAAACATTTCATTAGGGTGCAGTGTAGCATGACCGCGCAATTGTCATTCAAAGTGCGACAGCGCTGAAAACTGAAAAATGGCTTGGGCAGGAAGGGGGTGAAAGTGCCTTGTATTGAGGTGGTTAAAAAAAAAGAAAAAAAAAAAAAGAAACTAAAAAGTCAACTTTGTGCTACGATTGGCATTGGAGTTTTTTTTTGGAAATTCTAAAATTCGTACATTCATAAATTAGAAAATCCAGAAATTCGAAAATTCAGAATTCGAAAAATCGTAAATTCGTACATTCGAAAATGTGAAAATCCGGAAACTCTAAAATTGATGGGCACTGCTGTCATCCTACAGTGCACCAGTGGCTGCGTTCTTACACAACCACTGGTATGAACCAGCGCTTAGTGGGGTCTGCAGAGAGGTTCGGGACAGTTCTGCCTTGCAAAAGATTCAGCAGATAAGACGGTCACATATTTTAGGAGTTCAGATACACCCAAATTTTACTCATGATATGTGTCCCTAAAATAGGAATCTAGCAATAGCCTGGCAAACAATAAGGTGACGAGACTTTCAAAAATAGTTTAGATTTTTTCTCTTTGCACGGAAATGACTTATTGGCTGATTGGGAGGACGTGTGATGTTACCGCAGATTACCGGAAAATGCCTCTCAGCAGTCACAAGCTTTAAATTTTAAACAGTAAACTTCGTCAGTAAAAAAAAAAAATCTTTACATCGGAGGTATGCCAGACAATGTGTGAGGGCCCTGGCCTTAGATGTGAAGATTTGGGTCTCGTCACACTTACAGAACGCGCTGCAATTAGTACCTAACTTGTGGTTTGCAATGGAATTTATATTGTTTTTTAGTTTTTTTATGTTGTTGGCAAAATATCTCTGCAAGAAAAAAATGTCTGTATTTAGTCTGAAGGAGGCTGATTTACTAAGTAGGTGTTATTTCAGATTGGCTGCAAAAGCAGAAATATACTTTGGGGATGATTTACTAAAACTGGAGAGTGCAAAATCTGGTGCAACTCTGCATAGAAACCAATCAGCTTCCAGGTTTTTTTTTTGTCAAAGCTTAACCGAGCAAGCTGAAGCTGAACTCCAAAGACATGCTGGTAGGTTAATTGGATCCTGTCTAAATTGTCCCTAGTATGTATGAATGTGAGTTAGGGACCTTAGATTGTAAGCTCCTTGAGGGTAGGGACTGATGTAAATGTACAATGTATATGTAAAGTGCTGCGTAAATTGACGGCGCTATATAAGTACCTGAAATAAAATAAATAAATAAGTTAGATGATTGGCTGCCATGCACAGCTGCTCCAGATTTTGCGCTTTTCAGTAAGTCGTCCCCAAAGTATATTTCTACTTTTGCAGCCAAATTGGAATAACATCTACTTATTTACCGCTGTTTAACCACTTAAGGACCGGATGGATTTACCCCCTTAATGACAAGGTCATTTTTTGCGATACCGCGATAACTGACAATTGCTCGGGTGTGCGACTCTGTACCCAAATAAAATTGATGTCCTTTTTCCCCCACAAATAGAGCTTTCCTTTGGTGGTATTTGATCACCTCTGCGGTTTTTATTTTTTGCTCTATAAACAAAAAAAGAGCATCAATTTTGGAAAATATATACCGTATATATTTTTTACTTAACTAATTGGTCTATTGTTCCCAAGGGCCCATGCGCAGCTCTTGCAAATCAATAAAAGTGGCGCTAAAGGCCAGTGTTTAAACTGCCAAGTGTGCAAAACATCTCTATAGGCTAAAGTTATATGGTGCTGTAAATGCTACATAAAAAATACAAGATTATTAAAAAATGTGCAAATGAAATCGTGACAGTGCCTCTGAAAGTATACCATACACGAAGCAATATTAAATCGTGCACTGATATAAATAATGGAATATAAGTGATTTAGTCCATAAAAAAATCCATAGACAGGACACCGTGCAGGAAATGTGCAGTCTCTGGAAACAGTCCACCAATTCACTCAGTGATAGTGATTCCTCTCCCCTT
Source organism: Lithobates clamitans (assembly GCA_037952925.1). Classification (NCBI taxonomy): domain Eukaryota; kingdom Metazoa; phylum Chordata; class Amphibia; order Anura; family Ranidae; genus Lithobates; species Lithobates clamitans. The sequence goes on along the minus strand of JBBGZY010000099.1, from coordinate 3,539,309 downwards.
GAACTCAACACTTACCAGCTCAATATGCCTCACACTCTCGTGTTTTGGCAATAAGGCATAAGTATAGTTGGTCAATAGGAGGCGGAAGATCCAGATTCCTTGATAAATCGAAGTGTCACTGCGTCAAAGTACCCCATGATCAGCCGGTCCTACACTGTCCATAGACTGGGAGATCCTGCAATACGTTTTTTTACATTTGCTTTCTAGGGGGGTAACACCCCTGCACCTGGCATTTAAGTGCAGTGGTGGAAACTCGGGGAGGGCGGCATATTTTTTACTTGCTATAATATATATCCAATAGGAGATGTAAAAAAAAATGTATTGATCAGTTTAGGCTGATGTGTATTCTATATATTTTTGGTAAAAAAAATCGCAATGAGTGTATATTGATTGGTTTGCGCAAAAGTTATAGCGTCTACAAAATAGGGGATTTATGGCATTTTAATTTTTTTTACTAGTAATGGTGGTGATCAGCGATTTTTAGCGGGACTGTGACATTGCGGCGGACAGATCTGACACTTTTTTGGGACCAGTGACATTTATACAGCGATCAGAGCTAAAAAATATGCACTGGTCACTGTATAAATGACACTGGCAGGGAAGGGATTAACACTAGGGGGCGATCAAAGGGTTAAGTGTGTCCTAAGGAGGTGTTTCTAACTGTGGGGGGGGGGGGTGGACTGACTGGGGGTACAGAGAGATCGCTGTTGCTGATCACTAGGAACAGACGATCTCTCTGTACTCCCCTGTCAGAACAGGGATCTGCTTTGTTTACAAAGGCAGATCCCCGTCCTGCCTCTATCTGAGGAGCGTTCGCGGGTGGCAGGTAGACACTGCGGCCGGCGGACCCACACGTCAGCTCCCCCGACGCACAGCGGGCGTGCAGGTGCCTGCAGTGTCTCCTGAACAAGACAACGTACGGGTGCGTTGTTTCGTGCAATAGGGCTGCCTTACCGCAGTATATATGCGGTGGGCAATCCTTAAGTGGTTAAAGTATATGTAAACCTTCATAACCCATTCAGTTTAAAATAGAAATAAAAGGTAAAACATTTGCGTATAGATATAAAAAACATTATAAATACCTTTTTTTCCTTTTTCTAGTGGTCACATTCCCTCTGTTCTTAGCGGCATAAGAGCTGGGGGGAGAGAAAAAGCAGCACACCGATCTTCCCAGGAATGGCTGTTCAAAGGGGGCGTGTCAAGACAGGTCTTTTCTTTGGAGGAGAGCAGGCTGAGATCCCAGCACAGCTAGATAACTCACCACACTGTACAAAAAGTGTAGCTGCTGACTTTTAATAAACAGACACTGTCCTACGGTCCAGCGATATGGGTGCATGAAGCCTCGCTCCTCTCCCCCTCCTCTCCGCAAGGGCCGGCATTGTAACTGTGGGCGCCCGGCTGTGGCTTCACAGCCGCGCGCGCACTGCACATGCGCGAGCCGCGCGATTTGTTGTGACATGTCCCAGGAGATTGCAGGGAGGAAGGGGGGAGAGGTGAACTTCCTTCCGGCACTGCGGCACCAGGGGAGGAAGTGGGATCTGGGTGCCTGTCAAAACAGGGTACCCGCACCCCCCCAAAAAAAATGACATGCCAAATATGGCATGTCAGGGGGTCACCAGTACTTAAAGCAGAAGTTCCGATTTTGGGTAGAACTCCGCTTTAACTGAAAATCTTTTAAAATTGTACATTAAACATTCATAACACCATAATGAGGGAGAAAGCTTAGTGAAATAAAAACTCACCCCACTTTTACAATTGTAGAACAGTCACAACCTGGCGAAAAAACCCACCTTATTCACACAATATATTTTTTATTATTGCGCGACCCTATCACAGAAGCTCAATGCGTTTCCTGGACAAAATCCACTTCTTCAGGAGCTGGGCAGGAAAGAGCAGGATTAAAACCTCTCTAAATAAAGCATAAAGTATATAAGTAAGATAACCATTACAAGTTCAAAGCATAATATAATATAACTTTTTCATTTCATTCTTGATAAAATTTCCACAGTTACAGTTGCCTTGAATCTTGCATGGGGGAGACAAAGCTGACAATACTCCATCAAGCTTCTCCCAGAGCAAGGGGACCACAAAGGAGAGGGACTATATATCTCCCAAGGAGTGAGACATCTTCAGCGGCTGGCATCCATACTAGCTTTATTTATTCCATCACACGCTTGGAATAACCCTACATGTTTTTTCTTTTTTTTATTGTTTCTCACATACCATAAATATTTATCATTTACATTTACAACACTATAAAACACAATTATAGCTCATTATATAAAACCACTATATAAAACCCTTCAGACGGGACTGTAGATGTGCCTTCTTGAGGAGGGGGACCTTGCGGGCTCAGCAGGACTTCAATCCGTGGCGGCATATCGTGTTACCAATGATTTGTTTGGAGACTGCGTTCCCAAATGCCTTGAGATCATTCACAAGCTCATCCCATGTAGTTCTGGGATGATCCCTCACTTTTCTCATGATCATCCTTACCCCATGAGGCAAAAACTTGCATGGAGCTCCAGCCCGAGGGCAATTGATGGTTATTTTGTATTTCTTCCATTTTTGAATAACCAATCCAGCAGTTGTCTCCTTCTCACCAAGCTTCTTTCTGATGGTCTTGTAGCCCATTCCAGCCTTGTGCAGGTCTACAATATTGTCCCTGACGTCCTTTGACAGCTCTTTGGTCTTGCCTATGATGGTGGGTTTTAATGGAAGAATCTGATTCCGTGGACAGCTCTCTTTTATATACATAACGAGTTGTCATTAGGAGCACCTTCTTAAATTGACAGGACTAATCTTTGTTCCACATGATCACATACTGTAGCCAGTCTGTAGGAGGCAGAATTATTGTTGCTTGACTTCACTTATTGCTGCTTCACTTATTTTACTCACTGAACTGCAACTCAATTTAAAACATTTGTATCGTGTGTTTTTTCTGGATTTTTGGTTGATATTCTGTCTCTATCATTTAAAATACACCTATGGTAACTATTATAGATCCTTGATTTCTTTGTAAGTGGCAAAACCTACAAAATCTGCAGGGCATCAAATAATTATTTTCCCCACTGTATGGGCAGGCTGATTGTACCCAAGTCATTCCATCTATCAACTTGGATACAACCAACCTGTCAGTTTTTTCCACAAAGCGGCCATAGCCGCTAGCAGTAACCATTGTATTCTGCCATCTGAGAATGCTGTCTGCACCCCCTGCTGGCAGAATACAGTAACGAATCAGGAGGCAAAATGATGACATCATAGTGTTACCTCTCAGTGCTGCTGATCTCCTTTAGGTGTTTGTAAACCCTCACATATACCCAGTGAAGTGAACAACCTCAGATGATACACAGAGATGAAACAAATCCTCCTACATAAGGCAGCACGTGCATGATTCTTTTTTTTTTTTTTGTTTTTCATTCAACCATGAAGGACACAGGTGCCCAGCTTATATTTCATGCTGTGTTACCTGTGACAAGACATATATTCATTATCATGGGGGAATATAACTTCTTCAGTAGTATACTCAGGCACATCAGAATGATGGACCACCCTGTCTCTAAAAAAGTTATTTTCCAGCGAACGTGAAAAAAATGAGTAAATTGAAGGTTTGGCGAGAAAATTTATACAGAGGGCGTTTGGCGGCAAGAGCAGAAATGAAAGGTAACTGATACCTGGCCCAAGCCCCAATATACTTTAAATCTGACTCTTGATAGAATTTCCAGTAATGAGCGAGACGTGCCCCGTTGAGATTTATATATATTTCTCCACTAATAATGTTTAAATGGTTCCTAATAAATGTATTGCCTAGAACAATATACAGCACAAGTGAACTACTCTTAATTCTCCCTTGTAAATAGTAGACTCACAATTATAACGTTTTAAAAGGGGGATTGTTCCATTCATAATAATAGCATGCTTCCACTGTATTTTTATATCACCGTTTAGTAGAACAAATGGGTTTTATTCCTTTTTGCGCTGATTTATTTGACTATTTTTTCATTTATTAAAGAGCAACCCTATGCAGCAAGTAATGGACTTACCTGCAGCATGTTTGTCCTGGTGGGTAGCTGGAAGGTGTCTGAGATCTGGTCATCTATCCATCTGTTACAAATTGGTCAGTAGCCATCAGTGACATGGTCACAATCAGAAGATCAGCTATGGGTTGATCCTAACAGTTGAATCCTCCTAGTAATTTTCCTTCTGCAAATCCTTCCAACTTTCCCTGGTGGTTACTGTTCCCTTCTTGTGTCTGGGCAAATTCACCAGTTTTCTACTTGAAGTTGTGCTTTGCACCTGGAGAAGGGTGAATACACTCGTCCATCAGGTGATGTTGATATACATCCTGCTTCATCTTTACTAATGAATTTCAGGTAAGGCTATATTAATCATAAGTACATCCAGCTTGGACCAATGTAACTATGTACTGTATATACCATACCTGGCCGATCCCCCTGTGATGAGTGGCCAGTTTGATGCATTGTGAGCACAGGAAGTTGGCCACTCAGCACAGGTGCCATTTAGAGAATGCTTTGTAATTTCAGAATGAATGCAAAGCATTCTTTGATTTGACGAGGCAGAGAACATGACATCACTGCCCCTCAAAAAGACCTTCTGTGTTTAGTAAGCAGGAGTACAGCCACTCGGCATGGGACCCAGAAGCAAGTTGAGGTCACTGGAGTACCAGTGTCTACTTCAGTGATTTCCAGCTTCCTGGGGGATCAGCCAAGTATAGGATCTACATAGTTACATTGGTCCAAGCTGGACCAATAGCCATAGCTGGAATTGTTCTTTAAAGTGTATGTTCACCTTTACAGAAAATCTGTAAGGTGACCTTAAATTGGATCTCCTCCCCATCTCCCTGTCCCGCTGTACCAGATTCCCGTTGGCAGACACCGGAATGCCACTTCACCTGTCTCCGGATTTTAAATCCCTTAATCTCTTATCCGCAGGGCTTTTTTCAGCAGGAATGCGGGGGAACGTAGTTTTGGCACCTCCAATGTGTGTGATGGCAAGGGATTCCGGGGTGTGCTGCGGGGTCTATTGATGCTGGCTGCTGGGGGATCTATTGACGCTGGAGGGGATCTATTTTTGTGTGTGGGGGGTATTGTTGCTCGGGAGGTCTATTGTTGCTGGTGGGGGGTCTTTTTTTTGTTGGGGGGTTTATGAGACCCCCAGATGATGTCTTTGCAGTCGAAACGCGTTGGGTCCACATTCTATCCAGGCCATTGCTTTCTACATGCTGCCATTGTGTTGGCTTTATGACAAGCTTATTTTCCATGGATGTGATGTAAGTTTTCTACCTTGTTTTAATAAACACACCTTTTACGGTTTTACATTATGTGGAGGCTCTTTTTGCTTTTATGATCCATTAAAACAACTGACAGAGTGGCAACTTTGTACCATCAAGAGGCGGTGATGTGGGATCTTCTGAACTGCTTCCATACAATTTCTGATAATTGAGGTTCAATGTAGAAAAATGTAAAATAATGCATTTGGGTGGCAAAAATATGAATGCAATCTATACACTTGGGGGAGAACCTCTGGGGGAATCTTGGATGGAAAAGGACCTAAGGGGCCTAGTAGATGATAGGCTCAGCAATGGCATGCAATGCCACGCTGCTGCTAACAAAGCAAACCGAATACTGGCATGCATTAAAAGTGGGATAAAACGATAATTCTCCCGCTCTACAAGACTCTGGTCCGGCCTCACCTGGAGTATGCTGTCCAGTTTTGGGCACCAGTCTTCAGGTAGGATGTACTGGAAATGGAGCGAGTACAAAGAAGGGCAACAAAGCTAATAAAGGGTCTGGAGGATATTAGTTATGAGGAAAGTTTGCGAGCACTGAACTTATTCTCTCTGGAGAAGAGACGCTTGAGAGGGGGTATGATTTCAATATACAAATACTGTACTGGTGACCCCACAATAGGGATAAAACTTTTTTGCACAAGGAACCCCTAGCAGGCTCTGGAGGAACCCTAGGGTTCCATGGAACCCTGATTGAGAAACCACGCTCTAGAACTGCATATCCATCCAAAATTACCCCTATTCACAAGGTGACAACACTGCTGTGTGATTTCACTACTGAACAAACAGCATTGCCTCTCATGACTGTACTGGCATGATCAACGAGTAACAAAACTATGTTATAGTGGGGACTAAAAAACAGTTGCATCCGGCTGTATCATTTTTGTCCATAGTTCCACTTTAATTGCTGTGGGTGCAGTTATTGCTGTTTTTCGGATTTCAATTGTTGCTTTTCTTTGTTTGAACCAAGACCAAATTACAATGGGAAAGTTACAGTTTGAGAGTGTCCTTGAAGACAATATAGACTGACAAAGCTCTCACTTCTGAAATGCACTTATTGTATTCATTTTATAACGCTGACAGATTCTGCAAGCAAATGCATAGAACAGTCACATCAATCCTTGCCCTTAAAGATATCAGAATGTAATGTCCCTGACATACCTCCACACACATATTAGGACCAAGACATCAGTGCAGCAAAACATCCACTTAGGTGCAGATCTATTGAAGTATCAACGTGACTGAGAACCTAAAATTATTTCCCTGCAGAAATCAGTCGGATTTAACCTTTAGGACAGGTTTAAATATAATTGGTGAATGTGGGGAAGGAACGAGTCTTCTTAGCGATGACACCCAGATACATCAGGTCCTTTGCAACCTTGACAAGAAAGGCACCATTTTTGTAAAAAAAACAAAAAAAACAAAAAAAAACCACTCTTTTTAGAATGTATTCTGCAATTTCCATATGTTCCGATGAAATCAGAAATAAGATGTTTCTTATTACCGCTGGCATGTCTTTGTTGCTGTTTTTCGCTTTTTATTTGACTGTATGAGTAATATATATCCTCTGACAGTTGTGTAGTTTGTGTAATCTCTTTGATGGGTACACATCTGCTACTTGTCATGCTGTTGAACACTTAGCTTTGTACCCGAATGTATGCAGTTGTATATATCTTGCTACGTGTTTGCTGTTTGGCAATGTGCCGCCACGCATATTGCATGAGTTATGTAAGAAGAACACCTGTCTCATATATACAGTGGGGACGGAAAGTATTCAGACCCCCTTAAATTTTTCACTCTTTGTTATATTGCAGCCATTTGCTAAAATCATTTAAGTTCATTTTGTTTCCCTCATTAATGTACACACAGCACCCCATATTGACAGAAAAACAGAATTGTTGACATTTTTGCAGATTTATTAAAAAAGAAAAACTGAAATATCACATGGTCCTAAGTATTCAGACCCTTTGCTCAGTATTTAGTAAAAGCACCCTTTTGATCTAATACAGCCATGAGTCTTTTTGGGAAAGATGCAACAAGTTTTTCACACCTGGATTTGGGGTTCCTCTGCCATTTCTCCTTGCAGATCCTCCCCAGTTCTGTCAGGTTGGATGGTAAACATTGGTGGACAGCCATTTTTAGGTCTCTCCAGAAAAGCTCAATTGGGTTTAAGTCAGGGCTCTGGCTGGGCCATTCAAGAACAGTCACAGAGTTGTTGTGAAGCCACTCCTTCCTTATTATAGCTGTGTGCTTAGGGTCATTGTCTTGTTGGAAGGTAAACCTTCGGCCCAGTCTGAGGTCCTGAGCACTCTGGAGAAGGTTTTCGTCCAGGATATCCCTGTACTTGGCCGCATTCATCTTTCCCTCAATTGCAGCCAGTCGTCCTGTCCCTGCAGCTGAAAAACACCCCCACAGCATGATGCTGCCACCACCATGCTTCACTGTTGGGACTGTATTGCACAGGTGATGAGCAGTGCCTGGTTTTCTCCACACATGCCGCTTAGAATTAAGGCCAAAAAGTTCTATCTTGGTCTCATCAGACCAAAGAATCTTATTTCTCAACATCTTGGAGTCCTTCAGGCTTTCATGTGTCTTGCACTGAGAGGCTTCCGTCGGGTCACTCTGCCATAAAGCCCCGACTGGTGGAGGGCTGAAGTGATGGTTGACTTTCTACAACTTTCTCCCATCTTCCGACTGCATCTCTGGAGCTCATCCACAGTGATCTTTACCTCTCTCATCAAGGCTCTTCTCCCCGGATAGCTCAGTTTGGCCGGATGGCCAGCTCTAGGAAGGGTTCTGGTCATCCCAAACGTCTTCCATTTAGGGATTATGGAGGCCACTGTGCTCTTAGGAACCTTAAGTGCAGCAGAATTTTTTTTGTAACCCTGGCCAGATCTGTGCCTTGCCACAATTCCGTCCCTGAGCTCTTCAGGCAGTTCCTTTGACCTCATGATTCTCATTTGCTCTGACATGCACTGTGAGCTGTAAGGTCTTATATAGACAGGTGTGTGGCTTTCCTAATCAAGTCCAATCAGTATAATCAGACACAGCTGGACTCAAATGAAGGTGTAGAACCATCTCTAGGATGATCAGAAGAAATGGACAGCACCTGAGTTAAATATATGAGTGTCACAGCAAAGGGTCTGAATACTTAGGACCATGTGATATTTCAGTTTTTCTTTTTTAATAAATCTGCAAAAATGTCAACAATTCTGTGTTTTTCTGTCAATTTGGGGTGCTGTGTGTACATTAATGAGGAAAAAGTGAACTTAAATGATTTTAGCAAATGGCTGCAATATAACAAAGAGTGAAAAATTTAAGGGGGTCTGAATACTTTCCGTCCCCACTGTATATATATAATTTTATCTGGGGAAGATTTGGAGATTGACTAAAATCTAAAAGGCATTTTTATAATGGAAGGATTAATACCCTTCATCTGTGGGCCCCTTAAGAACCAGATGTTAAAACCCATGTTACAACAGTGGAATGAATGCATAAATGCAAGGGCCAGTATTCATTCAACTGGATTCCTTTCTCCCCACATTCAGTGTCCACTCAGAAGCTCGTGTGTGGCATATTCATCTGCAGGTTAATCTGAATGATCATAGATAACATTTAGAGCAGAAGACATCCTTTCTACACAGGTATTTGAGAATAAAAATCAAGATTAGACCTGAACTCTGTCCAGATAACAATGTAATGGAAATATACAAGAGTTGGAAGGAATATGAGCATTAAAGTGAACCTGTGCTTGGATAATGTGCACTAACGTATTTACAGATTCTGAACAGGCGGTAAAAAAAGGCATCATTCATCCATGTATCAATAAGCATTGTGGAGAAATTTATTTTCAAAGTTCACAACACTGACAGATGTTTCTAAGTTGTTAGAAAACAATTGAAACCTACTTCAGTCTTTCTTGTGATCTTCGAGGATCTTAGAGAATGAATACCTTCACATGAAAAGCAGCATGAAAGGTCAGGGATGGCTTTTGCTTCTTGCTAAGAATGTAATAATACTAATGCAATCGTTTATTGTCCATAGTTTGGCACAGGTGTACTTTAAGTGCTCTACAGAATTCTCAAGTAAAGTCCATAGTTAAACTCTTGGAAGTATAAAATGGTATGCAATCAAAAGACTTGTTCTGAGAGGTAGGAGCCTGATATTTGTAGTTTTCGGCACCAGTCTCCCATGTCTCTGGGGCATAAAGTGTAGGAAAATCGCCTCAACAGGACACAAACTGCAAAAAAACCTTAAAGTTCTTACAATTCCCTACTCCAGCTGAAAAATGTTTTGGCTTGCGAGACATTACCAACTCCTAGTATGAACCTAAATTGATTGTAAAGGCTTGATTTTATTGACTGAAAATAACAAACAACTTTATTCTTACCTGCTCTGTGCAATAGTATTAAAGTTAAGGTGGTTGTAGAGGCTAGACATTTTTTACTATATTGCATTTCCTGCTTCCTATGGTGGCACATTGAGAAGTGAAGGACCTGAGAGTGCCAGCAGGGGACCCCAGAAGAGGAGGTTCAGGGGTACTCTGTGCAATATTTGCACACAGCACCCCCAAACTTCTCTTCTGGGGTCCCCTGATGGAGAGCTCAGGTTCTCCTCTTCTCAATGTGCCACCATAGGAGGCAGGGAATGCAATATAGTAAAAAATGTCTAGCCTCTACAACCACTTTACCCTCCCCACCTTTAACTCCATAAAGCATGCCCTTACCACTTAAACAACCCCAGTTCTAACACTTTCTAATCCCTAACATGGCCTCTGTCACTTAACCTTCCATGAACACGAAACCTCTAAAACAAGACCTTAGCACTGAAGCCCCCCTCCAGCTCCAACACTTGACCTAACCCCTTTAGTGAGCCTAGCCCCAACGTAGCTTATAAAGTAATGGCTAGAACTAACTCCCATTTTGCCAAACTCTATGTTCTCTGCTGGATTCCTCTTCTCCAGGAACAAGCAGTCCCACTGTAAAACCATGTAGTGCCGAGATCCCTGTGGCAGAAGACTCTGACCCAATATACACTAAAGCTGAACTTGGGCCCACAGGGCTGGATGTAGAAGGAAAGATACAGGCTCACAGTTAAATAGGAAGAGGTTTTGTTGAAGGGGTCTGGATTCTGGGTCCATAACTGAACAGGTACATTTGGTACTGCTAACCAGCTTTACCATACATTTATAACAGCACAGAACATTAAAGGTCATTACGAAGAAAGTGAAATATGACTCTAATATTTCTGTAATATTTAGATACAGTATTACAGAAAGATCTGTGTCGTGCACCTGCCTTGTAGCGAGGGTGGGGGGGTGTCATTCTGTAACAATAAACATTCTTTCTCACGCATTACAGCCAAGAGCTGGATAAGATAGACCCACAAGCCGTGTTCACAATGCAGTACAGACTCGTCACTAGATAACAACATTATCAGCCTGTGAGCAAATAGCTCTGACAGCTAGGCCTGCAGCTCTGAGTGTGGCGCTTTGTTGGCTGTCACCAGCTGTCCCAGAAATGGCACAGTATCGGGCCACAGAATGTGCCTGTCATAGAGGTGTGTAGAAAAAGAGGCAGTAAAGGATGCGGAACATCAGGTAGGAAGAAGAGTCTCTGTACAAGAGTATGACATAGGGTTAGATAACAAAACAATTGAGGCTGATAATTAAAGAAGACCTGAACTGTAGAGGATGTGTCTAAAAAAGGAAAGCAGAAAACAAAGACCAGTATTGTCTGTAGGCACCTGGTACATGACCGATTCTGCATTACTGACCTACCTTGCCTTATTAGGCCTTGTGCCTCTGTGTGGAGGGGTCAATGTTGGTAGAGGCAAGGCTTTGCTTCTTCATGTTAGGGATGCCACCCTTTCTGATTACTTAAAGGACTGATGGGGGGATATTTAGTAAGCAGCAGGGAAAACACAGTTTCACAGAATAAATGAATCAGAAGCAGGGAAATCTTTGCTGTGCAGGTCCTCAGGTACAGCTTCCACTCCAGCAAGCAGCAATGTAGTAATATCATAGTAGTTGTATCATAGAATTTTACTATCTCATATCATATCTCATATCTCATGAGACTAGCAGTCACGGGCAGCAGTGACTCTCATGATTCCTACTGTGTTAAAGTTTATTGTATTTCTACTGTCTACCCTCAAGTTGTAAAGTGCTGTGTAAACTGTCGGGACTATATAAATCCTGTATAATAATATTAATAAAATTATACAGCTATAAGGATGTAGGCACAGCTATTTTTGCAGAGGAATAAAAGATGAAAAGTAGGCTTACTTTTTTATGGCACTACTTAGAGACAGTTAACAATTGTAGATGCAGGCTGCAGGATCACCAGAAGTAAGTACAGTGGGGACAAGGTGGGTGGAGAAGGTGTATGTTGTTAGTTCACCTTTACATTGTTTTTGTAAAGGTGAACTAAATCTTTTAAGAGTATTCAAACTATCCACCCAACATGAACCTAAATACTGTACAGTATATGACAGGGGCTCTAATCCTTCCATATACTATCCAAACCCCCCTAAAAAATGTGGCTATATATATATATATATATACTTTAAGGCCATGCAGAAGCTAAGCAGAGGAAGGAACATAGTCGATGCCTGTGTTGTAAGCGCAATGTTCCAATTAGCAGTTTTGGAATAGGTCAGGAATGTTAAGGCTGGGTTCACACCATCGCCGCATGTGGCTCCCAGCAGCGGTCCGGTGCGTCCTGGTTCGCCATTTCAGGTCCAATTTCAGCCCAAATTTTTGGCTGAATTCAGACCTGAAATGGGCCAAAAGACGCACAGGGCTCCAGTGCAAATTCACTGCGGAGCCGCAGCAGAGATATGTGAACCGGCTCCATGGGGAGCCGATCAAAATCTCCTGCTATTGCAAATTGGATCCTGCATCCAATCTACAATGGTGTGAACCCAGCCTAAAAGAAGGTGGGCAGGGAAGTTGCTTTAGAGATGGCTCAGCCAATGAATCTTTACACAGGCTTAGAGAGTGAAGTTCTCCTTTTTGACAAATATTTTATTAACTTAATGGGGGTATTAACCAAATGACAGAAATTGTAAGTTGGTGCATGCAACATTAGCATATCCAGCCCAGTTAAATTCCATTGATATTAACAACCATGCATTAGGATAGCTTTAGGACTTCTCTTTCAAAGCTAAACATTTACAGGTGGTGGAGCTTCCTTGCCCATTGTTAATAAGCAGTCATGAGGCATTGCATATCTCTCAACATAGAAAAAAGCTAGAATCGCGCTAAACCTGTGAATTCAAAAATAAAATAAAAAATAAGTGCAAACTGACACACTAATCCACTAATTAAAGGGTGATCAAATTATACATATATGTGCAACCATGTGTGTTGTGGACCAGAGTCTTGAGTGTCGTAAGCACCAACACACATGGAAAAACAAGAATTAGCAAATGGTGATTATTCAACTGAACTGAATGACTGAATGAATGACATATAAATGCAAAATGTCCAATAATATAGCTAGAATATAAACGATATCACCCGTGAATAAATTATGAAAAATTATAAAAAATTATAAAAAATTAAAAAAGTCCATCCATGAATGAGAAGAATCTTCAGTGTTAAATGGAGAAATTGTGCAAAATCCACCACTGTTGTGTAGAGAATTACCTTACCGGAAGCCCGTGATCCCCCGCTACAGAGGATCAAGGGAAGCCTGTAATGATGGATACCCTCCAGGGTGTATCACATGGAGCCAATACCCTTCAAATCGCCTGTGGTAATAATGTAATCTCCAAAAACACCCAGCAGAACCATTACTCCTCAAATCGCCTCATTTCGTTCCCAGCCCATGCATGGATGTGCGTGGCATGTAAAGATATAAACGCTCCAATAGTATAAAACCTCTTCTCATGTGTTCAGAATAAAGGATCTATATATATATATATCTCTCAACACTCTGAGATGAGAAAAATAGACACCTTTAACACAAAAGTATGTAGATAAAGGAAACTCTATGCCATGATCTCAGTTATGCCAACCTTAAAGAACTAATACACTGCACAGAATATTATTTGTTAAAGCCACGACTGCTTTTTTTAACTACCACATTTTTTTTTAGTAAGAGGTTGGACAAAAGGTTTAGTATAGATTTGATATTCAAATGTAAAAGGAAAAAGTCCATAAGCTGTACATCATGAAGCCGACACGTGTGCATGAAGTGAGATGAATAGCAGTGTCCTTGCGGATTCCAGCCAGGCCACGCCCCTATGCCGAGGCTGACATTCATCTCACTTCCTGCACACGTGTAGGCTTCATGATGTGCGGCTTTTGGACCTTTTCCTTTCACATTGTTGCAGCTTGGAACTAGGACGAGCTCCCCTGTCCCTGCCTGCACTCACAGCGGTCTAGTTGGACTTTACCTCTCTACCTGAGCGGCACCTACATTTTGCCTTTTTTGATATTCAAATAATACATTTTTGTAGAGGCATACGTGAGACCAAAAAGAGGGAGAGTTTTATTTTCCATACTGCATGGTCGGAGTGTGGTCAATTTTTGTACAACTGGTGATCTGATTGTGCCAGATAGCAATTTCCATGCTGTTTAAAATGCTGGTAATGTGAATTGTGTTATTTGTATTGCTGTAGTTTTCTTCTGAAATAAGCTGCTGTGACCTATTACCATTTTATAGGGGCAAAATTTCTCCATGTGGGGAATGGGCGAGTGGATGGCGAAATAAAATGCTAAGCCAATGCCCGGTCAAGCACTGAATTTATTTATTGATATTCAGCTTATATGATTATATGGGTTCTCCAATCCTTATAGTGACAAATATCTTGTTCTGTTTTCTTTCAGTACAACCATAATGCCATCAAATACAAGGGACATCAACGGAGAGGAGACCATAGATTCCTTGTTGTGGCGTCAGGATGGACAGGATGACATGTATGTGGAGATATCAAGTGTGCAAAGCAGTGCAGTCCAAAAATACATCTCCACACTCTCTGTTGCCTTATCTGCCACATTGACTCTATGTATCATCACAGTTATAAGGACTTTATCCTGACACCACCTGCTCCAGATCCAGCCACCACCTTCCTCTTTAGATAATCCTGCCTTTGACTGTTCCTGGATTATTCAGCAAATGTATGATAATGGAACTAAATTTTTACAATTACTGAAAACTCTCATAGTATTGTGCATTTAAGAAGAGGAAACACAGTTGCTACTAACATCATACGCCCATCAATACAAAGTAAACACTGCCACTTTGCATTATAATAAGTGTTCATGACACTGAAAAGTATCTATCTGATGGAGACTAGTCATTGAGGTCTGAAGGATGAAACAGGATTGCCTCCATGTTCTGTTTACTTTTACAGCAAGCTGTTGGTCATGGGTGGAGTTAAAAGCCACATGGGCCTAAAATCTGGAGCCTAGCCACCCTTTGTTTTTCCAATAACCATTTAAGGTTCCATCAATTAATCGAGCTGCCTTTTCTTTCAGTTAAGAACATTGGAATTGTCTCTTCAATGTTGTGTACATCTGTAACTGTGTTGGATAAATTGGGACTGGGATAACCCTGTTACTATGGCACTCTCATGAGTAATTATTTAGGTAAGGAAGGCTGCCATAGATTGATTTTGGCCTCACATAGCATTTAAAAGGTATGTCTGGGCAAAAAAAAAAAAACATATGCAGTACAACTCTGTAATATATGCACTTTTCCCATGTTTTGTCTCAGCAAGTACACTAAACTAACTGTTTCGTAGTTACATAGTTAGTCATGTTGAAAAAAGACACATGTCCATCCAGTTCAACCAAAAAAGAAAAAAATACAATCCCATATACACAATCCTTCACCTACAGTTAATCCAGAGGAAAGCAAAAAAATCCCCAGCAAAGCATGATCCAATTTGCTCCAGCAGGGGAAAAAATTCTTTCCTGATCCCCCGAGAGGCAATCAGATTTTCCTTGGATCAACTTTACCTATACATGTCAGTACCCAGTTATACTATGTATATTTAGGAAAGAATCCAGGTCTTTTTTAAAGCAATCTACTGAGCTGGCCAGAACCACCTCTGGAGGGAGTCTACTCCACATTTTCACAGCTCTTACTGTGAAGAATCCTTTCCGTATTTGGAGATTATATATTTTTTCCTCCAGACATAAAGAGTGTCCCCTTGTCCTCTGTGATGACCTTAAAGTGAATAACTCAACACCAAGTTCACTATATGGACCAGTTATGTATTTGTACATGTTGATCATATCCCCACTTACTGTCCTCTTCTCAAGAGATAATAAATTCAGTTCCTCTAATCTTTCCTCATAGCTGAGCTCCTCAATGCCTCTTATCAGTTTGGCTGCCCTTCTCTGCACTTTCTTCAGTTCTCCGATATTCTTTTTGAGAACTGGCGCCCAAAACTGAACTGCATATTGCAGATGAGGTCTTACTAATGATTTGAACAGTTGCAAAATTATATCTCGTTCTCTGGAGTCTATACCTCTCTTAATACAAGAAAGGACTCTGCCTGCTTTGGAAACCACAGCTTTGCATGCTATTATTGAGCTTATGATCTACCAAAACCCCCAGATCCTTCTCCACTATGGATTCCCTCAGTTGTACTCCCCCTAGTATGTATGATGAATGCATATTCTTAGCCCCCAAGTGCATAACTTTACATTTCTCAACATTAAATCTCATTTGCCACTTGTTGCCCAAGTTGCCCAATTAGTGCATTAAGGTTGGCTTGTAAATTGGAGACATCCTGTAAGGATGTTATTCTACTGAATAGCTTGGTGTCATCTGCAAGGACAGAAATGGTACTTTTAATCCCAGACCCAATATCAATTATAAAGATAAGAAAAAGTAGGAGTCCCAACACGAACCTTGGGGTACACCACTGATAACCCTAGACCATTCAGAGTAAGAATCATTAACCACTACCCTCTGAATTTGTTTTTTTGCCAGTTATCTATACATTTACAAGTTGATCTTTCCAAGCCTGTAGACTTTACCTTACACATTAGTCGTGTGTGGCAAACTGTGTCAAACGCTTTTGCAAAATCCAAGTATACCACGTCCACAGCCACCCCTCTGTCCAAGGTTTTACTTACCTCCTCATAAAAAGAAATCAGATTTGTTTGACCACTTCTGTCTTTTATGAATCATTGCTGTCTGTTGCTTAAAATATTTTTTTCCAGAAAGAACTCGTCTATGTGGTCTTTTATTAAACTCTCCAGTATCTTCCCAACTATAGAAGTAAAACTAACAGGTCTATAGTTACTTGGTAAAGAATTTGATCCCTTTTTAAATATGGGCACCACATTGGCCCTACGCCAATCCAGTGGTACCATTCCAGTCATTAACGAGTTCCTAAAAATTAAAAACACCTTTATTCTGTCTAAATATTTCTGGACCATATCACTTTTGAGGCATTGTGGATCATTTGGGGCTGTGTCAATACCATACCCAAGCTGAAGAATGTATTTAATAAATTTGCCTTCTCTTTGTCCCCAGTCACCCACTCTAGATTATTTTGTAAAGAGCCTACATGACCTTTTTACTATTAATATATTTGAAGAAATTTTTGGGGTTTGTCCTACTATCTTTTGCAATCTGACGGTCATTTTGAATTTTTGTGTCCTTGATTTCCTTTTTACATATTATGCTATATTCTTTGTAGCATTTAAATGATGATAGTGTTCCCTCATTTTATATTTTTTCTGTCTTTCTGAAAGAGAGCATAGCCAGGAAAATTATTAGCCCAGTCACGAGAAGAATGAAGACAAGATTCAGCAATACCAATTAGATCATAGTTCTACTCATGTACCAGAGCTTCTAACTCACCTATTTTACTTGGCAGGCTTCTGGCATTGGTGAACAAACACATGTCACATTTTGCAAACGTATGTTGCATATTTTTTATTTGTTGATACTGCCAGAAACCCAATGAGCTTCTAACTTCTTGTAGCAAACTGACAACACAGTGCCTTTGCTGCCTTGAAATCTAAAGTAGTGTTCTTGATCCACCTAATGTTTAATGTCACCCTGGGGTTGATTTACTAGAGGGCAAAGTGACTGAAGTTGCTCCAGAGCTTAGTAAATGAGCAGAAGCTCTGCTGACTTTCATCATCCAATCATGTGCAAGAAAAAAATGCTGTTTTTATTATTTTCCTTGCATGTGATTGGGTATTCTTTGCAAAGTGAAGCCTCACCTCATTTACTAAGCTATGGAGCAACTGCACTTGCAGAGTGCCCAGTTTATTTGCTTTAGTAAATCAACCCTAGTGTTTTCATCTCTGGTAGAAAAGGAGGGGGGATCTGTAGCCCAAAAGGGAAGAACTGGGCAGAGCTGATGGCACTTCTTGGGATTTCAGTACAAGAAATGCATGTTTTGTTAACTCAAACAGAAACTTGGGAGCTCATTGGGTTTCTGGTAGATTAATTGATATTTTCCTGTTTTTGCAGCATTTTTGAGACACAACATGGGGAAATGTGCATGTACTTCTATGATGTACTGATTTTATTTATTTTTTAAATTTTTCCTAGGCAAATACTTTAAGACCCTGTAGATTCACATTTTATTTTGGAACTATTACACCAAATGCGCTTAGGAATTTGTGGATGATTAGAGCATGGATATTGGAGATAGCAAATAAGTGGAAATATCTAGACTTCCAAAAAATCTGATAGAGAGCAAATGTTATAGTTTGCTGTTTGGAAGAAGAACTGCTGCTTTTGAAGAAAGAAAATACTCAGTGATTAAAAAAAAATACATTTGTAAATGTTATTGTCAGTATTTTTAAAGGAAATAGATGTTTTATATTTATTCTGGTTTAGGCATTGGATATCAAAGGCTCTAGTAATCTCTGTCCAAGTGTGTTTCTACCGTTTTGGACCCTCACGCAAAATGTCCGTTAATATTAAAGCTGTCCGCGCACCAGTAGAATTTGTTTGATTTTCTAATAGCTAAACGGATCGATGTGATGATCGCTTTTGACCGTAATGACGTAAAAAATCATGGAAGGAAAAAATGTTTCTAACGCACAAAATTCTAACTGTAAATGTGATTGATCATTCAAGAAAAATCATACTTCCTACATACATTACATATATTACATACATACATTACAATGCGCATGTGTTTTTTATGAAATCGAACATTAAATTCAAAACATTGCCATGGCAATCTTCAGAGATTTTTTGTGATTTTCTTACGAAATTTCTTGAGTCCTTAATGATGCTGTCAAATGCTGGCAAACATTTTTTCTGAATTTCTGGGCGAAGATTGAAACAAAATTTTAGTAGTGTATGATCGGCTTTACTTCATTGATTTGGTAAAGAAGCTGCACAATTGGAGTCAAGTGAACAGTATACCTATTGTCACTATTTTTTAAGAACTTGAAGTGACAGTTAGACAGCTGCTTTACTTAAAGTGAATTCAGTTCTCATGGAAGTGTCCCTGATTTTGTAAGTGATTAAGTGGCTTTTATTTTTTTTAAATATGTTAAGGCTTTCTTTTTTATCACGTTATCCGGAAAAAAAAAAGTTTAAAGTAGAGGTCCACCCTAACACTAAAATCCCTGCACCTACAGACATCCACGATCTAACCTATCTAGTCCTGTAAAGAAGAAATCAGTATACATACCCTTTTTGAAGCCGATCCGACCTAATCCCACGCTGAGCTGTCAGCTGCGGCTTTACTGTGTAGGCATGTGCAGAGGACACAACCGACAACGGAAGCCCCATAGTAAGTCTATGGGTGACGTCACTTCCCATTCATTTCACAGCCGTTGTTGGCTGTGTCCTCTGCAGAGCTTTTGCTGCTGGAGACCGGATCGGAGCAGCTTCAAAAAAGGTATGTATAGTGATTTCTTCTTTACAGGGCTAGATAGGTTAGCGTTAGACCGTGGATGTCTGTAGATGCAAGGATTTAAGTGTAATGCCCCGTACACACGGTCGGACTTTGTTCGGACATTCCGACAACAAAATCCTACAATTTTTTCCGACGGATGTTGGCTCAAACTTGTCTTGCATACACACGGTCACACAAAGTTGTCGGAAAATCCGATCATTCTGAACGCGGTGACGTAAAACACGTACGTTGGGACTATAAACGGGGCAGTGGCCAATAGCTTTCATCTCTTTATTTATTCTGGCACTTTGTGCGTCGGATTTGTGTACACACGATCTGAATTTCCGACAACGGATTTTGTTGTCGGAAAATTTTATATCCTGCTCTCAAAGTTTGTGTGTCGGAAAATCAGATGGAAAATGTGTGATGGAGCCTACACATGGTCGGAATTTCCGACAAAACGCTCCTATCGGACATTTTTCATCGGAAAATCCGACCGTGTGTATGGGGCATTAGGGTTAAGTTTTACTTTAACAGATGTTATACACCCCAAAAACATTTGAAGAGGCAAAAACTGCTCCACTTCCTTTGACAATCAATGGGGTTGATTTATTAAAGGCGAATAGACTGTACACTTGGCAAAGTGCAATTGCACTCTGCAAGTGCAGTTGCTCCAGAGCTTAGTAAATAAGGTAAATCTTCACTTGCAAAGAATACCCAAGCACATGCGAGGAAAATATATAAAAAAAAAAACAGCATCTTTGCTTGCACTTTGCTTGCACTAAGCTCTGGAGCAACGGCACAACTGCAAATTACACAGTCTATTTCTCATTAGGAAATCAACTTCAATGTGTCTAGAACATACTAGTGACTCTCACTCTTACGCAATTATACCTACCTACCTATTGGCCTTGATTGAAGAGACATTTGATGATAAGCATGGCTTGATATTTGAGACCCCTTGTGCCACTGAGAGGATGGATAGGTTATTACACAGTGGGGTGGATTTACTAAAATTGGAGAGTGCAGAATCTGGTGCAGCTGTGCATGGTAGCAAATTATCCCAGTCTTAGTCCATAGGGTTCAATATTGAGTTGGCCCATGCTTTGCAGCTATAACAGCTTCAACTCTTCTAGGAAGGCTGCCCACAAGGTTTAGGAGTGTGTCTATGGGAGAGTTTGACCATTCTTCCAGAAGCACAGTCGTGAAGGCAGGCACTGATGTTGGAGAGAAGGCCTGTCTTGCAGTCTCCGCTCTAATTCATCCCAAAGGTGTTCTATCCGGTTGAGGTCAGGACTCTGTGCAGGCCAGTCAAGTTCCTACACCCCAAACTCACTCATCCATGTCTTTATGGACCTTTGTGCACTGGTGCCCAGTTATGTTGGAACAGGAAGGGCCAACCCCCAAACTGTTCCCGCAAAGCTGGGAGCATGAAATTGTCCAAAACGTCTTGGTATGCTGACACCTTCACTGGAACTAGGGGGCCAAACCCAACCCCTAAAAAACAACCCCACACCATAATCCTCCCTCCACCAAATGATTTGGAGCAGTGCACAAAATAAGGTCCATAAAGACATGGATGAGGGAGTTTGGGGTGGAGGAACTTGATTGGCCTGCACAGAGACCTGACCTCAACCCGATAGAACACTTTTGGGATGAATTAGAGCACAGACTAAGAGCCAGGCCTTCTCGTCCACATCCATGCCTGACCTCAGAAATGCACTTCTGGAAGAATGGTTAAATGTTCCCATAGACACACTCCTAAACCTTGTGGACAGCCTTCCCAGAAGTGTTGAAGCTCTTATAGCTGCAAAGGGTGGGCCAACTCAATATTGAACCCTACAGACGAAGACTGGGATGCCATTAAAGTACATGTGCATGTAAAGGCAGGTGTCCCAATACTTTTGGTAATATAGCGTATTAGAAGCTACTGTGTTGAAATTTGACATGTTGCTGATTTCTGCAGGCTGGACAGTCTGCAATGGCTAGGGCAAGTTGGCAAGTGTGGAACTGTTTTCAGTCCAAACTTCTAATCATCTGCAGAAAATTTGATGAAAACAAAGCATGTCCTGTAGGGGTCTGGATGTTTGACCTCAGATGACTTTAGCTGAGTTTACTCATTAGATGGGTATCCATTCAATGAAAGAAATAATAGAAAATGCCTAAAGTAGAGGGGGCATAACATTTATTTTTGAAAAGATTTTGCAGCCTTAGGGCCATGCCCCATTGGGGTGATGTCTTAGCAGCGTAAGGATCTCTTATGCCGTGTACACACGGGCGGACTTTTCGGCATCAAAGGTTTGACGGTCTTTCCGACGGACTTCCGACGGACTTTCGAACGAACGGACTTGGCTACACACGATCACACCAAAGTCCGACGGATTCGTACGTGAGGATGTACGACTGGACTAAAATAAGGAAGTTGATAGCCAGTAGCCAATAGCTGCCCTAGCGTCGGTTTTCGTCCGTTGGACTAGCATACAGACGAGCGGATTCTTCGACCGGACTCGAGTCCGTCGGAAAGATTTGAAACACGTTCCAAATCTAAAGTCCGATTTTCGACCGAAAAAGTCTGCTGCATGTCCAATGAAGCCCACACACGGTCGGATTGTCCAACGGATTCGTCCCGTCGGACCAGTCTGGTCGAAAAGTCCGCCCATGTGTACACGGCATAAGAGATCACTTACTTCCTCCTATGGGGTTGCTCCCTTGCTGATCAGAACAGTGAGATGTCGCTGTCCCCTTGTTAGTGAGCAAGAGTCTGGCGCAAAGGGTCCATTAGGGAAGGTGTCAGTTGCAGCTCAATGCCGCTAATGAGGTATGACTAAAATCACTAGTGTGACATGGCCTTAATGCCATCCCATGGTGGCAGGTTGAGTACAATACTATTTCCACTGGCAAGGAATAATATTTCAATCTAGTGCCTTCCATAAAGGTATTCCTTTTTTTCTTAAAAAAAAAAAAAAAATGCAAAGCAAGGTTTTTTCTAACCTTTTACCTAACTCTGTAAAAAAAAAAAAAAAAAAAAAAGTTTCTTTTGCAGTGTCAGAACAAAGTTTCTAGATATCTTACTACCTGAGTGCAGGAAGGATTACAATGTATAGTTCCAATGTATAGTTTTATATTACAATTACAATGATTGTCGGGCCTTTATTAGTGCTGAAAGGGTACGATTTTTTCACAATGCAATCTCATATATATATTGTCTTAACATCTTCTTTTTCTAGAAGGATCATTATTTTCCCATAGTGCTATGGGGCTATGTACATTACTTTGTGTTCATACAGAAAATGTATTTATTCTTGTTTTTTTTGTGTACAATAACATTCTATAGTAGTGCCTTAAATACCTAAATTAAAATTTTATATGACTTTATTGCACACGTTTATCAAACGTAAAAACACATCCAAAATTACTGTTGTTTTATACAAAGATATAAAAGTGTATAAATAAACAAATTATGATCTGAGTGAACGGTTTCGTGTGATTCTTTTAAAATGACGTTTTCAATATTTTAAAATGATTCTTAGGAGTCTTTTTCTTCTGGGCCCATGTATTAGGTTTACCATGTTCCATAAAGTCTTTCAAGACTGTAGAAAAAATGTATACCAAATTAACGTGAACCTGAACTCAAATAGTGACAATTTTTATGGGGTACATCAAGAAATGTAAAAGTGTAAGTAAATCCAAAACTTTTTTTCTTTAAATTTGGATAGAATGTGGAAAATTTATGACTCTTGTCGGGTTTTTTATTGTTTTGTAACAAATCCATCCAGCAAAAAAGCTATATTTATTTTATTTATTACAGGTACTTATATAGCTCCATCAATTTACGCAGCGCTTTACGTATGTATTGTACATTCACATCAGTCTCTTATGGAGCTTACAATCTAAGGTCCCCAACTAACATTCATTCGGCACATACAGTGCCTTGCAAAAGTATTCACCCCCTTGGCATTTTTCGTGTTTTGTTGTCCCACCACCTGGAATTATCATGGATTGTTTGAGGATTTGTATCATTTAATTTACAGAACATGCCCACAACTTTGAAGATGTTTTTTTTTTATTATTATTGTGAAGCAAACAACAAATAGGACAAAATAACAGAAAAAGTCAATGTGCATAACTATTCACCCCCCTAAAGTCAATACTTTGTAGAGCCAACTTTTGCGGCTATCACAGCTCCAAGTCGCTTTGGATAAGTCTCTATGAGCTTGCCACATCTTACCACTGGGATATTTGCCCATTCCTCCTAGCAAAACTGCTCCAGCTCCTTTAAGTTGGATAGTTTGCGCTTGTGAACAGCAATCTTTAAGTCTGACAACAGATTTTCTATTGGATTGAGGTCTGGGCTTTGACTAGGCCGTTCCAACACATTTACATGTTTCCCCCTAAAACACTCAAGTATTGCTTTAGCAGTGTGTTTGGGGTCATTGTCCTGCTGAAAGGTGAACCTCCATCTTAGCCTCAAATCACACACAGAGTGGTACAGGTTTTGCTCAAGAATATCCCTGTTTTTAGCATCATCCATCTTTCCCTCAACTCTCAACTCAAATCCCAGTCCCGACTGCTGAAAAACATCCCCACAGCATGATGCTGCCACCACCATGTTTCACTGTGGGGATGGTGTTCTTTTGGGTGATGTGATGTGTTGGGTTTGCTCCAGACATAGCGTTTTCTTTGATGCCCAAAAAGTTCAATTTTAGTCTCATCAGACCAGAGCACCTTCCTCCATATATTTTGGGAGTCTCCCACATGCCTTTTTGCAAACTCAAAACGTGCCATTTTGTTTTTTGCTGAAAGTAATGGCTTTCTTCTGGGCACTCTGCCATAAAGCCCAACTCTATGGAGCGTACGGCTTATTGTCCTCCTATGTACAGATACTCCAGTCTCTGCTCTGGAACTCTGCAGCTCCTCCAGGGTTACCTTAGGTCTCTGTGCTTCCTCTCTGATTAATGCCCTCTTTGCCCGGTCCGTGAGTTTTGGTGTACGGCCGTCTCTTGGCAGGTTTGTTGTTGTGCCATGTTCTTTCCATTTGGTTATGATAGATTGGATGGTGCTCCTAGGGATTATCAAAGATTTGGATATTTTTTTTATAACCTAACCCTGATTTTTACTTCTCAACAACATTGTCCCTTACTTGTTTGGAGAGTTCCTTGGTCTTCATGGCAATGTTTGGTTAGTGGTGCCTCTTGCTTAGGTGTTGCAGCCTCTGGGGCCTTTCAAAAAGGTGTGTATATGAGATGACAGATCATGTGACACTTAGATTGCACACAGGTGGACATTTCACTAATTATCTGACTTCTGAAGGTAATTGGTTGCACCAGAGCTTTTTATGGGCTTCATAACAAAGGGGGTGAATACATACAGTCAGGTTCATAAATATTGGGACATCTACACAATTCTAATCTTTTTGGCTGTATACACCACCACAATGGATTTGAAATGAAACGAGCAAGATGTGCTTTAATTGCAGACTTTCAGCTTTAATTTGAGGGTATTCACATCCAAATCAGGTGAACGGTGTAGGAATTACAACAGTTTGTGTATGTGCCTCCCACTTTTTAAGGGACCAAAAGTAATAGGACAATTGGCTTCTCAGCTGTTCCATGGCCAGGTGTGTGTTATTCCCTCATTATCCCATTTACAAGGAGCAGATAAAAGGTCCAGAGTTCATTTCAAGTGTGCTATTTCCATTTGGAATCTGTTGTTGTCAACTCTCAATTTGAGATCCAAAGAGCTGTCACTATCAGTGAAGCAAACCATCATTAGGCTGAAAAAACAAAACAAACCCATCAGAGAGATAGCAAAAACATTAGGTGTGGCCAAATCAACTGTTTGGAACATCCTTACAAAGAAATAACGCACCGGTGAGCTCAGCAACACCAAAAGACCCGGAAGTCCACAGAAAACAACTGTGGTGGATGACCAAAGAATTCTTTCCCTGGTGAAGAAAACACCCTTCACAACAGTTGTCCAGATCAAGAACACTCTCCAGGAGGTAGGTGTATGTGTATCAAAGTCAACAATCAAAAGAAGACTTCACCAGAATGCATACAGAGGGTTTACCACAAGATGTAAACCATTGGTGAGCCTCAAAAACAGGAAGGCCAGATTAGAGTTTGCCAAACAACATCTAAAAAAGAGTTCACAGTTCTGGAACAACATCCTATGGACAGATGAGACCAAGATCAACTTGTACCAGAGTGATGGGAAGAGAAGAGTATGGAGAAGGAAAGGAACTGCTCATGATCCAAAGCATACCACCTCATCAGTGAAGCATGGTGGTGCTAGTGTCATGGCGTGGGCATGTATGGCTGCCAATGGAACTGGTTCTCTTGTATTTATTGATGATGTGACTGCTGACAAAAGCAGCAGGATGAATTCTGAAGTGTTTCGGGCAATATTATCTGCTCATATTCAGCAAAATGCTTCAGAACTCATTAGACTTCACAGTGCAGATGGACAATGACCCGAAGCATACTGCGAAAGCAACCAAAGAGTTTTTTAAGGGAAAGAAGTGGAATGTTATGCAATGGCCAAGTCACCTGACCTGAATCCGATTGAGCATGCATTTCACTTGCTGAAGACAAAACTGAAGTGAAAATGCCCCAAGAACAAGCAGGATCTGAAGACAGTTGCAGTAGAGGCCTGGCAGAGCATCACCAGGGATGAAACCCAGCGTCTGGTGATGTCTATGCGTTCCAGACTTCAGGCTGTAGTTGACTGCAAAGGATTTGCAACCAAGTATTAAAAAGTGAAAGTTTGATGGATGATTGTTAATCTGTCCCATTACTTTTCATACCTTAAAAAGTGGGAGGCACGTATACAAACTGTTGTAATTCCTACACTGTTCACCTGATTTGGATGTAAATACCTTCAAATTAAAGCTAAAAGTCTGCAGTTAAAGCACATCTTTTTCGTTTCATTTCAAATCCATTGTGGTGGTGTATAGAGCCAAAAAGATTAGAATTGTGTTGATGTCCCAATATTTATGGACCTTACTGTACGCACATGCCAATTATCAGTTTTTTATTTCTGAAAAATAGTTTTATGTATATATTTTTCTAATGTTACTTCACCAACTTAGACTATTGTGTTCTGATCCATCGCATATAATTCAGATAAAAAAAAAATTTAACTAAAGGCTGTAATGTAACAAAATAGGTAAAAAGCCAAGGGGGGTGAATACTTTTGCAAGGCACTGTACATGTAGCAAGGTCCCAGGCCTCCTTTAGTCTAACGAGAACCTCCAGAGCCAAGAGCTTCTGACATCCTTGTGTATAGCGTGGGTTATAAGGCATAGTGGGTGTAGTGCAAGATAGATTCATGGGCACCAGACATTTCCTGAATGCAAAGAGATTTTATTTCTCTTGAACAGAACTTTGGGAGAAAAGGTTTAGGGCCAAGACACCCTTATGTAGTTACAATGTTACTTGGCAGATTCCGAGACTTCTATAGGTAGACAGCCATGCAGGGAAAGACATCCAGCAAGACACTACATCTGCATGTGTAGGAATGCTGTCTCCTATGGCAACAGTCTTAGAACAGTTCCTCGCACAAATTGTATTGAACTCCTTTACTCTTATATAGTCACTTATTGTAGGTTCTCAACCCACTGAGCTCCCAGTCTCTCTCACTAGACTTGCTGATTCACTGCCACCAAATCTTTTGAGCTCACGCTGGTATCTCCCTCAAGCGCCACCTGTCGCTTGTCTGCTGGGTCCCTAGCTTGGCACTCCAGATACTTCACAAGCTTCACCCCACTGGCCTGCTCGATCCCTGGCTTGACACACAAGGCTGTTCTGCAAGCTTCACCTCTGCTGGCTGGGTCCCTGGCTTGACACCTGCTGAAGTTTCCCAATTCTTCACTGTCCCTGGTCTGTGCGAATACTGGTCCTGTACTTGCTTCAGCTACTCACTGCGGTCCCAGGTAATAAGGTGGATGGTGCCTTATTGGCGACAGTTTCCCCTCTACCTCCAACCATGACAGGTTCTCCGGCCAGCAAAACCGTCACTTCTGGTTGGACTGCAAGCGGCAATCCCAACCCTGTGCTGCTCTCTTGCTTCTGGATAGGCCCTCCGACAGCCTAGCAGCCAGATGTGCCCGGGATAGGCCCAATCTCTGACCTAGCAGCCCGAGCAGTGCAACACACATCCACCCAGACAGCCATCCAGGTGGCACAGAACACCGATCACCTGACTCCACCCAAATATATAGGTTCTCCCAGCAGGCCAAGGGATTTGAGAAATCCCCTGCCCATTGGCTGAGATACCCCATACACTCCTAATCTGTCCTTGCTTTGCCCTTGTCTTATCTAATGTCACCAGGTACCCAGCCACCTAGTGGCAGAAGAGAGTAGTGCAGCAATTCCAGACTTGGGGTGAACCCAAATGATCCCTAAAAATGAGCCAAGGTAACTATACTTGGCAGGTAAATTTAGGAGCAACCTGCCTAAAAATCTGGATGCTACATACACACACCACTCTAGACAGGAAACCGGAAAACAAGGACAGGCACAGGGAGAACATGCAGACTCCAGGGAGGTAGTGCCGTGGTTGGGATTCAGACCAACAACCACCAGTCATCCACCCCCCCCCCCCCCGGTCAGTTCAAAGTTTACCCCCCGGTCAGATTGTCACCAACATCCCCTCGCCCAACTGCCCCCCTGGTCGGTCCGGTCACTTTGCTTAACTTTCCAGCGCTTCTCACGGATTAGTCCAATTTGATAATGGTGTGCACATGCCAAGGTAGCGCAGCTGTTAGTTTCTCTATTTTCTCTATCTGTAATGCCGAACTATTGTCACACAATCTGTGCAGAGCCAGCCAGCCGACTATTTTCTGCTCCATTGGTGTGTCCTGCTGTCCTCCCTGAAGCTGATTGGATCTGGTCATCCGGGATAGACAGATGGCTGATTGGCTGGGGGAGGAAGCCAGAGGCCGATTCGCTGGGTTTGCAGCAGGTAGAGAGACCTGTTGGTCTGGCGCCTTGCACAGTACATGGCTACAGAGATGGTGTGGGCTTGTGGGACGGTGCCGCAGGCTGGGTGGGCGGTACCCCTTGTGGACCGGTCGCCACTACCAACGAACCTAGTGCTGCTAACTAGAAGTGCTAACCACTTAGCCACAGTGTTATTTCCACTTTCTTGCTGTTAGGAGTGCATGGCTAACGATGATACCATAAAGAAACCTCAAACGTTTAATTTCATTTTGGGCTGATAATACAAAAATGTGCAAAAATAGACATAGCACACCTGTAATGACCTCATAAAAATGTTGAGTTCTATGGGTTGAGCTCTTTTTCCTCTTTAAGGTTTTTATCGCTGTCTGTGTCCCCACTGGAGAGGACCACCCTCACTATTCATCCTGGTGAATATTGTCTGAGGAATAGTAAGCGATAAAGTGATAGGAAATTTTTGAGAACAGAGATCAGGGGAAAATGTGTGATAGGACCTTGTTGTCGGAATTTCCGACTGTGTGTGGGCTCCATCACACATTTTCCATCGGATTTTCAGACACGCAAAGTTTGAGAGCAGGCTATACATTTTTTTTGTTGTTGTCGGAATTTCCAATCGTGTGTACACAAATCTGACGCACAAAGTGCCACGCATGCTCAGAATAAATAAAGAGATGAAAGCTATTGGCTACTGCCCCGTTTATAGTCCTGACGTACGTGTTTTACGTCACAACGTTCAGAATGATCGGATTTTCAGACAAATTTGTGTGACCGTTTGTATGCAAGACAAGTTTGAGCCAACATCCATCGGAAAAAATCCTAGGATTTTGTTGTCGGAATGTCCGATCAATGTCCGACTGTGTGTACGGGGCATAAGAGGGGACATCCCCACACTTTAGAGAGATCTACTCCTAAGCTGGCCTAGACATACACTAGTAGAACTTTGCTAGAAAATCTTCATTTTAGGAATGTTTATTCATTTTTCTGTTCGTTAGGATAGTCAAATCGATATTCGTTTTCTACTGCAGTGATGGGAAAATTTGAAAGAGCAGGGCTGAAACTTTTTCTCAAATGAATTTCTAACAATGAATGTGTTTTTTGTTTAGAAAAATCCATTCACTCTAAAATGTTAAAAGATAATGGAAGTATTGATAAGAACATTTGTTTGAAAATCTACTACTGTATGGACAACTTTTTTTTTTAATTGGGAAATCCAACTTTATTAAACTTAAATTCACAGGTACATAACAGGCATTTGCCATGTACAGAGGTTAGAGAATAGCTATACATCTTGCACATTGAAAATTTTAACATTCCGTTTCTTATTAGTTTGACAAATGCGAGAGAGCCATTGGCAAGCTTGGTATCACTTTCTTAATCCGCACTCATTTATATTTCTTTTATTTTACAGCCTTTGCATCCCCCCTCCCCCTCCCCCAAGCTCGGTATACTGTTTTATGTATATTAGTGTTAAGTCTCTAAGTACAGGTCTCACCGTCTTCCAGCCATCTATCCCATACCTTCGAGTACTTTTGTGTGCATCCTCTATGTGTGTATATCAACTTTTTGTATGGTAGTGTATTGTTTATATCTCTTTTCCAGGACGACATTGCAGGGGGCAGAGTCTGCATCCAGGTTTTAGCTATGACTTTCCTGGCTGCAAATAGGGTTTCATAGATAAAGGTAGCATGGAACTTATCTATACCTGCATCGGGTAATAGCCCCAGCACACATAATCTTGGGTCCAGTGCCACAGGGGAGCCCATTTTATCATGTAAGAATTTTATCACTTGTTCCCAATATATTCGTAGACATGGGCATTCCCAAATCAAGTGGTAAAAGGTACCCGGCCCGTATGTGCACATGGGGCATGTTGAGCTCCGTGACGGCTTGTATTTAGCTATCCTTTCGGGTGTCAAGTATGCTTGGTGGACAATATATAGCTGTGTCAATCTGTCTGAGAGTTTGGGTGATGCCTGTTTAACATTATCTAGTATTTCGTCCCAGTCGGAGTCACTGATATCTCCCACATCCTTTTCCCAACCCGATTTAGCCTTTTGAATTACTGTATCCACTCGGGGAAGTCGGATAGTGTAATACAAATTTGAAATCAGTTTTTGAGGTTCAGGACCCATAATTATTTCTAATACCTGAGGGTGAGTAATAGCGTTAGCGACGTCCCTAAGTTGGAAGCGCAGAGCATGGCGAAGCTGCAAGTATTTGAATAACAGATGGTGCGGTATCGAGTATTCATCTTTGAGGGATTGAAAAGTCTTGAGCCGTGTATCAGTCAAGACCTGGTGAAGGTATATTATTCCATACCTAGCCCATATGTGCGGATCTGGGAGATTTTTAAGTTCTGGCAAGTGGTTGTTTAGCCAAAGGGGGGTGTGGGAGTGTATATGCCCCAGTTTAAGCCTCTTTAAGGCTGCGCCCCATATTTTCTGGTGATGTGTTAGCATGCCCTCGTTGTATCGGGGGAGTCTTTTACCCGTTAGTCCCCCTCGAAAAATAGCTTGCAGGGGGGATGATAGAGGACTTTTGGGGTCATCGCATATTAACATTTTGTATCGCTGCATTTCATTCTTATTGAAGTAATACATGTGAGATAATTGGGCGGCTATGTAGTATTCCTGTAGGTCAGGCAATGCCATCCCTCCCATGGCAGTGGGGTTTTTAAGAATATGCCAGGCCAGTTTATGTCTTCCGTGTCCCCATACGAATGAGTTAAGGATGGCCTCCATCTTTTTAAAGAACTTAAGGGGGATGTATAATGGTGCGTGCCAGACCATATATAAAATTTTTTTGGTAGTAAAATCATTTTGATGATGTTTATTCGACCCGTTACCCCTAAGGGTAATCTGGACCAGGCCTGCGTTTTGGTTTTTATCAGTTGGAACAGTGGCTCTACATTATTTGTGATGTAGTCTCCCAACTCCCGCGTGACCTTCACCCCAAGATATTTGATAGTATTTACTCTGGCTAGGGGCAGTTCTGGGTAAGTGATCGGAGGAGGGAAATGGTCTATGGGGAGAATTTGGGATTTATCCCAATTTATGCGCAGTCCTGAGAAGCTTCCCATTTGTTCTATGATCCTCAACGCTGTCTGCAGCGATGGGCCTTGGTCTGCCAAGTATAGAATAGTGTCGTCCGCGTATAATCCTATTTTTTCCGGTGTAATTGTCGACACGTAGACCCACTATCTCAGTTTCCGCTCGTATGGCAATTGCCAATGGCTCTGCCGCCACTGTATGGACAACTTTACTTGTTGATGTGTAATTTGGACTGGAAGTGAAGGAAAATCTCCCCAGCGGAACACAGTCAGCAAAAAAGAAAAAAATGGCAGGGGTCTTAAGTACACTTACTGCATCTAAGTTTAAAATAAACTGGCTTAAAATGGCACTATGGGCAAAATAAAAAACATAATAATTTATGATGAAGTTTATCCCTATCATAACACATGTTGATCCTGATCCTGACAGTAATTCTGTTATTTTTCAACTTCCTTTAACAGACCAAGCTGTCCAGCAAAATTGGCAGTTAGGGGGGGTCGAGGCAAACCATTTACCACAGACAGGGGTGGTTACGATGATCAACTTTTATTCATTTAGTTAAATTCTTTATCTCAAAAGCAAAAAAAAGAAAAATGTAGTCCATCTGAATTTACTCGTCCATCAAACACTACCTTACACAAAGGGTAGCAATACTGCTGTCCAAGGGTGACTCTATTGCCCTTCCATAGATACAGAGTTATATCAAGAAGTTGGAGGTGATATATATCTGCTATTGAATGGCCAACATCCCTCTATTCAATGAGAATACGGTTTTCCCCTCGGGGTGGGACTTTAAAGGCACAGATTGTGAATCAATGATTAAAATTTCAAGTTTAATAGTATCAAAAAGTAATAGTAACATACAAAAATATGTATAAAAACATTGAAATACTAAACCAGCATAGACTATGCAACATCAATACAATTGAAAATTATGAAACACAATTGATGTAAGCAATGGATACTGATTGCATTCACAATGGAATTGCGAATGCAATCAGTATCTATTGCTTACATAAATGGAATTGCGAATGGAATCAGTATTCATTGCTTACATTAAAAAACCTGAAAGATAAAGGCATAAAAGGCATAAAATCATAATGATAAAGGCATAATGAGCTGGTATGCATAACATACCAGCTCATTATAAATGACTTACCTGAGATCGAAGCCCCCGCAGTGGTCCTCTTTCACCGCTCCGGTGGCCGACATCTCCTCAGGGACTTACTTCTGGGTATTGCGGCTCCGGCGCTATGATTGGCTGGAGCCGCGATGACGTCACTCCCGCGCATGCACGTGTGAGCCACCGGGAGCTGCACAGTACAACTGAAGCAACGGCATGTACGTGCCATTGCTTCAGTTGGCTTAAATGCGCATGCGCCGATGACGTCGGCACATGCAAATACAGGGATATCTCCTAAACCATGCAGGTTTAGGAGATATCCAGTGCAGCTACAGGTAAGCCTAAATATAGGCTTGCCTGTAGTTTAAAGTGGTTGTAAAGGGTTTACAACCACTTTAAAGTTCATGTGCGTGTAAAGGCAGGTGTCCCAATACTTTTGGTAATATAGTGTATTTTAAAGTGTATCTAAACCTAAGAATAAAAATGTAATATATTTCATCATATCAGTCCTCAGATGTGGCAGTTGCATTTGTTTTCTTTTCTCAGGCTTTACTTTTTACTTCTTCAACTGGTGATCCTGCGAGCAACACACTTCCTGTCCTAGGGTGACAACGTTCTCTCTCTACACCGTATCACCGTATCCAAGACAGAAAGTGTGCTGGCACTACAGAACCCCCCCTCCCCTTTTCTCCATAGTGCACTGGACAGCACTGGATGTCTGGAAGGGTTACACGTACATTTTGGCACTTAATGAACAGATATAACAGGATGCTATCAATGGTTTGTTTAACAGACCAAAACAGGAAGGTTTCCATAAACTCTAAGGTTAGCCCTATATCACGTACAGATATCGCCTGCTGATCTACACAGCAGATGTTCCAGGATCAATAAATATCAAACCTGCAGCCTTGTGGATGACATCAGACAGGATAATCTCAAAGGATACTCTCACCTTATCTTGCTTATTGCAGCACTATGTAAAATTAATAAAAATCCTGCGGAGTAAGGAGTGAAAATGACCTTGGGTCACCTTATTAAATGACAAACAGGTGTGTCCGTCATTCAAAAATTTATATCTGTGAAATGGTAATTCTGCATCAGTTTTATCATGTGCAGGGTGCTAAGAACATCTCAATAGCTTTAAATCCTGTAAGCCATTACTTCTTTTATAGACTATTAAGAAGTTTATTGTCCAAGTGGAGAAGCAAGTCCTATGGAAATACACTGTACCCTCTGGCCATGTGGAAGTAATAATACCTGAAGTGTAATGGCAAAGTCACAGAGCTCCCTCTTGTGGAGAATGTTGAAATAGCCCTAAAAGGGAACCCCAGGAAAAAAAAAATCCATATTAATATATAACGCTAACATTCTGAGATGAGAGAAGGGAACACAAGACAAAGGGCTCACTCATTTACACATATCACAAAAACATTAATGCTCAAAAATAATTTGTTAAACCCACATTTGCATTTTTCACCACTTCTATTCCTTTATTATGCATTTCCAAAATAGCAAGTGCAGACATATTGAGCAGCCTTTCTCAACCTTTTTACCCCAGATGAAGCCTGAAATGATTTTCAGGTCTTGCGGAACCCCCGCTTAAGCCAATTTATTGGTGATCAGTAGGAGGAATGGTCCCTACATTTGTGGTCGATGTGAAGAATGCCCCTTACATTGGTGGTCAGAATGGTCCTTACATTGGTGATCAGTGTGAGGAATGCTCTCTTTATTTCTGGGCAAGTGTGAAGAATTCTCCTTTCATTAGTGATCAGTGGGAAGAATCCCTTACATTGGTGATCCGTGGGAAGAATACCCCTTACATTGGTGGTCAGTGGGAAGAATGCCCCTTACATTGGTGGTCAGTGGGAAGAATGTTCCTTACATTGGTGGTCAGTGGGAAGAATGTCCTTTACATTGGTGGTCAGTGGGAAGAATGCTCCTTACATTGGTGGTTAGTGGGAAGAATGTCCTTTACATTGGTGGTCAGTGGGAAGAATGCTCCTTACATTGGTGGTTAGTGGGAAGAATGCTCCTTAGATTAGTGGTCAGTGTGAGGAATGCTCTCTATATTGCTGGGCAGTGTGGAGAATGCTCCTTACATTGGTGATCAGTAGGAAGAACTCTCCTTACATTGGTGATCAGTAGGAAGAACTCTCCTTACATTGGTGATAATTGGTGATCATTAGGAAGAACTCTCCTTACATTGGTGATTAGTACGAAGAATGCTCCTTACATTGTGATCAGTAGGGAGATCACCCCCTTACATTGGTGGTCAGAAAGCATCCCTAGGCTCGCTATACACACTACTATTTGATCCTTTGGGTATACCGACAAGTATTTAGGGCAGGTATTATTAGAATTTAGTGGTCACCTTGGCTGGATACAGATTAATTGGATAGATTAGGTAGATCCTCATATTGCATTTTGGTAAATCTAAAGCTCAATGTGTGGAGATTGTCCATCAAATTGGAGGTCAATCAATCACAGTTCAATGAACCTCTGACAACCTCTGGAGGAACCCTTAGGTTCAGCGTTACACTGGTTGATAATAGCTGTTTTAGAGGGTTGGGTGAAACATTTAGTTTAATAAAACACCTATGGTAGTTATATAGTACATTTTGTTATAGAGGTCTGTATATCATACTAAATAGAGGGACAATTGAGGAGGAAAGAGAGGCAGAGGTATTTAGTTCCAGAAGCGAGACAGTCCATCCAAATGAGGGACACTTGGCATCTATGTTACTATACATGCAATTTTAAAGCAAAACTAAACCCATTGATTTAATGTGTTGCAAAAAAATGTGTTGCGCTATCCCATAATATATAAGTCAAATATAATAAAGTGCATAAACAGTTCACACCATAATTCATAAACAAATAAATAAGTAAATCAAAAATCCACAATTCATAAAAAGTGCACTCAAATAGTAAAAGAATGAATGAATAAATAAATGAATAAATAAATAAATAAATAAATAAATGCTCCCAAAGTTCATAAAGTTCATGAAAAGTGAAAGGTCAGTCACAGTAAAAGGTGCTCTATATGTGCATCAGAAGATAACTCGAAAATGCTTGTGCTTCCAGTAATCACCAATATGTGCACCACCAAGAGGGATATCAAAGCCTCTTACCAGAATTTAGGACCTCTAAAAGGTCTAACAGCGCTTAAGGGAGAGAACTCTCATTGGATGGATGGGTCACAGCTCAGTTCCGATCTGGGATCAGCCAGCGTGCCAGGTAGCCACAATTTTCTCCACTCAGTACTCCTTAGGCCACCATCACTCACTAGCTAAGGGACAGTATATTCACAAAATGGATCAATCCTGGTCTAATGGGCCTTGATTTCAGCTGCAACATTCAGTTAGTAGGGTCAGAATTTGGAATAAACAACATGAAAGCATGGATCCATCCTGCCTTGCATCAATGGTTCAGGCTGGTGGTGGTGGTGTAATGGTTTAGGGGATATTTTCTTGACACACTTTGGGTAACTTAGTACCAACTGGGCATCGTACCTGAGTATTGTTGCTGACCATGTCCATTCTTTTATGACTACAATATACCCTTCTTCTGATGGCTACTTCCAGCAGGATAATGCACCATGTCACAAAGCCCAAAACATCCCAAACTGGTTTCTTGAACATGACAATGAGGTCTCTGTACTCCAATGACCCCCACAGTCACCAGATCTCAACACAATAGAACACTATTGGGATGTGGTGGAACGGGATATTCGCATCTTGGATGTGCAGCCGACAAATCTGCAGCAACTGCGTGATCTTATCAGGTCAATATGGACCAAAGTCTCTGAGGAATGTTTCCAACACCTTGTTGAACCTATGCCGCGAAGAATTAAGGCAAAAGAGGGTCCAATCCGGTACTAGCAAGGTGTACCTAATAAAGTGTCCGGTGACTGTATACAGTTCATGCCTGCCATGTACTGTATATATTTACTCTAAACATGGTGTTCTGTTGCGCTGTGTTTCCTAAACATTCAGATGAATGGGCTGCCTTAAAGTGAAAGTAAAGCCTGCCATCCTTACCTCTGCTTTAACCATTCCAACACCTGACTTCTTCGGGGAGCCGGTCTTCGGCCATCCTGATTGGTTGGTGTGGGATGACATCACTCTCACGCATTTGCATGAGTACAATTATCCTGGCACACAGGCACTGTAGAGTCCAAGCTAATCAAAAGTTTTCCACTTACAGTATTTGATTCTTCCCCTAAGTTCAGTGATGCTGTTGTTTCTGCCTGCTGCCTGTAGGTGTCACTGATACCCCTGACAATGGAGTGAGAGGTCACAGGAGTAATGGGTTATAAAAATTCATGTTCTATCCAGCCAACCACTAAGAAGTTTATTGTTAGTGCTGCATGTCGGGGGAGGACATATATATTTGGAAGCTGACCTTGTGAGCTCTCTTCCCCCCTTGTTTCAGTCCGGGGAGTGTGTGTTTGTGATGCAGTTAAGCCTGTGGCCTAGAAGGCTGTTGCATGTTTCAGTTACAAAGCCGGAGAGCATGTTATAGAAGTCTGCCTGTCCAGGGTGGTCCTACTCCTGAAGGTCCTGAGTACAGGGAGCCTTGCAGAGGTCAGGTGTCTGTGAGGAGGAAGGTGATGCCTAGGATAGGTTCAAAGAGGTGACCTTACCACTGGAGATCCTGAGGACAAGGAGCTTCATAGAAGTCAGTAGACATGGGCAATTAGTTTAGTTCAAAATTTGATTTCAGACGAAATTTGGCATATTCATTCGTTCGGAAACATCCGAATGAACGAAAGACTCTTTTGACGAATGCATACGAAACACATTTTCAGAAAGAATGAAAATCCAAAAATTCTAAATCAGAAAGAGCGAAAATCGGAAAATAAGAATGAAAATCAGAAAATTCGAAATAACGAAAAACGATTCAACCTACGAGTTTAACAAATCAATGACATTTGGATAATTTCATTTTTTGTTTTTTCTATAATATTAACTATTATAGATTTTAAATTATTATTATTAATATTATTATTATTTATTAATAATAATAAATAATAATTAAATAATAATAATAATAAAACTATAATAAACTATAAACTATTAAATTACAGGTATTGGAATTTCCTTTCAAATTTGCCTAACTGTTAATGAACATAACGAATATGAATGTATCTGAATTTCCGAACTATCCGAAGTAATGAATACCGCATCTAAACAAATGGAACGGAACAAATACGAATGCATCCAAATTTACGAATTATCCAAAGTAACGAATACCGCATCTGAACGAATGAAACAGAGCGAATACAAATGCATCCACATTTTCAAATTATTCAAAGTAATGAATACCTCATCTAAACGCATGGAACGGAACGAAAAGTAATGCATCCGAATTTACGAATTATCCAAAAGTAACGAATACCGCATGTAAACGAATGGAATGGAACGAATATGAAGGCATTCCGAAGTTATGAATGATCCAAAGTAACGAATGCCAATCATAACGAATGAGCGGATAAACGAAAAAGCAAACAAAAAAATGAAACGAAAAAATATATATATATATATTTTTCGGTCTTGCACATGTCTAGAAGACAGGTGTCTGGAAGGAAGAAGGGGATGCCTGGGATGGAGTACCAGAGGTGACCCTGCTACTGGAGATTCTGCAGACAAGGACCCTGATAGAGGACAGGTGTCTGTGAGGAGGAAGGTGATGCCTAGGATGGATTAAAAGAAGTGACCCTGGAGATCCTGGGGACAAGGAGCCTCATTAAAGACAGGTGTCTGGAAGGAAGAGATGATGCCTGGGATGGAATTGCCCCTACCACTGCAGATCTTGGGGAAATGGAGCCTCAACAGGTGTCTGGAATGTGAAAGGCGATGGATGTACCAGAGGGGACCCTGAAATCGTAGATCCTGGGGACAAGGAACGCACAGATAGGCTTTCAGGCTTTTCTGAAGGATCACTAAATCTTCTGCTACTTATAGAGGATACAGGATGCTAGTTTTTTGCTTACACCTTTTTTTGGCTGTACTGAACAGCAAAAGTGGGGTCTGCAACACAGTTTGGGTGTCTGAAATCCCTACTCATCTCTCCCTAATGCCCTGCACACATGTTCGGACATTGATCGGACATTCCGACAACAAAATTCATGGATTTTTTCAGACGGGGCAGTAGCCAATCGCTTTAGTCTCTTAATTTATTCTGAGCATGCATGGCACTTTGTGCGTCGGATTTGTGTACACACGATCGGAATTTAACCGGTTGGATTTTGTTGTCGGAAAATTTTATAGCCTGCTGTCAAACATTGTGTGTCGGAAATTCCGCTGGAAAAAGTCCGATGGAGCCCACACACGATCGGAATTTCCGACAACACAATCCGATCGCACTTTTTCCGTCGGAAAATCTGACCGTGTGTACAGGGCATAAGAGTTGCCCATTGAGAAATAAAATCTATTAAAAGTCATTTAAGCAACTGGTACCCATTGTTACCCATCCACCATTTTTCAGCCAAGGACTGGAAGTAAATATTAGCCAATCCTATCTTTGGAGGTTCCTCATATGCCTCTCGGAGGGAAGGGGGATGCCCTGCCATTCTAGACTATGGCTCTGTGTTACTATTGATGCACACAGTGTAGGGAGGTAAAACTCTAGTCCTGACATGCAAGGGTGGATTCACAGGATGCTGCAAGAGAAAAGAGCCACCATGAAACAGTAAACCTGGGCAGCAGTCATGGCACCAGCTCAAACTTAAACATAGGCGATAAGGTAAAAAAAAGAAGCTGCATAATCAGTAATTGATTAAATTAGCTGCTGAAAGAACCTAAAAATGAGGGGTAAAAATCATAATAATTTTATCTTTTACACTTATATATACCATACTCTTTACACAGTATATACAGTATACATTATACATAACTATTTTAATTTAAAATATAACAATCTACATTTCTTACATACATTTTAAACTCTAATGCCTTTACACATTTTAGAAGTTTAGGAGGCCATTTAAAATATTAGAGACTATCTCGTAAGTAATATTTCAATAGCAATCCCAGTGCCAATCTAAAGTGCTACTATTGTTGGGAACACGATCATGACCCATACGCCTGCCTTTTAAAAGCCACAAAATGAGTGTTGGCTGCTGCCTCCGCTA
Source organism: Lithobates clamitans (assembly GCA_037952925.1). Classification (NCBI taxonomy): domain Eukaryota; kingdom Metazoa; phylum Chordata; class Amphibia; order Anura; family Ranidae; genus Lithobates; species Lithobates clamitans. Next base: position 3,499,894 of record JBBGZY010000099.1, on the reverse strand, counting down.
CATTCCCAGGAACACAACATGGCCGCACTCTTGCTTTTCTTGGACGCCACAACAGGGCTCCCAGTCTCTTAGCTGTGGGTACAGCGAGAACAGAACCTGCCATCTGCAGCTGTGCAGTCCCTTCACGAGCTACTGGAGGCTTTTACCTTCTGTGCTTACAGTAATATCCAGCACAAAAACACAAGTCTGGGGAAATATTAGCACTCACGACGTCAGCCTCATTACTAATGGTATGCGTTGTGCATATTAACAAGACGTTTAGATATTATGCTTGGATGGGCTCCTTTGCTTGTGTTAGCCTAATGCCTTCCATCGCTGTAGAGCCGCTCATTTTCCACCATGTCTAATAACCCCGTCTTTGGACGTAACTAAAATGTCAAGGCTGTTGGGGTAACACTTCGGCATGCCAGTAAACAGTTGACATTTTACAACCCAAAATCCTCTCTGATGCTGCAGTAGACCAGCCAGAAGGCGCACACAGAACCCCCTTGTATAGAGAAGATGTAATGTTCTAATGCTGCCACTGCCATCTCACCTGCGTGCTTAATCCTAGATATTTACGGAGTGAAAATAACTAGGAAGATTATTAAACAGCTCAAATGTCCATTAAATTAAGAGAAAACATTTAGTTGTGTTAGAATAGGCAAAACCTGCCTAAAAAAATAATGTTAAATGAAGAAAATCAGCCATTTCCAGTCTTAGAACGCTGTAAAAAACACAAAACGATACCATCATATAACTTAGGTGTGAATAATATGTATCCCGTAATTAATAAGTGACACGGCCGTAACCAGACTTATTAAAGTTACAAGTCTGCATATTTAAATTCCCAACCTGTCAAAAACTTACAGTATCATTTTTTCCAAAAAAGCTCTACAATGTATCATTAAAGCGGAGCTCCAGCCCCCCCTCCCCCAACAAAAAATTAAAAGTCAGCAGCTACAAATACTGTAGCTGCTGACTTTTACTATTAGAACACTTACCTGTCCAGGGATCTTGCAGTATCCTCGCCCAAGCTGATTCTTGAATGGCTCTCAGGTGCTGACGCATCCATCTTGGGTAAGGGAATCGGGCAGTGGAGTCTTGTGGCTTCACAGCCGGTTTCCTACTGCGCATGTGCGAATTGTGCCGCACTTTCTCAATGGGCCGGTTGCGGTGAGGGCTGAACTTCTGGCTGAGTTCGCCGCGGCAAACTCAGCAGGAAGTGGAAGCAGATACCTGCCAAAACCAGGTAAACAAGGTGCCAAATGTGGCACTGGAGCGCGGGGGGGGAGCCGACAAGAGGAGTTTTCCCCTTTTGGGCGGAGCTCTGCTTTAAAAAGCAATGCTTAACCACTTCACCCCCGGAAGGATTTACTCCCTTCCTGACCAGAGCACTTTATGCGATTCGGCACTGCGTCGCTTTAACTGACAATTGCGCGGTCGTGCGACATGGCTCCGAAACAAAATTGACGTCCTTTTTTTCCCGCAAATAGATTTTTCTTTTGGTGGTATTTGATCACCTCTGCGATTTTTATTTTTTGCGCTATAAACAAAATAAGAGCGACAATTTTGAAAAAAACACAATATTTTTTGCTATAATAAATATCCCCAAAAAATATATTAAAAAACATTTTTTTTCCTCAGTTTAGGCCGATATGTACTCTTCTACATATTTTTGGTAAAAAAAAATCACAATAAGCTTTTGTTGATTGGTTTGCGCAAAAGTTATAGCGTTTACAAAATAGAGGATAGTTTTATGGCATTTTTATTAATATGTTTTTTTTTACTAGTTTTGGTGGCGATCAGCGATTTTTATTGTGACTGCCACATTATGGCGGACACATCGGACATTTTTGACACATTTTTGGGACCATTGTCATTTATATAGCAATCAGTGCTATAAAAATGCATTGATTCCTGTGTAAATGACACTGGCAGTGAAGGGGTTAACCACTAGGGGGCGGGGAGGGGTTAAGTATGTCCTAGGGGAGTGATTTCTAACTGTCAGGGGGATGGGCTGTGTGTGTGACGTCACTGATCTCTGCTCCCGATGACAGGGAGCAGAGATCGAGTGACACTTATCACTAGGCAGAACGGGGAGATGCTGTTTACAACTGCATCCCCCCGTTCCTCCTCTCCGTGAGGCGATTGCGGGTATCCCCGCGGCGATCGAGTCCGTGGGACCCGTGACCCAACTCACGGAGATCGCGGCAGGTGCGCGCGCACACGGTGGCAAATTCAAAGTAACGTACGGGTACGTTACTTTACGCAGCCGTGCCATTCTGCCGACGTATATCTACAGGAGCCGGTCGGGAACCGGTTAAAGTAATATTAAAGTCAAGTTTTTTTTGACAGCAACCGATGGCTCCCCCTGCTGTCTCAGCCAATGAGAAAGGAAAGTCCCTGGAGAGCCGAGACCTTTGTGCACATTGCTGGACCGTGATGGGGCTCAGGTAAGTATTGGGGAGGGGGGGAGTGCACACAGAAAGTTTTTTTATCTTCATGTATGGAATGCATTAAGGTGAAAAAACATTGAGCCTTTAGAACCACTTCAAGCTGGCCGTACATGGTTGAGTTTTTTTAAAAGTTGAACTAAATCCCCCATTCACACGTTTGAGATGAATGGGGGAATTCTCTGCACCGCACAGTGAGAAGGTTCCCCCACTGTCAAAGTACACAGATTAGCATTGCAGCTGCTTTTATTCTGTAAGGCAGTTGAACAGAAGTTGATCGGCAGAACTCATATTCAACTGCAGTGGCCACACATGGATTGAAATCCGGCCGGTCCTTGCTGAACATGACCAATTTTGATCCATGTATGGCCACCCTAAAGCTCCAGTCTAGTGACTTTGTTTAGGATGATACCATCAGCCTTCTGCAAGAAGAAGGAAGCATTTCCTCAGTCTCCTCTTCTCCAGTGATCAGGTTGTAGATGCGTGGAAAGTCACAATAATAGTTTTGTTAGTGGAGAACCCACGAACACGTAACCTTTTAGCCAGTCTTGTTGTCAACTTCAGTTAATTTGGAACAGTTCCAGTGATGAGTCTGGCAATGAAGGTTGAAGGTTCTTTTAGGAAAATATGAGAGCACCCCAACAGGGAAGGTGGCCTGGGGTGCACTGCAACAGCTTTAAAACTGCAGCATGCTGCCATTTCAAGAAAACATTCAATGTTTCTGTATATAGCTTGTAATTATTACATATGCATGCAATAAACAAAAATGCGTTGCACTGTTACATAAATAGTGCATGATTTATCACAACATAATGAAACAAAATAAAAATAAAAAAAAATATCCAGAAATACCAAAAAAGTCCATAGAGTGATACAAAAATATAGTGTAATGTCCTCTAACTCTTATTCAGTGTGACATCCACTGCTCAGGAAGATAAGGGCAAGATATCTGCTTACCAGATCATTAGACCTATTAATATATATAATATATAATAGGTCAATATTCAGGTCTGTGAACTTTATTATCCCTCACACTAGGTGCAGGTTACGTCAGCCAATCCAATGGAACCCAATAATGGAAACCGCCAGAGATATGAGCCCTCAAGGTATCCACAGGAACCACTCATGCAGAGTATCAATGAGAGAAAGAAAAACTCATTGCGCAGCGTCCAGTTAAAATGAAAGAGTTTAATGAAAGATCTACATACAGCAGCAAAAAGTACAAAAGCAAAAAAATAATTACTGGTATTACTGGTCTATGTCTAGCTTTAAATATAGTGTTGGTGTAAAAAAAGTTATAAGAGCTGTGTTTCTAGTGATTATGAGAAACACATGGGGTGTACTGTATTTATAAAAATTTGCATAGCAATTCACCCAGTAAAGTCCATGTACATTTGTTGTGTGTGAATCGGGCAAAAAAAAAAAAAAAAATGTTATCAGGGTATTTCCTTTGCTGGTCAAATGCTTTTCTCGTATTTAAAATGGAAAATACCATATTTGGCCACAAGATGGTGCTAAGTGTCATTAAGAACTCCCTATGATATTTATCACCATCTGGCGGCCAAATGCAGTATTTTCCATTTTCCTATTTTTTTTATACTTGCAGAAGTGCCACGCATTTTAAAAAAAAATAAAAACACTCCTAGCAGTGGATGACTATTGAGGCTTTTTTCTACCTCTGCCTGTCTATGGGCACAAGCCTACTGAGCCTATCTGTAAATCTATCTTCGCTCACACGTGTCTACAATTACATTAGGGCAGTGTAGTTACAAGTGGATAGGTGACCATAAAAATGCAGTTCCATCTGCTATATTCACATGATCCCTGGTTCCACCCCTTTGCAGACTCACTGTTCTGGTTCTTGGGCACTTCTCCACCAGGATGAACAACCCTCAGTGCCACTAAACCTACTTCCTGTGAGCCAGGTGCGCTTTGTGCACCGCATGGAAACGCGCTCTCTTCTGCAAATGCGCACGGGTGCCATTCATTTTCAATGGCACCCCCACTTATCTAGCAAACACTGGTGCGTTCATGGCCACCAAAACACATGGTGCTGCAGGGCCATGTGATTTTTAAAAAAATTGATAGAATGGGCCAACAAAAACCTCACCCACATCCCCTGCTAGGATCACCTCTTCTACGCTGAGCATTTTCTGATATTACTGGTCTATGTCCAGCTTTAAATATATAGTTTTGGTGAGAAGAAGCTTATAAGAGCTGTGTTTCTACTCATTATGAGATACACAGGGGGTGTATGTTTATAAAAATTTGCATAGCATGTACATTTATTCTGTATGACGCAAAAAAAAAAAAAGGTTATTAGGTTATTTCCTTTGCTGGTCAAAGTTTTTCACTGATTGACAATAGAAAGTACCACCTTTGGCCACTAGATGGAACTAAGTATCATAAGATATCCCTGTGATACTTAGCGCCATCTAGTGCTCAAATGCAGTATTTTCTGTTTTCTTTTTTTTCCACTTTTACTTGAAAAATTGTGTTGTTTACCTACCGTTGCTCCTACCAGTGGATGACTATTGAGGCTCCTCTTGACCTCTGCCCGTCTATGGGCACAAGCCTATTAAGCCTAATTGTAAATCTATCTTTGCTCACACTTGACTACAATTCTGCACACAATACATGTCTACAATGTTTTACATATTTTACAAAAGGCATGGCGGTGCAGTACCATGCGATTTGGTGTGGCATAATTTAAAAAATCATGCCTGCTTTTTTGTATTGCAGCACGTTTGGTGGACCATTGAAATGAGCGGGATGCCAAAAATGTGCCATGCAGGAACGCACAATAAAAATGCAGTCTTGGATACACCTTTTTTTGGGTGAACGCGCCCTAGTTTCAATGGGCTGCCCAATGTGCTGGAATTCAAAATGGCGAAGTAAAACAAACCACATGGTACAGCGGTACCATGTGTTTTGGTGGGCAGGAATGCACCGACATTTGCTAGATGTGTGGGAGCGCTGTTTGCGCGTCTGTGGAAGGCATCGAATTTCCATGCCGCGCGGGATACTGAGGACTTTCGCATGAATTCCCACACCACAATTGGTGTCAACAAGCCCCCACATCTTCAGGCAAGCTAGATACAATTGGCAATTACTTTTACATACTGTATATAAGATGTTGACTCATATTAAGATATTTACATATTTTTGTCTCAGAAGTTGCAACTAAAGCAAAAGTTTATCCGCAGCTTCCATGTCTGATGACGGTGGAGCCTTTCACCATGAATCATGCAGTCTCTACATAGAAGCACTCTATTTAATGCGAGGAAATGGGCAATGTGACATTATCATGCATTTTGTCCTTTTATGACACAAAATTGCCCTCTGATCAAAAGATGCTGTCACCGAATGTGCACAATGTAGGGAAATAACACCAAAAAATATGCCGGAGACAGAATCCGGTCTTACAAAAGTCTAATACAAAGTCATATCATTTTTTTGTTCTGATATGGTCCATTTCAAAGATCATTAAGAGAAACTAAAATTAGAGATTGTGCTGTCAAAGGTTACAGTTACAGAAAAAGAAACATTCCACTGGCTTGAATGTAGCCAAGAAATTGTATTAATGGAAGAGAGTTTGACATTAATTTGCTTAGTTTGCCCTCTGGTGGCCTTTGATGTGAACTGCAGAACAAGGGTCATGCACTAAACATTTATCTAAACTTAAAGGGGTTGTTTTTGTGTTTTTTCCCCTTAATGCATTCTATGCGTTAAGGGGAAAAAACACCTGGCAGTCACCGGCCCCCCCAGCCCCCAACATTTTACTTACCTGAGCCCCTTCATCTTCTTCAGTGGGGACGCGCTGTCTCTCTCTCCACAGGGTCCTGGCTTTGATTGGATAGATTGATAGCAGTGCAGCCATTGGCTCCCGCTGCTATCAATCAAATCCAATGACCCGGGTGTCGGGGGGGCGGGGCCGAGTAGTACATTCGGCTTCTATGGACGCTGAATGAATGACTTGGGAGCGTGCCCGCAAGATAACCCCCTCGTGGAGAGCGCTTCTCCTAGGGGTTTATCTAATGCGGGGAGGAGCCGCAAGAGCCGCCGGGTGACCCCAGAAGACGAGGTTCGGGGCCACTCTGTGCAAAATGAGATGCACAGTGGAGGTAAATATGACATGTTTGTTATTTAAAAACAAAAAAGCTTTAGTATCACTTTAAAGCACAAAAAAATAATATATTGCAGCTTAGCAGTTCTGAGCTGTGGTGGCTGCATTCGTTTTTTGTTTTTTTGAGGCTTTTCAGAACCTTTTAACAGGTGCAGAAAGTGTCTGTTGATCTTGCCAGAAATAGCATGTCCTTATCACTTCCCGTGAGCTGAACAGTAAGAACCTTATCAGTGTTGAGGAGAATGCTAGTCCTATCAGTCCGCAAAGTAATGGAGATAAACAAAGGCAGACACATTTAACCACTTCAATACCGGGCACTTTACCCCCTTCCTGCCCAGGCCAATTTTTAGCTATCAGCGCTGTCACACTTTGAGTGACAATTGTGCGGTTCTGCAACACTGTGCCCAAACAAAATTGTTATAATTTTGTTTCCACAAATAGAGCTTTCTGATGAGGTGGCACTGATGTGCACTGATGAGGTGGCACTAATGAGGCGGCACTGATAAGGTGGCACTGATGGGCACTGAGGATGAGGCACTAATAAGCAGCACTGATGGGCACTAATATGCAGCACTGATAGGCATTGATAGGCAGCACTGATGGACACTCAAAGGTGGCACTGATAGGCGGCACTGATGAGCACTGGTAGCCGGCTTTGATAGGCAGCACTGATGAGGAGGCACTGGCAGGCATTACTGATGGGCACTGATTGGCACCTCTAATGGGCACTGATTGGCAACCCTGATAGGTGGCACTGATGGGTGGCACTGATAAGCGGCACTGATGGGCACTGATAGGTGGCACTGATGGGCACTTAGAGGTGGCACTGATAGGCGGCACTGATGAGCAGTGGTAGCCGGCTTTGATAGGCAGCACTGATGAGGAGGCACTGGCAGGCATTACTGATGGGCACTGATTGGCACCTCTAATGGGCACTGATTGGCAACCCTGATAGGTGGCACTGATGGGTGGCACTGATAAGCGGCACTGATGGGCACTGATAGGTGGCACTGATGGGCACTTAGAGGTGGCACTGATAGGCGGCACTGATGAGCAGTGGTAGCCGGCTTTGATAGGCAGCACTGATGAGGAGGCACTGGCAGGCATTACTGATGGGCACTGATTGGCACCTCTAATGGGCACTGATTGGCAACCCTGGTGGTCATGGGTGGGCATACCTGGTGGTCCTGGGGGGGCATCCTTGGTGGGCACGGGTGGGCATCCCTGGTGGGCACGGGTGGGCATCCTGGGGGGGCTGCAATGATAATCAATTAGCGCTGACCCCCCCCCCTGTCAGGAGAGCAGCCAATCGGCTCTCCTCTACTCGCTACTATCAACGCAAGTGGAGGGAAAGCTGATACACGGCTCTTCCTGTTTGCATTGTGATCAGCTGTGATTGGACACAGCTGATCACATGGTAAAGAGTAGGAATGAGCTTGATGTTCGGGTCAAACATAAGTTCGACTCAAACATCGGGTGTTCGCAAACAAACATTATGGGGTGTTCGCATCAAATTCGAGCACCGCGGAACGGCCTATAATGCACTGCGAGATCTCAGTGCATTGCTGTATGAGGATTGGCCAAAGCATGCACCTGACCTGCCAATCACAGCACCCTCTGCTAAGAGAGCCATATTTGGCCAAAGGCAGGGTGTTTTTGGCCAATCATGGCTCAGGGGGACTAAGTCCACGCCCCACACTATATAAGGCTGCTTACACAACGGCCCTGTGTAGTGTTGTTGGTGTGGACAGAGAGATAGCTTGATTTAGATTAAGCAGGCAGGTTATTCAGTTAGTGGCAGTGTATTTGATACTGACTGTATATATATATACAGTCAGTCTAATATATATATATATATATATATATGTGTGTGTGTGTGTGTATATGTGTATATATATATATATACACTCTGCATTTAGCATAGAGGCAGTGTATTAATATATATATATATATATATATATATATATATATATATACAGTCTCTCTATATATACACGAGACTGTATGTATATATGCTCTGCATCCAGTGTAGCCTATATCTACAGTGCATTCTGGGGTGTACTGTTTCTAATACACTTCAGGCGGTGTAAACAGTATCTAATACAGTGTGTACAGTGTCTACTACACTTCTGGTGGTGTACACAGTATAAAATACAGTGCAGCCATTATACAGTTTCTAATACAGTGCAGGCGGTGTACACAGGATCTAATACAGTGTGTACAGTTTCTACTACACTTCTGGTGGTGTACACAGTATCTAATAGAGTGTAGTGTGGTGTTGCAAAACAAAATATACATCATGTCCGGAAGGCCACCAGGGAGAGGCAGACTCATACAGGCCACTAAAAGAGGGCAGGCAGCCACTGTGTCTACAGTCAACAGTGCTGGGCATGGACATGGTGCATCCTCTGCAGGTGGCCGTGGGGCACGCTGGTCCTTATTTTCTGCTGCTGGCCATGTTATTAAGCCAGAACATGCAGAAGAGTTGGTGGAGTGGATAACAAAGCCGTCCTCATCCTCCTCATCCTCTGTCACCCAAGCTCGGGGGAGTAGTTTGCCTTCCAACGCAGCTGTCAAAGTGGCCTATTCTTTCACCTTCTTGTCCACAGTCACTCCTTCCGTAGCCCCATCATCATGCACAGAGGAGTTGGTGTTGGTTCCCAGGTTGAGGAGTAACGTGAACCTAGAGAGAGGGGGTATCCAAGAAGGACAAGAAACTGGCAGTCATGTTCCCCCAGCTGCAGCATACTGCCAAGTTTGCTCCAGTGACGAGGAGGAAGGGGATGATGTGGTCACTGACTGCACTTGGCTGAGAGAAGAGAGAATGAGGAGGCACAACGCCACCCTATTGCATCACACCGCAGAGCTCCGCAGGTGCAGGGCACTGCTCACTCCCCACTGACTTTTAAAAGTTCCTTGGTGTGGACCTTTTTCGACATGTGTGCAGCAGAACGCATTGTTGCTGTTTGCAACCTATGTCTGAAGCAGATCAAGCATGGCCAGAACAGAAGCCGCTTGGGCACCACATGCTTGACCAGACATATGACGACCTGCCATGCAGTCCGTTGGCAACAGCACTTGAAAGACCCACATCAAAAAAAGGCAGACTTCTCCTTGCTCCTCATCTGGTATCTCCAACCCCACTATACCTCCAGTCCTCTCAAAAACCTGCACTGGGAGGAATGAAGGTATAGCAATCGGTGTCTATCGCAGTAAGCGGCATTGGAGGGCTACAAACAGATATAAAAAAAGCCTGGGGAATGCCCAGGAAAAAAATCCAAGCCTACTTACCACCAGCTCGCAGACAACCAAATTAACCTGTCTAACAGTATGCGTTAAAAACAGGGGTTTAGTCTGCACGCTATTTGCTGGGTGTCTGGTGTGCTCCTGTACCTTTAAGAAGGGATGGGCTGCCCTTCAGTCCACCTGCTCTCATTTATCCATCAGAATGCATGTGCCTCCACTCTGGGGACACTCATATTTTAGTGTTAGGACCACAGATATCAGGGTGCCGTGACGAGGCTCTGTGGCTTACGCATGCGTTTGCAAATGCGTGCGGACTAAACCCCTGTTTTTAACGCATACTGTTAGACAGGTTAATTTGGTTGTCTGCGAGCTGGTGGTAAGTAGGCTTGGAATTTTTTCCTGGGCATTCCCCAGGCTTTGTTTATATCTGTTTGTAGCCCTCCAATGCCGCTTACTGCGATAGCCAGCTATAAATGAGGGTGGTGGCAAGTTTTTTGAGATCACGTTGGTGTGTGTATTGGTCCAGCAACGCACCAGCACCTTTGCAGCCATTGTGCTATTTGCTGGGTGTCTGGTGTGCTCCTGTACCTTTAAGAAGGGATGGGCTGCCCTTCAGTCCACCTGCTCTCATTTATCCATCAGAATACATGTGCCTCCACTGTGGGGACACTCATATTTTAGTGTTAGGACCACAGATATCAGGGTGCCGTGACGAGGCTCTGTGGCTTACGCATGCGTTTGCAAATGCGTGCGGACTAAACCCCTGTTTTTAACGCATACTGTTAGACAGGTTAATTTGTTTTTCTGCGAGCTGGTGGTAAGTAGGCTTGGAATTTTTTCCTGGGCATTCCCCAGGCTTTGTTTATAGCAATCGGTGTCCCAAGTACTTGCAGCCAATCTGCTAGCAGCACACCACCATCTGATTTTAGTAGGCAAATTTTTCTACCCCATTTGCTGAACCGTAAAAAGAAATTCGCTCCCAGCCATCCACATGCTCAGTGTCTAAATGCTAGCTTGGCCAATTTGCTAGCACTGCAACTGCTGCCTTTTCAGCTGGTAGAATCTGCCCCCTTTTGTGAATTTGTGGAATGTGCTGTACCTCAGTGGCAGGTTCCAAAATGACATTTCTTTTCATGGAAGGCCATTCCGGCTCTCTATCGGCATATGGAAGGCAATGTTTTGGCCTCTTTTGACAGGGCAGTCAGCAGTAAGGTGCATATTACCACTGACTCATGGTCCAGCAGGTATGGGCAGGGACGGTACCTTTCCTTCACGGCGCACTGGGTAACTCTGCTGGCAGCTGGGAAGGATGCAGAACAGGGTTCAGTGTTGTTGGAGCTTGTTCCGCCGCCATGCCTCCAAAATGCTAGTGGTGATTCTGCCACAGCTTTCTCCTTCACCCCCTCCTCTTCTTCTTCCTCTATGGCCTCTTCTGCAGATTTGTACTCTGAACCAGTGGTGCTCCGTAAGCGTTCAAGGGGCTATACAAGCAGTCAGGCTAAAAGATGCCATGCGGTGTTTGAGTTGGTCTGCCTAGGGGACAGGAGCCACACTGGGGCAGAGATTCTGTCAGCTCTGCAGGGGCAGGCTCAGAGATGGTTGACGCCACGCCAGCTTCAGCCAGAAATGGTTGCATGCGACAATGGCACCAACTTCCTCTCCGCCCTCCGACAGGGACACTTGACCCATGTTCCATGTTTGGCACATGTCCTGAATTTGGTGGTGCAGTGGTTCTTGAGCAGGTACCCAGGCTTACTGGATCTCCTGAGGCAGGCCAGAAGTCTGGTCATTTCCGCCAGTCCTACAATGCCAGTGCTCGGCTGGCTGACATTTAAACCTGCCCAAGAACTGCCTCATTTGTGACATGTCCACCAGGTGGAACTCAACGTTGGGAATGCTGTAGCGGGCTGCACACACAGCAGAGGGCCATCAATGAGTACCTGTGCGAGTATGGCACCAGGACAGGGTCAGGGGAGCTTGGTCTCTTTTCGCCACACCAGTGGCTACTGATCAAGGATGCATGCACTGTCCCGCCACCATTTGTGGAGGCCACAAGGATGGTGAGCAACGACAATGCATATATCAGTGACACTGTCCCTCTAGTCTTTCTGTTGGAGCACACGTTTCGTGGAATCATGGACAGGGAACTTGTGGCAGAACAGCGGGAGGATGAGGAGGACTTCCTTACCTCTCAAGGACCCCTTTATCCAGATAGCATTCCTGTGGGCCCGCCAAACACACAGAAAGAAGAGGAGGAGGAGGAGGATTTTGTCAGCATGAATGTAGAGGATAACACTCAACAGCAGTCTTCAAGGGATGGTTTTCAGTCCCCAGAAACCCAAGGAGTTCTACGTGGCTGGGAGGAGGTAGTTACGAATCATGTGATCCTTAGTGACCCAGAGGACTCAGAATCAAATGCCTCTGCAAACTTATGCTGCATGGCCTCCCTGATTCTGCAAAGTCTGCAAAAGGACCCTATGATTCATGGTATCAAGGAGAGGGATCATTACTGGCTGGCAACCCTTCTTGATCCCCATTACAAGGGTAAGGTTGCAGAACTCATCCTGCCTTTGCAGAGGAAGCAGAGGATGAAAAATCTTCAGAAGGCCTTGAAAAAAGGTTTGTGAAATGCATTTCTAGACCCTGGGAGGTTACAATTTCCTGGTGCTGGACAACGTGTTACTGAGGGTTTGTTCAGTCAGAGGAAGAGCAGTGGGGAAGGTGGCCAGCTGACCGAAGCCTTTAAACAATTTTTCATTCCTCAGCGCCAAGGTCTGATCGGTTCAAGCAACCATCGCCAGCGTTTGCATTACATGGTGCAGGAATATCTAGAGGCAAGAGCAGACTTGGAGACCTTTTCAACAGAGCATCTACTTGGTTAATGGGTCTTGAGTATGGACCACTGGCCAGAACTTGCTCAATATGCAATTAGGCTACTGGCCTGTCCTGCATCCAGTGTGCATTCTGAACGCACATTCAGTGCTGCTTGAGGGTTTGTAATGGATCAAAGAGTGCGCCTGTCCACAGACTCGGTTGATAGGCTCACATTCATAAAAATCAATCAGTCTTGGATCAGCAGCTATCAAGCACCTGATGGTGATTGATTTTGCTATGGATGTGGGATCCCTTGAAGACTGCCTATGCTGAGTGACTATCCTATTCCTCCTCAAACTTGATGATGCTAGCTTGCAACAATATTTTTGGTTTAGGGCACCACCACCACCACCTAAGGCCCAATTTTTCTGCCCATGTTTAACAGGGGCATGAATTTACAATTTTTGAGATAATATTTCACGACAGGGCCCATTCCTGCACCCAACAAGAGTATCTGTGAGGGGTTACAGTGTTGTGGCACCACCACCCAAGGCCCAATTGTTCTGCCCCTGTTTAACAGGGGTGTATTACAATTTTTTATATAATATTTCAACGCAGGGCCCATTCCTCTAGTCATCCCCTCTAGTCAGTCCCCTCCCCCTACAGTTAGAACACACAGTTAACCCCTTGATCGCACCCTAGTGTTAACCCCTTTCCTGACAGTGACATTTATACAGTATTCAGTGCATTTTTATAGCGCCGATCGCTGTATAGTTGTCAATCGTCCCAAAAATTAGTCAAAAGTGTCCGATGTGTCTGCCATAATGTCGTATTCACAATAAAAATGGCAGATCGCCACCATTATTAGTAAAAAAAAAAATAATAATAAAAATGCCATAAATCTATCCCTTATTTTGTAGACACTATAACTTTTGCACAAATCAATCAATATATGCTTATTGCTATTTTTATTACCAAAAATATGTAAGACAATATATATTGACCTTTTGTAAAAAAATTTGCTTTTAAAAAAAAAAAAATGGCGATATTTATTATAGCAAAAAGTACAAAATATTGTGTTTTTTTCAAAATTTTTCAAAATTGTTTTTATGTTCATAGCACAAAAAATAAAAACTGCAGAGATGATCAAATACCACCAAAAGAAAGCTCTATTTGTAGGAATAAAAGGACGTCAATTTTGTTTGGGTACAGTGTCGCACGACCGCGCAATTGTCAGTTAAAGCAACGCAGTGCCGAATCGCAAAAAATGCTCTGGTCATTGAGCAGCCAAATCTTCCAGGGCTGAAGTGGTTAACGGGCATGTTATTACAATTTTTGATATAGTGTTTCACAACAGGGCCTGTTTCAGCTCCCACCAAGAGTAACTGTGAGGGCTTACAGTGTTCTGATACCACCAACACCTAAGGCCCAATTTTCTGCAGCGTATATAGGGCAGGCCGTATAGTATATATACTGCTGTTCAGAGTATATAGTGCCTGGGAGACCGCCATGCCATTTTTTTTCAAAATTTGGGTGCAGGGTTCCCCTTAATATCTATACCAGACCCAAAGGGCCTGGTAATGGACTGGGGGGGAACCCATGCTGGGCACTTAAACCCCCTTAATAACCAGAACAATTTTCAGCTTTCGGTGCTCTCACACTTTGAATGACAATTACTCAGTCATGCAACACTGTACCCAAATGAAATTTTTGTCCTTTTTTTCACACAAATAGAGCTCTATTTTGGTGGTATTGAGGTGTGCGTTTATGAAGCAGTGATCAGCGGTGATCCCGAGGATCGCCGCTGATCACAGTCCATAAACAGTTTATGAAACAGTGATAATCGGGGGAGAACATGTTTGAACTTGTTCTCCCGCCGATTATCTCTACACACGGAGAATCCCCATGAATGACACAGTAACGGCCAGTTTATGAAGTAGTGATCTCACCGCTTCACTGGCGATCTGAGTCAGAATTCACACTCCCAGGTTCACCAGCTCAGAGGTGGTGAATCGGGGAGTGAAGAGGAAATCTGGGGGGATCTGAGGGGGAAGAAGGAAGTTTTTTAACTTCCTTATGCCTCGTTCAGACCCCCCAACACTGTAAGCATGTCCCCCTGTCATATTTATGTGTATACATATATATACATATATACATATAATGTGTATATGTATATATATATATATATCATGTGTGTGTATATACATGTATATATAATGTGTGTGTATATACATGTATATATAATGTGTGTGTGTATACATATGTATTTAATGTAGGGGGACTCGTTATTTTATTAACATTATTCCACGTGGTCTGTCAGTGTATTGAGCAGTGATAATTTATCACTGCTTAATAAACTGACATCTTTGTATTTCGGTGAATTTCTGGTGCTGTAATCTCGTAAAGTCTCACGAGATTCCAGTATCAGGGGCCGTTCTCCACTGTTTGAAGCATTTGTAGATCACTTCACTCCTCCAAAGGTGAAGCGATCTACACCGCTTCATAAACAGGCACACAGAGGATAAAGATCTTCACTGTGAATGCCGGAGAACGAAGCAGTGAATAGATTTCACTGCTTCATAAACGGACACCTGAATCACCGCTGGGTTCTTTGTTTTTTGCGCTATAAAAGAAAAAAGACAGAAAATTCTGTAAAAAATGCATTTCTCTTCGTTTCTGTTGTACAATTTTGCAGATTAGTAATTTTTTCTTCATATATTTTGGCCAAAATTTATACCGCTACATATCTTTGGTAAAAATAACCCAAATCGGTGTATATTATTTGGCCTTTGTGAAAGTTATAGAGTCCACAAGCTATGGTGCCAATCTCTGAAAATCACACCTGAAGTACTGACAGCCTATCTAATTTCTTGAGACCCTAACATGCCAGAAAAGTACAAATACCCCCCAAATGACCCCTTTTTGGAAAGAAGACATTCCAAGGTATTTAGAAAGATGCATGATGAGTTTTTTGAAGTTGTAATTTTTTCCCACAATTCTTTGCAAAATCAAGATTTTTTTTTTCTTTTTTTTTTTTTCACAAAATTGTCATATTAGCAGGTTATTTCTCACATACAGCAAAAGGATACAACAAATTACACCCCAAAACACATTCTGCTATTACTCCCGAGTACGGTGATACCACATGTGTGAGACTTTTACACAGCATGGCCACATACAGAGGCCCAACATGCAGGGAGCACCATCAGGCATTCTAGGAGCACCCAGGCGAATTCTGACATTTCTCTCCTACATGTAAAAATCATAATTTATTTGCTAGAAAATTACATAGAACCCCAAAATATTATATTATATATATATTTTTTTTTAGCAAAGACCCTAGAGAATACAATGGCGGTCGTTGCAACTTTTTATCTTGCACGGTATTTGCGCAGCAATTTTTCGAACGCGTTTTAAAAAAACAAAAAAAACTGTTTTGTGCTTTAAAACAAAACAAAACAGTAAAGTTAGCCCAATGTTTTTGCATAATGTGAAAGATGTAGTTATGCCGAGTAAAGAGATACCTAACATGTCCCCCTTCAAAATTGCACACGCTCGTGGAATGGTGCCAAACTTTGCTACTTAAAAATTCCCATAGGAGACGCTTTAAAATTGTTTACTGGTTACATGTTGTGAGTTACAGAGGAGGTCTAGGGCCAAAATTATTGCTCTTGCTCTACCGATCGCAGCGATACCTCACATGTGTGATTTGAACACCATTTTCACATGTGGGCGGGACTTACGTATGCGTTCGCTTCTGCATGCGAGCACATGGGGACACGGAGAAATTTTTTTTTTTTTTTTATTGTTCCTTTTACTTTATTTATTTTGGTTTGAGGCTTTTTTCCAATAAATAAGTTTTTTGATCACTTTTATTCCTATTACAAGAAATGTAAACATCCCCTGTAATAGGATTATGGCATGACAGGTCCTCTTTACGGTGAGATATGGGGTCAATAAGACCCCACATCTCACCTCTAGGCTGGGAAGCCTGAAATAAATAAATAAAAAAAAGATCCTGGCTTTGATCGTAGCGGTGAGTCGGTAGAAGCACCTGAGGGCGGCGGGAGGGGGGGACATCCCCTCTCGCCTCCCGTAAGAACGACCAAGCAGCGTAACGGCTGCTATGATCATTTTTATGGTGTAGGGAATCGCCAGCTGAAAACGCTGATAACTGAATGATACCTGTAGCTGCACCCATCATTCAGATATCTCCACACAAAGTCAAGCCACATACAGAGGCCCAGTACAGCCGAGTATGGCAGAGCATGGCTGAGTATAGCTGAGTATGGCTGGGTATGGCTGAGCATGGCAAAGTATGGCTGGGTATCACCGAGTATTGCAGAGTATGGCTGGGTATGGCGGGGTATTGCAGGGTATTGCAGAGTATTGCAGGGTATTGCAGAGTATTGCAGACTATTGTGGAGCATTGCAGAGTATTGCAGAGTATTGCAGAGTATTGCAGAGTATTGCGGGGCATTGCAGAGTATTGCAGACTATTACGGAGCATTGCAGAGTATTGCAGGGCATTGCAGAGTATTGCAGAGTATTGCGGGGCATTGCAGAGTATTGCGGGGTATTGCGGGGCATTGCAGAGTATTGCGGGGTATTGCGGGGCATTGCAGAGTATTGCAGAGTAGTGCTGGGTATTGCTGAGCATGGGGGGGGATGGCTGAGCATGGAGGGATGGATGGATGTGACTGCACATGTCACAGAGCAACGCTGTGGGCACTACACATCCAGCCCACAGCGCTGCTGCCATCCGATCTCTCCCCCTCTGTACCGATCGATAGAGAGGGGAGGGAGGAACCCGCATCATATCATGATGCCGGTTTGTTTACATGTGATCGCTCCGTCATTTGACGGAGCGATCACATGGTAAACGGCTGCGATCAGGGGAGCAGTTTTCTGGAATCACGTCATATGATGTGATCCCAGAGTTATCCAACCGCCCTGCAGCCATCATTTGGCTATGGGCCAGTTGGCAACTGGAAGTGGTTAAAGTCCAGGCTGTGTGACATGGCTCCTTCCATAGATACAGTGGAGGGGTGAGCGTAGCCACCCAAGTACAGTAAGTGTGTTATTTACAGTTATATTTCTCAACTCCAGTCCTCAAGCACCCCCAACAGGTCATGTTTTCAGGATTTCCCTCAGATGAAACGGCTGTGGTAATTACTAAGGCAGTGAAACTGATCAAATCACCTGTGCAAAATAATGGAGAGCCTGAAAACGTTTTCAGAATCACCAAGTGAAAATAAAAGGGAAAAAAAGCCTGAAAACAGAAAACGAATGCATCCATCACTTCTACGGATTGTTGATTGCCCTTTGAAATGGCCGCTCTGCGAGCCTGTGCACTGCGGGGGGACACTAGCTATACATTCCCGGGACAGCACAGCCCTAACCATACTCGCCGTCCTCATTTTTCCACTTGCCAAATGTGAGTGTAAATTTTGAGGGCTGACCTAGTGCATTACCAATCCGAGCAAATAACATGAATAAAAAATTAATACTCACAAAAGTGCAACTATTAAGGCCACAAGATGCAACATAGGCCACAAGATGCCATACAGTGTGGGATGTGTATGCTCCAATTACATCCCGCTGGATAGCCAAGCTGACGTGTTTCGGGGCCCCCCCACTTCCTCAGCACCAAACCATGAGGAAGGGGGCGTGGCAGTTTGTTCAGGGAGGGCTGGAGAAGGGTACAATAATGAGTGTCTGCAGGCAACAGTGAAGCATGATGGATGTTCCTTGCAAGTTTGGGGCTGCATTTCTGCAAATGGAGTTGGAGATTTGGTCAAGATCAATGGTGTCCTCAAAACTGAGAAATACAGGCAGATACCTTTCCATCATGTCATACCATCAGAGAGGCCTGTAATTGGCCACCATTTTTTTCCTGCAGCAGGACAGCTACACCAAACAACCATGTCATTAAAGCCCATTTCTGGGGGCAAAAGTTTTTTTTTTCCCATGCAGTGGGGCTGTGCCTGCACTGCATGGATCAACGGCTCGTTGTTTCTAAGGGTGAGCCTCTGGAAAACTGAGCTCCCCCCCAGTCCAGTGATGGACTGTTCCTGTCTATGGAGAGTGTGCTGGGTCTGCTGATGTCAGGAACAGTCCAGTCCAAAGACCACTGGAGCGTGGGGGTGCTGGACTGGTCTTGTGCCACGAGGATGGTAGGATAAGGTAAGTATATCTCCGCCGTCCTCTCCCCTAGAATAAGACGCACAGTTAACCCATGCAGTGCGAGCACACGGGAAAAAAATAATTTGCCCAGAGTTCAGCTTTAAGAACTATCCTCAGTGTAAAGAGGAACAAGGAGTGCTGGAAGTGATGGTTTGGCCCCCACAGGGCCCTGATATCAAGGTCATCGAATCTGTCTGGGATTACATGAATAGACAGAAGGATCTGATGCAGCCTACATCCACAGAAGATCTGTGGTTAGTTCTCCAAGATGTTTGGAACAACCTACCTGACGTGTTCCTTCAAAAGCTGTGTACAAGTGTACCTAGAAGAATTGATGCTATTTTGAGAACAAAGGGAGGTCACACCAATTATTAATTTGAATAGTTTTTTTCTTTTGTTCATTTACTTTCCATTTGTTAACTAATAAAAGTAAACTATTAACATTTCTATTTATGAAAGCATTCTTCATGTACACCATTTTCCACACCTGCCAAAAACTTTGCACAGTACTGTATGTGCAGTGCCTTGAAAAAGTATTCATACCCCATTGGAATTTTCCACATTTTGTACTGTTACAACCAAAAACATGTGGAAAATTTCAAGGGGTGTGAATACTTTTTCAAGGCACTGTGTATAGCCAGATTGTGATTTTTTGTATACTTACATGAAATACATCTGTTGTTTTTTAGGAGTAAAAAACACCAGTTTTTCTTGTGTGAACATCTCTCAAACAAATCCCATTAGAACAATGTTTGCACATGAATAGTTTTGCTGTTTTTTAATATGATTGGGAAATAGGAACTGTTGCGGTATATTGGTCAATGTAACTAATTGGCCAAGGATTGTAGACGTTTTTTAGCTGTCGCCACTGTTTTAGAGGAGCTTTTTGTGAAACATTGCCATATTTGACCCATGGCATGTATGATACTACAGTGCCATTAAAGGTTTGGAGTTTGAAAATGTTTCCCTCAAAAGAACTGATGTAAAAAGATGAGGGAAGTAGAAAGGGTTACACCTACAGTATGTGGGAATGTCTAACAAACTTTCTAAACAAAAATGAGCAACGCAACCTGGAAGGGGGGACTTCATCCGGTGAGAACACTAAATCTACACTACAAGAGAATCAGATCAACATACTGCCAGTGGTTTTTTTAGGTTTTGTGCTGCCCTTGTTCTGACTAAACTTGTGCACCCCCTAATTTAAAAATGACCCACCCCTTCCTGTTAATGTCATGCCCCTTCCTATTTAAGACCTGCCCTGTTATCTGTAAACCACACCCCTTCCTATTTAGGCTCCACCTTTTCTTCTTAGAGCCCCACCGCTTCCTCTCTGTACATTAAAGAGGGTACCAATTGCAGCCTCGTCAGTGCCCATCAACTCAGCCTGATCAGTGCCCATCAATGCAGCCTCACCTGTGCTCATCAATGCAGTCTCACTAGTGCCCATCAGCGCAGCCTCATCTGTGCCCATCAGTGCAGCCTCACCAGTGCCCCGCAGCGTAGCCTCATCAGTGCCCATCAATGCAGTCTCACCAGTGCCCATCAGCGCAGCCTCATCATCAGTGCCCATCAGTGCAGCCGCATCAGTGCCCATCAGTGCAGCCTCACCAGTGCCCATCAGTGCAGCCTCACCAGTGCCCATCAGTGCAGCTTCACCAGTGCCCATCAGTGCAGCTTCACCAGTGCCCGTCAGTGCAGCTTCACCAGTGCCCATCAATGCAGCCTCATCAGTAACCAATAAGGGTCTCCAATTGGTTTCTAATCATACCAAATGATGTGAGAAGACTGCAGTTCCTCTTGAAAACATTCGAGTTTAGCTGAACCCACACGATTTCTAACGCGCATCAATGTGAACCTGGGCTTAATGTAGTCAGCAAGATGCGTAATAAAATCCAGACTCCAAACACAAGGGTTTGGTAAAACTATGTTTCTCAGGAGTCATGGCTTGGGAAGAGAAATGCAGTTTACGTACACAACATACGTACATAGCAGTTCAGTTAATCTAGCCAGGCACTGTTATGAACTAAGTTAATCTGTGCCATCCTCCTGGCGCCTCAGTATCTGTGTCTTGTTATGTAATTACAGCTGCGGCAGGTTAATGGGTCACTACTGCAGACAGGAATGATAGTGGGACATGAGAAAGCTATTGAAGTCAGTGACATAATTTGTGTATTATTGCCCAGAGTTTGATGAGTAACTGCTCTATATGACCATCATATACCAGTGATAAGCCTCACACGGCCCCCAATCAGGCTGTACAGTTTACAGGGCATCACTCAAAGCCTAACTACTGTTCGTGTTTTCAAGGGTTGGATCAGTTCTGTTTAAACAGTCAACTTAAGTCCATCTACCATAAATCCTTCCAAAGTAACGACTGAGAAAATGTTTGTTTGAGTTACTATCTCGAAGCACCTATTTATGGAACTCTCAAGATGGGAGAATTAATTTCTATTGCAATGTTTTTACGTCAATTTCTTTATGGTTCTCTAAAATGAAAGTTTTTCATTGGTTTGCTCATAGTTTGCAGATACTGTATAAAAGTAGAAATCCTTCATTACTGGCAATTGAACCATCACAACTGTCACCCAAATGACATTCTGGTTATGTAGGAACACTGTTAGATTGAATTAATTTGATCAGCCTTTCTCAACCTTTTTGCCCCAGAGGAACCCTTTATATAATTTTTAGGTCTTGGGGAACTCCTGCAAAAACCAATTTCTTTGTGGTCAGTGAGCAAAATGCTCCTTCCTTTGGTGGTCAGTGACAAGAAAGTGGTGGTGAGAATACTCCTCTTACAGACAGCTAAAAAAATCAATAGTGTTGTGCCGCTGGCATGGGCCCTGGAACTATGCAGATACCATCAATAGGAGGCCAATCAGCCTCAACTCAAGCAACCCCTTGAGAAACCATAGGTTTCCATGGAACCCTGACTATGAATGGCTGGATTAGACTCTTGGTTGATTCTATTAAGGTCTATTGTGCCAAACATACATTTTGATATTCTGATGAAATCTAACGGTTATCACCCATTTTAACTATCATTTAAATTGTATGTAAACCTTTTGGCTCAAGTTCAGCATAAGAGTAATAAATAAAACTCTTAACATAATTGTTTATCCATCGTATTATTTTAATAATGTAAAATACCTTTTTTGGGTACCTGTTTTGGTCATGTGATGCTCCCTATTATAGGCATCCATCTGAAGTCACTACAGGGCGTTCTTGGGGCTATACAATTGGATGCTGGTGCCCCATCAGACTCTGGTGGCCATCTTGGGTCAGGCAGAGGGACAGGTCACCCATCTGTCAGGGAGATGTTCCAGATAAGTAGGGAAAGTGAAGGGAGATGCCATCCTTCCTGGAATACTCCCCACTTGCCAGGCCGAATGTCCCCTCGGGACAGATGCTGTCAGTGCACCTGAGACCTACTGCCATACCCATTGCTGTAACAACCTGTGAATGCCCCCAGTCAGGTTGTCTCCTTGCTGGGTTAGGTTTGCTGAACTTTAACACAGTTCTGTTTCGGTGGGAGTTGGCTGGATATGTCCCTTCTGGCAGCGGGAGTAAGAACTATCATGGTTATCACCCAGGAAATTGTGGAGCTGGCTCCAAACTCTCAAACAAAAGCTGACTTGGGCACCTTTTTTGGCCTTCATAGAAACAGAGAAAAGTGACGGCAGAAAAAGACTGAGTAGTCCATCGAGTCTGCCTTTTTTTTTTTTTTTTTTTTGGGGGGGGTATTTTTTTCTGTTATTTTTTGTGTTTTTTTTTTCCCAATAACCTTGTTGTCTGACTATAGATTTATTTTTATCCCAAGCATGTTTGAAGCTGTTTACTGTTGACTGTCTCACTACCTCTGTTGGTAGTTCATTCCAACCTGAGACCTACTACTATTGTCATCGCTGTAACAACCTCTGAGTATTTGGGCTGTCTCCCCAATCAGTTCTATTTTTGCAACTGGACTCTGAGG
The DNA here is from genome assembly GCA_037952925.1 of Lithobates clamitans. Taxonomy (NCBI): domain Eukaryota; kingdom Metazoa; phylum Chordata; class Amphibia; order Anura; family Ranidae; genus Lithobates; species Lithobates clamitans. The sequence goes on along the minus strand of JBBGZY010000099.1, from coordinate 3,477,117 downwards.
GGGAGATTTACTAAAACTGGTGTACAGAGAATCTGGTGCAGCAGTGCATAGTAACCAATCAGCTTCTAACTTCAGCTTGTTCAGCTACTAACCCCCCCACCCCCCCACCCTGTTAGAGTAAAGCAGCACACTGATGAGCTCATCTCTCTGATCTCTTCTCCTATCAGAATGCTGATTGCACTGCGTCAAACATAATTGGCTCCTTGTACTGCTTCTACTTACCCCCTTTCCGAGCCCTTCTTTACAGACTGCAAGAGGCTCATAACAAGTCAAATTCAAGTACGGCAATCATGCGTGCCTTTTATATTTGCCTGGAGTTCCACAATTAATTCATGTAAAAATATCAGGATAGTAGCATTTAAATAATAGAATATAATAGAATATACGTAACAAAAAAAATGAAAATATAGAAAAAATTTAATTGCTTCAACACATAAATCTTAAATGGAGGAGTGACGTATTTGTGTTTAGACAGTAACGTGATGAAACACCATAAACATTCCGCTTAGAGACATTTACTATACATATTGTAAAGATGCCTTTGCCAAATAACTTACTAAAACATTATCGGTAAAACTGAAACATGCTACAAAAATACTGAAACTCATTTGCACTGCGATAAGCTAATAGTGTTCATCTATAAAAAGTTAGACTGTAAACTCAGAGAGAAAGATACATAAAAATAAATCAGCAAACCGCGTACAAAGTCCAGCGCAATAACAAAAAAAAAGGGGGAACATTTAGGTGAAGAAGCTCATTAAGTTAAAACAAACCTGTAGCATTTTAACAGGGTCTGTAAACTTTAATGAAATTGCAGTCTGGAATTTACCTGTACAAAGAATTTCATATTGAATTATTTACACTTGAAAGTTTACAAATACACATCACATATTTAAAGGGAGGTTTAACGTTTGAAGAAAAATTGTGTTATAAAATGTATTTATAAACTGCTATCAGCTAGAACAGGGGTAGGAAACCTTTTGAGCACAGTGTCTCGAAAAAGGTTTTCGAAGTAATTGAGTGTGCCGATTTTGTAACCAAAAAAATTTCAATTTCACACTCTCAATCATGAAAATGTATTTTTATAAAGTAAATGCTGTAAACTACTTTAGTAGTGAGAAAATAACGCCTCAGATCAGCCCCAATTCCTGCAACCCCACAACTCAGATCACTGTCCTCCCTGCAAATCTGTTTCACCACTGTAACCCTCTGCACATATGCCCCACCACTGTACCACCCTGCTCAACTGCCCCACCACTGTACCACCCTGCTCAACTGCCCCACCACTGTACCACCCTGCTCAACTGCCCCACCACTGTACCACCCTGCTCATCTGCCCCACCACTGTACCACCCTGCTCATCTGCCCCACCACTGTACCACCCTGCTCATCTGCCCCACCACTGTACCACCCTGCTCATCTGCCCCACCACTGTACCACCCTGCTCAACGTCCCCACCACTGTACCACCCTGCTCATCTGCCCCACCACTGTACCACCCTGCTCAACTGTCCCACCACTGTACCACCCTGCTCAATGTCCCCACCACTGTACCACCCTGCTCAACTGTCCCACCACTGTACCACCCTGCTCAACGTCCCCACCACTGTACCACCCTGCTCAACGTCCCCACCACTGTAACCCCCCTGCTCAACGTCCCCACCACTGTACCACCCTGCTCAACGGCCCCACCGCTGTACCACCCTGCTCATCTGCCCCACCACTGTACCACCCTGCTCAATGTCCCCACCACTGTACCACCCTGCTGAACGGCCCCACCGCTGTACCACCCTGCTCATCTGCCCCACCACTGGACCACCCTGCTCAACGTCCCCACCACTGTACCACCCTGCTCATCTGTCCCAACGCTGAAACATCTTCTCATCTGTCCTAACACTGAACTTATATGCTCATCTGCCGCACCACTTTAACCCCCTTTCTCATCTGCCCCACCGCTGTACCTCCTGCACATCTGTCCCACCTCTGTTCCCCCTTGCTCTTCTGCCCCACCACTGTAACCCCCCTGCTCATGTGTTCCACCAATGTACCTCCTTTCTCTTCTGAACCCCTCTGCACATCTGCCCCTCCTCTGTACCCCACTGCTCCTCTGCCCCACCGCTGTAACCCCCTATACATCTGCCCCACCTCTGTACCCCCTGCTCTTCTGCCCAACCACTGTAACCCCCTGCTCATCTGTCCCACGGCTGAACCCCCTTCTCATCTGCCCCAGTACTGAACCGCCCCGTTCATCTTTCCCACCACTGTATCCCCCTGCTTATTTGGCCCATCACTGTACCTCCATGCTCTTCTGTCTCACTACTGAATCACCTTCTCATCTGTCCTAACACTGAACCCATCTGCTCATCTGCTCATATGCCAATGTTCCTCCTGCACATCTGTCTCACCTCTGTACCCCGCTGCTCTTCTGCCCCACCTTTGTTCTCCCTGCTCTCCTGTCCCACCAATACACCTTTTCACATCTGCCCCACTGCTCTACCCCCCTGCTCATCTGTCCCATCACTGTGAACCCCCTTGTCATCTGGCCCAACACTGAACCGCCCTGCACATCTGTACCCTCTTCTCATCTATGATATGTGTAATATGCAGAGTGGTGAAAGGAAGCAGAGATGAGACACATCTACCTGTCCTGGCACACTCTTCCTGCTGATCCACCTCTCGCATCCAGTCCATGGGACAGGGATAGGACTGTGATTGGCTTTAGCACTAGCAGTGGCCAATGACAGTCCTCCTCCTCCTGGAATCAGGGACCGCTACCCCCCCCCCCCCCAGCAGAACTGCACCCAATCTTTTCCCCATCATAAAAGCTGACAATCGCAGCTACAGCAAAGTTAGAGAACCAAACAATGTTTATCATCTTTTACAATGTGTGGGGGCACAATGCCCCCCCCTCAGTGCAGGTGCGGTGTGGGGGAATTCTGAAATTGGAATGCATTAGTGTCTCACTGACACTTCCCTGCGCTGCTCTGCTGATGGGGAGGGAGTTGAGTGCCGGCAAAAGAGGCTTTATGTGCCGGGGGTTGCCTACCCCTGAGCTAGTGTGATATTCCTGAGTCTTATTATATATTGTTACATTTTATTGCATGAAATGTTTGCAAATACTCCAGAATGTGTCAGTTTAAAGTGTTACTAAACCCAGGACCCTGCATTCACTATATCTTGTCTCCCACAGTGAACAGAATATGGAAATGCAATTATTTTAGTAAATATAAACTGCTAAATGCCTTTTCTCATCAGCGGTATATAGCAGTCTTGTGACTTCTATCAGTGTCTGGTTAAAGCATGTAGGAGGAGTTTTCATTCTCATCTGACTGTCCTACAAGGCTGCATGACCCCTGACCCTCTGCCTGAACAGTGCTGATTGGCCCTGTGCTGATCACATGCACCCTCCCCCAAAAAATTAAAAAAATTCTCTAGCAATACACACCAAACTGAGCATGTGCAGAGTGCCCCCAAGGCTCTGTACTATCAGTAGACATGTGCAATTAGTTTCGCTCCAAATTAGTTTTTTAACGAATTTAGACAAATTCGTTAATTTGGAAATATCCAAATTAACGAAAATCCATTTAACAAATTTTAATATTCGAAAATTTGTTAATTTGTAAATGCGAACTTTCGTAAATTTGTAAATTAGAAAATTTGTAAATTCAAAAATCCGAAAATTTGAAAATCTGAAATAATAACTAACTAGTAATAACTTCACTTTTACTAACTATTAACATATCGGTATTGGAATTTCCTTTCAAATTTGGCTGTTAGTGAACGTAGCGATTTTTAATTTATCCGAAGTTCCAAATTATCCGAAATAATGAATGCCGTATCCAAATTAATGGAACTTAACAAATTAATAATAATAAATAACAATAATAATATAAAAAAAACTTTTTACTATTATTATTATTTATTATTAATTTGTTCCGTTCCATTTGTTTAGATGCGGCATTTGTTATTTTGGATAATTCGTAACTGTGGATAAATTAGTATTCGTTACGTTCACTAACAGCCAAATTTGAAAGGAAATTCCAATACCTATAATTTAATAGTTAGTTATTATTAGATAGTTAGTTAGTTATTCTTTCAATTTTTTTTATTTTCTTTCTTATTTTCGGATTTTTGGATTTTCAAATTTACGAATTTATGAATTGCAATCATGACGAATGAAAAAACAAAAAAAAAACAAAAACGAATGAAACGAAAACAAATACATTTTTTAGCAGTGCATATGTCTGATTATCAGCAGAAGAAGGGGAGGATCAGAGAAGACAGGATCAAACAGCCCTTTTACGCAATGCACAGGATTAACCCCTTAGGTTCCACAGTTAGTATAACAAGCATACTTTACTGCATATACAGACTGATTTTTCTGTTGTGGGTTTAGTAAAACTTTAACTGAAGAGCTCTATAAAAGATAAAAAAAAAATTGCAGACACTCCCCAAAATGCGTGTAATAATGACCTACCCCTACATTATGTGCCTGCAATGGCTTGCTGGAAGCACAGTGAAAAAAGTGTCCCTTGGCATTTTTTAAAAAATGTTGGCAATGGAAGTAGCAGTGTGCTGTGTGTTGGCCCAAAGCAGCTTTGCCACCCCTGAAACAAAAGCCCATTTTTAAAAAGGGTATCTTTGCAGGAAAAAAAACCCAAAATACACCTAAAATAAAGCCTATTAGCATAGAATAAAAACCAATATACCCACCGGAATAAATAGAAACCCCAAGTACAACCTGCTGAAACAAAAGCTTTTTTTTTTTTTTAAGTTTGCTTTATGCAGGGCACCCTATGAAAGTGACAGCCAACCTCAAATCAACCACAAAATAAATGAAAGATGAAACCCCCCCCCCCAAGAAAAGAAGAAAAAAAAAAAGGGCAACAAAGTCATTGATTTGCCAAAGAACTAGCAATCACAATTAAAGTATAGTGTCCTACATATTTCCCTGCAGTTTGTCTGCTTTCCCAGCAACAGCTTCCAACTCCCTGCCACTATTCCTGCTCTGTGACCAATCCCTCACACCTTTACTAGTGATGGGCTGGCCAGATCAGAAGACCCTTTACCCTCCTAAGCCTGTTGGCCATAGTTCAATGCAATGTGTTAATTTAGTTGATGAAAATTTTTTCGCCATAGTTTTCATCAACTGCATGCTTTCAGTGAAGAAAACAAAACAAAAATAAAATTAGATTTAAGTCGATTGACGAAAACTTTGACGAAAAGCAATTAAAATTTTCACCAATGAGCAAAAATGGATCGAAAATGTGAGGGAGGGACGTTTACCCACCAGAACTTCCGCTTTCCTCGGAGCTCCGCCTGTCTGTTAAAGCCCCAGCCCCCTGACTCTATGAATAAGCTGTATTGGCTGAGAGACGCAGGCTCCCATCACTCCTTTCCCTTTCCTATGCAGTTCCACACATTACGCTCATCCACACTATCTCTTTGGCACCCTCTGCTGGCCTTTTCAAAATCGGCAACACAATTCCATCCCCAGCCTCTAATAATAGCACATTGACCTCTTGCCGACCGTCTCACATACATTAATGCGGGGTGGCCGCTCCTCTGCGTACAGGTATGTGATTCTACACTTCCGGGACTGGGGCGTACACTCGCGCCGCCAGTGACTCTCTCTCGCTGTGATTGGACACAGCAGGAGCCAATCAGTGGATCTGGTGGACTCGATGTCCTCCGGCACCCAGCGATCGTACAGGAGAGGCGCAGAACGGCGGTCTGCCTATGTAATCAAGGCAGATCGCCGTTCTGTTAGTAGGGGCGGTAGAGATCCTGTGTTCCTGCTAAGAAGGGACACGGAACTCTGCCAGCTCACATCAAAAACACCTTCCCCACACAGTTAGTAATCACTCCCTAGGGACACATTTAACCCAGTGTCATCAGTATAGTGACAGTGCATATTTTTAGCACAGATCACTGTATTGTTTTGGATCTGTTTACATTGACAGATCCCCATTCTGGCTCTCTGTGGAGCGATCACGGGTGGCTGGTGGACATCGCGGCCGCCGGCCATGCGCATCGGCTCCAGTGGCGTGCGTGCGCCTGCTATTGCTCTTAAAGCAGCCGACGTACACCTTTGGCGATTCGCAAAGCCGCCGCGCCAACCTGCCCTCTATCCCTCTCAACGCTTCCTAGTGACCTCCTCCAATTTTTTGAGATTCTAATGTTGGCCTTTCTTCTGGGATTGAAGAGCAATGATCCAGTGCATAATATCCCCCCACTTCCCTGATTCAGTGTTTCTCAATCTTTTTTCCGTCAAGGCACCCATTAGAACGATGGACAATCTCAAGGCACCCTCCAAAATGATGAACAGTCTTGAGGCACCCGATTCTAAAATATAAAAACTATGCTAATAGCTTTACATAATGCAGCAACATCCCCACACGTAGGACACCCAACGTTAGAGATGATTTATTCTTCCAAAGCAAATACACTTTTGCACACTGGTTCTGACTTGTATTCCAATGTTTCTCCTCTCCCTCAATTTTTCTCCATCACTCTGCTAATGAGACCCCAAAGCTGATGGAGAGAGGCAAGGGAGGGTCAAACAAGGATGATATGGAGGCGACTTACATCCTCCTTATCAACTGATGATGCCATTGGTCATTAGGAGGTTGGCAGCTAAAAGGTTGTATGGTATACAATGAAAACCTTGAGCTTTCACATTGGAGTGAGAGGAGAAGCGCTTTGCAGGTGCTATTTTTAGCGCTATAGCGTCTGTATAGCGTCTCAGTGTGAAAGTAGCCTAAACGTCCAGCTTCATCCAGCCACCGGCTTGTATATAATTTTGGGGCAATTTTTAGGCATTGTGCCTAACCTCAAACCTCAAGGCACCCCAGGGCACCTAGACACCCTGGTTGAAAAAGGCTGCCCCAAACGAATCCTCCCCTGACAAGCACTCCTGCCTATATACCTGAGGGACTTAGCTGGTAACTTTGAGTAACTTGGGTCATTTTTTCTTTTAATTAGAAAAGAAGTAAAAAAAAAAACAACATATTTGTAGATCTGAACCTAGATAAAGGAACATAGAAGTGGATCGCCAGACTACCAGACGAATGGATTTCGGATAACAGTCCTAGACATGGAGACAGAACAATGCTTTATACATTTCCTAGTCCCAGGGACAAAGACAGATCTTGTTGGATGTTTTTAAGTTAATACGTTGTAGAAGAGCTTTTTTATGCTGCATTTACCTGATGGACGGGAAGCCATGTACTTGACATACATTATTTTAAAAGCCAGAAGCACATCTCCTACTCATAAACTTGACATCAGAGCATTGTCTGTATAATAAACGTCCATGATAACACTTTACAATATATTTTATCTTAATACATGTTGGAAAATATAACGATCTTATTAAAAATACAATATTAAAAAAAAAAAAATTCAACAATGACAATAATTGTATTGTTAACATTTACAACAGCTAACATATTCCACAGTGCAGTACACTGTTTAGAACAAACTTGCGATCTAATGTCAACTGTAAGAGGAGAAAACATACATGGAAAAAACACATGCAGTGACCAAACAATTCATGTTAAATTTCTTTTTTTGCATACGTACATTGGTCCAGCTTTGTTGCAAAACATTCTCTGATTGGATAAGGTGTAGAGGCGGGGTGGTGATATCACAATCTCCAAATTCATCCAATATGAGAACATTTTGCTTTCACTGAAAAAATGCAAGGTGTTCCCTGATTGGTGCCTCTTCAATTCACTATGCAGCAGGGCAGCTGCTCGGCACAGGATGTGGAAAAAATGCACATACAGTGCCTTGCAAAAGTATTCACCCCTCCTTGGCATTTTTCGTGTTTTGTTGCCTCAATTAACATAGATTATTTGAAGATTTGCATCATTTAATTTACAGAACATGCCCACAACTTTGAAGATTTTTTTTTTTATTGTGAAGCAAACAACAAATAGGACAAAATAACAGAAAAAGGCAATGTGCATAACTATTCACCCCCCTAAAGTCAATACTTTGTAGAGCCACCTTTTGTTGCTATCACAGCTCCAGGTTTGCTATTGTGCCATGTTCTTTCCATTTGGTTATGATAGATTTGATGGTGCTCCTAGGGATTATAAAAGATTTGGATATTTTTTTATAACCTAACCCTGACTTTTACTTCTCAACAACATTGTCCCTTACTTGTTTGGACAGTTAGTGGTGCCTATTGCTTAGGTGTTGCAGCCCCTGGGGCCTTTCAAAAAGCTGTGTATATGTAATCACATTTCATGTGACACTTAGATTGCACACAGGTGGACATAATTTCATTATTTATGTGACTTCTGAAGGTAATTGGTTGCACCAGAGCTTTTTATGGGCTTCATAACAAAGGTGGTGAATACATACGCACATGCCAATTATCAGTTTTTTTATTTCTGAAAAATAGTTTTATGTATATATTTTTCTAATTTTACTTCACCAACTTAGACTATTGTGTTCTGATCCATCACATATAATTCAGATTGAAAAAATTTGAACTAAAGGCTGTAATGTAACAAAATAGGTAAAAAGCCAAGGGGGTGAATACTTTTGCAAGGCACTGTATTTGCCACCACAATAGTCAATTACGTCCAAATCTTTATTGAAGAATGATCACATCACAGAAGACATTGTGCAACGTTTCAGAGCCACGCAGGACCCCTTTGCCCAGCAGGTGATCATCACATGCCTGACCAAGGAGTCCTGCGTGGCTCCGAAACGTTGCATAATGTCTTCTGTGATGTGATCATTCTTCAATAAAGATTAGGACAATCCGTGGCGTGCTGGCGAATATGTGCATTTGATTTATGATGTTTCCAGTTCCAGCTGGTTGTTGCTGCATCACCCATTACTATTAACCACTTAAGGACCGAGACTCTTTTTGAGATGTGTTGTTTACAAGTTAAAAACAGGTTTTTTTTTGCTAGAACCCCCTAAAAATTATACATTTTTTTCTAACACCCTAGAGAATAAAATGGTCATCGTTGCAATACTTTCTGTCACACCGTATTTGCGCAGCGGTCTTACAAGCGCACTTTTTTTGGAAAAAAATACACTTTTTTGAATTAAAAAATACGAAAACAGTAAATTTAGCCATTTTTTTTTATTGTGAAAGATAATGTTACGCCGAGTAAATTGATACCCAACATGTCACACTTCAAAATTGCTCCCGCTTGTGGAATGGCGGTAAACTTTTACTCTTAGAAATCTCCATAGGCGACATTTAAAAAAATTCTACAGGTTGCATGTTTTAAGTTACAGAGGAGGTCTAGGGAAAGAATTATTGCTCTCGCTCTACCGATCGCGGCAATACCTCACATGTGTGGTTTGAACACCGTTTTCATATGCGGGCGCTACTCACGTATGAGTTCACTTCTGCATGCGAGCTCGGCGGGATGGGGCGTGTTTAAAAAAAAATTTTTCTTAATTATTTTTATTTTTTGTTTATTTTTGTTTATTTTTTTATTTTTACACAGTTTTTTATATAAAAAAAGTGTCACTTTTATTCCTATTACAAGGAATGTAAACACCCCTTGTAATAGAAAAAAAAAGCAAGACCTCAGATCCCATATTTACGCTTAAATGCAAAAAAACAAAACAAATGTCTTTTTTTTTTTCAATTAAAAAAAAAAATCCCCTTTAAGGCACTTTCGTTATCCAACGTCCTTGAGTCGAGTGGGGGCCATCATTCCCTCACTCGACTCACAGCCTCAGGTCGTTTCCACCGCTGCCGACGGCTCCAGTAAGCGGCGGAGATGACCGCCGCTGATAAAAGTGATCTTGCGGCGAATCCGTAAAGAGAACCGCCCGCCGTTTCAGAAAATACCGGGGTTATGACAGCTATCTGCTGCCATAACCCCAGTATTCTACGTCAAAGTACCGACGTACAGCTAGGGTTTGTGGGAAGTGGTTAAAAAAAAACTGTAACTATTGGCTGTAATTCCATTACCAGCATAGAATTTCCAAACACATTATATACTGCTCTATAATGAGTTTGGAAAGAGAAATGCATTACAATGTAACTAAACCCATTCGAATTTAGTCGAGTAAGGCCTCGTACACACGGTTTGATTGTTGGACGACCGAGCGTCTGATTTTTGTCATAAGCGCGTGTGCAGGATTTTGTCTTGCATACTAACTCTCCGCAAATTGTCGTTCAACAAACACAAACGTAGGGATGTACTATGAGAGTATAAAGTGGAAGTTCATTTCTCAAGCGCCACCCATTGGGCCCCTTCTGCTAATTTCATGTTAATAGAAGTTTGGTGAGCGTGATTCACGATTTTTAGATCATACAAAACAAAAGCCTTTTAAAATACATTTGGCATAACTCCATCAGTATCACCAGCAAAGCAGCTTCATTTTTATCCCATTAAAGAAGAAGAGAATTGTGCGCTGCATTTTTATAAAAAAAAATGTGTCACTTTTATTCCTATTACAAGGAATGTAAACATCCTTGTATTAGAGAAAAAGCATGATAGGACCTCTTAAATATGAGATCTGGGGTCAAAAAGACCTCAGATCCCATATTTATACTTAAATGCAAAAAAAAAAAAAATGTGCCATTTAAAAAACAAAAACAAAAAAATGTCCCTTTGAGAGCTATGGGTGGAAGTGACGTTTTGATGTCGCCTCCGCCCTGCAATGTTATGGAGATGGATGGGGGCCATCTTCCCTTCACTCGTCTCCATGTGCAGCAAGGGTGAAGATCCGAGGGCACCGGAGTGCGGCGGGAGGGGGGGCCCTCTCCTGCCGCCAATAAAAGTGATCTCGCCGGCTGCAGAAGAGGATACCTGCTGCCATAACAAGGATATCCCCCTTCAAAGTAAGGGCGTATATCGGCGTGCGGCGGTCCGGAAGTGCCTTATCCTGAAAAGCGTGCATTGGGAATATCGATACTACTAAGATGTGGAAGAAGTCACAGCAATTAGTCGCAACTAGTCGCAGTGTAGTTTGAGTACCTGTGTAGTGTGAGTGTCTACCTGTGTATTGTAAGTACATAAGTGCTGTGAGTGCACATGGGCTGTATTGAGTATTAGTGTCAGGTAGTACCTGAGTATTGTGAGTGTTGGGAGTACCTGTGTATTGAGTGCCTGAGTGTTGTCTGAGTAGTGTGTGTTGATCGTTAGTACCTGTGTATTGTGTATACTTGTGTACTGTGTCTACCTGTGTATTGTGAGTACCTGTTGTGTATTGTGAGTGCATGTGGGCAGCGAGTACAGGAGTACTGTGAGTGCACATGGTCTGCGAGTGCACGTAGGCTGCGAGTGCATGTGGACTGCAATTGCACCTGGTCTGCGAGTGCAAGTCGTCTCTGAGTGCATGTGGTCTGCGAGTGCACATAGGCAGCGAGTGCACGTGGTCTGCGAGTGCACGTGGACTGCGAGTGCACGTGGTCTGCGAGTGCACGTGGACTGCGAGTGCACGTGGACTGCAAGTGCACGTGGGCGGCAAGTACCTGTGTATTATCTTGTTGAGTACCTGTGTATTGTATTGTTGAGCATTAATGTCAGGAAGCTAGTTGTTATAAAATTTAGCTTGCTATAAAATTTTCCGACAACAAAATCCGTTGTCGGAAATTCTGATCGTGTGTACACAAATCCGACACGCAAAGTGCCACGCATGCTCAGAATAAATTAAAAAACGAAAGCTATTGGCTACTGCCCCGTTTATAGTCCCGATGTACGTGTTTTACGTCACCACGTTCAGAACGATCGGATTTTCCAACAACTTTGTGTGACCGTGTGTATGCAAGACAAGTTCGTGCCAACATCCGTCGGAAAAAATCCTAGGATTTTGTTGTCGGAATGTCCGATCAATGTCCGACCGTGTGTACAGGGCATAAATGTCTTGCAGGACAATTTCATGGGTCAGACGGTAGACGCACCAACTAGAAACAAGGCGTTACTAGATCTACTGATTACCAACAATACAGACCTGATCACGGATGCGGAAATACGGGACAATTTAGGAAACAGCGATCACAGGTCAATTGGCTTCAGTATAAATCACACAAATAGGAAACACAAGGGGAACACAAAGACACTAAATTTCGAAAGAGCAAACTTCGCTAAACCATGAACCTTGCTAGAAGATATAAATTGGGATAAAATCTTAGAAACAACAAACACGGAGGAGAGATGGGTTTGCTTTAAGAGCATATTTAATAAGGGCATTAGCCAGTGCATGCCATTGGGAAATAAATACACTGTGTGATCAGTGCTTTAAAAATGCACTGATTACTTTGTAAATGTCACTGGCAGGGAGGGGGTTAACAGTAGGGGGTGATCAAGGGCTTAACAGTGTTACCTAGGGAGTGATTCTGACTGTGGAGGGATGGGGGATGGAACTGTGGACTGTTGGGGGGATGGGACTGTCTGGGTGACCGCTGTATAAATGCCAATGGTCCCAAATATGTGTCAAAAGTGTCCGATCTGTCGCCATAATGTTGCAGTCTCGATAAAAATCGCTGATCGCCGCCATTATTGGTAAAAAAAAAATAATAATTATAAAAATGCCATAAATCTTTCCCCTATTTTGTAGATGCTATAACTTTTGCGCAAACCAATCAATATAAGCTTATTGTGATTTTTATTACCAAAATATGTAGAAGAATACATATCGGCCTAAACTGAGGAAAAATTTGCTTTTTTTTTTAAAAAAATGGGGATATTTATTATAGTAAAAAGTACAAAATATTGTGTTTTTTTCAAAATTGTCATTTTTTTTTGTTTATAGCGCAAAAAATAAAAACTGCAGAGATGATGAAATATCACCAAAAGAAAGCTCTATTTGTGGGGAAAAAAGGATGTCAATTTTGTTTGGGTACAACGTTGCACGGCCGCGCAATTGTCAGTTAAAGCGACGCAGTGCCATATCGCAAAAAATGGCCTGGTCAAAAGAGGGGCTGAAATGGTTAAATTTAGTGAAAATTTATTTTTTATCAGAACCAGTTCACACCACGAATCACATGAACCTGCTGTGCATTCCTGTGCAATTCCCATGTGATCAGGGTGCAGTGCAATTCCAGCCCATTTATTTGAATATACAGAAATCGTGCCACACCAAAAGTAGTCTATGCACTACTTTAAAAACGCACAGCATCCGGATCACATGGTACTAGTGTACCATGCTTTTCGATGCAGAAAAAACACTGCATTTGGGACCTGCATTTAGTATGAACAACAGATCACTCTACTCACCCCTGACAGCACGGAGATCTGTCTGTTTACATTGACAGATCTTCGTTCTGTCTCTGTGTGAAGCGATCGTGGGTGCCCGGCGGACATCGCGAAATAAGAGTGAACAAAAGTCCTGGATGGCTTAACTCCAATGTAAAAAGGTATATAAAAGCAAAGGAGAAGGCCTTCAAAAAATACAAGGCTGAGGGATTATTATTAGCATTCAGACTTTACAAAGAATGCAACAAGATATGTAAGGGTGCAATTAGGGCGGCTAAGATAGAACACGAAAGACACATAGCGGAGGAGAGCAAAAAAAAAAATCCCAAGAAATTCTTTAAGTATATAAACAGTAAAAAAGAGAGGACAGATCATATTGGCCCCATAAAGAATGAGGAAGGACATCTGGTTACAAAGGATGGGGAGATGGCAAATGTATTGAATTTATTCTTCTCCTCAGTCTTCACAAGGGAATCAGGGGGCTTCAGTAACCAAAACTGCAGTGTTTGTCCTCATGACACATCTCAGGAAGCACCCTCATGGCTAACAGAGGACAGAATTAGAAATAGATTTGGGAAACTTAACATTAATAAATCACCGGGACCAGATGGCTTGCACCCGAGGGTACTTAGGGACATCAGTCAAGTAATTGCCAGACCATTGTTTCTAATTTTTTACTGACAGTCTACTGACTGGAGTGGTACCAGCTGATTGGAGAAAAGACAATGTAGCACCAATATTTAAAAAAGGGCCAAAATACATCCCTGAGAATTACAGACCAGTTAGCCCAACATTAATAGTATGCATGCTCTTGGAGGGGATGATAAGGGACTATATATAGGATTCTAGTAATGCAAATGGTATTATTAGCAGTAATCATCATGAATTCATGAAGAATCATTCTTGCCAAACCAATCTATTAACAGTCTATGAGGAGGTGAGCTGCCATCTAGATAAAGGAAGGCCTGTAGATGTGGTGTATCTGTATTTTGAGCATTTGACACAGTTCCCCATAAACGTTTACTGTACAAAGTAAGGTCCGTTGGCATGGACCATATTGTGCGTAGGGATGAGCCGAACACCCCCCTGTTCGGTTCGCACCAGAACATGCGAACAGGAAAAAAGTTTGTTGGAACACGCGAACACCGTTAAAGTCTATGGGACACGAACATGAATAATCAAAAGTGCTAATTTTAAAGGCTAATATGCAAGTTATTGTCATAAAAAGTGTTTGGGGACCTGGGTCCTGCCCCAGGGGACATGGATCAATGCAAAAAAAAGTTTTAAAAACGGCCATTTTTTCAGGAGCAGTGATTTTTTTTTTTTTCAAAGAAAAACATGTTTATTGTTGTCAAAAAACATCATACAAATACAATGCGTGTCATGTCAACAGCATAAAAGGTTATAAGCACTACATATATTCTAGCCTGCTTTTCCATCGGTGTTTGCACCGGACTAAGAAGATGTAGGTATGTGCATAACTTGGACATTGTGACTAGGTTAGCCATTTACATTGTATTATTCATATTAATCTAGATATTTCCCCAAAATACATTTTTAGGATAATGAAAACCGTAGCCTCCATAATCTTGCAGCTATACATTAGTGATCATGTAGTTCAGGTATTATTGTTGGTTAGCCATGGGCTCCATATCTTATGGTACTTTTTAGGGCAACCCCTATGTATGTAGAGTACTTTTTTATATGGCAGGGACGCATTTACCTCTCTCAACCAGTCCTGGACAGAAGGAGAAGTGGTTCTCATCCAGTTCTTGGCAATTAGTTTTCTAGCACTAAATAGTGTTTCACTAAGGAGTGTAGCCAGAGGCCTAGACATGGTGTCTGGGAGTAGACCCAGTAAGCACGGCCTGGGGTCTAGTTGTAGAGGTGAACCCATATGGTCATGGAGGAATTTTATAATCTGTGTCCAGTATTCAGTTATTACTGGGCATGACCAGATCAATTGGAAAAAGGAACATGGAGTGCCTAGACATCTTGGGCAATTTAGATTTTGGCTTGGAGAGAATTTGGCTATTCTGGTGGGCGTAAGATAAGACTTATGAATAATGTACAGTTGAGTCAGGCGTTCGGGTAGTTTGGGTGAGGTTTTCCGTACATTTTCCAGTATATTTTCCCAATCAGTGTCATCTATTTGGCCAAGGTCTGCCTCCCATTTGAATTTTGCTGTATTTATTATTCTGGCAGTAGTTCTAGTGCGTAGTGCGGTGTACAAGTTGGATATGAGTTTTTCTGGAGAGGAACCTGTAATAATGTCCACCAGTGGGAGCATTTGTGGATTGGGAAAGCCGTTTGCAAATTGTGCCTGAAGTGCGTGTTTCAATTGCAAATAGCTAAATTGCATGTTAGAGGTAAGGTCAAACTCTTCGCAGAGTGTTTGGAAGTGTCTTACACCAAATATGGTGATAACCTGGAAAAGGAACACTATGCCCTTAGCAGCCCACCTGTTGGCCCCCTGTAGGATCAGTAGTTCCCTCAGAAGGGGGGTTATGCCATAAGGGTGTATGTGAGTGGAATAAGTCAGCGCTGGACATTTTGATCGCTTTTCCCCATATATAACAATGCTGGTGTAACAGTGGGTGCCGTACCTTATTTGTTCGTCTCCTGCTCTCATTCCTAAATAGGACTTGTAGTGGGGAATGCATATCATTATTTGGTCTTTCACATACCAATGTTTGGTATCTAAGTTCATAAGTCTTGTGAATATGATAGAAATGTGAGAGCTCTGCAGCTATGTAGTAGGTGTGTAGATCTGGTATGGCCGCTCCTCCTGACGAGGTTGGGTTTTTAATCGTGTTCCAAGCAAGTTTGTGTCTATTAGACCCCCATATGAAAGAGTTGATGATTTGGTCCATCTTTTTAAAGATCTCTAGTGGGATTAGCACTGGGGAGTTCCAAAATATGTACAAAAGTTTTGGCAGGAGTACCATTTTAAATAAATTAATTCTCCCCATTACTCCTAGGGGAAGCCTAGCCCAAGATTCTGTGTGGGATTTTAGAAGGGGGAAGAGTGGTTCAATGTTATCGACTATAAATTCACGGAGATCTCTTGTAATAGTCACGCCCAGATATTTAATAGAGGCCACTCTTTGTAGCGGAAGGGAGGCCGCATGATGGGAGGGAGGTGAGTGGTCAAGGGGGAGAATCTGTGATTTGGACCAGTTCATGCTTAACCCTGAGTACTTCCCAAATTCCCCGATGATATCAAGAACTCTTTGAAGAGAAGGGCCAGTGTCCTCTAGATATAGGAGCATATTGTCGGCATATAAGCTCAGTTTTTCTGTCAGGGGTCCCTTGGTCAGCTTTTCAACCAGAAGATGAAGGAAGATAGAAGAAAGAAGAAGCATTTAAGTAAAGGAATTGTCAAAAACTGTCTCGTCATTTTTAACATCTTTGACAGTTTTTTAGTAAAATGGTAGGGGTAAGTACCCCCTTACCATTTCACACGGGGGGGGGGGGCGGGATCTGGGGGTCCCCTTGTTAAAGGGGGCTTCCAGATTCCGATAAGCCCCCCGCCCGCAGACCCCCACAACCACCGGCCAGGGTTGTCATCAACATGGGGACAAGGTGTTTTGGGGGGCTACCCCAAAGCACCCTCCCAATGTTGAGGGCATGTGGCCTGGTATGGTTCAGGAGGGGGGGGCCGCACTCTCGTCCCCCCTCTTTTCCTGTGGCCTGCCAGGTTGCGTGCTCGGATAAGGGTCTGGTATGGATTCTTGGGGGGACCCCACGCCATTTTTTTTTTTGGCACGGGGTTCCCCTTAAAATCCATACCAGACCTGAAGAGTCTGGTATGGAATTTAGGGGGAACCCCACGTCATTTTTAAAAAAAATTTTGGCTGGGGTTCCCTTTAATATCCATACCAGACCTGAAGGGCCTGGTATGGAATTTAGGGGGACTCCCACGTCATTTTTAAAAAAATTTTGGTTCGGGGTTCCCCTTTGGGGAATTCCCATGCCGTTTTTATCAATTAATTTCTATGTGTATTGTCGGCAATGCAATAGCCGCGGGTAGTTTTAAATGAGTTTTTTCCTTCAAAATGTCATTTTGCTGTCAGACTGTTCTAAACACGGGAAACATGCGCCCCTTTACAGGCATACTATAGACACCCCCCAGGTACGAAATTTAAAGGGATTTTACACTTTTATTGTTTGACTTTAAGCATTATTAAAATCACTGCTCCTGAAAAAACGGCCGTTTTTAAAACTTTTTTTTGCATTGAACCATGTCCCCTGGGGCAGGACCCAGGTCCCCAAACACTTTTTATGACAATAACTTGCATATTAGCCTTTAAAATTAGCACTTTTGATTTCTCCCATAGACTTTTAAAGGGTGTTCCACGGCATTCGAATTTCGGCGAACTTGCGAACAGCCAATGTTCGAGTCGAACATGAGTTCGACTCGAACTCGAAGCTCATCCCTAATTGTGAGTACATGGATTGAAAACTGGCTACAAGGGCAAGTTCAGAGGTTGGTGATAAATGGGGAATATTCGCAATGGTCAGGGGTGGGAAGTGGGGTCTCCCAGGGTTCTGTGCTGGGACCAATCCTGTTTAATTCGTTCACAAACGACCTGGAGGATGGGGTAAACAGTTCAATCTCTGTATTTGTGGACAACACTAAGCTAAGCAGGGCAAAAACTTCTCTGCAGGATGTGGAAACCTTAGAAGAAGATCTTAACAAATTAATGGGGTGGGCAACTACATGGCAAATGAGGTTTAATGTAAAAAAATGTAAAATAATGTATTTGGGTGGCAAAAATATGAATGCAATCTACTCACGAGGGGGGTGAACCTCTGGGGGAATCTAGGATGGAAAAGGACCTGGGGGTTCTAGTAGATGATAGGCTCAGCAATGGCCAAGCTGTTGCTAACAAAGCAAACAGAATATCGGCATGCATTAAAAAGGGGATTAACTCCAGGGATGAAGCGATAATTCTCCCACTCTGGAGAAGAGACGCTTGAGAGGGGATATGATTTCAATTTAGAAATACCATACTGGTGACACCACAATAGTGATAAAACTTTTTCGCGGAAGGGAGATTAACAAGACATGTGGCCACTAATTAAAATGAAAAGAAAAGAGGTTTAACCTTAACCCGCGTAGAGGGTTCTTTACTGTAAGAGCGGCAAGAATGTGGAATTCCCTTCCACAGGTGGTGGTCTCAGCGGGGAGCATCGATAGTTTCAAAAACCTATTAGATAAGCACTTGAACAACCGCAACATACAGGGATATACTATACTACTATATAATCACACACATAGTTTGGACTTGATGGACTTGTGTCTTTTTTCAACCTCACCTACTATGTAACTATGTAACTGTGTAACTAGTACAGTGGTTCTCCACTTCCACATTTATCGGTCAGGTATGGAAACTGTATACTTATATTGCTTGATGCTAGACCAATGTAATCATGCATAAATTGCATAGAATTCAGCTTTAACTATATGGGTATTTGACAGACCAAGCGCAGCTGCTCACCTCCCCACCCTGCCCCCTGCATGAAGCCCCGGGGCCTCATGCGCACCCTGGTGTTGGTCTGGAGATCCTGTGATTCAGCCATTTGGGAGAACGGCCTCACAGGCACCATACCTCCCGGTATTGCTGCCATCCGGCAACCAGAGAACCTGAATTGCGCCATCACAGCACACACTTTTCCCCATGTGTCTTCCAGACTTCTGCCTTCTCCATGTGCATAATCACTTTTCTCTCTGGGGCTCCCATCACCAATCTCTCCAGACTGGATCCTAGGTGAAATCCCCCTTCTCTAGCTTGAAGTCTATTCAGGAAGTTGGGGCCTAAGCCTTAGCTTAGCTGGGACCTGAGGACCTGCTGAGCTCTTGATAGAGGTCATAGAATACCTGAGTATCTGCAACCACCTCCCGGGCATGCCTCCCCAAGGATTGGCTGAGATCCCAAGCTGTTCCTTTGATCTGATCCTCTCCTACGTTCTGGAGCTTTCCAGAAAGCAGGAAGAAGCAACCAAACCTGCAACCTGTGGGACCCTGATCAGTCCAGAGCAATCAGCAATGGTTCCACCGATTACCGAGAAGCACAAAAAGAACTAAGTTTACCTTACAGCCTTGCACCTAACTAGGAAGGTGCTACATTTGTTTTATCTAATGGTCTGTTGACAGTTATGATTGTGAAAACTAATAATAAAGGCCATGGCCAATTTTCATCCAATTAAGGTCTGCTATTTTTTTTATTCCTTTTTTATTTTTTCCATGCCATGCTGTCTACAATCCAATACATTTATTATATGGTTATATCTTGGAACTCCAGCAATTTTTTGTAGTCCTTAGAATGGGAAAGTGTTATATCCGTTGACAGGTTTTTCTTTGGGTTTGTTGCCCCATTGGCCATTACTTCCTGTCCTGAAAAGACAACGGGAAATAAGAGGAAATCTTCCCAAAGTGACGTGAAATCTCACTTGTGACAAATGTCACAATATACAGTAAGTATTTCCATTGAAAGATGTCCCAGGACCTCATGTTCCTGTGATTCACTGCAGGAAATGGAAGAAATCTCATTGTGTCTGCTGTCATCTTATCTAATCTTATCATATAATTTTGCACTGTAACCACCAGTGCCAAGTCCATACTGTTACAGTACATAAAAACAAACTACATTATGGTCAAATGTGATGTCCTTTGTTTTTCACTTTAAGGCCTTATGAAAACAGATGCATTAAAACACTCCCATCTATGCTGGATCCTTCAAAACCAATGTTTCCCAATCAAGGTGCTGCAGCACCCTGAGGTGCCCCTTGGGTTCTTAGGGGGGCTGCGAACACAGACCCAGTGTGCCCTGATTCAAAGATGGATGAAAGGATCCAGGGGGAAAATATCTGGTGATGGGGGGCTCTGATGTGATGAGGGGGGTGTCTTATTTAGAGGAGACTCTGTGGTGTTAGGGTTACTTCAAATGTATAGGGGGAGGGGGACTATGATGTGATGGGGGCTTTGACGTGAAGGGGAAACTCTCATGTTATGGGGGGCTCTGATGTGATAGGGGGACGTCTCATGTGATGAGGGAACCTCTGATGTGAAGGGGAGGTCTCTGATGTGATAGGGGGAGGTCTCATGTGATGAGGGAACCTCTGATGTGAAGGGGAGGTCTCTGATGTGATAGGGGGATGTCTCAAGTGATGAGGGAACCTCTGATGTGAAGGGAAGGTCTCTGATGTGATAGGGGGATGTCTCAAGTGATGAGGGAACCTCTGATGTGAAGGGAAGGTCTCTGATGTGATAGGGGGATGTCTCATGTGATGAGGGAACCTCTGATGTGAAGGGGAGGTCTCTGATGTGATAGGGGGATGTCTCATGTGATGAGGGAACCTCTGATGTGAAGGGGAGGTCTCTGATGTGATAGGGAGACGTCTCATGTGATGAGGTTAACTCTGATGTGAAGGGGCTCTGATGTGATGGAGGACCTCTGATATGAAAGGGGCTTCTAATGTGAAGTTATCATCATCAAGGTGGTTGTTTGCATTCTGCCTGACTCAGGTTTCCCATTATTTAGTAACATTTACATTTTAGACTAGGGTACCTCAAGATTATGCATATTTTTAACCCCTTCCCGCCTGCCCTGCCATCCCCTTATAAAGTTCTTAACAGTCAAGGGGGTGGGAATGATTGGCGATCATCTAACCACTGTGATTGGCTGTCACAGTGGTCACATGATCAGAAGCTAGTTCCACCAACTACCGATATATTTACTCGGGGGCCGAGAGCTGTTTTCGGCTGCTCAGTCTTTGTTCTGGGAGCGCCCCCCTGCATATAAACATTGCCCACCCAGCAACACATGTGCGACGTGTGGGCGTTAAAGCCCAGCTTTTTGCCACCACACATATGGGTTACTGGGGCATGAAGAGGTTAAAGAGTGCCATGACTAAAAAAAGGTTTAAATATTAGAACAAAAAGAGAGACAACCGTGGAGCATAGAGGGACAGAGGGATGCATCTGAAAAAGGGGGACAGTTGGTATGTATGTTTTCCTGACAGACTAGGAGTTGCTAGCAGAAAAATCCTCAATAAAAAAATGCTCATTTTGGAGCATAATTGTTCACATTAGGGCTGGGTTTACACTGTGTGTGGACATGGCTTACAGCAGGGGTCCGGTGCGTCCCTGTTCTTCATTTCAGGAATGAATCAAGCCCAAATTTTTGCCTGAATGGGGACCTGAGATGGAGCCAAAGATGCACAGGGCCTAGAGTTGCCACCTCATCCCTTTAAATCCAAACACATATGAATTACACAGGTTCTGAGGCTAATTCAATGCAGATAAGGCACCAAGTGAGTTTATTTACCACCTAAATCAGCCACAGAACCTGTGTAATTTATATTTGTTCGGTTTTAAAGGGATGAGGTGGCAACCCTAACAGGACCCCTGTGCAATACGCTGTGTGGCCTACCCGGAGATGTGTGAACCAGCTCCGTTGAGAGCCAATCACAGTATCCTGTCATGCGAATTGGATGTGGAAAAAAGCACTGCGTAAATTGACGGCGTTATATAAGTACTTGAAATAAATAAAATAAATCTAATTCGCATCAGTGTGAACCCAGCCTTACAGGCATATGGCATTTGGAAGAGTAATATATGAGTAAACTCGTTAGCATGCCTTTCTATGTGTTTACATATCTGCATATGTAAATATGATTGGTTAAAGTGGTTTTAAATCCAAAACAAAAAAATGTATACGTTGCAGCTTATCAATCATTAGATGTGGTGGCTGCATTTGTTTTCTTTTTTAATCTTTTTTTCCTTTATTTTCACTTGGTGATCTGACTAGTAACGTACTTCCTGTTTTAAAGTGTCTCCACTCTATAGAGGAGCAATGGAGACACCTTTGGACAGCAGCATTGTCGGTCTGGTTAATGTAAAGGGCCGTACACACGATCGGACTTTTTGACAGCAAACATGCAAATTAGCTGTTTTGGAGCAACATCCGACCGTGTGTATGCTCCATCGGACAAACTTTTTCTGTTTCCATCGGACTTTTGTTGGCTGTGCGAACGGACAAACTTTCTTTCAACAAAAGTCCGATGGAGCAAAGTCGGATCGTGTGTACAAAAAGCCATCGGACTTTTGTACAAACTACAGTACGCAGCCGCAAGAATGTTTCCAGCGCGATCGGATCGCGCTGGTTCCCGGCGGCAGGGTACTGTACATCTCGAGCTAGCTGCAATAGGAAAAACACATTTTCCTACTGCGGCGGGCGCAGTATGGATTTTAAGGGGAACCATCTACGCCAAAAAAACGGCGTGGGGGTCCCCCCAAAATCCATACCAGACCCTTATCCGAGCACGCAGCCTGGCCGGGCAGGAAAGGGGGTGGGGACGAGCGAGCGCCCCCCCTCCTGAGCCGTACCAGGCCACATGCCCTCAACATGGAGGGGTAGGTGCTTTGGGGGGAGGGGGGCGCCCTGCAGGCCCCCCCACCCCAAAGCACCTTGTCCCCATGTTGATGAGGACAAGGGCCTCTTCCCGATAACCCTGGCTGTTGGTTGTTGGGGTTTGTGGGCGGGGGGCTTATCGGAATCCGGGAGCCCCCTTTAATAAGGGGGCCCCCAGATCCCGGCCCAAATAAGGGACAGCTGGAAGGTACACTTACCTGAGAGACTAGAGCTGCTTCCTCCCTATAGTGGCATCATTTCCCAGAACTTCAATTGCACAGGGGCTGTCTGAGCCCATTCATCATAACTCCCGGCATATTTCCTCCACCCAGGCAGCTCAGGTGCAGCGTACATTGACATGAATGGCTGTGCGTTGCTGTATTCATGTGTATGGTGGTGCTATTGCGAACACAAGCATATTTTATTTTTTGCATACGCCTGTACACTGCATTAGTCCTAAGGCTGCATTCACAAGCAGAGCGATTTTCAGGTTTTTATTTGAGCATGTTTGTGCACACATACAATAGCTCACAAAAGTGAGTACACCCCTCACATTTTTGTAAATATTTTATTCTATCTTTTCATGTGACAACACTGAAGAAATGACTCTTTGCTACAATGTAAAGTACTCAGTGTACAGCTTGTATAACAGTGTAAATTTGCTGTCCCCTCAAAATAACTCAACACACAGCCATTAATGTCTAAACCGCTGGCAACAAAAGTGAAAATGTCCAAATTTGGCCCAATTAGCCATTTTCCCTCCCCGGTGTCATGTGACTCGTTAGTGTTACAAGGTCTCAGGTGTGCAGAGGAAGCAGGTGTGTTAAATTTGGTGTTATCCCTCTCACTCTCTCATACTGGTCATGGGAAGTTCAACATAGCACCTCATGGCAAAGAACTCTCTGAGGATCTGAATAAAAGAATTGTCGCTCTACATAAAGATGGCCTATGCCAGGGGTGTCAAACTCAAATTCTTAAGGGGCCGTATCAGCAATATGGTTGTCCTCAAGGGGCCAGTTGTAAATCTAATATTATGTATCTACTCTTTATCATATTAAAGAATTGCCACTGCATTTAATTGGTACTTGTTTTTCATTTAAGTAATAATTAGTTCAGGGGTATGCTGTGTACAGAGGGCAGGGTTTGGGAACTGTGCTATGTACAGAATGCAGAGTTCAAAAGTGCGCTGTGTACAGAATGCCGGTTTCAGGGTTGTGCTGTGTACAGAGTGCAGGGTTCAGTGTTGCGCTGTGTATACAGAGTGCAGGGTTCAGGGTTGTGCTGTGTACAGAGTGCAGGGTTCAGGGTTGCGCATTGTATACAGAGTGCAGGGATCATGGGTGCGCTGTGTACAGAGTGCAGGGTTCAGGGTTGCGCTGTGTATACAGAGTGCAGGGTTCAGGGTTGTGCTGTGTACAGAGTGCAGAGTTCAGGGTTGCACTGTGTATACAGAGTGCAGGGATCACGGTTGAGCTGTTTACAGAGTGCAGTGTTTAGGGTTGTGCTGTGTACAGAGTGCAGGGTTGCGTTGTGTATACAGAGTGCAGGGTTCGGGGGTGTGCTACAGACAGAGTGCAGGGCTCAGGGGTGCGCTATACACAGAGTGCAGAGTTCAGGAGTTGTGCTACGTACAAAGTGCAGGGTTCAAGAGTGCCCTGTGTATAGAGTGCAGGGTCCATGGGTGAGCTACATGCAGGGTTCAGGGGGGTTCAGCTCACTGTACCAACTAATGCCCATCCACTACCAGATCCCCCAACTACTGCTCTGCCACTCACCACTGACAGACCCCCACCCCACCAACTACTGCCCTGCCCCCACTATCTGACCCCCACCTCCCAACTACTGCCCTGCCCCTACTACCAGACCCCCACCCCCCAACTACTGCCCAACCACTTATCACTGACTGACCGCCCACTGACAAACCACCCCCAACTAATGCCCACCCCCCACTAGCAGGCCACCACCCACCCAACTACTGCCCCCCCCGCTACTAGACCACCACCCCAACTAGTGCCCAGCCACTCACCACTGACAGACCCCCCCACTAACAAACCACCATCCCACAACTAACACCCCCCCACTACTAGACCACCCTCCCCCTGTGAAATCTCCGGGGTAAGCACTCAACTTTTGGCATTGAAGTGGTTCATCTAGCCTGTATGTTCTCCATTCCAGCCTGTGCCTGCATGCCCAGCTGATCGCTCGGCATGCAAGGAGTCAACTTTACTAAGCTGCCTGTTCGGCTGCAGCATCTTCACGCTCGCTGTGTATAGCCTGTAACCGGTGCATGGGCAGTAACAGGAGCCAGGACTCACGAGACCATAGCTGTCACTGTAAACACAGAAGTTCCTGTGTTTTGCAAGTGACGGCTGGAAGAGCGGGTGAGAGCCAGAGGTGGTGACTTTATTTGTTGAGAGCTTTGAGCTTGATGTGAAAGGGGCCTAAGGGTACCATCTGGCAGAACCTCTGAACTTCTAGAACCCTGTTCAAGAAACCCTGGTGTACTGGGATAGCTAATGTTTGTAGTAAAAAGGTTTAATGTATTTCTGTGTATCCTAATTGTATATACATGTACAGGGTGTTTTGTATATACTGTATTGTTTGTCGTTTGGAGGCTTAAAAATATGTCTGGCACAAAATCCTGATGTTTTTTCATGTCCTCAACAGACTTTTCTCCAGACTGTTCCCACATGCTTCAGAAGTCAGACCCCCTGTAGTCTTCAGTTAGATGGTCTAGTAGGGCAGACAGCCCCCCCAGATTGGGTCTTTCTCCACCAGGGCATGGACCCTACTGCTCCAGGCTCCAGGCTGTTTATGCACACCTCAGTCCCTTGCTGGTCATTATCTCAATCAGGGATTGGCTGTGGCTGCATGAATATCCCACCCAAGGTACACCTCTTCCAGAACTTACTGGACTGCTGAGAGACGCGGTCACACCTACAGACAGCAGAACCCAGATCAGCCAGAAGTAATCAAATCCTGCCCCACTGACAACAGAGGAGAAAAAATAAACTAAATGTACCTAAACCTATTAGCAACCTAACTAGGACGGTGCTACAAATATATTACCCCAACAGTCATCAGATCACCAACCATTTGGGGGCAACTTTGACACGAAGAAGCAAAGCCCAGTCATTATACTTCCCTCTATTGATGAGTTATGAAACAAGGCATGGTAAGTTAGTTATGGGGAAACCATAGACAACACTGGTGACTAGTCATTTGCTATCTGTTTGTCTTTTTTGGGAACAGCTTCCACAGTTCAGGTCTTCTTTAAACAACGAAGGCTGATCCAGAAACATACCACAAAATAATGACTTTTAACCTCTGGCTTTGGTTATGAGATGAGTAAAACAATAATCCTTAATGGAACTGTCAACATATACTCAGGAAAGAGAGAGGTCTAGCTGGGGTCCTTGAACAATAACATCTTACATCCCATGTTACATAGCTAAGTACTTTGCAGTAAAGCTCTTTTAATGATCCTTTGCCTTTTGGCCTACAAAGGCCTCATCCGCCCCCTCCCCAATCCGAAGCACTAAAAGGTAGGCACAGTTTATCCAAACAAGCTAATCAGAATACCTATAAAAGAGCACAAAGATAAAATGGTAAAAAAGAATTTTACGATCAGTCAGAAAAAGAAAACCAACAACCTTTTAAATAGAATAGAATTTGTGGATCATAATGGGTGAACAATTTTAGCAGCAGTCACCATCCATCTACAGTAGAATATTACCAGTGTATGTAGAATTGGCTATAATTTATTTTGGTCCTAATCCATCCAGAAATAAATAATCAAATCCCTAAGTGTGGCTAACTTTGCCAGGTTTAGTTTGTGTGCCCTGGCTTGGTTTCATAGTTCAATGTCAAACTTGGCATAATAAAATTGTGTAAGCTTTGTGTTGATTTTTGCTTTTACAAGTAATTTTATGGTGAGCAAGTTTACAAGGCTCTGCAGGTGTGAATCTAGTTCTAGGAGCTGGGTTGCTTAAAATGTTTGTTTTATGAGTGTGAGGAAACATCCAGTTTGTAAATGGTCTTTAGAATAAAAACATGGAGGCCAAATACGCATTTTAAATTATCTTCATTTTGGTTATCAAAAAAAAATGAAGCACCTGGACTGGCAGCTTTTTTCTTACTCTCCGTTTTACTCCTTTGAGTAAAAAATAGCAAAAAAATAGCACTGTTCTTGTCCCCAACATGAGATCCCATATCTAAAAGCCCAATGATGGAGAAAATGATTACTCCCCTCCCTCACCCACTCCTCTCTAATCATTCTAAGACCCTCTAACTTACCTAAGTCGCCTAAGTTGGCTGCCATGTGTCCACCTGTGGTGCTTCTTCAGGTTATTGAGAGTGGTGATTAGAAGCTGCACTCAGGGCGAACTGACCATGTTTGGTCAATGACATCACCCAGGATGGCCAGCAGTTTCCATACAATGTGTAACAAGCTGGAGGTTGGGTGACCAGAAGCTTCATTAGGACTTATATCTGCAACAGCTGGAGGCTAAGACAGGTGAGGGAACAGGCCAAAATTTGGCCATTTATGTTGTGTAGTTGACAAACCATGGACAGGTTAGATTTAGGTCTCATGATCAGATGACCCAAACCTGAAGCTCATCCCTTGTTATAAACCTTCTTCAGTATATTTCAATACTTAAAGAGGTTTTAAAGGCTCAAAGTTTTTTACCTTCATGCATTAAGCTAAAAAAACCTTCTGTGTGCAGCAGCCCCCCTAATACTCACCTGAGATCCCTCTCAATCCATTGATGTGCATGAGAGCTGAGCTTCTCCCAGGTCTCTCATTTTTTTCTTTTCAGTAAATTTTGTCTCAGTAGTACCATACGGCAAAATTAGAGGCTAATTATAATGTAACTGGTACATTTTCCACCAACATCAATGTTGTTAAAAACACTCCTTTCATCCCTAGTTGCTATGCATGGTACAATTTAGAACATTATTTTAAAAGGTAAGTGTATCAAAAAACAACTTTTTCAGTTTTGAAAAACCCCCCCCCCCCCACTAGGTTTTTATTGCTGCCTGTGTCCCCACCACCACTTCTCTATTTGAGCCGGTTACCATTTTCACCAGGAATATAGGTGGGGGAAAAGATGAAATGTTGAGTTGTCCCCTAAATAGGAATAGAGGAGAAGTCTTCCAATGGGGATACTTTTTTGGTAACAACTGTGCAAGAGGGGATTTCCCTAATTATGGTGAGATCTCCTCTCAATTCTTGTATATAGGGCAGGACGTGAAGGAAAATCTCCCTAATGAGTCACAGATGGCTAAAAAAATAAATAAATAAATAAAAATAACTGGGGTTTTAACTATTCCCTACTCTATCCAAAATGTAAAAAAACATTTTTTAGATATACTTTAGGTTTAGGTACAAGATATAAAATGGCTCATAAGAGGATTTTTTGTATAGTTAGAGCTCTCCTTTACAAGAAAATGGTACTTTTTGTTGAGTAAATGTCTCACCTATCGCAATGTTCTTCTATGTCATGCCTCAGATAAATAATGTTTACACGGAAATATAAAATAACACAAAGGACAATTAGCTACGTTATTTTCATTGTATCACTAACAATGCCTAAAACAAATACAGCTTGGCAGAGCAAGCGATAAAAAGGCCCCAATCATATCTGTTTGTGTTTTACTGTGCGTTTAATAGCACTCAACTGATTTATGTGTTCAATTATGTGTGCAGTGTCTGTAACCAAGGATTTGGAAATCGATCTCAAAATGTGCGGAGGAGGGTGGCTGCCATCAATCCGCTATCATATGCTCCATTGTAGCCTGCATCTAGGCCGTGGCTTATGTTGGTAATACAGAGGGAAGTACATGCTGCATTTTGTGTGTACTGCTTCTTACTACCTGAGGATGAAATTAAAAACAGAGATCTCTGCAAATAAATTGAAATAACATCTTCACTAAGAGACAATTAATGTGATCTCACTGGATTTGTCAAGAAAAAAAAAAAAAATATATATATATATACAGTGGGGACCGAAAGTATTCCGAACCCCTTCAATTTTTCACTCTTTGTTATATTGCAGCCATTTGCTAAAATCATTTAAGTTCATTTTTTTCCCTCATTAATGTACACACAGCACCCCTTAAGTGCAGCAGAAATTTTTTTGTAACCTTGGCCAGATCTCCAGGCAGTTCCTTTGACCTCATGATTCTCATTTGCTCTGACATGCACTGTGAGCTGTAAGGTCTTATATAGACAGGTGTGTGGCTTTCCTAAGTCCAATCAGTATAATCAAACACAGCTGGACTCAAATGAAGGTGTAGAACCATCTCAAGGATGATCAGAAGAAATGGACAGCACCTGAGTTAAATATATGAGTGTCACAGTAAAGGGTCTGAATACTTAGGACCGTGTGATATTTCAGTTTTTCTTTTTTAATAAATCTGCAAAAATTTCAGCAATTCTGTGTTTTTCTGTCAATATGGGGTGCTGTGTGTACAATAATGAGGAAAAAAATGGACTTAAATGATTTTAGCAAATGGCTGCAATATAACAAAGAGTGAAAAATGTAAGGGGGTCTGAATACTTTCCGTCCCCACTATATATATATATATATATATATATATATATATATATATATGACAGATATAGATATTATATCATCGTTTTGTTAAGATCGTATAGCAATCTAAACACATAAAATTATGGCTTTGAGCTTTGATATCCTGCAAGGTGATTGGGTCACAACTGTCCTGATCGAACATAGCGGAACAATCTTTATGCTTACAGATGCACTGATACCATTTCTTTTACAATGAGTATGAACACTGTTTTTTTTTGGTATTTTCCAATAACAATTACTAATACCGCAACTGTTTTGTTTACACTTCAGCTGTCAGCAATGGTACAAAGCATTGAAAAGTTATTTACACATTAAATACATTTTTTTTTCTTTGATTTTGCGTCTTTTTCAATGTGAACCATGTAAAGGTGTAAAAATATTAACGAACAAGGCAAACAAAAAAAAGTTTTAGTTATTAATAGTTTATAAAATAGAAGTGAACAAAAAAAAAATCATCAGGAAAATAATATTTAAATGGAGAAGGAGAATAAGGAGGTTCAATGTAGAAAAATGTAAAATAATGCATTTGGGTGGCAAAAATATGAGTGCAATCTATACACTGGGGGGAGAACCTCTGGGGGAATCTAGGATGGAAAAGGACCTGGGGGTCCTAGTAGATGATAGGCTCAGCAATGGCATGCAATGCCAATCTGCTGCTAACAAAGCAAACAGAATATTGGCATGCATTAAAAAGAGGATCAACACCAGAGATAAAACGATAATTCTCCCGCTCTACAAGACTCTGGTCCGGCCGCACCTGGAATATGCTGTCCAGTTCTGGGCACCATTCCTCAGGAAGGATGTACTGGAAATGGAGCGAGTACAAAGAAGGGCAACAAAGCTAATAAAAGGTCTGGAGGATCTTAGTTATGAGGAAAGGTTGCGAGCACTGAACTTATTCTCTCTGGAGAAGAAACGCTTGAGAGGGGATATGATTTCAATTTACAAATACTGTACTGGTGACCCCACAATAGGAATAAAACTTTTTCGCAGAAGAGAGTTTAACAAGACTCGTGGCCACTCATTAAAATTAGAAGAAAAGAGGTTTAAACTTAAACTACGTAGAGGGTTCTTTACTGTAAGAGTGGCAAGGATGTGGAATTCTCTTCCACAGGTGGTGGTCTCAGCGGGGAGCATTGGTAGTTTCAAGAAACTATTAGATAAGCACCCGAATGACCACAACATACAGGGATATACAATGTAATACTGATATATAATCACACATAGGTTGGACTCGATGGACTTTGTGTCTTTTTACAACCTTACCTACTATGTAATTATGTAACTATGTAACTATGAGTTAATTAAGGCCACTTAGAGTAAATTAAGAGTTGATAAGGGGTCAAACAAAGGAACATTTAAATAAAAAAATAAATTTGCCCTATTAATGACCAGGCCATTTTTTGCGATACGGCACTGCTTCATTTTAACTTACAATTGTGACGTTGTACCCAAACAAAATTGACGTTGTTTTTTACCCACAAATAGAACTTTCTTTTAGTGGTATTTGATCACCTCTGCAGTTTTTATTTTTTGCGATATAAACAAAAAAATAGTGACAATTTTGAAAGAAAAACAATATTTTTTACAGTTTGCTATAATAAATATCCTCAAAAATGTTTTTTAAAAACACATTCCTTCATCAGTTTGGGCCAATATGTATTCTTCTACATATTTTTGGTAAAAAAAATGGCAATAAGTGTATATTGATTGGTTTGCGCAAAAGTTATAGCGCCTACAATCTATGGGAAAGATTTATGGAATTTTTATTATTTATTTATTTTTTATTAGTAATGGCGGTGATCTACAATTTTTAATGGTACTGCCACATTGCAGCAGACAGATTGGCCACTTTTGACACATTTTTGGGACCACTGACATTTATACAGCAATCAGAGCTATATTGCACTGATTACTGTGTAAATGTCACTGGCAGGGAAGGGGTTAACACTAGGGGGCTATCAAGGGGTTAAATGTGTTCCCTTGTGAGTGTTTCTTATTGTGGGGGGATGAGACTGACTGGGGGAGGAGACATATCGCTGTTCGTAATTACTGCAAACAGCAGATGTGTCTCTTCTCCCCTGTCAACACAGGGATTTGTGTGGTTACACACACAAATCCCTGTTCTGGCTCTCGGCCACGTGCATCGGTTCCCCCACCATACAGTGGGCACACGTGAGCCTTCTATGGTTTTTAAAGGTTTGGCGGTAACAAACCACTTTGTCGACGTAAATGTGCGTGAGCTGGTCGGCAAGTGGTTAAACGGACTTCATCTGCAGATCAAGGTTCATCCCCTTGATCTGTAGATGAATGTTTCCTTTTATCTTTCTGTTTCTGCACCTGAACAATGTTGTTGATAAATATTGCCAGGCTGCTTCTTTTTTTTTTTTTGACAGCTGCAATTGCCAGGACTTTGTTTACACTTCAGCTGTCAAAAGAGGAACCCCACTGACAGCTAAATGAGTCATTGGTTGTTAAGGACGTGGATACCCCGCTCCTTAACAACTGATAATTGATGGCTTTAAAAAAAAAAAAGTATATTTCAGCTGTCAGTGAGGGAATCCCACTTACAGCTCAAAGAGCCGAGTCTGAAAATATCGGTTTCAGGTATCGGAGCATTTGCATGGGTACCTAAACTATTGGTGCAGCCCTACTTTTTAAGGCAATTGCTGTCTTTTTTTACCATTTTAAATTGATCTTTTAGTAAACTGTAAAGAAACTGTCAATGTATTACCTAGTTTCAGCTTTAGAATAGACTGCATCCAGGTAGCCCATTGAATTTCTGGGTTGTAGATTGCTTTAGTTTCTGGAAATTATTTGCTATCATATTTGTGATTTGGTGGCTTGAAAGTGGTTGAAACTGACTGAAAATTGCCAGTTTAAGTCCTTACCGTCAGAATTGCAAAAAATTATAGCCAAGAAATTATAGAAGAAATGTATATGATAAAACGCTGAGCTAATTTAAAAATGATGTCTATTTCTATGTAAATTTTAAACACATTTATTAACAAGTAAATACACTGTGAGTAGGCAGAAGGTGCATGCTTGGCAACATTCATGTACGTGACCGCCTTTCTCCCTGGTTCGCGCGCCCCCTGCTGGCCCATGTTGTAATTGGACACAGCATGAGTTTGGCAGCAGATTTCAGCCAATGATTTTGGCTGAAACCTTCTGATCGGGTGTGTCCAATCACACACAGGCGGAGAGTTACTAAAACTAGAGTGTGCAAAATCTGGTGCTTTCAGATTTTATTGTCAAAGCTTAATTGAATTAGTTGAGGTTAGAAGCTGATTGGCTACCATGCACACCTGCAACAGATTTCTCACTTGTCAGTTGTAGTAAATCTCCCCTACAGAGTTCTGTGTTTACAAACACACAGAACGCTGTGTACAAAAAACAACAATCTGCCTGTTTTTTCTCCCTCAAAAGCAGGAAAAAAAAAAACATTTAGATCTGTTAGTCAAAGCAGTACACATTACACACATTGTTAGGAACACAGTTAACCCCTTTATTGCCCCTAGATGGTAACCCCTCCCCAACCAATGTGATCAGTTAAAGTGATTGTAAACCCTTACAGACCACTTCTACCTACAGGTAAGCCTAGATTAAAGCTCACCTGTATGTACCGGAAATATCTCCTGAACCTGTATGGTACCTGTACTGTACCTGCCTGTTTTTTTTTTGTTTTTTTTTTATCAAAGACAAATCAATTATTTTTTTCTATTTTTATTGGATATGTGTTATAACAGAAAGTTGAAAATAATGTTTTGTTTTTATATTCAAAATGTTTGGTCTATTTTCATTTATATAATAAAAAAAATAAAAGACCCAGTGGTAATAAAATACCACCAAAAGAAAGCTTTATTTGTGTGAAAACAAAATATAAATTTCATTTGTGTACAGTGTTTCATTACCACGCAATTGTCAATTAAAGTAACGCAGTGCTGAATACCAAAATAATGCCCTGGTCATGAAGGGGGTAAAATCTTCCGGTGGTCAAGTGATTAATACATTTTTTTGATATGTTTATTTTTCTTTATAAAATGGTGAAGGTGCAATTTAAAGGAAAATGTACGTTTACAGTATCTTTACAAATACGATCTGTTTCATTTTGCAGTACACTATAACACCACTAGATGGTGACATGGCAGCAAGGTTTACTTTCAGCAGATCATTAGTCAAACTCTTTAGAGCTTGGCAGGAATTACAGGCACAGAGTCCTTAGAACAGGAAAGCAGCAAGCAATATTTTCCTGATATATAGGCTTTGTAGTGAACAACACAATCATTATTGAATAACAAATTATCTATGAAACAACGTTTGTGAATAGGCTAGTGAAAAAAAAAAAAAACAGGCAGCACTAAATACTTTACTTAAGCCAGGTTATAAGAATGCAGTGTTTTAGGAAAGTACAATGACTAGATAGATAGACAGACAGACAGACAGACAAACAGACAGACAGACAGATAGATAGACAGATAGATAGACAGATAGATAGATAGATAGATAGATAGATAGATAGATAGATAGATAGATAGATAGATAGATAGATAGATAGATAGATAGATATAACTTGTAGTTCTGCAAGAGCTGGAGGTCCGCTAATTGCATATCCCTGATATACAGTATCTCACATAAGTGAGTACATCCCTCACATTTTTGTAAATATTTTATTCTATCTTTTCATGTGACAACACTGAAGAAATGACACTTTGCTACAATGTAAAGTAGTGAGTGTACAGCTTGTATAACAGTGTAAATTTGCTGTCCTCTCAAAATAACTTAACACACAGCCATTAATGTCTAAACCGTTGTCTAAATGTCCAAATGTCTAAGTGAAAATGTCCAAATTGGGCCCAAATTGTCAATATTTTGTGTGGCCACCATTATTTTCCAGCACTGCCTTAACCCTCTTGAGCATGGAGTTCACCAGAGCTTCACAGGTTGCCACCGGAGTCCTCTTCCTCTCCTCCATGATGACATCACGCAGCTGGTGGATGTTAGAGACCTTGCGCTCCTCCACCTTCTGTTTGAGAATGCTCCACAGATGTTCAATAGGGTTTAGGTCTGGAGACATGCTTGACCAGTACATCATCTTTACCCTCAGCTTCTTTAGCAAGTCATCTTGGAGGTGTGTTTGGGGTCGTTATGTTAAAAACCTCCCTGCAGCCCAGTCTCCGAAGGGAGGGGATCATGCTCTGCTTCAGTATGTCACAGTACATGTTGGCATTCATGGTTCCCTCAATGATCTGTAGCTCCCCAGTGCCGGCAGCACTCATGCAGCCCCAGACCATGACACTCCCACCACCATGCTTGACTGTAGGCAAGACATACTTGTCTTTGTACTCCTCACCTGGTTGCCGCCACACACACTTGACACCATCTGCACCAAATAAGTTTATCTTGGTCTCATCAGACCACAGGACATGGTTCCAGTCAGGCCCGGACTGGGACAAAAAATAGGCCCAGGCATTTTAAACTGGGCAGCCCAATCCCTGGGGGAAGTAGGGCGGAGATGTGGGGCGGGCGTTCGCAGGGTGGTTGGTGACCAGATATTCATTCTGAGAGGTGTGTAGTTTGGTAAATTCTATGCTTACCCGGATAGCTAATTAAACCGTACCATGTAAATTAAAATATAAAAATATATATTAATTATATAAATGCAGCAATTTTAAAGAATTAAATACCATAAACAATACATATACACAAAAAAGATGCGCAAAAACTAAAACGAATTATGTGACCAGTGACCAACAAGTGAATGAAATGATCACATAAGTGAATAAATAATTAAACCCAATAATTATAATTAATTGATTAGGGTGCAAAAAACCTATGTGTATCAAAAAATGAATTAATTAATATAGTGAATGATAAATAATTAAAAAAACTAAATGTTACATAAAACTAGGTTTTTTGCACTCTAATCAATGAATTATAATTATTGGGTTTAATTATTTATTCACTTATGTGATCATTTCATTCACTTGTACACGGACAGCCCCAGACCAGTACACGGACAACCCCAGACCAGTACACAGCCCCAGACCAGTAATAGACAGCCCCAGACCAGTACACAGTCCCAGACCAGTACACGGAC
The DNA here is from genome assembly GCA_037952925.1 of Lithobates clamitans. NCBI lineage: Eukaryota > Metazoa > Chordata > Amphibia > Anura > Ranidae > Lithobates > Lithobates clamitans. The sequence continues at coordinate 3,441,813 of JBBGZY010000099.1, read as the reverse complement.
AGCCCCAGACCAGTACACAGCCCCAGACCAGTAATAGACAGCCCCAGACCAGTACACAGTCCCAGACCAGTACACGGACAGCCCCAGACCAGTACACGGACAGCCCCAGACCGGTACACAGCCTCAGACCAGTAATAGACAGCCCCAGACCAGTACACAACCCCAGACCAGTACACAGTCCCAGACCAGTACACAGTCCCAGAACAGTAATAGACAGCCCCAGACCAGTACACAGTCCCAGACCAGTACACAGTCCCAGACCAGTAAAAGACAGCCCCAGACCAGTACACGGGCAGCCCCAGACCAGTACACAGCCCCAGACCAGTACACAGCCCCAGACCAGTACACAGCCCCCAGTACACAGCCCCAGACCAGTACACAGCCCCAGACCAGTAATAGACAGCCCCAGACCAGTACACAGTCCCAGACCAGTACACAATCCCAGACCAGTACACAATCCCAGACCAGTAATAGACAGCCCCAGACCAGTAATAGACAGCCCCAGACCAGTAATAGACAGTCCCAGACCAGTAATAGACAGCCCCAGACCAGTACACAGTCCCAGACCAGTAATAGACAGTCCCAGACCAGTAATAGACAGCCCCAGACCAGTAATAGACAGCCCCAGACCAGTACACAGCCCCAGACCAGTAATAGACAGCCCCAGACCAGTACACAGCCCCAGACCAGCAATAGACAGCCCCAGACCAGTACACAGCCCCAGACCAGTAATAGACAGCCCCAGACCAGTAAAGTAGAAAGCCCCAATCCACTCCCTTTCCTCGCCACTACAGAGCGGGAACATGTTTTTTTTCTTTTTTTTTAAGTGTGCTCACCTTCCTCCCTGTGCAGCCATCAGTGTTCCGGCCGCTGTTAGGAGAGAGGCTGCTGCCATCTCCTCGAGTGCAGCCATAGCTCCAGCGCACCCAGCCCATGAGGCATCTGTCCAGTGCAGGTGCTTCCTGCATGTCACAGGAGCTTTCTCTCTCCCGCCTCCTTCTGCACCTAGAAAGTGTGCTGGTGTCCGGCCCTGCTGTAGGAAAGCCCGTATAGTGGGAGGTGAGCGGCAGCCGTGGTCTGTGGTAACCCTGTCCGGACCACGGTCGCTGCTTACCTCCCTCGGTGTGGCCCAGTCATCAAGAAGCCGCTCCTAAAAAATGTGGCCCAGGGACAAACGCCCGGTGTGCCCTATGGCCAGTCCGGGCCTGGTTCCAGTAATCCATGTCCTTAGTCTGCTTGACTTCAGCAAACTGTTTGCGGGCTTTCTTGTGCATCATCTTTAGAAGAGTCTTCCTTCTGAGAGGACAGCCATGCAGAAAAATTTGATGCAGTGTATGTATCCTGAGGGTGTCTGTACTGATTGGGGGGGGGGGTTATCCTGAGGGCGATCTGTACTGATGGAGGGGGGGATTTATTCTGAGAGGGGGTCTGTTCTGATTGGGGGGTTATCCTGAGGGGGGGTCTGTACTGATGAAGGGGGATGTATCCTGAGGGAGTTTGTACTGATAGACGGGGGGGTTATCCTGAGGGGGAGGTCTGTACTGATAGGGGGGGTTATCCTAAGGGGGGTCTCTACTGATGGAGGAGGCAGTGGTTTGTCCTCAGGGGGTCTGTACTAATGGAAGAGGGGGGGGTTTGTCCTGAGGGGGGTCTGTACTGATGGAGGAGGGGGGTGGTTTGTCCTGTGGGGGGGTCTGTACTAACGGAAGAGGGGGGATTTATCCTGAGGGGGGTCTGTACTGATGGAGGAGGGGGGTGGTTTGTCCTGGGGGGGGGTCTGTGCTGATGGAGGAGGGGTGGTTTGTCCTGAGAGGAGTCTGTACTGATGCAGTGGGGTCTATACTTAGTGGAGGGGGGTCTTTACTGAGGGAGGGGGTCTGTACTGAGGGGCGACTATAGTTGGTGGAGGGGGGGGTGACACCATGTTTTACCACACCAGATGACACCTAACCTAGTGACACCACTGTGTGTGTAAGAAGAAGAGAAGTATTGATAGCTGCCACGCCAGCCGGACGGGTACAACAGGCAGCCAGCATTAAAATAAACTGCCTGCATGGTACAGTCTCTGCCTCCAGTCTCCAGACCAGCAGTGCCTGTGTCAACTCCTCTCCTCCTGCTCCTGTGTACATTGCTGCTGGGGAGCGGGACAAGCGGCACTGGTTTGGAGCGGCGTGGGGTGGTCATGGTTTGTGCGGCGTGGCCAGAGCGGCGCATGAGTTAGAGAGCGGAGCAGGTTTCCCAGCTGGAAGACCTGGAGCACATCACATGACAGCATAGCACAGCACAAGTACCCACTCATCACCAACACCACCAGTGCTGCAAGACAGAATAAGAGACTCAGGTACCACTTTGCCAGCTGGTGAGTTCTATGTTCATAGTAAATCTAGTGTGATGTGTAATGTGAGTGGCAGGCTGGCTTAATTGGTTGCTCTATGTATGTTTACCCCACTCAGGGCAAGTCCCCCCCACTTGCCGACCACGCTATAGCCGATTGACGGCTACAGCAAGGCCGGCTAGTTCTGGAAGGCCTCCCAGTCTCACATTTCTCGGAACCCAGCACAAAACGGATCGGAGTAAAGAGCCAATGACAGCAGCCTTTTACCACTTGATCACTCCATCCAATGCCGGAACAATCACTTGTCATCAAACCTGCGTCATTGTCGGTTCAGCTCGTGCTGCTGCGATGTGAGGAGAGAGAAACATTGCAGCAGTATGAGCTGGCACGATCCTCTGTACCATCAGTGCACCATCATATAGACAAGGTGCTGTTGCATGTAAATCTGACTTCCTGATAAATGTAATTTTAATTATCACGATATAAAATAATGGGTGTGGGGGGCAGCATTTCATTCTTGGACCCAGGCAGCAGAATGTCTTGGCCCAGCCCTGTATATATATATATATATATATATATATAAAACTCTTTGTTATATTGCAGCCATTTGCTAAAATCATTTAAAATCATTTTAATCATTTATCATTTTTTTTCCTCATTAATGCGCCGCCCCCCCCCTCCCCCCCCCAGGCAGTCACAAAAAATTAAAAAATTAAATAATTTTTTTAAACATGGCCCTTTAAAAAAAAAAGTCCTTAAGTGCACTGTGTTCGGGCACCGGACACAGTACACTATGGGAAGTGCCAAGTCTATGCAATCACGAGATTGCAGATGAGGCGCTTCATTGGCAGGGTTTGGAGCTGCTTTGTGGCGCAATCCATCGCGCCGAACAGCATCCGCCCGGCGCCCTCAGCTGGGTGCTTTGTTCTCAGTGTGAGAACAATGTCACTGATGTTAGGAGGGACTCTGCTGGTGGAACCTGATGTAAGGAGGGATTCTGCTGGGGGCACCTGATGTAAGGAGGGACTCTGCTGGGGGCACCTGATATAAGGAGGGACTCTGCTGGGGGCACCTGATGTAAGGGCGGACTCCGCTGGAGGCACCTGATGTAAGGACAGACTCCGCTGGGGGGCACCTGATGTAAGGACGGACTCTGCTGGGGACACCTGATGGCATCTGGTGGCAGGTGATGTGGCAGGTGACACGTTCAGGGCTCCCACTGATTCTACATTAAGGTGAGTTGAATGATTTCATTTTATATTACAATGTAATAATAGAAATAATGCGCTTCAATCATTCTGACACCATAACAGCCATGGTGCCGGGATGATTGAAGTGCTAACACCAGGTGTTTGGAGTATCTTTATCTGCTGATTGTTAAACTTTCTAGAATACACATATTTCTATTGTTGTGTAGGATCTGGGCCTGCTGTCCCTCCCTCTCCCTCCATCCCTCGTTCATCTCAGACGCTAGCCACACCGAAAACTTGTCCTGAAAAATTGTGAACTTGGTGTTGAGTTATTCTCTTTATGGTCAACCCAGAGGACACGGGGGCACTCTTTACGTCTAGAGAAAAAGAGATTTCATTTCCAAATATGCAAAGGTTTCTTCACAGTAAGAGCTGTGAAAATGTGGAATAGACTCCCTCCAGAGGTGGTTCTGGCCAGCTCAGTAGATTGCTTTAAGAAAGACCTGGATACTTTCCTAAATGTACAGAATATAACTGGGAGTAGCATTTATAGGTAAAGTTGATCCAGGGAAAATCCGATTGCTTCTTGGGGGATCAGGAAGGAATTTTTTCCCCTGCTGTAGCAAATTGGAGCATGCTCTGCTGGGGTTTTTTGCCTTCCTCTGGATCAACTGAGGGTATAAAATTGGGTATATTGGATTGTACAATATTTTTTATTTTATTTATTTATTGTTTTTAAGGTTGAACTGGATGGACTTGTGTCTTTTTTCAACCTAACTATGTAACTATGTATGTTAGTGCAAATAAAAAAATTGTGCCGCACTAAATCACATGTCCTGTCCGCCAATGACAGATAGATGGGGGAACCTCTTCCCCATCTGTCTGGTGGATCGGATCAGATGGCATCAGATGAAAATGGTGGTCCGATTCCATCTGATTGCCCCAGAGGAGAGAGCGGGACTGTGTCTATGTCTGCTCTGCATAGAGGAGCAGACACGGACCTAACATCCGGAGAGATCTCCCGCTGAGCAAACGAATAACGCTTCATGGAGGCACCTGTGTGAAAGGGGTCTTATCAGTGGTGGCCGATCCATTAGGGGCGCAGCCCCCCTAATCAATGCGAGAAAGTTGGGGAAATCACTGTGCTAAACCAATGTGAGTGAAGCTGCTAAGACTAAAAACAAAGTCCAAAATATATGTGAAAACAAAATTTAGCACTAAAATTTCTCATATAACAATGTGACAGTAATACATTGAAAGTATTTAATAAAAACATGTGATATGTAAACAAGATAACAGTGTGTACAAATAATGGAAATAGTGTCCAAAAAGTGAAAGGCCAAATAGGAACACCAATGTAGTGAACTTCCTTAGGTGAGTGTCTGCCAAATAGCTGACTCAGAATCCTCTGTAGGGATAATACTGATTTGGTGAGATGAAATAAGACTGGCCGTGGAGCTGTCAAAGCGGAATATTCTTCTATCAAAGAGATATAGATATATATACTCTTACCAGATATGGTGGACCCACTTGCCAGTGGCAGTGGGTCAATCGGGCTCGTATTAACCGAAAGCCTGGGAATCAGATGCTGTACCAACCACGATAAGACTGGAACCCGGAGGAAAGTAGATCGAAACACAGTAGACCCACTTATCAGCGAGGATGGATCAATGTATTACGTGTTGGCAAGAAACCTAGGACTCAAATGATTCACCAAGCTGAATGGAGCTGGAGCCCAATAAAGGAGCCATCTGAAGACTAATGCCGCGTACACACGGTCGGACTTTACGGCAGACTTTGCCCGGCGGACTTTTCGACGGACTTTACGACGGACTTTCTGAATGAATGGACTTGCCTACACACAATCAACCAAAGTCCGTCGAATTCGTACGTGATGACGTACGACCGGACTAAAACAAGGAAGTTCATAGCCAGTAGCCAATAGCTGCCCTAGCGTGGCTTTTTGTCCGTCGAACTAGCATACAGACGAGCGGACTTTTCGACCGGACTCGAGTCCGTCGGATAGATTTGAAACATGTTTTAAATCTAAGTCCGTCCAACTTTTGAGAAAACAAAGTCCGCTGGAGCCCACACACGATCGAATTGTCAGACGAAATCCTGTCCGCCGGCCAAAGTCTGCCGTAAAGTCCGCTTGTGTGTATGCGGCATAATAGTAGGTGGAGGGGTGCTCTCAATCAAGCCAGGATAAAAATGTGGAGAAATAGAAATGCTCCATATGGTGCAGGTCAAAAAGGGGACTTATTCATAAAAAGTACAAACATCAATGACAGATGAGTACAAAAGTTGTGATCTGATTGCCCTAGAGGTGAGAGCGGGACTGTGTCTATGTCTGCTCTGCAAAGAGGAGCGGACACGGACCTGTCATCCGGAGAGATCTCCCGTTGAGCAATCGAATAACGCTTCAAGGAGGCACCTGTGTGAAAGGGGCCTTCTCAGTGGTGGGCACTGCATTTCGGGGAGCAGCCCTCCTAATCCATGCGCCCGGCCCCTAATCTACATGCAGGGCGCCAGATGAATAGATTTCAATGAAGTTTTTTTTTTTTTTTAAGCACGTGATTAGAGCCTAAGGTTCTAATTGCCTTCAAAAAGTGTGGGCTCAGGGCGCAGCTACACCGTGGTTTCCATGCGTAGGCTACAAGGAGGGGATGAAGGGTTTTCTCAGCTAAGCACACCCTTCTTCCTGCATGCCTGAGCTAGGGACAGATGGATTTCTGAAAGTAAATGCCACATCTGCCATTACGCAAAATAGCCATGGCCAGAAATGCTAGTGGGGTGGCTGTTTTTTAAAATGATTTCTCCGCAAAATAAAGCATGGAGACATGGATGGATAAGGCAGTTTACTTTGAATATTAAAAACGAATTAAATAGTGTTTTTGGTTTGTGGTGCTCAGATGCAGTGTAGTTCTTCTTTGAATTAATAATTTTGTTTCGTCATATTCGTTAGGTTAGAATGATTATTTTCGGATTTTGTTTTTATATATTCAGATACATTTTTTATATTCGTTATTCTAAATCAATTCGTATTTTCAGACGTTATTTTGGAAGATTCGGATTCATTTGTTATGTTATTTCGAATGCTTCAAAAATTAATTAGTTCACACTGCTGCGACCCCAAATTTGTGCGACTTCCAGTGTGATTATGTATTGTGACTTGCTTGCGACGCCATGCTACTTCAGTGTGACTTTAGTGCAAAGTAGACTTGCCTTTAGTGAATAACCCCCCAAAGCGGTTTATTTGATTTACTAAAGGCAAATAGACTGTGCAGTTGCCCTCTGCAGGAGTAGTTGCTCCAGAGCTTAGTAAATGAGGGGGAGCTCTGCTGACTTCCATCATCCAATCACGTGCAGCAAAAATGCAGATTTTTTTTTTTTTTTTACATTTTCCTTGCATGTGATTAGGTATGATTGGGTACTTGCAAAGTAAAGCTTCCCCTCATTTACTAAGCTCTGGAGCAACTATTTGCCTTTAGTAAATCAACCCCCATAGAAACAACTTCCTTGCGACTTTTGGGGATTTTACATTACAAAGGGCCCAAACTATTGTCATCCAAATGAATACCAATGAGTAGAAATGAATCCATTGTTTTTGTTATAATTTATTTCATATTAATTTAAATTTGTTACCATTGTGTTTGGAGATTCAGATACATCCGAATATACGAGTAACCAAATATGTGCCTGCATTTCGAATCATGAGGAAATCACCTCCTGTCACGTTCCTTTTAACCACTTCAGCCCCGGAAGGATTAACCCCCTTAATGACCAGGCCATTTTTTTGCGATACGACACTGCGTCGCTTTAACTAACAATTGCACGGCCGTGCGACGCTGGACCCGAAGAAAATTAATGTCCTTTTTTTCTCTCCACAAATAGAGCTTTCTTTTGGTGGTATTTGATCACCTCTGCGTTTTTTATTTTTTGCGCTATAAACAAAAAAAGAGCGAAAATTTTGAAAAAAAAAAAACAATATTTTTTACTTTCTGCTATAATACATATAAAAAAAAAAATATATATATATATATATATATATATATATAAAAAAAACCAAATGTATTCATCGGTTTAGGCCAATATGTATTCTGCTACATATTTTTGGTAAAAAATTGCAATAAGCATATATTGATTGGTTTGCGCAAAAGTTATAGCGTTTACAAAATAGGGGAAAGATTTAGGGACTTTTTATATTTTTATTGTTTTTACTAGTAATGGCGGCGATCTGCGGTTTTTAGCGGGACTGCGACATTGCGGCAGACACATCTCACGTAGCCTCCCTGGCGGTTTTCCCGAGTGTGGCTCGGGGTTAAAATTCAGCACGATTAGCGGTAACCCCGAGCCACAGTCGTGATTACATCGCAGGATTCTGGTGTGGCTTTACTTACCTTGTCCCCGGGATCCTGCGATGTCCCCTGCAGTGTCTGCGGGCTCCGTCCTCCTCCGAAGCCTCTCCGTGCCAGGCTCCGTTCCCTGCGAGCGGCGCGACGCACAAGGGCGGAGCCTGGCGGCAAATTCAAAAAATTGTAAAAATATAACACATACAGTACTGTAATCTTACAGATTACAGTACTGTATGAAATGATTTCACATCCCTTTTGTCCCCAATGCTTTGTCCAATGCCCTGCATGCAGTTTTATGTGATATATACTGTTCTTTCTGCCTGGAAACTGGAGATTGTCCATAGCAACCAAAAAGTGTACCTTTATGTCAAAAGTGGCTTTAGACCAGCTAGAAAACAGTGATAGTAAATTAGAACATTTGCAGAATTGAGCGATAGTGAATCGTGGGGAAATTTATTATTATTATTTATTTTTTTTTAATTATTTATTTTTATTTATTATATTATAATTTATGTTTTTGTGTTTCAAACTTTATCATACCCGGGATATCTACTAGACTCTTGTTTGGACAGATTTAAGTGTGTTATTGTTAAGAATTACAGACCTACAATATAAAACGTCAAATTTCCATGCAAAATAACGGTACCACTTTCAGCACCTAAAATCCGAAATAATCATACCGCCAGGGAGGTTAAGTGACACTTTTTGGTGACCAGTGACACCAATACAGTGATCAGTACTATAAAAATGCACTCATCACTGTATAAATGACACTGGCAGGGAAGGGGTTAACAACAGGGGGCGATCAAGGGGTTAAGTGTTCCCTAGGGAGGTGTTTTCTAACTGTCAGGGGGACAGACTGACAGAGAGAATAGAGAGATCGCTGTTCCTGATCACTAGGAACAGCTGATCTCCCTCTCCTCCCCTGTCAGAACGGGGATCCGCCTGGTTTACAAAGGCAGATCCCCGTTCTGCCTCTCTTTCCTGCGATTGCGGGTGGCTGGTGGACATTGAGTCCAGACCTGTGGGCGAGCTCCCGCGCCCGCAAAAGCTAGTGCACGGACCGACGTACAGGTAAGTCAATTCATGCAGGGGAGCCAACCTGCCGCAGAATATCTGCGGTGGCTGGTCGGGAAGTGGTTAAAGTAGAATTATACGAAAAAAAAAAAATATTAGTTAAACCCACAAGTGCTTTTTTTTACCACTACTATTCCTTTATATTGGCTTTTGGAATTTACAAATGCAGCAATTTAGAAATTGGATGAAAGGTTTAGCTCTGGGAAACACTTGTTGATAGATAAGTACTGAATTTTATATACAATTATATTAGAGATGCACCGAAATTTCGGTGGCCTAAACATATCGGCTGAAAAAAAAATGCTGATAAGAGAAAAATGTGCCGATAACGGCACTGAAAATTCATGTGATTTTGCAGCGATTTTTCTATGCTTATGGTGTGGTTTTCATAGGTCATGTGATTAAAAAGCCACATTGAAAAATGTAACACATGTGCGACATTGATGCTTTCTTGCTGCATTTTCAATGCATTTCAACGGGGAGGTGCGTTTATGGTACAGTTTGTTTAACTGACCAAAAATGCAGCAAACAGGATTTTTAACACGACAACGGTAGCGCAACGGAGCAGTGTGAAGACACACATAAAATTTAAAGGGATACATTTTTCTTGAACTTTTCCTACGGTAAAGGTGCCATTAATGGCTGACAAAAAAATAATATTCTTTTAAATTCATGATTTTACGTAAAAAGTTGAAGGTAATACAATTATATATAAAAATATATATATATTTTTAAAAAACTGTAATTTTCGGTTTTCGGCCAAGTGCTTCCTGCATTTTCAGTTTTGGTTTCGGTACACAAATTTCCATTCGGTGCACCTCTAAACTATATAGATCAGACCAAAATGAAAGACAAATGAGAAGGAAATAGGGACAGGGGGATTTTGTTCCAAATCAGGGACAGTCCCTCGAAATCAGGAACAGTTGGTAGCAGGGCTGCTGTTAGAAATCAAGGGGGCCCCATACTGCCTACTTGACAGGGCCCCCACAACACAGTTTATTATGCTTCAGTGATGAATCGACACAGGATTGATTGGTATTGATTGTTCACTGTATTCATTCAGAAAAGGAAGGGGCGCGAACAAACTGAAAAATTCTGAAAAAAAAACCCCATCAATTGCAGCCTCACTGTGCCCATCAAACGCAGCCACTGTGCCCATCAATTGCCACCACTGTGCCTTCAAAGACAGCCACTGTACCATCAATCGCAGCCACTGTGACATCAAATGCAGCCACTGTGCTCATCAATTGCTGCCACTGTGCCATCAAACACAGCTACTGTGCCCATCAAACGCAGCTACCGTGCCCATCAATTGCCACCACTGTGCCTTCAAACGCAGCCACTGTACCATCAAATGCAGCCCCTGTACCATCAAATGCAGCCACTGTACCATCAAACACAGCCACTGTGACATCAATTGCCGCCACTGTGCCCATCAATTGCCGCCAATGTGCCATCAAACACAGCCACTGTGCCATCAAACACATCTACTGTGCCCATCAAATGCAGCCACTGTGCCCATCAAATGCAGCCACTGTGCCATATCAAATGCTCCCACAGTGCCATCAAATGCAGCCAGTGTGCCCATCAAACGCAGCCACTGTGCCATATCAAATGCTGCCAGTGTGCCCCCCACCCACCGTCTGCACTTACCCTGTCTCGGTGGGATAGCTCCTTGATGTCTTCTCCCTTCCTCTCTTCCTGTCCTCTGCTATTATTGGATGCCTGATAGGTGTCCAATCACAGTGCCTGTCCTTTTAGCCAATCAGGTGATGGGTAACAGATCCGTGCACCTAATTGGCAGAGAGGTGGTTTAGTGTTAGGAAAGCGAATATTCATTCGCTTTTCTAACACAGCTGCGTGACCTGCGACCGCCCAGCATGGCGCTTGCAGGTCACCTTTTTTGAAGCCAATTAGAGCCTATGGCTCTAATCAGGTGCTTCAAAAACACCCCCTGCTGCTGTAATTCAGGCGCCTGGCGCCAGAAAAGGGGCCGGACGCCTGAACAGGGGGTGGCAGCGGTGGCCATAGATAGATTTATGCAATGCATGAATCTATCTATTGGTGCTAGAGGGGGTGGCAGGAGAGCGGGGGGCGGCGCCTGTGCGCCCTTATGGACGCACCGCCACTGGGGAGTAATGCTTGTAACTGTCAGCCGTGCAATGCCTCATTAGAGTGGTAGTTCTGCAACAACTGGAGGGCCACCAGTTTGAGACCTCTTCTCTATTATTATTATTAATTATTATTATTATTAATTATCCTTGCATGTGATTGGGTATTCTTTGCTAAGTGAAGCTTTACCTCATTTACTAATCTCTGGAGCAAATGCACTTGTAGAGGGCACAGTTTATTTGCCTTTAGTAAATCAACCCCATAGAGCTACATAGCAGCAGATCTGACATTCACTGCCGTTGAATCTTCCAGGTTCACATGTTTTCAAAGAGTGACGACCGGTGAAAGTTTGGTGACCGCTTTATAAATAGGCCCCATACTATATACACACGTACGGTTCCATTTGTATTCATAGCAGCTCATCCCTCTGTGTGCCGAGAAGTGTTTGTAATAGGAAACAGTTGCCCAGAGTAAAGAATAAGTCTTAAGGTAAACAGATTTTTTCCCCTCTTAATGCTTCCCATGACAATATTTACTTTTCTAAAATATCATTTTTGCGGCGGCTTTGAAAGGCGGCTTAACAAAGCGGGGTCCCTGCGTAGTTCAAAGTGTCGGTGACCTACAGCGGCGAGAGATAGAGCCGCATATAAATAGGACCATTAAGTGGAGATCAATTCTTGGCCGGCTCATTACGAATGCTTTCTCTGCTTAAGGCCGTCTCCTCCGCTGGAAGACGGGCGGTAATTACTTTGGAAAGACACATTTTAGCCTTGGCTTCACAAGTTTTCTTAAATGAAGGTTAAGTTAGTTTACCCACTCAGGATTTGTCAGTCATGAGAAAGCATAAAATATGTGCGGTCCTGGGGCCGAGGTTGACGTCGAGGGAAGTGTTGATTTAGAGACTGTGGGGTTAAACGCAGATTCCGAGTGCAGCTTAGCTTATCATAACGTGACTTAAATAGCCCCAGCAGTTCAGGAAGGAGGCAACGTTTATTTAACCGGTTTTAGAGTTAAAACATCAAGGTTCTTGCTCCTTTTTTCAACATATCCTGCTGCAATGGCAGTATGGTATTTGTAGGTGTCTGATCCTGAACGTCTTAGCATTGGATGAGCAAACCTACGTCTCTCGGTTGTAGGTAATGGTTCCTTCCACTGTCTACCCCTAGCGCTTATCATCGTCTTAATGGTGGCCATATACACTGCAATATATATATATATATATATATACATTTTTTGTTTTATAAGTATCCACTTCCGGACCGCCGCACGCCGATATACATCCTAACTTTGAAGGTTGATATCGTTGTTATGGCAGCAGCTAGCCGCCATAACCCCGGTATCTTCTTCTTTGGCCAGTGGTCCGCTTTCCGATAAGAGTGGTCTCTGCGGCGGATTCGCTGCAAGATCACTTTTATCGGCGGCGGGAGAGGGGACCCCCCCTCCCGCCGCGCTGCGGTGCCCTCCGCCGCTTACTGGAGCCGTCAGCAGCCACGGAAATGATTGGATGTTACCCCTTGCTGGATATGGAGACGGGTGGGGGGAAGATGGCCCCCACCCGTCTCCAAAACATTGCAGGGCGGAAGCGACATCAAAACGTTGCTTCCGCCGCCCATAGCTCTTAAAGCTGTTGTAAACCCTCTTTTTGGACTTCTACCTATAGGCAAGCCTAGAATAAGGCTTGCCTATAGGTGGTGGAAATATCTCCTAAACGTGCGCCGTTTAGGAGATATTTCACTTGTAGTCCGTCGAAAATTCCAACAGCGCATGCGCGGGGAAGAAACAAAACTAAGTGCCGTTTCTTCCCTAGCCTGTGCCGTTAATCGCGGCTCCCGTGCGCATGCACGGGAGTGACTTCACGCAGCTCTGGCGAATCACAGAGCCGGAGTCCGCGGCCCAGAAGGAAGAGGGGCAAGAAGATGGATGCTGCCTACACAGGGGACATCGCTGGATTCTTTTGCAGGTAAATGGCACATAATGGGCTAGTATGCAATGCATACTAACCCATTATGCTTTTCATTTGCAGGCTTTGCTACGAGCAACAGAGGAAGTAAAACTCATCAGGGTTTATCTCCTCTTTAAAGGGCCATGTAAGAAAAAAAAATTAAATTACAAACTTTTTTTTTTATTTATTGCATTTAAGTGTAAATATGACAACTGAGATCTTTTTGAGCCCAGATCTCATATTTAAGAGGACCTGTCATGCTTCTTTCTATTACAAGGGATGTTTACATTCCTTGTAATAGGAATAAAAGTGACACATTTTTGGTTTTTAAAAAAACAGTGTAAAAATAAGAAATAAAAGGTAAAATAAATAATAATAAAAAAAGTTTAAACGCGCCCCGTCTAGCCCAGCTTGCGTGCAGAAGCGAACGCATACGTGAGCAGCGCCCGCATATGAATACGGTGTTCAAACCACACATGTGAGATATTGCTGCGATCGGTGGAGCGAGAGCAATAATTCTAGCCCTAGACCTTCTCTGTAATTCAAAACATGCAACCTGAAGAATTTTTTTAAACGTTGCCAATGGAGATTTTTAAGGGTAAAAGTTTGTCGCCGTTCCACGAGCGGGCGCAATGTTGAAGCGTGACATGTTGGGTATCAATTTACTCGGCGTAACATTATCTTTCACAATATAAAAAACAATTGGGCTAACTTTATTGTTGTCTTATTTTTTTATTTAAAAAAGTGTATTTTTTCCGAAAAAAGTGTGCTTGTGAGACCGCTGCTCAAATACAATGTGACAGAAACTGTTTCAATGACCGACATTTTATTCTCTAGGGTGTTAGAAAAAAAATGTATAATGTTTGGGGGTTCTAAGTAATTTTCTAGCAAAAAAAACTGTTTTTAACTTGTAAACAACAAATCTCAAAAAGGGGCTTGGTCCTTAAGTGGGTACACACTGCAATACATTATCGATTTCTTTTCCAATCAATAGTTAAGTGAAAAAAAATTGATTATCTTTTTACAATGTCGGTGGGATATATAAGGCAGCAAGTAAACATGTTGTCCCTGAAAAAGAGTTTTGAAAGCCGAAAAAATGGGCATTGCAGTTTGTAGTATATGGGGCTGCATAGCTTCAGAATGGTCAGGATGTCCATCCTGACCCATGTCCACAGCCAAAAGCTTCTACAATGGTCTTGTGAGCATCAAAACTGGACCACAGAGTAATGGAGGAAGGTTGCTAGGTCTGATGAATCACATTTTCTTTAACGTCATGTGGATGGTCACTTACCTGGGGAAGAGATGGGACCAGGATGCAGTATGGGAAGAAGGCAAGCCAGCAGAGGCAGTGTGATGCTTTGGAATTCTGCTAGGATTTCTTGGGTCCTGCCATTCATGTGGATGTTACTTTGACACGTACCACCTACCTAAACATTGTTGCTGACCAAGTACACCTTCATGAAAATGGTATTCCCTGATTCAGTAGGATAATATGACTTGCCACAATGCAAAAATGGTGCAAGATTAGTTTGAGGAACACAACAACTAGTCTGAGGTGTTTATTGGCCTTTAAATTCTCTAGATCTCAGTCCATCGAATATCTGTGGGATGTCCTGTAAAAAAAAAGTCTTTTCCATTTAGGCCCCACGTCACAACTTACAGGATTATAAGCATCTGCTATTAACAGGTTGGTGCCAGGAACCACAACATTCCTTCAGGGATCTAATGGAGTCTATGCCTTGATGGTTCAGGGCTATTTTGGCAGCAAAAGGGGGACCTACCCAGTGGCGGCCCTTCCATAAGGGGCGCATGGGCACCGCCCCCCTAATCTCTGAGCCCCGCTCCCTAATCTACGTGCAGGGCACCGGGCGCATTGATTTCAATGGGGTTTTGTATTTGGAAGCACACGATTAGAGCCTAGGCCGTAACTGGCTTAAAAAAAGGGTGGGCTTGGACGCAGAGCACTGCGTCCTGAACCTACCTAGTAGTATGAAAATAACTAATTAATGTTCACTATTGGCTTCCTGATTCTCCTCCCAGCCGATCAGGAAGCGGGTCGTTTGGCCGAGAGGAGAAGCAACTGTATTGGCTGCCGAGGAGGAAGCAACCAAGGAGTCAAGTGATTGCCAGACCGTTGTTCCTAATTTTTACAGATAGTCTACTGACTGGAATGGTACCAGCTGATTGGAGAAAAGCCAATGTAGCACCAATATTTAAAAAGGGCCCAACATACATCCCTGAGAATTACAGACCAGTTAGCCTAACATCAATAGTATGTAAACTCTGGAGGGGATGATAAGGGACTATATACAAGATTTTAGTAATAAGAACGGTATCGTTAGCAGTAATCAGCATGGATTCATGAAGAATCGTTCTTGCCAAACCAATCTATTAACCTTCTACGAGGAGGTGAGTTGCCATCTAGATAAAGGAAGGCCCGTAGACATGGTGTATCTGGATTTTGCAAAAGCATTTGACACAGTTCCCCATAAACGTTTAATGTACAAGATAAGGTTCGTTGGCATGGACCATAGGGTGAGTACATGGATTGAAAACTGGCTACAAGGGCGAGTTTAGAGGGTGGTGATAAATGGGGAGTACTCGGAATGGTCAGGGGTGGGTAGTGGGGTTCCCCAGGGTTCTGTGCTGGGACCAATCCTATTTAATTTGTTCATAAACGATCTGGAGGATGGGATAAACAGTTCAATCTCTGTATTTGCAGACGATACTAAGCTAAGCAGGGCAATAACTTCTCTGCAGGACGTGGAAACCTTGCAAAAATACCTGAACAAATTAATGGGGTGGGCGACTACATGGCAAATGAGGTTTAATGTAGAAAAATGTAAAATAATGCATTTGGGTGGCAAAAATATGAATGCAATCTATACACTGGGGGAGAACCTCTGGGGGAATCTAGGATGGAAAAGGACCTGGGGGTCCTAGTAGATGATAGGCTCAGCAATGGCATGCAATGCCAAGCTGCTGCTAATAAAGCAAACAGAATATTGGCATGCATTAAAAGGGGGATCAACTCCAGAGATAAAACGATAATTCTCCCGCTCTACAAGACTCTGGTCCGGTCGCACCTAGAGTATGCGGTCCAGTTCTGGGCACCAGTCCTCAGGAAGGATGTACTGGAAATGGAGCGAGTACAAAGAAGGGCAACAAAGCTAATAAAGGGTCTGGAGGATCTTAGTTATGAGGAAAGGTTGCGAGCACTGAACTTATTCTCTCTGGAGAAGAGACGCTTGAGAGGGGATATGATTTCAATTTACAAATACCGAGGGCACTTTAATACAGAAGGCGTGTCACTGGCAGATCATGGGTCAAAACAGAGGGAAAAAGCCTTAAAAAAATAAAACAAATGCAGCCACCACATCTAATGATTGGTAAACTAAAATATATTACATTTTTGGTTTTGGATTTAATATCACTTTAAATTTGTAATAAACCCTCAGTGTTTTTAGCTTAACGCATTGAGAACAATAAAGTAAACATTCCTTAGTAAACTATTTGGTAAAATTCTTACCCCACAACTTAAAGTGGTTGTAAACTTTGCTCTACCACACAATCCGAAAATCGGACGAAAAATACCGCTTTCGGCGCGATCGTACGATAATTGGATCATTAGTACAGAGCTTTCAAAAGCCGATCATGACAATTCATCCAATATTATTCGACCGCACAAGCACAAATATTTTTCTCGTACGATACCAGATCGTGCGAATTTCGTTTAGTCATTACAGTTGTTGTCCGAAAATACAATACAAATACATTACAACACATGACATCATTTCCGATTTTTGTTTCTGTTGTACGAGAAATTTCATGACTTTAGTTACCTATTCAATCTCTACTTGAAATTATTAAGCGAAAAAAGTCGTACGATCTGTCATACGATATTCGGATCAAGTGTACGGGCCATTAGGCTTACCTGTGCGTACTGTGAATATCTCCTAAACTTGTACAGTTTAGGAGATATTCAAAGTGCATGCAACTGGCGACGTCACCAACGCATGCACTCAGAAGGTCTGGCATACAGCACTGGACCTCCAGAGCCCATGCCGTAAATGGCGGCTCTGCGGGAGTGACGTCATCATGCCCCCTGCCACTCATGTAGCTCGGAGGATGCGAACCCAGAAGGAAAACCAGGGGAAGATGGAAGCCCTCTCAGCGGTGACAGTGCGACACAATTTGGCATGTTCAGCCTGGGCTCTAGATGACCTTGTCCCGGCATTGCATATAGCCAGTAAAGTGACTGGCCTCAGGTGATACACAAAGGTGTGTGAACTACAGCAGCACTCGTTTGGATACAAATTGTTACAATTTGCTACTCATAAACTAAATGTATCAATTAGGTGCAAACAATATGTATATAAAAACAGCACTTGTTTGAATATAAATTGTTACATAGGTGCAAAAAATGCATAAATATTATACCAATACTGCATTACAGCAAATTCAAAGGTATACCTATAAATGTGAGCTATACATAAATGTAGTTTCAATAAACACTTTACAAAAAAAAAAAAGAGAGAACAACAGTCCACATTCACCAAAAAAGTCCTTAAAGTGGAGTTCCACCCATTTAAAAGTCAGAAGCTACAAAAAGTGTAACTGTTGACGTTTAATAATCGGACACTCACCTGTTCCACGGTCCAGTGATGTGGGTGTTCGAAGCCCCCGCTCCTCTCCCCCACCTCTCTGTGGTGCTGGCATGACTACTGTGCTTGCCCGGCTGTGGCTTCACAGCCGGGCACGCACTGCGCGAGCCACGCTGCACGCTGTGAATGGCCAGGCAATCTTCTGGAACCTGTGACGTGTCCCAGAAGATTGTAGGAAAGGAGGGGGGGTGAACTTCCTTCCGGTTCTGCGGGGGTCACCTTCACTTAAAGTGGAAGTTCCATTTTTGGGTGGAACTCCGCTTTAATGTGAAAAAAATAAATAATAAAATATACTAAGAGTTCATAAATGCGGTCCACATTAAAAAGTGCACTTATCAATTTGAATGAAATTCACCACCCAGTGCACTCTCCTTTGGACAGCCTGGACTCACCAGAACAGATGGACCTATGTTAAATAATATCAGGTTCAAAATGCTTTCAAAGGGGGGCTTGGCCTTTTCTCCTAAATCCTCTAGATCCAGGTGTACATGACCCATGTAAAAAAATTTCCCTTATCATAAGAAAAGGGAACAGAAAGGTGTACTCATTGAGTAATACATTAAAACAACTTTTCTTTATTTAAACAAAACAAAAATATTGCACTCACATTTATAGATTCTTCAATGGTTACGCACATCTAGGGGTTGATTTACTAAAAGCAAATAGACTTTGCACTTTGCAAAGTGCATTTGCACTCTGCTAGAGCAGTTGCTCCAGAGCTTAGTAAATGAGGTAAAGATTCACTTTGCAAAGAATACCCAATCACGTGCAAGGAAAATAGAAAAAAACAGCATTCTTGCTTGCACATGATTGGATGATGGAAGTCAGCAGAGCTTCTGCTCATTTACTGAGCTTTGGAGCAATTGCTCTTGCAAAGTGCATAGTCTATTTGCCTTTAGTAAATCAACCCCATAGTGTACATAGCATGATCATTCTCAGGGAATCACTGCCACTATACCAGTTGACAAAAGAGCTGGCATGTGTTCCACTCTAGTTAATACGGAACCCCATGGTCAGGGAGTGACGTTAGTACCAGCAGGACCCACCTCAAAATGTGTTTTGCCAATGGGCCTCCTCAGGAGGCTGGGCTAGATGGCACTCATGCCCTCTATTTATGCATGGTACATTTAACCCTTTCTAAATTCCATGCAAGATACCAGAAAAGGAGAGGAAGCAGCCAATGCAAACACCAGCTGACTGGATCGCATCGCCCTTCCAGCTGGCTGTAGGACTTCCATTTGAACCAGAGGAGTTTTATCGAAGGGTTGACCTTTGGGTTCCTGGACATTTTACAACGCTGTTATTTATATTCTTTTTTGTGAGTGCATCGTCTAATCATCCGGTTCGGATTGTATAGTGGCTACTTTTTTTTTTCTATAGACGTGAGTTCCAAGTGTGCTAAGTAAGGTTGAGGTCAGGTCTCTGTGCAGATCACTTAAGTTCCTCCACACCAAACCCATCAAACGACAGGTATATCTTTATGCAGCTGGCTTTGTGCACAGGGGCACAATCATACTGTAAGAGAAGACAGCCTTCCCTAAGGGGAATAATTGTCCAAAATGTTTCTTTCCATTATAGCATTAACAGTACCCTTCACTGGAAACACCGGAACCCAATAATTTGAAGAGGTTTCCTCATACTTTTGGTCATAGAGCGTATTCAGTGACGGCCACTGAGGTCAACCTCTACTTAACCAGAAATGGCCGATAACATGAAACAGCAGCTACATCACACTTGTTAATACAGTGTTAAAGGAATCACATAGCACTGAGGTACTGTATAAGGGCCTTTAAAGACACACCCTGGGCAAAAAAAAAGTTTTCCCATGCAGTGGGGCTGTGCCCACACACACCATAGGTTAACAGCTTGTTTTGTCCAAGGGTGGCCAGAAAGCTTATACTCACCTGATCCTCTGTTCCAGTGGCAAGAGGCGCCCCCCCCCCCCCCCCTGATCCAGCAGTGGACTGTTCTGGACATCCTCACGTCCAGAGCAGGTTTATGGTGTGATGGCATTGGGAACAGTCCACAGCAGAAGACTCTAAACCATGGGGGACAGGAGCCGTGGGAATGGGTCTCGTGCTAGGAGGAAAGTAGGATTAGGATCTCCTCTGGAAAAAATGAGCAGTTAAACCGGTTGTAAACCGCCAATGTTCAAAAAGAAAAAACCCTGCAAGACAATGGCATAATGTGCTAGTATGCATCGCATACTAGCACATTATGAAATACTCACCTTGGAATGAAGAAGTCCAGTGCTGCAGAGTCACCACTGAGAGGGCTGACACGTTCCCCCTGTCTGTCTTCCGGTTTTGTGAGCTCCGGCTACATGATTGGCCGAAGCCGCAATGATGTCACTCCCGCACATGCGCACAGGAGCCGCTGTTTATGGCATGGGCTCTGAAGGTTCGGCACTGTAAGCCAGACATTCAGAGCACATGCACCGCTGCATGCTCTCTGAATATCTCCTAAACTGTGCAAGTTTAGGAGATAGTCACAGTACCTACAGGTAAGGCTTACCTGTAGGTACAAGTGGTAGTACAGAGTTTACTACCACTTTAACCCGTGCAGTGTGGGTACAGCCCGACTGGTATTTTTAATGTAAGTAGACTTGCTTGCAGTGTGAAGGAGAGAACCAGTCCAAGTTCTTAAAGGGGTCACATGCCTATTTTTCCTAACTTTGCACATATCACCACCTTTAGGAGAATAAGAAGGAAGATTATCAGTGACGTCACCTAAATGGAGGCTGAACTGATCCCCAGCGAGGAATGTGTGTTTAACCTGATTTTATACAAGTCCAAAGTTTAAAGTGAGCATACAGGCACATTGGTGGTGGGAGTCGCTGCACTTGAATTGCACAGCAGGATAACCCAAGGAATACATGTGGTGCAAGTCTATATCTCAAGAGATTCACAATACAAGCAACATTTTTTTCCCGAGACTGTTCTTAGTTTGAAATGGAGTTTATTTATGGTTCACATACAGTGGGGAAAATAATTATTTGATCCCCTGCAGATTATGTAAGTTTGCCCACTTACAAAGAAATGAAGGGTCTATCATTTTTTTTTTATCATAGGTGTATTTTAAATGATAGAGACAGAATATCAACTAAAAATCCAGAAAAAAACACATGATACAAATGTTATAAATTGGGTTGCAGTTCAGTGAGTAAAATAAGTATTTAACCACTTCCAGCCCAAGGACGTCATATGACATCCTGGACTTTGAGTGGGGATATCTGAATGATGGGTGTAGCTGCAGGCATCATTCAGATATCATCTTTTACAGCTGGCGATTCTGTGCACCGTAAGAACAATCATAGCGGTAGTTCAGCCGCTTGATCATTCTTACAGGCGGCGGGAGTGCGATCAGCGAGCCGGAGAAGGAATCCGCCACCGCCGGACCTTGATCATAGAGATTTCCGGTGACCAGATGGTCCCCAGTTATTTCTATGACCTTCGGAGGCCCGGGTGCGACGTTATGACGTCAAGTCCGGCTGGCGGAAGTAAACAGTGCCGAGGACTCGGCTGGAAAGAAAGAGATTGTTCATTTATTTATTTTTGATCTCGGTCTTTCCAACCTGGAGGAGAGATCTGAGGTCTTATAGACCCCAGATCTCCCCATAAAGAGGACCTGTCACACAGTATTCCTATTACAAGGGATGTTTACATTCCTTGTAATAGGAATAAAAGTGATCAAAAAATAAATAATAAAATGAAAGTAAAATAAACAATAACATTTAAAAAAAAAAAAGCCCCCACCCCTGCGTGCTCACGCACAGAAGTGAACGCATACTTAAGTTGCGCCCAATTATGTACACGGTGTTCAAATCACACATGTGAGGTATCGTCGCGAGCGTCACAGCGAGAGCAATAATTCTAGCCCAAGACCACCTCTGTAACTCTAAACTGGTAACCTGTAAAAAATGTTAAAGCGTCGCCTATGGAGATTTTTAAGTACCAACGTTTGGCGCCATTCCACAAGTGTGCGCAATTTTATAGTGTGGCATGTTAGGTATCTATTTTCTCGGCATAACACCATCTTTCACAGTAAAGTTAGCCCCAAAAAATTGGGCTAACTTTACTGTTTTGTTATTTTTTAATTCATGAAACGCGTTTGAAAAATTGTTGCGCAAATACATGACATAAAAAGTTGCGCAAATACATGACATAAAACATTGCAACGACTGCCATTTTATTCCCTAGGGTCTCTGCTAAAAAAAAACATACATAACGTTTTGGGGTTCTGAGTAGTTTTCTAGCAAAATTTTTTTTTTACATGTAGGAGAGGAGTGGCAGAATAGCCCCAGGATGGAAGTGGTTAAAATACACCTATGATAACAATTACAGACCTTCATTTTTTTGTAAGTGGGCAAACTTACACAATCTGCAGGGCATCAAATAATTATTTTCGCCACTGTATGTACTTAGGATATTTTTAAGCACTGATTACTGAGTATCAGCAGGCGCAGCATATATACTATACACCGTATATACTCGAGTATAAGCCGACTTTTTCAGCACATTTTTTATGCTGAAAAAGCCCCCTCGGCCTATACTTGAGTGAGGGTCTCCCGCTGTGTCATGCAGTCTTAACTGTTTGGCGGCCATCCACTGTAACAAAGCCCCACCTCCTCCTCGCCCATGATAGACGGAACACTGAACACTGATACAATGCTGGGAAACTGAATCAGTGTTCCATCTATCATGGATGAGGAGGAGGCAGGGCTTTGTTACAGTGGACGGCCGCCGAACTAAGACTGCAGTTGCATGACACAGCGGGAGACACCCGTTGTTTGTAATCAAAGGTACAAGTGGGCACAGTGATGCTGCAGATGGGCACAGTGAGGCTGCAAATGGGCACAGTGAGGCTGCAGATGGGCACAGTGAGGCTGCAAATGGGCACAGTGAGGCTGCAAATGGGCACAGTTGGGCTGCAGAAGGGCTCAATGAGGCTGCAAATGGGCACAGTGAGGCTGTAGATGGGCACAATAAGGCTGCAGATGGGCACAGTGAGGCTGCAGATGGGCACTGATGATACAGGTGGGCACAATGAGGCTGCAGATGGGCACTGATGATATAGGTGGGCACAGTGAGGCTGCAGATGGGCACTGATGATATAGGTGGGCACAGTGAGGCTGCAAATGGGCACAGTGAGGCTGCAAATGGGTACAGTGAGGCTGCAGATGGGCACAGTGAGGCTGCAAATGGGCACAGTGAGGCTGCAGATGGGCACAGTGAGGCTGCAGATGGGCAGTGTTTACCAGTAGCTGCTGCATTTCCAACCCTAAGCTTATACTCAAGTCAATACATTTTCCCAGTTTTTTTATGGTAAAATTAGGTGCCTCGGCTTATATTTGGGTCGGCTTATACTCGAGTATATATATATATATATATATATATATATATATATATATATATATATATATATATATAATTTTTTTTTTTTGATTCACAGCCCAACTGCATGAGGAAAAAATAAATTTAAAAAATGGCCTGGAGTTCAGCTTTAAGTATATCACTTCACTGGTCAGTGTGCAACTTGTGTACGCCATTTTTGTTTTGACTTTTTTTAGTCCTTAATTCATTTTTTCCACGTGTTAAATTTCTATACTTAACGTTTGCCAAAATGTTTCATTATTATGCCAGTTATGTACACTATTTGAAATATCGGAATAAAAATAACAGATGAGCAAATCTATCATATATGTTTATACAGATTGTATCTGTGCTTTTATTCCATACATTACACCAATTAATCTTCCAGTTGTTTACTTTCAGCTCAGCATAAATGATTAAATCATGTGGAGTCCCAGCAGACCCGACTTCCACTGTAATGCTGTATTCCCGGTGGAAGCCATTCCAGGCTCAGCAAAGATCAGGTTGTCCTGAAGTCACCAGAGGAGGGAAATGGAGGAATGTCTTGAAATAGCAAAACATGCCCATTGAGTGACAGGCCTGGCAGAATGCAGACTATATAATGTTTGGCTGGAAGAAAATCTGACAAAACCTCCACTGAAATCTTTGTATAAGATATCTACGACGGGTTGCCTTCTTCTCCGACTCCAAGGCCCGGTGAAGCCTGAGTGTATTTTCATAATGAATTCCTTAAGCTGGTGGCTCTGAAAGGGCATACAAGATTATTTTCTACATCCTTCACTTCACAAGGGACTGACATAACTCTACAAGTGTCTGTGATGTATATATTACACATTAAGAAGTGATTACCTTACTTCTGGGGCTTAACACCACCACCGGTACATTAATGGACTGAATGCTTCTGTTATGTAATGGCTTTTACAGTATTTCATGTGATTGGCCCCTTTTATAATGTCTGTACCAGTTAACAATACATGCCGGGAAAGGTGAAATATACAGAGCACAGTTACTCATAGTAAGTAAACCAAAGTGTATTTTCCCTGATCTATAAAGCAGACTTTTCATTAAAGTAGAACTTCAGACCATAACAACAAGATAAAATGAATAGCCCATTAAAGATAAAATAACACAACCCTTTTTACTGTGAAATTCACCTTCACTCCAGAGATTTCCCCCACAGTACTTTTGTCTGCCACTAGATGTCCTCAGTCTGAAGGCCAGCATCAGGTTGAATAGCCTCTGGACTCGACATGTGCAGAATGAAAAAAAATTGTTTTGTTTCGATATTTGCGTAAATTAGGTTAGTTAAATTCATTTAATTTGTTTTTGGAATCCGTTTCATTTATTCGAATTTGAATTGATTCAAATTTCCCAAATTAAAATTCCATTAGAATTGCATTCAAATTCGAATCAAATGCCATTCGAATTGCATTCAAATCAAATTTCATTCTAAATCAAATTTATTCTGTTCGAAATTCGAATTTTGGAAGATGGTTATATTCTTTTTATTACATTCTATTCTGTTGTTTTTTCAATTCTATTTTATTCTTTTATTTTTTGTTCTATTCTTTTTAATTATATTCTATTATTTTCTATTATATTCAAATGTATTATATTTGGAATTCTAATTTTGTAAAACAGTTATATTGTTCTATTCTTTCTATTCTTTATTATATTCTATTCTTTTCTATTCTATTATTTTATTTTCTATTCTATTCTATTCTTTTCGAATTTATTCTATTCAAAATTAAAATTTCGGAAGAAGGTTAAATTCTTTCCATTTTATTCTATTCTTTTTTCTTTTCTATTATTTTCTATTCTATTCTTTTCTATCGTATTTGAATTCAAATTTATTCTATTTGAAATTCGAATTTCAGAAAATGGTTATCTGGTTATATATATATATATATATATGGTTCTATTATTTTCTATTCTATAACGTTTCTTCTATTCTATTCTTTTCTATCGTATTTGAATTCAAATTTATTCTATTTGAAATTCTAATTTCATAAAATGGTTATTTTCTTTCTATATTATTCTATTTTTTATTCTATTCAATTCTATTCTGTTCTATTCTCTTTCTTTATTTTCTGTTCTATTTTATTCTGTTCTTTAATTTTCTATTCTATTTTGTTCTGTTTTACTCTATTCTTTTCTATTCTATTCCTTTATTTGCTACTCTATTTTATTCTCTTCGGAAATTCGAATTCGATTAGAAAACTATTTGAATTAGAAAACTATACTATTAGAATTCGAAAACTGTTTGAATTCGATTTAAAAACGATTTGAATTTCATCTGAAATTGTGTTCAGTTATTTCAGATTTGTTTAAATTTGTACTATTGTAATTTGGAAATTGGGATACATCCGAATTTCCGAATAATGAAAAATTTGTCTGAATTTCAATTCGGAATGAAACGAAAAGCACATGTCTACTCTGGACCCTCCCCAGTCTGTGACTGATCAGTGAAAAAGAAGCAGCACAGTGGTGAGCTCATCTCTCTGTCATTCTGCTCTTTCTTCCAGTCAGCATGCTTCTTGTCAGCACATGAACTGATTGGCTGCTTCTTCCTCTCACACTCTAGCTCTGCTGTACAGGGCCTGCAAAAGGCTAATGCTAGGTCAAATTTAGGAATATACATACACTGCTTGCATTTAACCGCTTGCTGACCAGCCACCGCAGTCATACTGAGGCAGGTTAGCTCTGCTGCACGAATCGCCGTACTGGTACATTGGTCCGTTTAATAGCTATTGCAGGCACGCAGAGCCAATGCGCATGGCTGGCGGCCGGGATGTCCACCGGCCCCCGCGATCACTCCACAGAGAACCAGAACGGGGATCTGTCAGTGTAAACAAACAAATCCCCGTTCTGACAGGGTAGTAGAGAGAGATCGTCTGTTGATCATGAACAGGGATCTCTCTCCTCCTCCAGTCAACACAACCCCCCCCCCACAGTTAGAAACACCTCCTTAGGTAACACATTTAACCCCTTGATCGTCCCCTAGTGTTAACCCCTTCCCTGCCAGTGACATTTATACAGTAATCAGTGGCTTTCTTTTAGCTCTGATCACTGCAATAATGTCACTGGTCCCAAAAAAGTGTCAAAAGTGTCCGACCTGTCGCAGTCCCGCAAAAAAATCGCTGATCACCGCCCTTACTTGTGAAAAAAAAAATTAATAACAAAAATGCCATAAATATATCCGTATTGTAGACGCTATAACTTTTGCACAAACCAATCAACATATGTTTATTGCGTTTTTTGTTTTTTTTACCAAAAATATGTAGAATACATATTGGCCTAAACTGATGAAGGAACATGTTTTTTTATTATTATTTTTTTTTATATTTATTATAGCAAAAAGTAAAAATGATCAAATACCACCAAAAGAAAGCTCTATTTGTATGAAAAAAAGGGACATCAATTTTGTTTGGGTACAACATTGCACGACCGCGCAATTGTCAGTTAAAGCGACGCAGTGCCGTATCGCAAAAAATGGCCTGGTCATTAAGGGAGTAAATCCTTCCGGGGGAGAAGTGGTTAAACAATACATTTAAAGGGTTAGTTCATCTTTATTAAAAACTGCCTATGCAGATAAAAGGGTATCTCTAGATAAAGACAAACTGCTACTTTGACTAAAGTTGCATAATGCCCTTGACATACTGTAGGTGTAAACCATTTACATACCTCCTGAACCATGTAAAAAAGAAATAAGCGATGTTATAGTAACCAACATATAACATTAAAGGATACGTTCACTTTTGTAAAAATAAAAAATAACTAAATAAATGTACATCTTTTTGTGGGTAAAAAAAAAATGTGCTTATATATATTTTTTTTTTTTACTAGGAGCCTGCAAAGCATTGAACCTGTGATCAGCAAATCGTCTGTACAATGCAGGACTCCCGCAGACTGTCAGTGCAAGCTGTTTGCTCGCACCTTGTACAAGTGGGCAGTTAGACACTGACAAGGAAGAAACAATGAACTACCTATAGAGCTTAAAAGTGCCCTTGTAGTTCATTGAAAACTACAAGCCGACAGTTACAAAGGCTGTCGGTACTTGTAGTTCATTCATTTACAGAACACAGAACTGTGAATGTATGATGTGGCCAGGTGGGCGGAGCACAGCACTGCTGTTTTCTTTTTAAATTGTGACAGCAAGTTCAGGGAGAAGATCCCCAGCTCACTGGCACTAGAGGAGGTGGGTTGGGAGGATGCTGCAACAGTAGGAACATGTTACATGTTTCACCCTAAAAACTGGTGGAACATGTAACATGCTCCTAAAGATGAACTTTTCTCTTAACCATAATTATATAGATGAACATAAGTATGGAAATAATACAAACTTTATATCAGAAAATATTAATAATATTACATATATCCAATGCACAAACAGGTATCATCAGCAAAGGGCCCAACGGAAGTCCAGGTGGAACTGTGCACATATACCTGAGTTTATATACAGTAGTAATTAATAGAGATGCCTCCTGATGAATGTTGCAGCAAAGTCCAGTTGCAAGAGACCCTGAGGATGACAAGCATTTGTCTTGGTGTTAGCGACCTGAAGACAAAATCTGCAGTGATGAGGAGACCCTGCAGCTGTTGTCCAACCAGCCTGGAATGCAGCTCTTCATCAGTTTCATCTCCAAGATCCATATTTATGAACAGTTAGGTAGTCAGATACATTTTGTGATTTTGTGATTGAGCGATTTTGTAATCAGCTAATAAGTCAAATTATTATACAACATTATATACATGTGTGTTTTTGTTTCACCTTTTTAGATTATGACTACACAACTTTCCATAAACAGGCATCCTTGAGATCAAACCGATGAATACTATGTTGTACAATTTGGGATACTCACAACTTGAAAAAGAGTGCAAGACCTGAGAAACACAGTGATAAATGGGATACCCAAAGAACTATTGTATATTGTCCCTACAAGAACAGTCATTTGATATAGTATGTTCAGATGCTATGTTTTTACTTTTTGGTGGGTTACTATACATTTTGATAAAAAAAAATAATCTTTGTATAGTCCAATAAATTGCTATGTTTTGTACTTAAGTAGTGAATATAAATTATTGCAGATGTTGATCTACATGACCCCTCTCTTTACTTGGGAAGGCCTTTTGGATTGAATATTTTGGGGTGGTCAACACTGCAAAATAAATATAATATATTAGGATCACCACAAATTAAATTTTAGTAGACCTTAAGAGGCAGAAAAAAATATTATAAGGAAGTTCTAGAGCAGGGGTCGCCAAACTTTCTTAACAAAGGGTCAGTCTACTGTTCTTAAGATATTAGGGGGGCCGGACTGTGGCCATTAGGAGTACAAAATGTCCCAGCATCAGTGGGAGCAGACAATCCCCCACCATTGGTGCTAGTGGGAGGAATTGTGCCCCATTATTGGTGTCATTGGGAGGAATTGGACCCTAGCATTGGTGCCATTGGGCCCCATTGTTGGTGTCATTGTGAGGAATTGTGCCCCATCTTTGGTATCATTGGGGGGAATTGTGCCCTTTATTGGTGTAATTGGGAGGAATTGTGTCCCATCTTTGGTGTCATTGGGAGGAATTGTGCCCCATTATTAGTGTGATTGGGAGGAATTGGGCCCCAGCATTGGTGCCACTGGGCCACATCATTGGTGTGATTGGGAGTAATTGTGCCCCATCTTTGGTGTCATTGGGAGGAATTGTGCCCCGTTATTGGTGTCATTGGGAGGAACTGTGCCCCATTATTGGTGTCATTGGGAGTTGTGCCCTCTTGTGTCAATGAAAAAAATAGTGCCCCAAGAGCTGGATAAAAGCATCCGGCCCCCTTGCCATAGTTTGGAGACCACTGCTCTAGAGTAAAGGTGAGTAATGCACAAAAACTATTCTTTTTTAAAGTTCAATGCAGCATATTAAATAAAATTCCTGGAGTTCAAATGTAATTTTCGGAAGAACTGGTTACAGGTTCAACCTTCTCCATTCTCCTTACTGTATATAAAACTTGAGTACAGCTAATATTTAAAAATGAAATAGGTTACTAATGACAACACAGACAATTATTTTTTATGTACTTTGATAAATGAGGCCGGCTGGATTGTAAGGCTTAGACAAAGTGGGTAATTGTTAAGCTGGTTGTATGATTTATTACTGTGTCTACAGTCACTATGTGGGTGACAGGTTAAGGCTCACACTTTTCTCTGGAAGTATATGGGTTAGTGGAGAATGTGTTTGAAGAATTTGAGTATTTCTCTCTGAACATGATGAAAAACTAAGTGGAGGAAACATCGTTGTGTGAAACTTGACGTTGGTGCTCAGCTGAAGAGTGTTCCGTTTCATCGGCTTCAAGGAGAATTCACCACCCCGAGTCACTCACTCCCAATTTATTTCACGTATCACTGAAAGCCTCGTACACGCGATACGGTTGTTGGCAGGGGATTGTGTGACAGACTGTTGGCCTAAAATCCCACCGTTAGTATGCTCGTTCAGACAATTGTTGTCCAACTTTCGGCCAACAAATGTTGTATGGCAGGCTAGTAAATTTTTGGTGGACAACGGTCTGTATTGTCGGTTTTCGTATTGTCTGTACACAAGTCCATTACACAAAAGTCAAAAAGTACAAACACGCATGTTCGGAATCAATGCTTACCAAACACGACATTAGCAGAAGGTGCCTAAAGGGTGGCGCTCAAGAGCTGAAATTCCACGTAGTACGTCACTACGTTCATATTTGTTGGCCGACAATTGTGTGCCGTTAGTATGCAAGACAAGATCCAGCACACGCCCTCCTGACAAAAGTCTGACGCTCTGTTGGCTAACAATCTGATCGTGTGTACGAGGCTTTACTCTCAGTGATCACAGAGCCAGAAAAATTCTTCCTTAGTAACTGTAAAAATCCTGGACACAATTGGCTCAATAGTTAGATAGAAAATGCTCTAATATTTCCAGTGCGAAACAAAAGTTAGATTCAAACGCACAATGGTATGCTTCTATATACTGTACATTTTTCAGAACAATTGCAATTCAAATCTCAGAGAGAGCTTGTTAATGACATTTCCAACGCATTTTGTTTTAGTTAAACCTATTTTAGTTAAACATTTTTATGTGTGACTATATCTAGATTTCTGTACAATTATAATTAAAAAAATACAGTAGATTGTAAGATGTGCAACTAACTTAAAGTGGTTCTAAAGTCATAAGGTTTTTTGTGGATTTATACTTACATAGATGAATGCAGCATCAGTCTGATGCTGTATCTGTCCCCCGGAACCTCTAACACTGAGAACTGAGCGATCTAACACCACAGGTCACTCGGTTCTCACAGCTCCCCGAGCAGAGAGCTGGTGACTGTCAGTCGCGGCTCTCTGCTCAGCCAACTCCTTGCTCATTGGAGTGTTGGGCTGTGGCGGTGACGGGAGCAGCCGGCTCAGGCTCTCAGCGGCTCAGCAGGTGCATGTGAGTGGATCCTGACCCCAGTGTCGCGATCTTCCTTAAGCCTCTGTGATGTCAGCAGACAGCGGACTTCAGCTCGCTGTCTGCTGAAAACGGGTCACAGGAGTTCAAAACTAACTGCACTCCTGTAATCCACAGGAGAAGTAAAGCCAAATGAGCTTTGGCTGTACTTCTCCTTTAATGCATCCTATGCATTAAAATGTATGTTACCCCAACATTTCATTTTCCTGATATGTGTCTGTTGTACCATGCACTTGTGCTAAAATGTATCCTGTTCTCTTCATTTCTTTCTTTGTGTGAAATACCTGGTGATCCTGCGGGTTCTCGTGCTTTCCTATTTCAAACTGACCATGCTAGGCACAGCACCACATTTTTCTCAGTGTGGTCAGTTTTCTGGCTGCGAGCACAACCAGCCTGTCCTCCAATGATTAAGACTTGAGCTGACCCCCCCCCCCCCCACACACACACACACACACAGCCAGTGTACTGCTGCTTTTCAGTCTCCTGCTTACACGTCCCACTGAAGTCTCCACCCTCACCTCTCTAAGTCTCCTAGGCAGCTGAAAACAGAGGTTATGAGATCACTCAAAAAATAAGAAAAAAAAGGTATTTTCATTGTGTTTTATATACACTATACTGTCAAAAGTATTGGGACACCTGCCTTTACACGCACTTTAATGGCATCCCAGTCTTAGTCCGTAGGGTTCAATATTGAGTTGGCCCACCCTTTGCAGCTATAACAGCTTTAACTCTTCTGGGAAGGCTGTCCACAAGGTTTAGAAGTGTGTATATGGGAATATTTGACCATTCTTCCGGAAGCACATTTGTGAGGCCAGGCACTGATGTTGGTGGAGAAGGCCTGGCTCGCAGTCTCCGCTCTAATTCATCCCAAAGGTGTTCTATCGGGTTGAGGTCAGGACTCTGTGCAGGCCAGCCAAGTTCTTCCACCCCAAACTTGCTCAACTATGTCTTTATGGACCTTGCTTTGTGCACTGGTGTGCAGTCATGTTGGAACAGGAAGGGGCCATCCCCAAACTTTTCCTACAAAGTTGGGAGCATAAAATTGTCCAAAATGTCTTGGTATGCTGATGCCTTAAGAGTTCCCTTCACTGGAACTAAGGGGCCAAACCCAACCCCCCAGAAAAATAACCCCACACCATAATCCCCCCTCCACCAAATGATTTGGACCAGTGCAAAAAGCAAGGTCCATAAAGACATGGATGAGCGAGTTTGGGGTGGAGGAACTTTACAGGTCTGCACAGAGTCCTGACTTCAACATGTCCATCTAAGAATATCTTATTAACAGTGTGACTCTGCTACAGCATGATCTCAGTACAGAACGTTCTTTTGCGTCTCCCTGTGTATGGGAAAGCTCCAGACTAATAAAAGTGGTACATTAAATCTGTAGTAGTGAGAATTAATTATTTTAAAATAATCATAGGTCGAGCTGGAAATAATGCCTGTAAAATATATACATCTTGCCCAGTGCAATTCATGCAAATTTTGATTGTTACAAGAAGAACCACGAGAGGGAGACACCATTACTGGACCTCAACTGAAGATTTGCATATAATACTATGATATTGATGTTAATATAAAAGACTAACAAATAACAATACAAAAGCCATGTCACCATCTTAATGTATTGTAATATGTATTATTATACAGTATTATATGCAAAAGGTCAGTTGAGGTCTAGTAATGGTGTTTCCCTTTTTGTGGCTTCCATGATGTAAAGTAACTATAGACTCTGGACGAGTGAGGGGTTTGTAGGCCTAGGTTTGTGTACATTTTGATTGTTGGTAGTGCAGGGGCTACACCCCACCTACAATCCACTATTGCCAAACGTTTCATAATAATTCTATTCTGAGCCATGACAGGTTCTATTGTAGTTTTGTGTTTCCCTAAGCATATTTCATGAGTTCTTTCAAACACTTTGTAGCCATTAAACATAATTTTATTACAGGATGTTTTTTGTAAACTGTTGAGTGAGACAGAATCTGCGTAAAATAGCCTTTGGGTGGAAAGGACCTTTAATAAAGTGAATTGTGCGGAGGTCGTTCAGTTTTGACTTCATTAAGTAACATCTGTTACAAAGATGGTGTGGCCCAGGAATTTCAAGTGCACTTCTGTTATTAACTTCACAGATTTTCAATTATGCCAAAGCATTAGTATAGGTTCTGCCACTCTTAAAGGGTGAGTCTAATCAACCAGTATTTGCCATTTTTATATCTCTTGTCTACTTTGTTGGAGAGGCCACCACACCTGAACTCAAAGCTCAGTCTATAAAGGTGGTTCTCAACCTTTCTCTTGCCGTGACCCCTTGATAAAATTTCACAAGTTGTGAGGACCCCTAACAGTAAAATTATTTTCCTATCGTGGGTTGTCAGCACCCAAGGCAAGGCAAGTAATTTGCACCCCCAACCCACGGACATTTAGCGCTCCCTGAGTCCTTTCCACTCGTATAGTGTTAAAACCTCTTATGGTACATTTTAGGATGTACCACTCTTTCTCTTTGTTCTCCTTTCTTTCCCTTTTATCCATCTCTATCCTAATTTCTTGTTTTTTTCCCCAACCCTCTCTCTAGCCTTCTTTCGTGTTTTTTCTTTTATTCTTTCTCTCCCTTTTTCTTTGTTCCTCCCCCTCTTTTCCTCTCGTTTCCATGTATTCTCTATTTTTATTCCTTCTCTTACTCCTTGGTGGGGGGGGTGGGATCAGTGGCAATGCTGGGGGGAGTTCTGATCAGCCAACTTATGAAGGTCGCAAGGTCATGTGATTTATTTTTTAAGATGCCCAAACACCACTTAATTCTAAAATATTGCAAAAAAGGCGCAAGGTCATCTGCTGATCTAAAAACTGTAGTGGGGACTTTTAATGGCAACTATAATCACAGGTAGTGTTACTCACTGTGTCTCCGACTTTGTGGTGTCTCATAGCAGTGACACCTATGCCGAAATCAGGAGATAGGGTCTCCTCCAGCCCCTCCCACTTCACATTCCTCACCAGTCAGCTGACCTCTAGTCTCTGCCCCCCAGCCATGCCGTGAACTGAATGGGTGGCTGCGAAGAGGCTGAGTGGGTTGCTGCGGGCTCCAGGGACAGCCCAGCTGGGTGGACACAATGAGTCTGGGAGAGCGGCGCAAGCTTCAGGAACAGCCCAGGATTTGGTGACCCCTGGCAAATCATCATTTGACCCCCAAGGGGGTCCCGACCCCCAGGTTGAGAACCACTGGTCTATAAACTGCATCTAATATTAGAGGGTTTCAGTCTCCATGATGAAGTAAGTCAACCCCTGCTGCAGTTGAATGAAGAAACAGTTGCAGGGCAATAGGCTAAGATAGACGCTATATTTGCTAGATCTTTACTTGATTTCCAAGATTCCAATGAAGGGTTCAGTCTACCAGCATATACTCAAGACTGAAAGACAAGCTTTGATCTTGCTTACTTTTTAGTGAAGAAATGTTATCAGCACACCAAGGATTCCTCTAAAGGGTCCAAAGCTTTAGTTTCGGGGTCACATGGGAAACATGTGACCCCAAAACTAAAGCTTTGGACCCTTTCGAGGAATGCTTGATGTGCTGATGACATTTCTTCACTGTGATCCTCCACTGTTTTCAGCCTATGGTCATCACAGCACCCAGCATTACTGATCATCCATTTTCTTGAATACACCGCTCCTCCACCGCCAATGCCCATTGAAATGAATGGGCACCCCTGCCGAAGCGCCTGCAAAGCACTTTGGCAGCGGCGCTTTTCAGGCGCATTTAACCCTTTCTTTGACCGCTAGTGGAGGTTAAAAGCGGTCCGCTAGCGGCCAAAAAGCGCCGCTAAAACTAGCGATATGATCCGTCATTTGGCTATAATGCGGATCTGAAGGGGTTAAGGTCGAATCTGTCAATTGAAGGCTTATGGTGTCTGTCGGATTCGACAAAGCAGCTAAACTGTACGACGCTGCGATAGTACATTTCCGGTCGAATGATATGCCTACAAGCTATAGTAGAATTTTAATGTTGTTTGACTAGTAATAATTATAATTATTAATTATTTTTTACTAGTCAAACAACATTAGAATTCTTCTATAGCCTATGGGCGGAGCATTTGACCATAAATGTCCCATCGCAGCGTTTGTATGTTTTTAGCTTTCGGATTTCGGATCCTGTGCATTCGTTATCGTTTTGTTAAAATGAACGCGAAAATCCCAGAAATTCGGACGAAAATGCATTCGGACAATAACAAATGCATGTGTCTAGTCTGCATCTCCCCACGATAATCTGGCCTGTTACTGGGTCCTGAGGACATGAGTTGAGAACCTCTGGCCTAACTGGAGGTGAAATTACTGGAAATACTACAGCACAACCAATTACTTCAGCCCTTTTTGTATATATACAAAAGGGACCTTTATCTGGATTTAAATCCACCTCACGGAGACAGAGATAATTGGTATACAGTTCATAACTCATCTTCCTCTCTTTTATCCACAAGAGTGGCATACTGCAAGGTTTCATTTGCTTTTAGTGCATCCTGCAGTCTATGGGCGATCACAGTGATAAGTACATGAAATAGCAATGTAAATGGTTTTATAATTATCAACCAGCTGCTGCACCTGCAGGGCTCTAATGAGGAAAGTGGCATGTCTGCATCCCTTTAGATGTGATTAACTTTGAGAGAATTTCACCAAAAATTATATCTTTGTTACAAGGGATGCTAAAAATCTGAATATTAGACCCCTTTCACACTCACAGTGCGGTCGCATTAGCGGTAAAGTGCCGCTAGCTTTGGCAGCGATTTACCGTCGTTTGGCGGCGGTTTTCGGCCGCCGGCGGACCGCTTTTAACCCCCCGCTAGCGGCCAAAGAAACGGTTAAATGCGCCCGAAAAGTGGCGCTGCCAAAGTGCTTTGCAGGCGTGCCTGTAGCGATGCCCATTCATTTCAATGGGCAGGGGCGGTGGAGGAGTGGTGTATACACCGCTCCTAAACCACTCCAAAGATGCTGCTTGCAGGACTTTTTCTAGCTTTCCAACTGGGGCTGCAGGGGAGGCATTTTTCAGGCGCTTTACAGGCGCTATTTTTAGCCCTTTAGCGCCTGAAATATGCCTCCAGTGTGAAAGAGGTCTTTGTGTAGACTTCTGGGAAAATCAGCAAGCCAATTACACAAGCAGAAAATGATGTTTCTGGGGGGCGTACTGCGAAACCATCTCTGTACAGAACACCAGGTAGCCATTTTGCATTGCATTTTACAGAAAATTACAGAGTAGCAGATTGAAAAAGGAAAGGAAATTTTTAATACCTTTCAAGTACAATATGACTTGTGTTGCAATTGTACATAATATATTATTTTTTTCTATTTGCTAATTTTTTTCCCCCATGAATGTGGAGTTACCCTTTAAGTAGCTTGTCTCATCCATGTAAACTGATACATTATGCTGGAGAGCTTGGGCTTTCAAAAAACAAGAGACTTGCTGGCTGGATCACTAGAAGAAAATAGAAGAAAGAAAGCCTAAAAAAAGGAGACCACTACAGCCATCACATCTAAGAATTTGTAAGCTACAATATAATAAATGTTTGCTTTTAGGGTTTAATGCTGCGTTAAACTGTATCACATAAGCATTGAAAATGAATTGATTGGTATTCAGACCCATCTGTTTTCCTGCATCATTACCTGTCAAAAGCATTTCATTTGTCTTCAAGTATCCAATTTAATTGCATAAACTCATTGCAAGCACCTACATGCAGTCTTGATGCGTTGGGGATAGATTTACGAGGATCTTCTTCTGTGTTATATTAGAATTGATCATTTGTACTGGCAGAACAGAAAATAGTCGCAGGGACACAAAGCAATGTAAAATGACATAGAATTTCTATTGTGAATATAACACATTAAAGTAAAGCTGCAGGCAAATATATAAAAACACACTTGTATCCTGTTAAATTTTCATTAAAACTATAATTCAAGGAAAATTAGAGTGCTTTTTGAAATCCTCTCTTTCTCCCTTTCCATTCCTTATTTTCCTTTTTTTCAATACTCTTTCTTTTCGTTCTTTCTATTGTCTACTATTTCTTTTTATGCTGTCCAAAATCTCTCTACAGCTATTAAAGCCTAACTTCAGCTTTGCTATCACTTTAAAAGGTAACTCCGCTTTTGTGGAAAAAATATAGCAAAAAAAAAAACATAAAAAAAAAAATAATAATAATAAAATAGCATATACAATTGCAAGGATCCACATTGTAATTTAATGTTATTAAAAATTGCCTTTCCTTTCCTGTAATTTTCCATAAATTCACTGAAATATGGCAACCTGGAGGCAGTCTGTACACAGTTGTACAGAATGCTCCTAGAAATGTAATTTCTTGCTTAAAGTGGATGTAAACCCACTCTCATCAATTATAAAGTCCTGCCATAGTGCTGAACTATAAGGATATAAGGGAAGGCGCATGCACGGCAGCCAAGGCGCATGCGCGGCAGCCCCATGAACGGTTGCTCGTTCTGAGAGCTCCGCTCCACTCCGGCCTACGATCCCTGCCACAGCCACAAATAGCGGTGGAACCGGACCTTCGGACCCTCTCCTCACCTCTTGGAGTCCTGAGGGACCCCCTCGCATGACCGGGGGCTCGGCAAGACGGGACCTATCCCGATTCCTATACTTCGGCCCGCGGATTGCGGCCTCCACAAAAATGGCGGCGGTCGGCGCCACACGAGGCTCCTCAGGGAATCCGGAGGCATCCTTGGAAGACTTTCCACCCCTGCCCTCCCCCAGTGCCATGATGAAACCGCAAACTGTGAGTAATTCCCAGGATGGGTCATTACCAGGATCCCACATGAACTCCTTAGGCTGTAGCCCCATGGTAGTACCCCCCTATCCCAGATGGAGGAGAGCTGCCCCCCATCCAGCCCTCAGAATGATCCCTCTGCTCCCATCCCTGCTGACTTTGCAGCCTTAATGAACACTTTCTCTAATATGCTTACAAGAGGTTTGGCACACAATGCCTCACAAATCACCACAACTATACAGGCTGACCTGCAGCAGCTGGGTGCATGCATTGAAGCAATCGAATCAAAGACTGATCAAATTGCTGCAGTTGCCAACCAGAACACTGACAGGATCCAAGAATTACATGACCAACTGGATATGGCATACTCAAAACTCGACGACCTTGAGAACAGGTCTCGCAGATACAACTTCAGGCTAAGAGGCCTTCCAGAATCCTTTAAGGACACAGATAAAATCATTTGCTCTTTTATCAAACATTTAATTCCGGATATACCAGATTACAGGCTGGAACTAGACCGGGCACATAGGGCCTTACAACCTCCACGCCAAGATGGCCTACCCAGAGATATTGTGGTTAAACCCCATTTCTTCAGAGTCAAAGAAGAAGTCATGCACAGAGCGAGAGAATCAGAAAATCTCTCCTTCCAGGGACACTCGATTCAAATTTTTGCAGACCTTTCCCCCTTCACGATTCAGAGACAGAGATCATTAAAGCCTCTATTGAGCATCCTATCGCAAAAATCGATCGCCTACAGATGGTCGTTCCCCTTTCGCCTCAACTTTGCCTACCTAAACAAGTCTTACAGCTTCACAAATTTCGGAGATGGGGAACGTTTGCTGCTACAACTGGGCCTTATATCTCACTCGCCAACATCATCTACTGCCATGGATTCCAGAACACCTCAGTCCGCGAAGAGACCACCACCCTCGAGCCCCATCCAACCCTTATGGCATAAACAACAAGCCAAGAGATCCAAAGATGGACGCCATCCTTAATGGAAAGTCTGCTATCAACAGTGCCTTCTCCTCTCCAGGATTCCCTGGGGCAACCTTCAGGCAATGGGACGCTGACATCCCAAGCCCCCGTTCTCCTCTGCCTGGCTTTTAGCCAGACCTTGTTTGGATGCTGGGACATTTGCTTTGTTTTTTTCTGTTGCTCCATTTCTCTCAGGACTCCTACAAGTTTGCTTTTACGGTTCTACTTTTTGTTTTTCTCTATGGCGGTTTGGCCGGAGTGACTGCACTTCGCCTCCACGAGTTCCTGAGTGGTATTTTCCCCCACTCAGAAACACCTTCATAACCCCTTTTTCGGGGTTCCCGTTTTTGGGAAAAACCTTTTTAGGGGGTGGCTGACTGCCCTCCCCCCTGTTAGGGTTCTTAGATTGTTATTTACCTACACTAAGTATGTCTGATCGTTTATATAATTTGTTTTTGACATGACCTGTCTCTCTTTCTCAGGGTCGATCCTCCCCCATTTTCTCCCCTTCTCATCTCACCTACTCCCGGAGTCTCTCAGAGGCCTAACTATGTTGCTACATCCCGGATTCCAAAACCTTCAGGCAGCGGAGGCTTGGACACGAGCACAAATCTTGATGTCTCAGGTAGGCACTTGTTGTGTGATGCGCACACCCCCCCCTCTGATCCATGCTCCCTGACACACACGTTCCTCCTTCCCAAATCTGTATAGCCACGCATAATGTACAAGGCATGAACTCCCCTGTCAAACGACGTAAATTATTTAATCACTACAAATCACAAAAAATCGCAGTTCTCCTATTGCAAGAAACTCACTTCCCAGCCTCATACAACCCCTCCTTTTTACACGGTAACTACACTCAGTTTTTTCTTTCCAATGCTGAAAAAAAGTCTAAAGGGGTAGCCATCTGTTTTGCAAAACACCTATTTTCCCCCACCAGGCGGGCAGGTTTCTACTGGTAAAAGGGATGATTGAGGGTTTATTATACTCCTTTATCTCTTACTACGCCCCAAACAAAGGCCAGGCTTCCTTTTTCTCCACAATGTTGTCCACTCTAGGCCCAAAACTCGAGGGGAAAATAATAATGGGAGGAGACACGAACCTCCCTTTCGATACTCCCCTAGACAAATCGGGGTCGGGACCTTCTCGCTCCAGAAAACCCCCAAAACAAAGTACTAAAATAGCTTCCGCTCTGTATTCTCTAGGCCTGGTGGACATATGGAGAGAAATGAACCCTAGGTCCAAAGACTTTACCCATTATTCAGCCCCACATCACCTCTACTCCAGAATCGACCACATTTTTATACAATCACATAACATCCCCAGGGCTTACAAAGCAGTTATTAGAGACTCCCCCATTTCGGACCACTCCTTGGTTCCCCTATATCTGCAACAATCTCCTAACCCGGGAAATAAATTCATATGGCGCCTTAATGAAGGGCTCCTTAGTGACCCAATACAATGCTCGATTCTAGCTAAAGAAATTCAGGAATATTTTCGTTTAATTGACACGGGATTAGTTTCTCCGGAAACGATGTGGGCGGCCCATAAGGCAGTACTCAGAGGGAAGATTATTCAAATCTCCTCCAACCTTAAAAAGGAACGCACGGCTGACACTAATAACCTTAGGTTAAGATTTCAATCCCTGTCTAGAGCCCATAAGAGGAATCCCACTAAGGATTCTCTAGAGGCGCTGGAAAATGTGCGGACTTCTTTAAACCTGGCCCTCACCTCCGAGGCTGAGAAACAGCTCCGGTGGTCAGGCGCACGCTTTTACCACCAGACTGACAAAATAGGAACTAAATTAGCTGCCAAATTGTCTCCAAGACCTCGATCGGCTGCCTTCCCCAAAATTCGCACTCTTTCCGGCGAACTTTCTCAAAACCCAAAAAGTATAATAGAAACATTCCATAATTTTTATACATCATTATACAAACAAGAACAATCAACACCTGACCATTCTACATCGGATTTCCTAAATTGCTTACCCCTCCCCAAATTATCGTCTGAGCATTCAGACCTTCTGGACGATCCCATATCAGAAGTAGAAGTACTCGGGGTGATTAAACACCTGAAACAAAACTCGGCCCCGGGACCTGACGGCTTTTCCGCGGGTTATTACAAAAAATTCGGACCTATCTTAACTCTGTATTTGGTCAAATTCTTTAACTCTCTCAGGTCTGGCTCTCCCCTGGATAAAGCCCTCAATCTTGCCTTCATCTCGGTCATTCCAAAACCTGGCAAAGACACGACTATGGTCTCCAATTACCGTCCTATTTCCTTAATTAACAATGATCTAAAAATATTAACTAAAGTTCTTTCCAACCGGTTAGCTTCCTGCATAGCCGTTTATATCAACAAGGACCAAGTGGGCTTTATCCCGGGGAGACAAGGACCTGACCAGATCAGGAGAGCAATTAACATTATCTCTCTTCTTAAATCTCAATGGGATGGAGGCCCCCCGCAACACGGCTATTTGTTATCCATCGATTTGCAAAAAGCTTTTGACACAGTCACCTGGCCCTACTTATTCCATGTACTAGAACGCTGGGGTTTTGGGGTTTTCATGAACATCCTTAGAGCCCTGTACTCCGGCCCCACTGCACAGGTCAGATTACAGGGCTACTATTCTGAACCTTTTACTATAGAAAGGGGTACTAGACAGGGGTGCCTGCTCTCCCCCCTTCTGTTTGCCATAGCCATGGAATCCTTGGCTATCGCAGTTAGAACTCACCCTGACATCAAAGGGGTGGTGTGTGGTAAACGCGAGCACAAATGCGCCCCTTTTGCCGACGACTTGTTACTCTTCGTGACCTCCCCCTAGTCTCTACTCCTAATATCTTCTCTTTGCTAGATAAGTTTGGGGAGATATCGGGTCTACGAGTCTACGTAGCCAAATCTTCTGCCCTGAACATCTCGGTCCCTCCTAATGTTCTAGGTAGCCTTCAAAACCACTTTCCGTTTTCCTGGAACGAGGTCTCACTTCCATACCTAGGGGTCAATCTCACAGCAAATATAGCTTCTCTCTACTCTTCCAACTACCCTGCCACCTTTCGTAAATTGATTTTGGACCTATCCAATTGGGATAACCATAACTTATCTTGGCTAGGCCGTATTAATGCAGTCAAAATGACCCTCCTACCCCGTATTCTTTACTTATTCAGATCCTTGCCCATCCCTATCCATAAATTGCAAGTTCACCTACTCCAATCCAAAATCATAAAATTCATTTGGGGATCGAGGGGAAGTCGCTGCGCACAAAACATTCTATTCCGCCCCAAATCACAAGGGGGTCTAGCTCTACCCAACATTTGGTGGTATTATCAGGCTGCCCAGCTGGCCCAGATCTCCATTGTATATTCAAAAGGCCAGAAACCTGATTGGGTATCAATGGAACGTCTTGCAGTCCCTCACCACACGATTGATTTTTTACTTTGGTCTCCCTCTAAATTGAGACCACCCATTATAGCCCCCACATTATCACACTCTCTTGCATTATGTGACCGACTCTATAAAAATCCCTCCCTGATTTCCCCCCTTAAACCCCTGACACATATTTTTCATATACTGTTTACGCAATTTTTATTATATGCACGTTTTGGACTGAAATGTTCCACCATTTTTTCCATCTACTCCTGCCGCAGTTACCCCTTGTCTTCTTCTGCGATTAACCGTTCCCATGGATGTTGCTCCTTTGGTGGGGCTTTGTGTGCGGGGGCCCGGGG
Source organism: Lithobates clamitans (assembly GCA_037952925.1). NCBI lineage: Eukaryota > Metazoa > Chordata > Amphibia > Anura > Ranidae > Lithobates > Lithobates clamitans. Next base: position 3,399,853 of record JBBGZY010000099.1, on the reverse strand, counting down.
CCCCTTGGCCACTATTCGGATGTACCCCACCAGTCCCATGCCTACCCGACACAGGGGGGGCCCCACGGCTGTACCAAGCTAGGGGGCCTTTTTCCCTGCCGTGCACTATTGCTAGGCAGGAACCCCTGTGTCGGTGGTTATTAGCCCTTCCTCCCCTACTCCCTGGATTGGATCTTCTCTTCTGGGGAAGGGGAATTTGTGTGGTATCCATTTAAGCCTTGGAGGGATGTACTGCTTAAAATTACCATCTTCTAATTATATTTTTTTTATATCCCCGTTTCTCTCTTTTTTTTTTTTTTTTCCCCCCCCTTCCCCCCCCCCCCCTCCCCCCCCCCCCCCCCCCCCCACCGGCTCTCTCCAACCCGGTCAATTGACCAAGGGGAAAGATGCCACTGGGGTATCATTAGGAGATTCTTCGGAGTGGCTGTATCTATTTTTCATGCAGCCTTATCTATTACTTTTAGCCACAATTACAATAATTCCTAATGTGGGCGCATGCCCACTTCAAAGATGGCCGCGGGTGTCCATCAGCATCATCCTCCACCTTTTCTAACTGACGCACAGCGTGCCGATACGTCGCGCTTGCGCAGACCCGTCCCATGGAGCGGGCTGCCTAGGTAACACTCGGCGTCCTCACGCTGAGTGTTCCTGACAGCAATGACCCCCAGGAGCCGCGCCATTGGCCAGCGCGGCGTCGGGTCCCCGCCCCACAGGCCGCGCCATTGGCCAGCGCGATGTCGGGTCTCCGCCCACATACTTACATACACCACATATAGGACGCCAAAGACGGCAAATGGCGCCATTCTATCCTGGATACACATCCAGGTACACGGGGCAGGCTACACAACTCTGGATACCATGAAACACCTTCATCTGGCCCTCATCTAAATGACCAGCTATTACCATAAAGTAAGTGCTTTTTATTTTGTACAGCCGGGACTTCTCATTCCTGGAAGGTATGGGCGCCCCATATGTAGGATCTAAGGGATATTTTTCCCTATGAGACTCAATGGGGATTTGCCCATACTTATTACTCACTTACCTATACATATATTTTTTTAATTATATTTATTATTTGTCTGCCCCATCATAGATAGCCTTTAAATCTTTTGAGGCCAAGGACGCCGAATTACTGGATTTTTTACCCATATCCAGCCGCCTTGTAGAGTATTGGGACGGACCGGGTCCTTCGGATGTGTGGGGGGTCCCCGGCCCTTTGGCATATAGCCCCCTATCGAGCTGCCTTGGGAGAACGTGAGTCGCATGGGAATACAACTGTTGCAGGGGATATACTTGGTGGCCATTTGTACAGTCCATAATAGTTTTGTTTTCTGATTTCTTTAGATTGTGATGTATTTTCCCTGAAGAAGACTTGTATCACTATGATCTAAACGTTGAAACGCGTTGGAGTTCCACTACCACACACCAGGGTGGCCATCTTGGGTGTCCACACTGGGTAGTGGGATACATCACACTTCTTCTCCAATTATTTCAGCCAATTTTCCATATTCATTTTTTTGTATTGGATGTTTATGTAAAAATGCTATATGCTTGAGCCAATATTTTTTTTGTCTCATTACCATTTATTACCATCTGGATAAACTACTTACACTATATTTTTAATATTGTATAATAATAAATAAATTGATTTTAGCAATATTTTTGTTTTCATTGCCTTAAAAATCCCGCTAGAGGTATTATTTATTTTTCTTTAGACTTATTCAGATCCTTGCCCATCCCTATCCATAAATTGCAAGTTCACCTACTCCAATCCAAAATCATAAAATTCATTTGGGGATCGAGGGGAAGTCGCTGCGCACAAAACATTCTATTCCGCCCCAAATCACAAGGGGGTCTAGCTCTACCCAACATTTGGTGGTATTATCAGGCTGCCCAGCTGGCCCAGATCTCCATTGTATATTCAAAAGGCCAGAAACCTGATTGGGTATCAATGGAACGTCTTGCAGTCCCTCACCACACGATTGATTTTTTACTTTGGTCTCCCTCTAAATTGAGACCACCCATTATAGCCCCCACATTATCACACTCTCTTGCATTATGTGACCGACTCTATAAAAATCCCTCCCTGATTTCCCCCCTTAAACCCCTGACACATATTTTTCATAACCCTGACTTCCCACCTGGAATGAACATTTTAGCGTTTAGTTGGTGGTTGAATAAAGGATTACTCAGAATAGGGAACTATTTCTCCTCCACAGGCCCACTTTCTTTGGCCTTCTGTACAAGTAAGCTTGAAATGCCCCCTGCCGAACGTTTTCGCCTTATGCAGATCCAACATTTCCTTCATTCCATTTGGCCAAACAAACCAAAGCCCCCTTCAATAACTAACTATGAATCATGGTGTGCGGGTGCAGTGGATCAGAGAGGGGGGATCTCCATCATATATGCTTCACTTGCCTCTGCGGTGTCCAAGCCTCCATACGCCTTGTCCTGGGAAAAAGACCTTGATATCTCCTGGGATAGTGATCAATGGTTTTACTGCTTTCATCGCTCATTTAAGGGAATCCTTAATGTTTCCCTCATGGAGGGCAGCATTAAGGTGCTCATGAGATGGTACAGGGTACCCTATCTTCTGGCTAGGATATATCCTGATGCTTCCCCGCTGTGCTTCCGTGGTTGCAACCACATAGGGACTCTGCTCCACGTATGGTGGACATGTCCACGGATAAGGGGCTTATGGAACAAAGTATTCTCAGTGATCCGCAAAATATCCACCACTCAGATTCCTCAAATTCCAGAGATTGCCCTATTGAATCTGAAAGTAGATAAGGTTGATAAATATACCCAACAACTGATCTTCTTCATTCTACTGGGCACCAAAATAACAATAGCCTCTTGCTGGAAAAAACACAGAGTCCCATTCACAGCGGTGAAGCATAAAATTTCCTGGATTATGGCACAAGAAAAGATAGTGAGCATTATCCAAGATAAAGTTAGTAAGTTTGAGTTAACCTGGGAACCTTGGGCAAACTTTTGTCATATTTCCTTACGCCCTGGCATTAGCCTACCAGGGCAACAGGCTCTCTGAGAGACTCCGCTGTTATTCCTCATCAAGTGCGATGGTCTTCCCCCCCCTGCTTCCCACTCCACTAGTCTACCTGACTACCCTCTCCCTTTAGTACCTCAGACTCTCTGATTGTTCTCTATGTAAACTGTTCAACCCTGATATTTATTTATTTGTGTACTTCTCTTTTGCCCTTTTTCGGAGGGACATGGTAATACCCTAACAACCCCTGGCTCCATGGCCCCAGGGCTATCCCGATTGATTAAATAACTCCCTCTATGAGGAAATCTATGGTCCTATGTTAGTATGACCACTCGTATATAACCATTAACGGGGTAGGACATTTCTCATTGCCACATTTAGATATTGATATTGGGCTACCCTATATAGATAAGACTCGACCGAGGTTGGGGTTCCGGGAGGGGGGAGTGGCCTCAAGCCCGCAGTGAGTTCCCATAGGGGCGGGTGGCGGGCGTCTCTCCTGATCCCTGATCCCTTGCAAATAATGGAATAAAGTCCTCCTTATTCTTTACAACCACTCCTCACTTAACCCGGTAAATGAGTTATACCTGACCCCTATAGGTTTTTGTTCCGGCAGAATACACATCTTTTATTGTCCTAACGCCTGAGACATGTCTATTTTAGTTTATAATTTTGATATACTTTAAACTGTAACACAGAAATTTGCTGGTTGGACTTTTCATTTAACATCTTGCATTGAGAGGTTTTTCCTCGAATTAATTTGCTTCTTATGTATCTTCATATCTTCTTACCATGTAATGCCTTATACATAGGTTCTGTAAAATGTTTTGCTACTACTAATAAAAATTTATTGAAAAAAAATAAATAAATAAATAAAAAAAAAAAAAAAAAAAAAGATATAAGGATGCTTCCTGCATGTTGATGGGGACAAGGGCCTCATCCCCACAACCCTTGCCCGGTGGTTGTGGGGGTCTGTGGGCGGGGGTCCTATCGGAATCTGGAAGCCCCCTTTAAGGGGACCCCCAGATCCCGGCCTCCCCCGTGTGAAATGGTAACGGGGTACAAATGTACCCCTACCATTTCACAAAAAAAGTATCAAAATGTTAAAAAGAAAACAAGACACAGCTTAGGGACAAGTCCTTTATTAAAAAATAAAAAAATAAAAATGTCCCACGATGTTCCGCCGACGGACCGAAAAAGCAAAAAAATAAAAATAAAAAAATCCGCCACCGATCCATGGGAGGTTCCCGCCGCGTGACGCTTCATCGCCTTTGACAGTTCGTATATAACTGAGGGTGGGGTCACCCAGTGACATACCCGGATGACCCCGCCCCCTCTGATGCACAGGGACTTTCCCATGGCTTCCCCGTGGCGTCAAAGGGGGCGGGGCCACCCGGTTATGTTTTGCTCCCGAAAAAAGGGCCGTTTTTAAAACATTTTTTTGCATTGATACATGTCCCCTGGAGCAGGACCTGGGACCCCAAACACTTTTTATGACAATAACTTGTATATAAGCCTTTAAAATGAGCACTTTTAATTATTCATGTTCGTGTCCCATAGACTTTAACAGTGTTCACATGTTCAAACTAATTTTTTGCCAGCTCGGCTGCATTTGATGGCACAGTGGCTGCATTTGATGGCACAGTGGTGGTGATTGATGGGCACAGTGGCTGCGTTTGATGGGCACAGTAGCTACATTTGATGGGCACAGTGGCTGCGTTTGATGGGCACAGTGGCTGCTTTTGATGGGCACAGTGGCTGAGTTTGATGGGCACATTGGCTGCGTTTCATGGCACAGTGGCTACGATTGATGGCACAGTGGCGGCGATTGATGGGCACAGTGGCTGCATTTGATGGCAGAGAGGCTGCGATTGATGGTACAGTGAGGCTGCAATTGATGAGGTTTTTTTTTCCAGAATTTTTCAGTTTGTTTGCGCCCCCCCCCCAAAAATTTTGAGCACCAGCTGCCACTGACAGACCCCCTTGTTTTCTGAATAGGACACAGTGAACGTTCATTATTACCGATCGCTCCTGTGTCCTGTGATAACTGAGCAGAGTAACCTGTAACTCTGTCTCCTCTCCATTCATCTTTAATGCTGAGAAAAGGACTGGGGAATCTGTGGCCTCTCTCCCTTTCTTTGTCTCAAAGGGGAGATGTCTGTTTAGACCCCTGACATGTCACCAAAGCCCCCAACAGGGCTGATAAAAAAAACAAAAATACATAAATATTACAAAATAAAATTGTAAACAAATAAAAGATAAAAAAATAAAATTGTAAATAAAAAATAAAAAACTACTGACACCACAACCGCCCCCTCCCCCCTATACCAACACAGTCCAGAGCCCCAAGCCCCCACTCCCAAAAAGGATTGTGAAAAAAAATTAAGAAAAAATTTACTTGTAAAAAGAAAATACATAAAAATAAAAAAAACTACTAACACCATCCACTGCCCTACTGACACCAACCACTGACACCGACCACTGGCCTACTGACACCACCCACTGACACCGACTACTGCCCTACTGACACCGACCACTGCCCTACTGACACTGACCACTGCCCTATTGACACCAACCACTGACACCAACCACTGCCCTACTGACACCAACCACTGACACCGACCACTGCCCTACTGACACCAACCACTGACACCGACCACTGCCCTACTGACACGACTACTGACAACGACCACTGCCCTACTGACGCCAACCGCTAACACCGACCACTGCCCTACTGACACCAAACACTGACACTGACCACTGCAGTATTGACACAGACCACTGCCCTACTGACACCGACCACTAACACTGACCACTGCCCAACTGACACCAACCACTGCCCTACTGACACCAACCACTGTTCTACTGACACCGACCACTGACACCGCCCACTGCCCCACTAATACCGTCCATTGCCCCACTTACACCAACTACTGCCCTACTGATACCAACCACTGCCCTACTGACACCGCCCACTGCCCCATCCCCCCACCCCCTTTCCCAAAAGCACTGTGAAAAAATATATATTTAAAAAATAAAACCCCACCCCCCCTGTGGTTCACTGCACCATACATGCATTTCCTTCTCTCACTCTGATCTGTGGATCACACCCCACGATGAGAAACATCCAGTCAAAACTCAGGGAAGGCAGCCAATCCTGGGAGAGCTAAAGAAGAAAGCGGGGAGGGATGTGAATTGTGAAGTACACAGAATGTCTCTCGCACACTTGTGCATGAGATATGTAAATCACCTGTCACTCAGCAAGGGGGAAAAATGGACTAGTATTTTTCTGTCTGTCCATTTTTATCTCACTGAAAAAAGATAAGAGGATTGCTCAGAGCTGGATTAAACTTTTTAACTGACAATTGTGCAATCGTGCTACACTGTACCCAGATACATTTTTTTCCCACAAATAGAGTTTTTTTTCTTGGTGGTATTTGATCACCTTTGCAGTTTTTTTTTTTTGCACTATAAACAAAAAAAAAAGATCAACAATTTTGAAAAAAAAAACAAAACAATATTTTTTACTTTTTGCTGTAAAAAAAAAAACAAATTTCTTCATCAATTTAGGCCAATATGTATTCTGCTACAAATTTTTGGTAAAAAAAATCCCAATAAGCGTATATTGATTGGTTTGCGCAAAAGTTACAGTGTCTACAAATTATGGGATATTTTTCTTTATTTCTCTTTATTTTTTTTTTTAATAGTAATGGCGGCGATCAGCAAGTTATAGTGGGACTTTAAAAAGATTGGTGGGTTATCATATTGACACGTGGATCTGGAAGGTAGAGTTCACCTCTCAAATGTGGGTCTCAATATCTTTAACTTCTTCAGATCTGCGCTATATCCGAATGACGGCTACAGCACGGACCTGCTTTACCGGGAGTACGTCTATTGACGTCCTCTCGTGCCCGAGCGGCCTGCGCGCCTCCTGCAGGGCGCGCGCGGCGAGCGCTCTGTGATCAGCAAGTCTATGAGACTCGCTGGATCACAGATGGGAGTAAGGGGTCGATCCCGACCCCTTACCACGTGATTAGCTGTCAGCCAATGACAGCTGATCATGTGATGTAAACAGAGCCGGTAATCGGCTATTATTTCTCCTCGCGCTGACAGCGTAAGGAGAAAAAAAAAAACGATCACCAGTGACCGTGAGAGGGACATCAGTCCCGCTCATGGAGAGCTGCCACCAGCTCCTCAGTGCCCACCTGTGCCACCTAGCAGTAGACAACAGTGCCGCCTACCAATGCCCACCAGTGCCACCCATCAGTGCCCACAGTGCCACCTATCAGTGCCCACAATCAGTGCCTCATCAACAGTGCTGCACATCAGTGCCACCTATCAGTGCCCATCAGTGTCACCTACCAGTGTCCATCAGTGCTGCCCATCAGTGCTGCCTATCAGTGCCCATCAGTGCCACCTATCAGTGCCACCTATCAGTGCCCACAGTGCCATCTATCAGTGGTACCCATCAGTGCCACCTTATCTGTGCCCATCAGTACTGCCTTATCTGTCCCCGTCGGTGCTGCCTTATCTGTGCCTATCAGTTCCACCTTAACTGTGCCTATCAGTGCAGCCTATCAGTGCACACCAGTGCAGCCTATCAGTGCACACCAGTGCAGCCTATCAGTGCCCACCAGTGCCGCCTCATCAGCGCATATCAGTGAAGGAGAAAAAATAACCTGTTTGCAAAATTTTATAACAAACTATGAAACATGATTTTTTTTTTTTTTTTTCAAAATTTTCCATCTTTTTTTGTTTGTTTAGCAAAAAATAAAAATCCCAGCTGTGATTAAATACCACCAAAAGAAAGCTCTATTTGTGGGGAAAAAAATGATAAAAATGTAATTTGGGTACAGTGTTTGGGTACAGTCACATACTAGGTACGTGATCCAGATAGGAATGTGCAACAATGTGCAATGTACAGGAAAATGTTGTTTTTTTTCCTCAACAAAAGTGGAGTTACTCTTTAAATAGTTCATTTGGGCCAGCTTGGCCCAAACAAACTGTTTAAAGTGATGGCAAAGCTGGAGTTAGGCTTAAGCTAGTAGACCTGAATAGCACACATCTCCTTCTCTACTAGCATAGGCACCTATCTCATACCTTAATATATTATAATATTATACATGATTTATATAGCGCCAACAGTTTACGCAGTGCTTTACAATGTAGAGGGGGGACAGCAAAAAAACAGTACAGTTTAATACAGAAGGGACAGGAGGTGTCAGGGTACACATGCCAGCAGGCAAGTTCGCACTCCTAGAAGAACTCTGAGGTGCAGAAGAACACTCTTTTCATTTGCTTGTAGGAATTGGGCATTGGCACATAGAAGCGCGTATGCGTGAACTGGTACGCAAACAGAATCCCCGTGCACGCCAATGCTTGCGCGCACCTGCGTGTACCCGCGAGCACCCGTGATTGACGCCGGCGCCAAAATAGACTATTTAAACCCCGCCAGTGCCTAGCTCCAGTGCTGCTTTGTCTTCAGCTCCTGTGCATCCTGTTACCTGTGAAACCTGTATCCTGATCTCTGTTATCTACCCGGCTTGTCTTGACCATCTCTTGAACTCCACCTGCATTGACCTCGGCTTGTCCTGTGACCTATCTTCTGCCTTCTACTTTGGCTCCTGTTTGCACTGATCTGGTTCCAGACCCGGCTTGCCTCCTGACTACGTTCCTGCCTGTACCTTGCATCTGATTATCCCTGCCGTGTATGACCCAGCCTGCCTGACCTTGCTATCTGTTGATGATTCCTGCACCAGCTGCCTGTCTGCTGAGACCTTCCGGTGACTTCACCAGCCTACCTAAGACACCCGCCCTGCTGCCTGCAAGACTCCTTTGCACTCGTGCGACTCTGCACTACTGCGCCTTCTGTTTACACTATCAGAGGCCCCGAGTCAGAGGTGTAAGGGAAGCCTTCCTCGTCCAATCAGGCTCTACTACCAGGTACGTGATAGGAGGGCCCTGCTCGTAGAGCTTACATTCTAAAGGGAAGGGGTAGTGGTACAAAAGGTAATAGATGCGGGGAATAATTTGATGGAGGTTACTCGGGGACAGTTGTTAGGTGGGTGTGGGATAAGCTTCCCTGAATAAGTGAGTTTTCAGGGATCTCCTAAAGGTGGACATGTTAGGGGCTGATTGGATATACCGGGGCAGGGAATTCCAGAGGATGGGAGAGGCTCTGGAGAAGTCCTGAAGGTGAGCATGAGAGGAGGTAACAAGGGAGCTAGAGAGCAGGAGGTTCTGGGAGGAGCGGAGGGGACGATTTGGGCGATATCTGCAGATGAGGTTGGTAATGTAGCTGGGGGTGATGTTGTGGATGGCCTTGTATGTTGTGGTTAGCATTTTGAATTTTATACGGTGGAAGCCAGTGAAGGGATTGACAGAGAGGGGTAGCAGTCACGGATCGATTAGTGAGGTGTATTAGTCTAGCAGCAGCATTCATAATAGACTGAAGGGAGGATAGCCTACGTAAGGGTAGGCCATTAAGGAGAGAGTTGCAGTAGTCAAGGCGGGAAATAATCAAGGAGTGAATAAGTTGCTTTGTGGTGTCATTAGTCAGGAAGGGTCGTATTCTGGAGATGTTGAGGAGGTTAAGGCAGCAGGATTTAGCCAGTGATTGGATGTGGGGGCTGAATTAGAGGTCAGAGTCAAGGATTACACCCAGCACCCTGGCATGTGTGGAGGGACCAATGGTTGTGCTGTTGATCTTAATGGTAAAGTCATGGGGGGGGAGGGAAATATAACAAGCTCAGTTTTAGAAAGATTGAGTTTGAGAAAGTGATGTGACATCCATTTCATTAGCACACACCCTGCATCATCTACGCTCAGCTGGTCATCTTCTTCCTGTGTCATGACCTAAAGTCTGTCCAGGAAGTAAGGCAGAGCTAATGGTGCAGTGACAGGGAGGTAAGCGTGCGTACAATAAATGGAAAGCTGTTTTATTTTTGCAAAAGAGGTACATTAATGCCATATTGGTACATAGGGAAGCTGGAATTTCGAAGAAATAAAGTGTTGAAAGGTAAACTTATCCTTTAAGGTATAAAACCTTCTGCATGCAGCTCCCCCCCAGCTCCACCTTCTATTTACCTGAGCCCTATCTGGATCCAGAGCTGTGCATAAGAGCAGCAGCTATCTTGGCTTTCTTCCTCCTCATTGGCTCAAAGAGAGCCATTGGCTCCTGCTGCTGTCAATGAGAGCCAATGAGGCGGGATCATGGGGTGGGGCCAAGCCCCACTCTGTGTGTCTATGGACATGCAGAGTCAGCTCGGGAGCAAGCCTGCACAAGTGCCCCCATAGCAAGCGGCTTGCTATGTGGTACTCGGCGAGAGAGGAGCCAGGAGCACCTGCAGGGGACCCAAGAAGAGGAGGATCGGGGCTTCTCTGTGCAAAACCATTACACAGAACAGGCAAGAATGACATGTTTGTTATTTAAGAAAAATATATATTTTCCAATCACTTCAGGGGTATATGTGCTAACCTCTAAGGGGTCAATTCACTACTAGATAAATACTGCATACATTATTTTTGTTAAAATAAATAAAAAAATTAATAAATTTGTCTCAAAAGTAGACAATTCATTAAAAAACATGCATTGCTTACCAATTGTGTTAAATATTTAGCTGTGTGGTATTCATCACTTAAATGTAACTTTATTTTACATGCTAACACTCCACCAGAGGAAGATAGTTCTATAAATAAATGCACACAGAAATATTATGAAACTGTAAACATTTTTTAGCATGCTGTTCATTCAAAGAACCATCTCCCTCGGATGAAATGTTACAATTTATTTTCATTCCTGAGCTCAGGGCAGAACATTTCCACACTGATACATTTTATACTTCTAACCTACTGGCCAGTGCAGCATTTCCCTCGTTGTTTTGTATATTGCTAAAATACCGGTTATAAATAATGAATATGTGAACTGACTTAAATGATTTATCTAATTTTTTTTGCGGCATTTACCTCACATTCGATATTTTACTTTGCTGAATTGACTCTTTTATTATCTAATGCAATATTTCCAAAGAAATTAGTCATGTGATCTTCATATCCCATGCAGAATCCTTTCGTCAATTGACCCCTTAGTGTCATGGATGCATCCAGTAATAAACACATGACATATAATTAAAAAAAAAAAAATCATATAAATCATTAGTTTGTAAACTTCCAAAAAATAAATTAAAAAAATTAACGCAAACATATAGTTTTCCATTAAATTTACATTAACTACAAATTGTATAAATAACCTATTCTGTCTTTATATTAGCTTCCTATAATTGCTTGTACAGCCAAATAAATACTGGTAGAGGAATGGTGGGGTTGATTTACTATAACTGGAGAGTGCAAAATGGTGCAGCTAATAATAATAATAATAATAATCCAATCAGCTATCAGGTTTGTTGTCAAAGCCTAACTAAACAAACTGAAGTAAGAAGCTGATTGGCTACCATGTACAGCTGCACCAGATTTTGCACTCTCCAGTTTAATTAAATCAACCTCAGTGTGGCATTCAAGGCTCCACACTTTAGCACAGTCATGTCAGTAAAAAGTACAACTAAAGGCAAAACTTTTTTTACGTTTTGGATAGAGTGTAGAGGGATTAGAACCCCTGTTAGGCTTTTATTGCTGCCTGTGCCCCCATTAGGGAGATTTACCTTCTCTATTTGTCCTGTTTACCATTATCATTAAAAGTAAAAGAAAATCCCACATTTTGGTTTGTCCCTAGAAAAGTAATAGAGGGGAAATATTCCAATGGGGATGCTAGTTCTGGTGACCTTGGGTGTCCCTAAGGAATTATTTTAATATGCAGGGATTTCCTCTCACTTCCTGTTTGGCTATGGGGCAGGGAGTTAAGGGAAATCTCTGCAATGGGACACAGATGGTGAAAAAAAATCTCACTGGGGTCATAACCCTCTCTTGATTTATCCAGAATGAAAAAAAAAAGTTTTGCCTATAGTTCTACTTTAACCATTGTAAACATGCTTACAGGATGGGAAAGCAAAGGGGTGACCTGATCAGCACTTTTACTGTCCGACTTCATCTTATGATGAAACGCGTAGGGAGGGGCGACGTGTTAACATCACCAATACCCCCGAGTCTCGGAAGGACGGGCTATTTGGATGTGTGCAGGCCGATGCTCCAAACATAAGGCTTTTTCCTTTCCACATTGCTGTAAGTGTGATTTAATATATGCATGAATAAAGGTTTTAAGGATTTAACGATTTTAGACCATGTGGAGCTCTTTTATATATTGGTGAATGCTGTTACACTCATATTGGGTAAGGAGTTCGCTAAGGACAGGAGGGCTTCGGGAACTGTTAAAGGCCTTGGCTGGGCTAAAGGCACAAGTGCAAACGACCTCTTGTAGTAAGAGGTCATTTGTAGCTGGTAAGCAGACATTCCTGCCTTTGGTGATGGCATTGTTGCACAAGATCACTTTCTATGTGTTGGATGGTGGAGATGCACAACAAGAATATCAACACTTGGAAATAATATTTATCTTCACATCACTTGTGGACACTTGTTTCATTATTTTCTTTTTTTTTATTCTTTATTGTTGTAACTCTATATACTTACCAATTTTTTTAACTGTACATATATCTTGCAGGGAAGTTGCTGCTTATAGCGTATAAGATATTGGTTTAATGCCGTTTTTACACCATTTTTAAATTTTTATTGTCCAATCACCAGGGGCGAATCCAGAGTCTAGTCTCGGAGGAGCACTGCCAGAAAATACCTTTTTTTTGCGGGCAATTTATCGGGGAAACGGCTGGTGTTGGCGCTTCAATCATTATGGCACCATGGTTATTATGATGTCAGGATGATTGAAGCGCATTATTTCTATTCTTACATTGTAATATAAAATGAAATAGTTCAACTCACCATAATGCAGAATCAGTGGAAGCCCTGAGTGTGTCACTTTCCACATCGCCTGCCACCAAATGCGGATTGTCACCTGTGACACGCTGCAAATTGCTGCTTGCTACGTCACCTGCCACCAAATGCAGATTGTCACTTGCCACGTTACCTGCCACTAGATGCGGATTGTCACTTGCCACGTCATCTGCCACACGCTACAAATTGTCACTTGCCACGTCACCTGCCACATGCTGCGAATTGTCACTTGCCACGTCACCTGCCACATGCTGCGAATTGTCACTTGCCACGTCACCTGCCACCAAATGCGGATTGTCACTTGCCACGTCACCTGTCACCAGATGCGGATTGTCAGCTGCTGTGTCACTTTCCTGCTAAGGTGGTCTCTTGCTGTGTACAAGAGTTGTTACTTGCCACGACACCTGCCACATGCTGCGAATTGTCACTTGCCACGTCATCTGCCACCAAATGCAGATTGTCACTTGCCATGTCACCTGTCACCAGATGCGGATTGTCACCTGCTGTGTCATCTTCCTGCTAAGGTGGTCTCTTGCTATGTCCCAGAGTCAGGAAGCAGATTACCAGTCAGGCAGCAGAGAGATGATGTAATCTCTCTGCTGCCCACAGCTGCCTTCACAGTGAGGGCGGAACTGCAGGGATGCAGGGCGGGTGCAGGGTGGTGAGAGATGATGTCATCTCTCTGCTCCCCTGCCTGCCGGCTCCCTGATTGGCCAGCAGCCCGCTCACACATGGAGCCACCCAGCTACCCTCCATCTCTCACCCGCCCACTCACCGACTGAGCCGCCCGCGTTCTCACCCGTGGTGCCGCCCGCACTGTCGCCCGCACTGTCACCTGGGGAGCCGCCCGCACTGTCACCTGCGGAGCCACCTGCACTGTCACCCGCGGAGCCGCCTGCACTGTCGCCCACACTGTCAACCGCATTCTCGGAGGGGGCAATTGCCCCATTGCCCCCCCCCCTGGATCTGCCCCTGCCAATCACAAGCTAGGGTAAAGAAAGTTACACAGGAAACAGAACTAACATTGGGGGAGATCTTCTAAAACCGGAGCACTTGGAATGTAGCTCTGTATGGTAGCCAGTCAGCTTCTAACTTTAAGTTGTTCAGTTAAACTTTGACAATTCAATCCTGAAAGCTGATTGGTTTCTATGCAGAGCTGCACCAGATTTTGCACTCTCCAGTTTTAGTAAATCTCCCACCCAGTAAGTAGCTATTTTCTCCTTTAGTCGCTGGTCAAATCTAGACCATTTTGAAAATGGAGGGATGTAAGAGCTGTAAGAGTGAACAGGAAATATAGGGGTCTCGCATTTTGTTTCTTGTATATTTTTTTGTTTACTCGTGGGTTGAAAGAGGTTTAAAGAAATCAGAATAATTTTAGAATTAATAATATAAACTAAGATGCACAAAGCAGCCTAGGGACTACCGTTGTTTGATGTGCCCTAATAAATATGACAATCACATCTCCTAAAACTGGAAATAAATCTGAGTGGCAGGCCAACTCACGTCATAACGACAAGTAGTGAAAGAAGTCTTATGAGATGACAAAGTTCTCAAACTATCTGTCATCATGAGTCTACAGCCTAAGTGCTGCTTATAGATATCACAACATACAAATAAACACTTGTGTGTTCCATATGTCATGGCTGTCACATAAGGCCATTAATACTTGATGTCAACGTAACTTCTGATCATCTCCCACGATGGTGGTTTTTCATGACTTTTAAAGAACTACGGGAAAGAATACAAATTTCACTAATAGGCAATGGGATTGGCTGGCTGGGTTTGTATGTTGTTTTTGCTGCAAGACAGGAAAGTGATCAGAACATCAGATTTCACTATACTATAAGTTCACATCATTCGCAAAACCATGTGTAATTCATGCTGTAATTTCATTTCTGTTTCATTTTTATTTGTATGTTTAAAAATTAATTTTCTAAAAGTGTTCCTGAAGGCATCAAATAAATTTACTGAACTTATAAATTTATAAATGTTTCAATTTTTTTTTTTACAATGAAAAATTGTTGGTTTGTGGTGATAGTAATACTTTGTGTAAAAAAATAACGTCATAAGATAAAATACATATTTGTAATAAAATTAAGTTATCAACAATTAAAGGAGGAGTACAGCCAAAGCTTGTTTGGCTGTACTTCTCCTATGGATCACAGGAGTTCAGTTCATTTTGCACTCTTGTGACCCCCGTTTTCAGCTGAAGTCCATTGTCTGCTTATATCACAGAGCCGGTCCAGGCTGGGGCAAGATCGTGACAATGAACTCAGGATCCACCCACATGCCTGGACCGGCACCCAGGTCAGCCTCTCCTGAGCTGGCTGCTCCCACCCCCTCCGTAGCCTAACCTTCCGGTGTGCAGAGAAGAGAGCTGAGACTGACAGTCACCAGCTCTCTGCTCAGGGAGCTCTGAGAACAGGGCAATCTGCGTTGTTTAATCGCTCAGTTCTCAGTAGCCCCATTCACACCTGAGCATAGCGTTTTCAGGCAGAAAGTCGCACGATTTTATCCGCGATTTTGCCGCAATTTTTACAGCGTTTTGCGATTTTGTACAGGTCAAAAGGTCACCAATGTAAAAAGCAGAAAAACGTCCAAATCTGCCTAAAAAAAAGGTTCCAGAACTTGTTTGAGCTTCAGGCGCTTTGGGGCTTCTGGCTTCAGGCGTTTTGGAGTGGAGATGTGAACCATCTCCATAAAGAATAATTGATTTTTTTCCCCTCCAGCATTTTGCAGCTTGAGGCATCAAGCTACAAAACGCTCAGGTGTGAATGGGGCCTTAGAGCCGCCGGAGGACAGATGCAGCATCCACCTAGGTAAGTAGGATTCAGAAAGAAAAAAATAAAACAAATTTAATTATTTTTCTGAATTAAAACTTTTTAGTGGAAAATTGAAGTTAGGTAAAATGAAGAGTGGAGTTAAAAATGCATGTAAAGCCAAACATTTAATTATTTTTAATTTTTGAAGCTTGAAGAAGCTTTGGAACCCCGTACTGAGCTTTCATTGCTGTCTGTGTGTTGACATTCACTTTATTTGTCCTGGTGGTCATAGTCACTGAAGCAAAAAAGGGGGAAAATCCAAAATCCTAAATTTTATATTGGCACCTGATCAAGAGAAGGGGGAATGGGAACAATTGTTTTTGTAACTAACAACTGTTTAAAGTGGTCCAAAGACTAACATTTTTTTTTTACTATGCACGAAAGTAAAAAAAACTTCTGTATCCAGATCTCACCAAAGCTCCCTCTGTTGGAGGAAAGGTACATTTAAAATTAAACAGCCTTTAATTCCACTTTAAAGTTGAATTTCGCAACAAATAGCAGCTAGTTAAAAAGTATTTAGAAATCCATGTTACTATAGTAAGTATCAAAGTGATTGTAATGGGAACAACTTAAAGAAAAAAATAACAAACATGTCATTTTTACCTGCTCTGTAGTTGCATCCTTTTCTCCGGTCCCCTGTCAGCTCCACCCCATCCCATCCCACCCCACCAACCCCTTCTGAGATCCCACATAGCAAGCTGCTTGTATGGGGGCACTCCGCACTCATGCAGGCTCACTCCCAAGCCGTGCTCTGTGTGTCAGTGCGGCTCGGCTCAGCTCCCTGCGCTGGATCAGCACACAGAAGGTTTTTGCATAGAATGCATGAAGGTAAAAAAACTTCTGCTTTTAGAATCACTTGAAGGCCAATGTCAACAGGCTTTGGGCTCAAATGCAGAGTACATTTGACAACAGTTTGAGATGCTTCTCATTCACAGGTGGGTTTGATCTGCATTTAATGGCCTTCTTAAATCTGCTTTTGTATTCTCGCAGACTTATATGGGGAGAAAGACAGTTCTGACATGAACAAAAACCAATTCACACAGTCCTAAATTTGATTAGTTGCTATAAGTTAGCACAGTATACACAAAATTGCTGCTTTTTGTGATGCTGGATTTAGTAGAAGTTTTCTTACTGGATCAAAGTGCATGGCAAAACAATAGACATAGCAGGACAAGCGGCTGCAATGGGGCCTTAAGCTGCGTACACACGATTGGATTTTCTGACGGGCTGACAGGCCGTTGTCGGAAAATCCGACCGTTTGTATGCTCCATCGGACAATTGTTGTCGGATTTTCCGCGGACTAATGTTGGATGGCAGGTTTTAAAATTTTCCGCAGACAAATGTCTGTTGTCGGATTTTCTGAGCATGTGTACACAAGTCCGTCAGACAAAAGTCCAAAGTACAAACACGCATGCTCGGAAGCAAGGACGAGCCAGAAGCGGTCGGTCTTGTAAACTAGCGTTCGTAATGGAGAATTAACATTCGTGACAAGGCAAATTATGAAATCTCGAAATGCAGCGCACAATTCTCTTCTTCTTTAATGGTATAATAATGAAGCTGCTTTGCTGGTGATACTGATGGAGTTATTGCAAACAAATTTTCAAAGGCTTTTTTTTTCTAGTGATATCAAGAATAATATTATTATGCTTCGTTTTTTTGGGCAAATTACCAGAACACCATTATCCCATAGTTTTTAAGATTAAAGATACATGTTGGTGTCCCTTGTCAATTTTACATTGTATTTTTTTAAATGTAACGGCCTACTCCCAAACTGTCATTTGAAGTAAAACACAAAAAGGCAAGTATTATTCTCTACAATTTTTTTATTGTGCATTAAAAAAAGAAAACAAATAAAATTAGACATGCTATCTGCCAATAGAACTTAAGCAAAAAGTGTATTCTATGAATCCAAAAATCTAGAAAATATACCAAATCAAATCATTATTATTCAACCAAAAAATAAAATAAAAGCCTCATGCATGTGTCCTGCTTCTTAATATAGGGGGTCAACAATGCCAAGAGTTGGTGAAAGCAGGGATCCGTCATCCGGAGATAATTCCGTAAATCATCTGGATTATTCTCCTGGAGCTCCCGCAGCAATGGCATTTGACATAATTGGTCACGATTAATAAAGCAACCAATTTTTGGTCCAAGAAATCCTCCTCCTCTTGTTCCTGGACTGGACTTGGATCAAAGCAATAACTCCAAGGCCAATAGGAGCTAGCCGGAGACCAAGATGGATGCGCAGTAGCGGAGCTCCGGCGCCAGTGAGACCAACACGGCAGATAGCGACCCACTGGGCCACCAAACCTGACCAGCTCCCAAACACCCGGGGAACAGAGTGCAGAAATGCTGAGACAGAAGAAGGAAGGGAACCTGTCCAATCGACTTACGGAGTTCTTCTCCCTTTGGCCTAGGCAAAATGGCGCCGGCTCCTCATCCCCGCCAGCATCTCCGGCTCAGCCTCATTCTCCACAGCAGGGGAGAATGCAGAAAAGGAGCAGCCCTCCTAAGGGCTCACAGTCCCCACCAGCTACACCATCCTCAGGAATCCCGGAAAAGGCAAGATTCAAGGCGAATGCCACAGATGGCAATACTGAGCTCACTCCCAGATTCAGGAGATGACACCAGGGATCTATCAGACTCCATAGACTTATTCCCTACTAATGGCCAGCCAGTTTTAGACATGAAAGAGATGTTAGTGTCTCTGAGGGGCTCTCTACACTCAGATATGATATTATGTATCCACAAGTTTAGCACTGAGCTCCGGTCTGTGTCAGACAAAGTGTCCCAGATGGAACACAAGATGAGGAAGTATGCCATAATGATTAACGATCTGGTAGATGCTAATGAGGACAGGCAGGATGGCATAGAAGAAATCAAAGCTAAAATGGCACACATAGAGGACAGATCCAGGAGGAATAATGTGAAGATAAGAGGGGTCCTAGAAACTATCAAACAACAAGATCTGCGGAACTATGTGTCACAGCTCTTCAATGCAATTTTACCCAATTTGTCAGCTTTAGATTTCACTGTGGACAGGATACACAGACTCCCTAAACCCTCCTACCTATCGGATAATATACCACGGATGTTATCCATTTCTTCCACACGAAAGAGAGGCTAATGGCAGTTTCAAAACAAAAAGACCAGATCCCATCCACATATTCCAGCCTGCAATTCAATGAGGACTTATCTCAATACACCCTACAGAAACACAGGAACATGAATACTATCACGAAAGCCCTCAGGAACCATAAGTTAGGATACAAAAGGGGATTCCCAACCAAGCTGATTGTTACCAGAGAGGGCAAGGAGTTTGTGATGGACTCTGTTGCCAAAAGCATGGCACTACTGAACACATGGGGGATTATTCCAGAACCCCAACCGCACCCACGTCAAGGAAGTTCCACTATTAAGTCCTGAACCTGAGTGGCATACAGTAGACCGTAGGAATGCCCGCACTCATAACTGACCCGAACATGGACAAAACACATGACTTAATACCCGCTTGGGAGGAATTTGTTTGAACTTTTTATCCCCAAGTTGAACCCTGAGTGACTATAAGTCACACCTTACTACCTTTCTTGTTAGTTGGCAAACAGCCACAGTTATGTTGACTTTCTGTACATGTAAACTTTGCTTTTTTACTTTGTCAGTCAGATGTGACCTTTCAATCTCAAGGAAATTCGGATTGACTTTCAAGCTGATCCCAAAGTCGTTCAGATCCTCTTGATGATTCCTCTCTTTCTTTCCCACGAGGTATGATATCACCAAAAGTAAGTGATGCACTCAGCGTACACAACCCCACGCACTCTACTATTCCAGATACATGGCGGTAGACTTCTTGATTATTAAGGCCAAGCGCAGGTCCTTATGGAAGGTAGCCCTACAATGTAAATGTGACATTGTATGCACCCAAGAGACTCATTTTCAAATCAAAGCACCTCCACAGTCCACCCACCCAAAATTCCCATTTATTTACTATGCCAATGCGGAAGCAAAATCAAAAGGAGTGATGATAGCGGTTAGAGATACAATAGCCTTCCATCTACATGAGAATATCATAGACCTGCAAGGTCGCTTAATAATATTGGTGTGTGACATAAACTCTATCACTTTTACAGTGGCAAATATATATGCCCCTAATGCTGGTCAAACCAAATTCCTCCATAAAATTATGAAGAAGATACGTCTGATCCAAAAGGGTACATTGGTGATATGCAGGGACTTTATTATCACACCTGACCCGACCCTAGACTCTACCTCCAGTTCAAAATGCTCTCCGCCATCTCTAGTGCCGCTACTCCGTAAATACGAATTGTTTGACACCTGGAGATGTCTCAATGCCAACGAGAGGGACTATTCTTTTTTTTTTCACACAGTCATAGATCCTGTAGCAGAATAGACCTCTTCTTGGTAGATAAACAGCTGCTGTTCAAGTGTAAGTCTGCCAAAATCCACAACATTACTTGGGAGGATCATGCCTTAGTGGAGTTATCAGTGGGGGGCTCGGCCACCCATAAGCATACCTATATCTCGAGATCTAATCCCCACCTCTTCCAACATGAGCCAACCAAGTTCTATATTGAACAGCAGCTTAAAGTGTTCTTTACAATCAAACAAGAATTGGTCTCAAACCCATTCACTGTATGGAATGCCCATAGGGTGTTTGTAAGAGGTATTCTGATACAACAAGGGGCGAGGGTCAAGAGGTTGAGGCAACAGCATACCACGAAAATTATAACCCAAATTGAAACATTGGAAAAAAAAATATGTCCAAGACATCCCAAACATTAATAGATCAACTCACACAACTCCGCACACAGCTTAGACTACTGCTCCTGAAGGACTTTGAAAAAGCCTCCAGAAACCTCAAACTGTCATACTACACAAGTGGTAACAGGGCTGGGAAGCTGCTAGCTAAACAGTTAAGAGGTCACAGATACAAAACACAAATCCCACATATTATCCACCCCAAGACACAGATAAAACACCAACATCCTCAAGCCATAGCTGACGCCTTCAGCCATTACTACGGCTCATTATATAACCTTAAAAACGACTCTACTATACCACAACCAACACCAGAAATTATAGAAGTATTCCTGAAAACTGTTACTCTACCTAAACTGACCACGGAACATCTCCTCATATTAATCCCCTATTCCAGAAACAGAAGCACAACAAATTATACATTCACTACCATTCAACAAATGCCCAGGACCAGACGGCTTCACAGGGGAATACTATAAATCCTTTCAAGATATTCTGACCCCACATTTGGTGGAAATATTTGGCTCTGCTGTTGCCTCATCATTGTTCCCTCCAGAAATGCTTATGACCATTATAATTGCTCTACCTAAACCAGGTAAGGAACCAGACTCTCCACAAAACTTTGGGCCTATATCCTTACTCAATAGTGATGCTAACATTTATGTAAAACTGTTGGCTACTAGAATGATGGACATTCTACCCACAATTATAGATGTAGATCAGTCAGGATTTACTAAACTGAGACAGACGTCGGATGCCACCAGACGCCTGGTCAATGTGATACACATAGCTAATAAACACAAAACGCCTTCTCTGCTCCTTGCGTTGGATGCAGAGAAGGCGTTTGACAGAATACACTGGCAGTTTCTCTCCCAGGTGCTAAATAAATTTGGCTTCAGAGGCCCCATCTACTCAGCCTATAAACCCATCCGTCAGCTCAAGTATACATATCAGGTGCACTTTCTACCCCACTCACAATCACTAATGGGACAAGACAAGGGTGTCCTCTTTCCCCTTTGATTTTTAATCTACTAATGGAACCACTAGCCTCCCATTTGAGAACATATCAGCCCATTTCTGGCATACAAATAGGCCCGAGACAACACACAATAAGTTTATTCGTGGACAATATAATACAGATGCTCACGAAGGCGGACATCTCCTTGCCCATGGTCCACAAAGCATTACAAACATTTAACGGAATGTCGTACTACAAGGTGAATGAGTCCAGGTCATATATCCTGAATCTAGGCATCGCGGAACATATCCAACAAAACTTAGAACAACAATTCCCCTATATCTGGAAAAATGAATGGATCAAATACCTAGGTATCACACTGACTCCTAAAACAGAAGACCTGGTGTCGGCCAATTATATCCCCTTCCTGAAATCCCTAGATACCAAATTAAATGTACTCGGCAGGTATGAACTATCGTGGTTGG
This sequence comes from Lithobates clamitans, assembly GCA_037952925.1. Taxonomy (NCBI): domain Eukaryota; kingdom Metazoa; phylum Chordata; class Amphibia; order Anura; family Ranidae; genus Lithobates; species Lithobates clamitans. The sequence continues at coordinate 3,377,908 of JBBGZY010000099.1, read as the reverse complement.
CAGGTATGAACTATCATGGTTGGGTAGACTTGCAGCTTTTAAGATGCAAACGTTGCCACAACTATTATATCTCTGTAGAACTCTTCCAATCCCATTGCCAAACTCATACTTTAACTCCCTGCAACCAATACTGAATAGGTACATATGGCAAGGAAAGAACGCCAGATGTGCTTTCAGTAGACTAATTAAACACAGAAGAGCAGGGAGGGTGGGTCACGTACATTTAAAGGACTACTACTTTGCAACCGTATTGGCCCAACCCAACTACAACACTGAATAATGCCAGACTCCAAGACACTATGGAAAGAAATAGAATAAACACAAATAACGAAGGGGTCTCTGAGAGACTTCCTAATGACTACCCACCTCAACTCCTCCCTAGACAACAAACAAACACCACCTATCCTTGCATCAATAAGGGCATGGGTTCATCTTAGAAACTCAAAAATGGTCCGGTAAATTACTACCTTTAAAACTTCCTATCTCAGCAATCAGCCAATTAATTCCTGATATTAACTTAAATATAAGGAAGGAAAAGAGAGTCCATTATGTAGAAGACATATTGGACAGCGCCTCAATCAAGCCATTTCATACCTTACAATCCGAATACCAACTACCAGTAACAGAACAATACAAACGCATACAAATAACACAACTCTTAAAAAAGAACCCTCATCTACTCACAACACTACCTGTAAAGATGATCCACTATTATCAACAAACTCCAAGCTTATCTAAAAGCATATTGATTATGTACTCGGGTCTTCAAGAGAAAGACACCTGTGTAAAATCCCAGTCTATGATAGCATGGGAACAGGAATTAGGATTGGATTACCCAACTGAACATTGGGAAAAAACACCAAGATTTATCTATGCCTCTACCAAGAGTACAAACTTATGGGAAATGCAACAAAACATTTTCCTCAGATGGTATCTGACTCCAAGTAGCATCTCAAATATCTACCACAGCGCCTCCCCAGGTTGTTGGAGGCTGTGCGGTAGATCTGGCACACTAATCCATATTCTATGGAGCTGTCCTAAACTAAAAACGTTATGGTCCCAGACTGAAAGAATCATGCTCAATATTACACAACTTAACCAACAATTAAAACCAAAAATGGCAATACTCTCACTAGAACTAGACTCCATACCATCCTCCCACAGAACTGTAATATCTCTTTATTTGTTAGCCACCCGACTAACAATTCTCAGACACTGGAAGGATGCAGAGGTCCCAACAATTTCGGAAGTAATTACCACCACTCACACTCATAGCACATATGAGGTTCTACACTCCTCAGCAATGGGGAACTATGAAAAAGTGTCCAAACTATGGACTCCAATGTACGATTGGTACAAAAAATGAGCTTAATTATCATAACCAGAAACACTAAAGACTGATCACATTTAGATTTTCAATAATTAACGTACTTTGACTGATTTCTATTCCTGTCTTTTTTTTTACTTTAGTTTATTTTGTTGTTATGTTACTAAAGTTACTTTAAACTATTTGCACGACCATTGAACCTCTATACAGAACTGAATTGTAAACAAAAACAGAAGCGATAAACAAATATAGAGCAAGGCCGGTCAATGCGATCAAATTGAGAGATTGCGTAAGGCCGAGCATGTAGATAACTCTATGCATTAGAGTAACACTCTACATTCCTCATACCATACGGGTTAACGCCCAATATGACTGGAGATTGTTATGTTATGAACACTATACAAACGAGGATAAATGGAATGTGTATCGTCCTGAACATATTTTTAAAGTGTATTATTTCAATAAAGAAGAATGAAATAAATAACATGTTATCTCCTCTGATTCGGCAACATGTCTGGTTGACAAACGGCCGTTCAGAAATGAACTGAAAAGCACAAAATGAAAAGCGCAAAACTGAAAAGCGCGAACTGAAAAGCGCTAAATGAAAAGTGCGAAATGAAAAGTGCAAACTGGAAAGCGCTAAATGAAAAGCACAAAATGAAAAGCGCAAACTGGAAAGCGCTAAATGAAAAGCGAGAATCAACACTCACCAAACTTCTACTAACACGAAAATAGCAGAAGGAGCCTAAAGGGTGGCGCTAAAGAGCTGAGAAGCGCAAACTGAAAAGCGCGAACTGAAAAGCGCTAAATGAAAAGCGCGAAATGAAAAGAGCAAACTGGAAAGCGCTAAATGAAAAGCGCAAAATGAAAATCACGAAATGAAAAGCGCAAACTGGAAAGCTCTAAATGAAAAGCGAGAATCAACACTCACTAAACTTCTACTAACACGAAAATAGCAGAAGGAGCCTAAAGGGTGGCGCTAAAGAGCTGAAAAACCACGTAGTACGTCACTATGTTCGTATTTGTTGGCTGACAATTCCTTGCCGTTTTGTATGCAAGACAAAATCCAGGCACACACCTTCGGACAGTCCAAGGTTTTGTCTGCTGAAGATCTGATCATGTGTACAAGGCTTTAGGGTGGAAAGGGGTCAGGTTAGGAGGTCTGTTGGGGCCATCTAAACATAGGAAGAGAACACATTTCCATCACTGTATTATTAAGGATTGCAGAGGTTGCTGTTGACACTAATCCCATACCCCAATCAAGAAGCCAGCATCAGACTTAAAAAAAGACTTCAGAATCATTGTCTCTGACTGTTGCTAGTCATAGTTTTCCCTTTCAAGTTGTGCAGGATATAGAATTTGTTTAGCTATCTTAGTAGTGTAGATCAGGGGTAGGCAACCTTAAAGAGGTGGAGATCTACCTAAACAACATGGGAGAAGTCAAAGATCACCGGGCACAGTGTTGCCTCCTCACACCCAATTTAAACCTCTAATTGCCGTACTACCGTGTCGCAATCACCTGCATTACACGGAAAACATAGGATTAAATCAGTTGGTGAGGAGGCAACATATTACCTCCTCACCACCTGTCAAACACACTGGGATCACTTTTCAGAGGAGCAGCAGTGTCTGAATGAGCCCTTAGTTGCATACAGCAGCGGCACCCCTAGTGCTCGTTCACACGTAAATTTGGGGGGTGTTAAAACTCCTGCATTCAGAAAGTCCACCAAACCCACAAGATACACTGTATAATAGAAGTCTATGGCTAAACGCAGCAAGTCTGCAGGAAAGCTTCAGGTACACTGCACTGCACCCGCAGTGTGGGTAAACTGCAGCACATTAGTGTGAAAGCAGCCCTATACTATTATGCCCAGTGTATTGCTTTACACCAACCTGAAGATCTCTTTTTTCCTACTGCTGGCATCACTCTGGAGACCGCTAGCCGGAATAAGAGGTGGAGTGCAGTTGGTATCACTCCGCATAGAACAGGAGTCAGCACTACAGAAGAGGCACCGGCTTATGCAGCTCTTGCTCCTTATTACAGATCCAACTTTACAAGTGGTAGTAGTCACTCTGCATTGCACTTTTATGCTCTGGATTTGGGGGGTCAGCAAGCCCAGACCGCGATCTACCAGTCACGTGTCTTCGATCTACATGTTGCTGACCTCGAGTGTAGATCTATTGCTTTCAGCATTGCACATCATCCCAGCCAGCACTGAAATAAACCCTGTATGCCTACTGCAGTTTTCCTTGGGCTGTAACTACCTCAGAGCATGTCTTCAGGTAAAAAACAGAAACTGTTTGTAATAAGGGAAAAAACACAGTTCAACCACTCTGCAGCTCGCTCCCCCAGATAGGGGCATCCAAACCGGTCATTCAATCACCATATCCAGGAGTTTATTCAACAGATTACCAAGGCTGGATCCTTAGAGGAAAAAGCAAGGCTCCCATGGTGTAATATTAAAATTAATTTTATTAAAAAATATAGCTAAAAACAAATGTTCCCATCCAGTGGGTCAAGCTAAACTAAAAAAAAGCTACAAAGAATGATCAATACAGCCTGTAGGGGAAGCCGGTTCGCGGCGTGCGTTCCACCTACGTTCCAGTGACACTAATACAGTGAGCAGTCATAATGTTGTACACTATGTACTAATGACACCAGCTGGGAAGGGGTTAACAACTAGGGACAATCAAGGAGTTAAAATGGTTGTACACCCTGTACAACCACTGTTACCTACAGGTAAGCTTATATTAAGGCTTACCTGTAGGTGCTTGAAATATCTCCTAAACATCCACGGTTTAGGAGATATTTAGAAAAAAGGCGAGCGCCGATGACTACGGTTTCGGTGTCAGGTAAGTGACACATAATGGGCTACTATGCGATGCATAGTAGCCCATTATGCTTTACCTTGGCAGGGAAATAAAGAGGAAGTAAAACCCACCTTTAAAGTGATTGTAGGGTTTTTTGTTTTTTTAAATAACAAACATATCATAGTTACCTCCACTGTGCAGCTCGTTTATGGCCCCGAACCTGGTCTTCTGGGGTCCCCCGGCGGCTCTTGTGGCTTCTCCCCACATTAGATAACCCCCTGGGAGAAGCTCTCTCCCGAGGGCGTTACCTTGCGGGTACGCTCCTGAGTCCGGCATTCAGCGTTCATAGCCGCTGAATGTATGACTTGGCCCCGCCCCTGGCACCCGTGTTTGATTGACAGCAGCGGGAGCCAATGACTGCACTGCTATCAATCTATCCAATCCAGAGCTGAGAACCCCGGGCAGAGATACAGTGCGTCCCCATGGGTCAAGTTCCAGGGCTCAGGTAAGTAAAACGGGGGGCTGGGGGGGGGGGGGGGGTCGCTGCCAGGTGTTTTTTCACCTTAATGCATATGATGCATTAAGGTGAAAAAACATGAAGGTTTACAACCCCTTTAAGTATGTGCCTAATAATGTGTAATGTGTGCTTCTTTTACTTTCTGATCTGGCTGTTTTTTCTCCCTGCTTTTCAGGAAGAAGAAACAGCCAGCTCGTAGTTCCCTGTACACAGAGCTCTGTGTTTTTGTAAAATCTCTGTAGGGGGGATTTACTAAAACTGGAACACACAGAATCTAGTGAAGCTGTACCAATCAACCAATCAGCTTCTAAATTCATTTTTTTCAATTAAGCTTTGACAATAAAACCTTGAAGCTGCAACAGATTCTGTATGCTTCAGTTTTAGTAAATCCCCCCCTGTGTGTGATTGGACACAGCCGATCAGTAGGTGTCAGGAGAAATCATTGGCTGTAATCTGCTGCCAAATCCATGCCGTGTCCAATCACAGCACAGGTTTGGCAGAGGTGCACCCATGCAGGCCTCTAACTTGGAAGAAGGCGGGTCATGTACATGTATGTGACTGTGCTTGTACCTGCCATCCACTCGCAGTGTATTTACTGTGAGCGGTTGTCATGTGGTTAAGGTAACCTGAATAACATAATAAAAAAGCATTTCACCGACTAGCTGAAAATAATAAATATTTGTAGGAAATCTTATTTATATATCTGCCAAAAATATGAAATATATTTGTATTAAATAATTTAACCCTGAACATAATAAATAGATATAAATATATTTAGAAAGAAAAAAAACCAAAACACTGTACCTTCCCGATAACCCAGAATGTGTATTGCCGGTGGGAATATGTGCCACAGGCCCTTCAGACTATGATGTCACTTCAGCCTTGGACTAGTTTAGCCTTGAGTATTTGACTCATATTGTGCAGTAACATGCAAAATATATACTGATTTACCAAAGGAAATAAAATCCAGATGGAGAGATTCATTGTCTGATTTGGTTTCCTTTTATAGGGAAAAAAAAATCAATGTGCTGTTTAATGTATGAACTTATATTTAAACATTCCCTGTCGCAATTCTTTTTTCTTTAACCACTTCAGCCCCGGAAGATTTGGCTGCTCAATGACCAGGCCATTTCTTGCGATTCGGCACGGCGTTGCTTTAACTGTCAATTGCGCGGTCGTGCGGAGCTGTACCCAAACAAAATTTTTTTTCCCACAAATAGAGCTTTCTTTTGGTGGCATTTGATCATCTCTGTGGTCCTTCTTTTTTGCGCTATAAACAAAAGAAGAGCAACAATTTTGAAAAAAAACCCGCAATGGGGGTTATTTACTAAAGGCAAATCCACTTTGCACTACAAGTGCACTTGGAAGTGCAGTCGCTGTAGATCCGAGGGGGACATGCAAGGAAAATAAAAAACAGCATTTTTGCTTGTACATTGTTGGATGATAAAATCAGCAGAGCTTCCCCTCATTTAAGATCTTCCACTCAGATCTAAAGGGAGTGCACTTCCAAGTGCACTTGTAGTGCAAAGTGGATTTGCCTTTAGTAAATCAACCCCAATATCTTTTAAATATCCCACATTTTTTTTCAAGAAAACAAATTTTTTCCTCAATTTAGTCCGATATGTATTCTTCTACATATTTTTGGTAAAAAAAATCGCAATAAGGGTATATTGATTGGTTTGCAAAAAAGTTATAGCGTCTACAAAATAGGGGATAGATTTATGGCATTTTTATTATTATTTTTTTTTTACTAGTAATGGTGGCGATCTACGATTTTTATCGGGACTGCAACATTATAGCGGACACATCGCACACTTTTGACACATTTTTGGGACCATTGACAACTATACAGCGATCAGAGCTATAAAAATGCACTGATTACTTTAAAAATGTCACTGGCCGGGAAGGGGTTAACACTAGGGGGCAATCAAGGGGTTAACTGTGTTCCCTCACTTTGTTCTAACTGAAGGGGGAATGGGACTTTCTAGGGGAGATGACAGATCGCTGTTTATACTTTGTATGAACACACAACCAGTCTCTTTTCCCCTGAAAGAACCGGGGTCTGTGTGTTTACAGATCCCAGTTCTTGCTCTGTCAAGAGCGATCGCGGATGCCCGGCAGTCATCGCGCCCGCCGGGCACTCACATCGAGCCGTGGGCACGCGCACGCATGACCCTAGTGGCCACAATGGGAAGCGACCTAAGGCCACAATGGGAAGTGACATAAGGTAAAGCAGATTTGCCAAGCCGAGCCAACCTGCTGCAGTAAAACCACTTAGAGCGGGGTCCTGCACGAAATTTTTTTTTATCGCTGTAATCACCTTTATATTGTACTTTATTGTGGCACTTCCTGTCTTTCCTCCCATGGGAGTAGGCGTGTTTATTGCCTTTCCCCGGCGCCGCACTGTCTCCTGGGGGCTTAGTGTCAGGCTTCCCAAGATTCAGTGCGGAAACAATGATCATGCGTGTGAACAAGCTGTGAATGAACAACATTCACCGCATACAGGAAATCAATGCTTGTGGGCTTCACATGCCCACAAGCAAGATGGAAACAGCCAGCATCACATTTTTTAAGTTATTCTTCAGTACGAAAACAGACAGAGGCGGAAATATTACACCCAAACTGTGAGTATTATTTTGGGGTTAGTAAAGTGTCTTAATGACCTAAAAAAAAAAAAAAAAAAAAAGATTGGTCGCCGGACTCCCGCTTTAACAAAAAGTGTTTCACAGTGCTAAACCTTTCATCCATATTCTGAATTGCTGCATTTGTAAATGTTAAAAGCCAATATAAAGGAATAGTAGTGGTAAAAAAAAGCTCTTGTGGATTTAATTAACCTCTTTTTTTGGTTAATTCTCCTTTAAGAGGGTGTGGCAGGAGGCGTGTCCTATGCCTACATACATTTGTCAGTAGGTGTCCCTCATTCCCATCTCAAAATGTTGGGAGGTATGGTCACATGTAAGGCCCACCTAGGGTTGCCACCTCATGCCTTTAAACCCAAACACATATGAATTACACAGGTTCTAAGGCTAATTTAATGCATATAAGGCACCAAGTGAGTTTAATTACCACCTTAATCAGCCACAGAACCTGTGTATTTAATATGGGTTTAAAGGGAATGAGGTGGCAACCCTAGGCCTACCCCGTGTGGGTTCTTCTGGGCTATGTTAGAGATGCACGTACACCATGTACACTGGCGCTGTAGCTGTTCCCCAGTTAACTCTAATTTCCCTGTGACAATGTACATCTTCACAATAACTTGCATTTTGGAGGGACACACTGAGCCAATGTCCACAACCACTACAACCACTTCCACTACAAATCCCCAGTAGCAGAGTGGGCCCTGCTGTGCACTCTGCACAGGGTCCACTCATGCCTTTGAGGACCATAAGATTACCGTCATCAATATAAAAATAATTATATTTTTTCCCCCTTAAGAATGTATTTGAACAATAAATAAAACCATTTCCACACTTGTGTCATTTTGGGGGAGGAATTATGATCCAATAACATCTGACTATTTAGGTTCCTTTTTATGGAAAAAAAAAAAAGAAATGTTTATTTTCGTAGAGTTTCGTAAGTTTGTACACTTCAGTTGCTGTAACTAAGCCATTTCATGAAATAACTGGCAAAAAGCTAGATCCATTTGTTGATAAGAACTAATATTTTGACTCAAACCAAAAAAAAAAGTATTTTAAGTTCTTAATCAGATGATACAGGCAATTAAAAACATGGGACAAATATGTCCCTTGGTCCTTTAAAGGGTTAACTCAACTCTTTACGTTCAGTACCATTGTACAGGATGGGAAACCTCTGCGGTGCAATCTGCTCCCTTTGCTATAGGAGACAGACCACTGTTGGAAGGAGTGCAGACATCTCCCTCGCTGTTAGAGGTCTTGTCACCTATAACACTTACAGCTATCAACAAGCTGCTTGTTACTCTTCCGTTACTCTTGGCAACTATTTATGCCTTCCCAGTACTCAATTCCATACTGATGTCTTCATAACCTAATGTGTTTAAGACCCATTGGGTAACTATGTGTGTGCCAGTTACTTACAATATACCTCTTTAGTAACTTCAGACCAGACATGGAAAAAGTTTCCACCGCTTTACTTAATGAAAGTGCAAAAGTAGACAGTCCACATACAAGTGCAAGGTAGTATTATTCCTAATTAACTATAACTACAGCCTGGTGTGCTGCCCTGGCATACCTGCAAAAGTGTATTCTAGTTTCCATAATCCTTCATAGGCTCTCTCTCAGGCACCTGTAAGTCCATCAGAGGCATACTCCAGTGCTGGTGTCCTCAGGGTGAACCCCAAGTCAAAAGTCACTGTTACAGTCCATGACGAGAGGCATTCTATTACTCTTGTAGGCCTCTTCTTCCATCCCCATCCCCTATGGGTTTCACAACCTAAGGCTGTAATATGATCACTGGGTTTCTCTACTGTGGGCTCTCTGAACCGGACCACTGTCCCAACTTATATCCACAGGGCAAGTGGGCTGGACCCAGAGGAGAACCCACCAAAAAGATCAAGCGGGCAAAATATTAACCCCAACTCTCCAAGCCAGGACAACACCTAATGGCCACTTCAACCTGCTTACACCTTTATCAGGCATTGTATCAGTAATCTGGTGACCCAGGAACCCCTTTTACTTACCAGTTTGTAATGAGGAAAATAATTCTCAGACAGGATAAAAATAAAAAAGCAAGTAAATGCTTACCTAACTGCATCTCTAACCTTTGCTCAGCTGTTGGTGTGGAAGCACAGCCATACTGTTAGGACATGTGGCTGCTGTTAAAGGTCCATTGTAGCTCTAAGTAAACATCCACCATTGACAATGACTACGTGACTTATGCATTGCAGAATGTGCTAGACTAGTAATGAATGAAGAAACCTCTGAGTAAATCATGTTAGGTAAGTATTTGAGAAATGCATGGTAGCAAAATTCAATTAACTTTTGCTGAGCAGTACACATGGTAGTTCAGAGGCTGCATTTGACCTGTTTTGTGTTGTGCTGTGGTTCTTTGGAAGCAGCATGTCCTACTAAAGTGTATGTAAATACAAGGGAAATAACATTGCTCTCATTACAATGACATCTGGAGATCGGTAGGATATATTAGGCAGCAAGTAAACATGTTGTCCCTGAAGTAGATCTTTAGAAAGCAGAAAAAATAGGCATTACAGTTTGTTGTGTATGGGGCTGTGTAGCCATAGATTGGTGAGGGTGCCCATGCTAACCCATGTCCACAGCCAAAAGTGCCTACAATGGGCACATGAGCATCAGAAGTGGACCATGGTACAATGGAAGAAGGTAGCCTGGTCTGATGAATCATGCTTTCATTTATATCATGTGGATGGATGGCTGTGTGTATGTCACTTACCTGGCAAAGAGATAGTACCAGGATGCTGTATGGGAAGAAGACAAGCCAGCTGAGGCAGTGTGATGCTTTGGGCAATGTTCTGCTGTGAAAACTTTGTGTCCTGCCATTCATGTGACCACCTACCTAAACATTGTTGCTGACCATGTTCAGCCCTTCACGGAAACAATATTCCCTGCTAGCAGTGGCCTCTTTCAGAAGGATAATGCTTCCGGCCACATTGCCAAAGTGGTTCAAGAATGGTTTGAGAAACACAGCAATGTGTTTGAGGTGTTTACTTGGCCTTTAAAATTGTCTAGATCTCAATCCAATCCAGCATCTGAGGGATGCACTGGAAAAACAAGTACGATCCACGGGGGGCCCATCTCACAATAAGTAAATTTGAAATTGATGTGCTGCAAGCAGAAAAAATGGGCATTGCAGTTTGTAATGTATGGGGCTGCGTAGCCACAGAACAGTCAGGTTATCCATGCTGGGGAAGAGATGGCACCAGCATGCACTATGGGAAGATGACAAGACGGCAGAGGCCGTGTGATGCTTTGGGCAATTCACATGGATGTTACTTTGGCATATAACACCTACCTAAACATTGTTGCTGACCAAGTACACCCCTTCATGATAACAGTATTTCCTGATGGCAGGGGCCTCTTTCAGCAGGATAATGTTCCCTACCACAATGTAAAAATGGTTCAAGAATGGTTTGAGAAACACAACAATGAGTTTGAGGTGTTGACTTAGACTCCAAATTGTCCATATCTTAATCCAATCGAACATCTGTGGGATGTGCTCGAAAAATAAGTCTGATCCATTGAAGCCTCACCTCACAACTTACAGGACTTAAAGGATCTGCTTCTGAAGGCTTGTTGCCAGATACCGCAGCATACCTTCAGAGGTCTAGTGGCGTCCATGCCTTGACAGGTCAGGGCTGTTTTGGCAGCAAAAGGGGGACCTGTTCAATATTAGGTGGGTGGTTATAAAGTTGTGGCTGATCGGTGTATAGCCCACGTTCATTAAAAGAAAATAAAAAAATAGATACCCTTTCCACACTGGTTTTTGCTGCAGTTATGAGATTACTTTTCCCCCTCCACTCCCACAGCTGCGAGTGTTTGAGGCAGTGATTGACGAAGATGCTTGGTCGCTTTAAATATATCATCAAGGCATGCCATGGTAATGCTCTGCCAGAGATGTGTGGGAACCCAGGGGATCAACACTCCCAGAAGCAGGGGCAGTCCATCCATTAGGGGCGCCGCCCCCCTATCCTCACCACCCCCTATATGCATAATGGATAGATTCATGAATAGCATGAATCTATCCACTGCCATCGCGGCTGTCCCCTATTCATGTGTCCAGCCCCTTACGGGCCACCGGGCATAGGAATTACAGCGGCCAGGTTTTTTTTTTGAAGCACTGATTAGAGCCATAGCTCTAATAGGCTTCAAAATACAGTGGACTCGGGATGCAGAACTTTGTGTCTGGAGCCCACCCAGGTGTGTTGCAACAGCAATTGGCCAAAATGTCTGGCGATTCTATTGGATGCCTAGCGCCGGGAGGAGGAGAGAGGACACACCACGGAAGCTGCTCCAGGAGCAGCTTTCCCCGAGCCCGCCACACTCTCACCGCCCACATCCAAACTAAGGACAGCGGGTGGTGGTGGGGGAGTGTGTTAGTGCTATGGGGGGGGGGGTAGTGCCGCTCCACCAGTGGCCCACCGGTGCACTGGGGAGCTACAGTTTATTGAGGGAACCATGAATGCCAACGTGTACTGTGACATACAATCCCCTCCCTTCAGAGAATGGGTCGCAGGGCAATATTCCAACATGATAACGACCCCAAACACACCTTTAAGACAACCACTGCCTTGCTAAAGAAGCTGAGGGTAAAGGTGATGGACTGGCCAAGCATGTCTCCAGATTTAAACCCTATTGATCATCTGTGGGGCATCTTCAAGTGGAAGGTAGAGGGGCGCAAGGTCTCTAACATCCACCAGCTCTGTGATGTCAACATGGAGGAGTGAAAGAGGACTTCAGTGGCAACCTGTGAAGCTCTGGTAAACTACATGCCCAAGAGGGTTAAGACAGTGCTAGAAAATAATGGTGGCCACACACAATATTGACACTTTGGACCCAATTTGGACATTTTCACTTAGGGGTGTACTCACTTTTGTTGCCAGCGATTTAGACATTAATGGCTGTTTGTTGAGTTATTTTGACGTGGACAGCAAATTTACACTGTTATACAAGCTGTACACTCACTACTTTACATTGTAGCAAAGTGTCATTTCTTCAGTGTTGTCACATGAAAAGATATAATAAAATATTTACAAAAATGTGAGGGGTGTACTCACTTTTGTGAGATACTGTATGTAGCAATAACTCTCGGTGGAGCTGCTGGTTTAGGCGGGTCTGTTACCTTCACTCTGCTTCCCTGTTTCACCGGCACCGGGTCTAGGGTTCCGTTGAGTTTACCTCTGGACGATACACGCACCAACACTGGAGTACGTTTTCAATGCTTTATTAAACACTTGACTTAGGAAATAGCAGGAAAGAGACGAAAGGGAAACTGCAGAAGAAACTCAAACATCTTCCTTTAGGGTTCTTTTAACAAATGTTCGGGTAGAATTCAGATATTGTATGGAATGTGCTCCCCTCTTGGGAAACACTCCTTGCTTGTCTGGATAGGCCTCTCTCACCAGCCTAGCAGCCAGCACGCAGCACGAATCAAAGTCTCTGCCACAGACTTGCTTGGGAACAAAATCCGTACAATCCTCTGCCACAGGATGTATCAGATTTTCTGTAATGAATGTCAGTCACAGTGCCTGAACCTTTAAGCCAACCCGGCAACACTATGCTGTGTAGTTACTTTCGGATACGTCCTCCAACCAAGTCACCAGGCCCCTCTATAGACCGGCACGCTGCGTGATCCCTCCAAGACGGGTCCTCCCCTGGGATCTCCTCGGTTGTCTAGCTTCGCCACACAGGATCGACAGCTCAAGACCATTCCTTGGCCGCGGTGGTAGGCCCCAGACAAGCCTCTGGACCCACCCCTGTGCCGTAGTATCGTGGGCCTCCGGAACGGAGGACCATGAGGTAGCTCCTTAACGCAGGAGGGCCAGCAGGTGGTTGAAAAACGAACCCCAAAATATGGCGTCTGTCCCATTAATACCCTCGCCCAGAATGCAACTCGGAGGACCACCTCCACCGAGTTGTCTCCGGGACAGAAGAGTATCCATACGCTTCAACACGTTGCCTTTCCAACACTAGTAACCAGTGATAACAGCGACACCCACCGGTCAGCATGGAAACACACACAACGTCAGCCAAGCTGGAACAGAGGCAAACTTAACCTTCCTAACGAACAAATTACTAAATTTACCTAACATGCGGTAGATTGCAAATCTACCAGCGCTACATGTATATACAGTGTTTTTAAAGAAAAAAAAACGCAAAATGCATGAAAACTGCATGCAAAAATGCATCAAAAACTCAAAACACACCGCAAAACATGCCTGAAAAATGCATTAACAGAAACCGCATAGATGTGACCTAGACTTAGAAAAGGAAGGTGCTGGGAAATGACATGGGGGGGGGGGGGTTATTTACTAAAGGCAAATCCACTTTGCACTACAAAGCACTGCAAGTGCACTTGGAAGTGTAGTTGCTGTAGATCTGAGGGGGACATGAAAGAAAAATAAAAAACAGTATTTTTGCTTGTACATGATTGGATGATAAAATCAGCAGAGCTTCCCCTCATTTCAGATCTTCCCCTCAGATCTACAGCGACTGCACTTTCAAGTAGTAAAGCCTCCCCATTGATTAGCCCCTTCCCCCACTCCCCATTCTGAAACATTCCCCATACTAACAACTGAACAAGAACGTGGAGACTCCACTCTTTGTTTTGTGTTCCCCTTCAAAGTCAAATAGACAATGTGATTGGTTGATGTAGTTTTATCAGTTATTCTTACAGCCAAAGCCAAAACCCCAACTTCGTAAATGTTTCCTTAAAATATTTTTCTTAAATCATCTGAAGCAAACACTCGCTCTCTTTTCAGATAACAAATGTACAATTGGCCAAACATTTTGCCTGTGATATTCCAACTCTTTCAGATGGAGATAGAAAAACCGTATAAATGTTTGCCTTAAATGTGCAAACCGTTTCCAAAAAAATATTCAAGCTGTATAAACGTTTGCTTAGGAGCATAAACTGTTTTAGACTGAGGTGGAATATTATTGCTTGAGATTTGTATAATATTTTAGAGCAGCAATGGGTATCCACAAGTATGAAGTGATGAACTGGCCCTTTCCATGGATACAATTACAGGAAACACCCAGAAGAAGAAAAACAGCAATGGAAACTTCAGGAGAGAATTGGCTGAACCATCTGTTCTCCCCTCCTTCTCCATAAGTAAATTCTCCCACAGACATTACAATTTCGGACACATTCTGAGAATAATATTTTGTATTTGGCCACATGCTTCTAGTAGCAAGAAGACAGGTGCAGTTATTCTTCCCGCCTCTAGATGGCACTGTGCTGATGCTACAATGAAAGAGGAGTCTAGAAGGTTAAAGCGGTTGTAAACCCTTACATATATCCAGTGAAGTGACTGGCCTCAGGTAAGAGATTAAAACAAATCCTCCTATATAAGTTGTACATGTTTATCTGCTGGTTTTATCTCTACATCTGTTTAACCATTTGCCGACCGGCTCACGCCGATATACGTCGCCAAAGTGGCACAGGTGCGCAAAACAACGTACCCGTAGGTCACTGCATCATTGGCGGCTAGCGGGCGCGTGTGCGCCGCTGTGGATTGTCACTTGCTGTGTCCCAGAGTAAAGGCAGGCATCAGAGAGATAAAGTAATCTCTCTGCTGCACAGTGAGAGCTGAACTGCAGTGAAGCAGGGCGGGCAGTGAGAGATGTTGTCATCTCTCTGCTCCCCCGCTAATTGGCTGGCCAGCCGGCCCGCTCACCTACCAATTGGCCTATTCGCTGGCTCACCTGCTGACTGGCCCACCCGTTCATTCACCCACTGACTGGCCCATCCGCTCACTCACCTGCTGACTGGCCCACCCACTCACTCACCCGCTGACTGGCCCCACCCGCTCACTCACCCGCTAACTGGCCCACCCGCTCATTCACCCGCTGACTGGCCCACCCACTCACTCACCCGCTGACTGGCCCACCAACTCACTCACCCACTGACTGGCCCCACCCACTCACTCACCCACTGACTGGCCCACCCACTCACTCACCCGCTGACTGGCCCACCCACTCACTCACCCGCTGACTGGCCCACTCACTCACTCACCTGCTGACTGGCCCACTTGCTCACTCACCCGCTAACTGGCCCACCCACTCACTCACCTTCTGACTGGCCCACCTACTCACTCACCCGCTGACTGGCCCACCCACTCACTCACCCGCTGACTGGCCCACCTGCTCACTCACCCGCTGATTGGCCGGCCCACTCACTCACCCGCTGACTGGCCCACCTGCTCACTCACCCGCTGATTGGCCGGCCCACTCACTCACCCGCTGACTGGCCCACCTGCTCACTCACCCGCTGATTGGCCGGCCCACTCACTCACCCGCTGACTGGCCCACCCGCTCACTCACCCGCTGACTGGCCCACCCGCTCACTCACCCACTGACTGGCCTGCTCACTCACCCACTGACTGCTCCCCCCCTGGATCTGCCCCTGGGCAGATCCCTGTGCCCCTAACAGCAGCAGCACCGGGCTCCCTCACAATGGGATAATCGGCGGTCCCCATGAAATAAGCAGCGGTGCAGGCTGGCTGGGGCGGGAGTTTTGCCACTGTCTTGGGCGTCAGTTTGCCGCCCCTCTGAAAGTGCCGCCAGGACCCCATGGTCCCACTGGAACCTATGGTAGGGCCGGCCCTGATACCTCTCCTGTGGTCCCTGAACACCAATATATTCACTAGAAATAGTCCCCTGAAATCCACTGGGAAACCAACACTTTCACCAGTGTTGTTTTCTGTGATTCCCCACAGCTCTTACTGGTTCCTCCTACTGACCTCTATGTGCTTTCTTCAGCTGCATTGAGTTTTGTTGGTCTTTTGGTTTGCTGCTATACCTTTAGACTGGATTCACACACCAACTGAACTCCAGGAAAGCCTTCCCAGGGTGTAGGTGATGTTTTAGCCATAAAGGAGGGGGGACTCTGTAATAATCTCCATGGTATCAAATAGGGATGGTCAACAAGTTGATATAGGTGCGATGGTCAGGTGTTCACAAATAATTTAGAGAAAAGATATACCTGATTGGATATCTAATTCTCATGACAGTTTCAGTGGCCATCTTGACTTGGAAGCATTTAAGTAAGGGATTACACATCATTTGAGCACTTCTGTGCAAGTGGCAGTTTAGGGAGAGAGACCCACTGGATAGGGACAGTGTAAAGTGTAGGAAAAGGTTCCTGGCAAGTGGGGACAGAGTGAGGGACACTGTCTGGTGCCACCTAACCTTTTGGGTATCCCGCTTGGTGGGCTATTGCAGCTTGGTTGTACAGCATACGGCCACCCGTCCAGCAGAGCCATCCTCTGGTAACGTACACTGTAATAAAGTACTGGAAGCTGAACTGAAATGCCTTTTCTACCGGTTCCACCAGTTATATACAATGTGACTGTTTTAACTCCAATAATTACAAATGTTACATTGGAAAATCTATGTGTGCATGTGATCCCTCCCGTGCAGGTACCTTATATAGGCCCCTCCTACAAGCAAATTGTTTAAAATGAAGGACTAGCATATTATTTTCATCTGATGTCAGCCACATCTTTATGCTTTCTTGTAATCCATAGGGCATCTCAATTAAGCTAAACTCCAGAAAATATAACCGGAGAGCATACCTCCCACGTTTTTGAAACAGGAAAGCAGGACACATTATAGCAGAAAAATTATAGCAAAAACAGGTGTTTTTACCACTAGAATTAATTTAACACTTTTGGTACTTAAAGCGGTAATAAACCAAATAATAAAATAAAAAAATAACATATTGGAACTTACCAATCCTCAAGTGCGATGGCTGTATTTATATTCTTTTGTTTTAATTATTTTGCCTTTATTTTTACCTGGTGATCCTGCCAGTAATGCATTTCCTGTCTTAGCGTGTTCCCACTTTGGATGGAGCCCCCCTTGGACAGCAGCATTGTCAATCTGGGGAGAGGATAGTGTTCGAAGGACAAGCTAACTTAGAAGAACTTGACTAAGAAATTGAAAGAGAAGTATGGCTGCCCCCCCGCCACCTCTAAGACCGAGAACCGAGTGATCAAACACCGCTGATCGCTCAGTTCTCAGTCTTCAGCCTGCAGAGAGCTGGTGACTGTCAATCACTGCCTCTCTGCTCTGTCCCTCCAGTGCCCAATGAAGTGCTGGGTTGTGAAGGGGGTGGGAGTGGCTGTCTCAGGCTCTCAGAGACTTGCTGAGAATCTGAGCTAGCTGCCGGTTCAGGCATCTGGGTGGATCCCAACCATATGGTCAGGATCTTTTCAGAGCCTGGACCGGCTCTGTGACATCAGCAGACAGCAGGCATCAGCCCACTGCCACCTGAAGGACAGGTCACAGGAGTGCAGAACCAATTACACACCTGTGATCCACAGCCAAAAAAGCTTTCTCTTTTAGTGCTAGTTCAAACCAGACGCAGTTCTGTTGAGTTCTGTGAGCTTTTTTTCTGCCCAAAATGCATGCACAGTGTTTTCCCATGTATTCCAATGGCTTCAGTTCACACCATGCAGTCAGTTTCCGGTCAGTTTCTGCACTATATTAATAGTATGGGCCTGGGACTTTTAAGGCACAGCACATATTCTGGTAAAATATAACATTTATCCTCATTTCACTATGAGTTTGCGCTGGAGGCAGAATATACTATCTCATTAGGCTGGATTTAGGCTGGATGTGGCAGAGCTTGCTGCTCCTCTGAAAAGCAATCTGTGGATGATGTACTTTTCAGAGGTGCTTGACAGGTGGTTAGGAGGCGATATGTCACTGCCTGTTTCAACCCTCAAAATGGAGACTGGGATTCTGGGAGGTATCATTTACTGCAAGCAGAGGGTGGGTGGGGAGTTAGTTTTTGCCAAAGCGGAGCATCACAACTGTAGCATGTGTACACCTCTGTACAGGAGCATTTGAAGCTGTAAATGGAACTAAACCTTCTTATTCTTTACAGACAAGGAAGCTGTCATCTTGGCCTCTCTTTGAATTTCAGGTGCCATGGTGCTGCACCTGTGATCAGTTAGACCCCTTTAACACTGGGCCGATTTGCAGGCGCTATAGCGCTAAAAATAGCGCCTGCAAACCGACCTGAAACAGCCGCTGCTGTGTCTCCAATGTGAAAGTCCCGAGGGCTTTCACACTGGAGCGCTGCGCTGGCAGGACGGGAAAAAAAGTCCTGCTAGCAGCATCTTTGGAGCGGTGAAGGAGCGGTGTACACACCGCTCCTTCACCGCTCCTGCCCATTGAAATCAATCAATGGGGCAGCGCAGCTATACTGCTTTGCCATGGTCTTAACCCTCTCGCGGCTGGGTTTTAACCCTTTCTTGGTCACTAGCGGGGGTAAAAGCGCACCGCTAGCGGGCGAATACCGCCGCTAAAACGACGGTAAAGCGGCGCTAAAAATAGCGCCGTTTTACCGCCGACACCGCTCCCGCCCCAGTGTGAAAGGGGCCTTATGACACCAGCCATTTAATAGTTTGACAGTTTGTTGTGAGAGCACAAGCAAATGTGACAGATATATTGGCGGCATGCTGGGAATGTAACAGTTTTTTTTAAAGTGTTACTAAACCCACAACAGTAAAACCAGTCTGTATATGCAGTAAAGCATGCTTGTTATACTCACTGTGGAATTTAAGTTTATTTTATTATTTAAGTTATTTCTCTGCATTGTGTAAAAAGGTTGTTTGATTCTGTCTTCTCTGAACCTCCCCTTCTTCCACAGTCCCCAATCCATCTCCTGAGAGTACAGAGCCTTGGGGCACTCTGCACATGCTCAGTTTGGTGTGTATTTCTAGAGAGTTTTTTTGTTTTTGTTTTATTTTGGGAGGGTGCATGTGATCAACACAGGGCCAATCAGCACTGTTCAGACAGAGGGTCAGGGGTCATGCAGCCTCATAGGAAAGTAAGAGGAGAATGACAACTCCTCCTACATGCTTTAACCAGCGCTTGGCCGGACACTGATAGAAGTCACAAGACTGCTATATACTGCTGCTGCTAAGGTATTTAGCAGTTTATATTTACTAAAATAATTGCATTTCCGTGTTCTGTGTACTGTGGGAGACCAGATATAGTGAATGCAGAGTCCTGGGTTTAATAACACTTTAAATGGATGGGCTTAATTCTGCTTTCAGAGGGAGCAGTAAAAACACGCCTCAACTGCATGTTTTTATGGCCCCCAACCTAAAGTGCAGACCTCAGACTGGTGGAAGGAGAAGAAGTCCAAAAGAGCCAGTCAAATGTGCTGGAGTAAAAGAAGCATGGTGATAGGAGGAGAAGAATCACCGTGAAACAGAGCTTATCAGTGCGCTACTTTTCTTTTCCCTGTACAGTCACAGGCTGGGGGAGGGACAAGACCTGCAAGTGTTCTTTAACTGCAACAGAGAAAAACCAGGTCTCCTGCTCTGTGAGACAGATTTGATCTGTGTGGCAGAGCTGCGCACATCTCAGGACTGGTTGGACAACAGAAATACTAATCTTTTGACAGGAAAATCAGCTTCCATTTATGTATTTGTAGGTATATGTATTCCGTGTATTTTCATGGAGTCCGTGTTTAAGAAGACTGTTGTTTGAAAAAAAAAAAAAAAAAAATCAATTTTTAATGAAACCTTGAAAAGCAGCTTAAAGAAAATACAGATCTCTCTGTGCAATTTTCTAATACACTCCCCAAGTATTGTTCAAATATTAAAACTATCTTGTATCCATAAACACTAGACGAGACATTGACGGCGAACAAAGTTTTCCATTACAAGGATGGAGGAAATAATAATAAGGCAATCATACTTAAGTGCTCCACTTTCTAGATGAAAAAAAACATTTGATATAACAAAATGAGATTGAGTGCGGAAATAGAAAACTATTTGCTGCCTTCATTCAAATCAATACAAATGTATTTAGTGAGTAAGGGAAGCAAGCCTATTAAATAGGAGCCAGCGGATAAGTTCGCTCCCTTACTAAGCAAAAACTAAGATATTGTTCTTGATCCCGGGATCCTTTACAGGTCTCACTTTTTTCTCCGATTGACGAAGGCGATTATTTTTGCGTTCTCACAGCTCATATTCTTCGTGTCAGAATTATAATCCTCACGAGGGTTCAGCGCAAAGCAGAAACGGACAGGGATGTGTAAACACCTTCAAGAGTAGTTTAAAATACTCTCTCATATTAAACCATCTGTTTATATGCAGAGGGGAAAAAAAAAACCTTCCAATTTTCTGTAACCAGACCCCGGACTGAGATCCTTTGGGTGGTCTGTGTGTCAAAACCTGATTGAAAAGCCATTCAGAACGGTCAGGCTTTGCTGTAACTCTTTGCATGCCACACATGTGGGTTCATTCACTGACACAAAGGGCGCTGTGAAAAGTACAGTCGTTCACAGCCACCAATCAGAATTCATGAGATTTTGGTAAACTGAAAATCTGATTGGCTGCTTGTTATTACTGCACTTGTTCATTGCCTTTCTACGTTAGCAATATTCTTTACAACTACAGTAATGCCGCGTACACACGGTCGGACTTTTCGGCTACAAAAGTCCGACAGCCTGTCCGACAGACTTTCGACGGACTTTTGGCGGACTTTTGGCAGACTTTCTTACGAACGGACTTGCCTACATACGATCACACAAAAGTCCGACGGATTCGTACGTGATGATGTACACCGGACTAAAATAAGGAAGTTGATAGCCAGTAGCCAATAGCTGCCCTAGCGTGGGTTTTTGTCCGTCGGACTAGCACACAGACGAGCGGATTTCTGGGTCCAGCGTAGTTACGACGTAAAGATTTGAAGCATATTTCAAATCTAAAGAACTAGCACTACAACATATCCAAAGTTGGGGATCCTAGCACTAGGTGGCCCTGAGATACGGGGCCCCAAATTCGGGTCGCAAAATGTCATTCTCTGCTGCAGAAAAGTGCTTGACATTTTGCGACCCAAATTTGGGGCCCTGTATCTCGGGGCCACTTGGTGTTAGGAACCCCAAATTTAGTATGCAAAGACAGCGGAACTAGTACTACAACATATCCAAAGTTGGGGATCCTAGCACCAGGTGGCCCCAAGATTAGGGTGACCAGACGTCCCCGTTTTCCGGGGACAGTCCCCGGATTGAGGACACTCTCCCCGGAGCCCGTCTGTCCCCGGATTTGTCCCCGGATTGCAGGGGCGGCACTCAGGAACGTAGCGGCACGCACCGCTAACTCTATCTGTGCCACGGGACTTGCGCTGTGTCCCTCAGCACAGCGGACTGAAGCCGCCTCCCCCTCCTCTCTGTTTACATTCACACAGGAGGAGGAGGAGCCCGAGGGACACACACGGCTGTGTGTATCGTCCGCGCTGTTCTGAGGTCTGTAAACTTCACTTATTTACAGTATGTGGTGGACATGTGCAGGGGATTCTATACTAATGGGGGGGAGCTCTGCACTGGGGGGATTCTATACTAATGGGGGGGAGCTCTGCACTGGGGGGATTCTATACTAATGGGGGGGAGCTCTGCACTGGGGGGATTCTATACTAATGGGGGGGAGCTCTGCACTGGGGGGATTCTATACTAATGGGGGGGAGCTCTGCACTGGGGGGATTCTATACTAATGGGGGGGAGCTCTGCACTGGGGGGATTCTATACTAATGGGGGGGGGGCTCTGCACTGGGGGGATTCTATACTAATGGGGGGGGGGCTCTGCACTGGGGGGATTCTATACTAATGGGGGGGTGCTGCACTGGGGGGATTCTATACTAATGGGGGGGGCTCTGCACTGGGGGGATTCTATACTAATGGGGGGGCTCTGCACTGGGGGGATTCTATACTAATGGGGGGGGCTCTGCACTGGGGGGATTCTATACTAATGGGGGGGGCTCTGCACTGGGGGGATTCTATACTAATGGGGGGGGCTCTGCACTGGGGGGATTCTATACTAATGGGGGGGGGCTCTGCACTGGGGGGATTCTATACTAATGGGGGGGGCTCTGCACTGGGGGGATTCTATACTAATGGGGGGGGCTCTGCACTGGGGGGATTCTATACTAATGGGGGGGCTCTGCACTGGGGGGATTCTATACTAATGGGGGGGAGCTCTGCACTGGGGGGATTCTATACTAATGGGGGGGGGGCTCTGCACTGGGGGGATTCTATACTAATGGGGGGGGGGCTCTGCACTGGGGGGATTCTATACTAATGGGGGGGGCTCTGCACTGGGGGGATTCTATACTAATGGGGGGGAGCTCTGCACTGGGGGGATTCTATACTAATGGGGGGGAGCTCTGCACTGGGGGGATTCTATACTAATGGGGGGGAGCTCTGCACTGGGGGGATTCTATACTAATGGGGGGGAGCTCTGCACTGGGGGGATTCTATACTAATGGGGGGGGGGCTCTGCACTGGGGGGATTCTATACTAATGGGGGGGGGGCTCTGCACTGGGGGGATTCTATACTAATGGGGGGGGTGCTGCACTGGGGGGATTCTATACTAATGGGGGGGGCTCTGCACTGGGGGGATTCTATACTAATGGGGGGGCTCTGCACTGGGGGGATTCTATACTAATGGGGGGGGCTCTGCACTGGGGGGATTCTATACTAATGGGGGGGCTCTGCACTGGGGGGATTCTATACTAATGGGGGGGGCTCTGCACTGGGGGGATTCTATACTAATGGGGGGGGGGCTCTGCACTGGGGGGATTCTATACTAATGGGGGGGGCTCTGCACTGGGGGGATTCTATACTAATGGGGGGGGCTCTGCACTGGGGGGATTCTATACTAATGGGGGGGCTCTGCACTGGGGGGATTCTATACTAATGGGGGGGAGCTCTGCACTGGGGGGATTCTATACTAATGGGGGGGGGGCTCTGCACTGGGGGGATTCTATACTAATGGGGGGGGGGCTCTGCACTGGGGGGATTCTATACTAATGGGGGGGGCTCTGCACTGGGGGGATTCTATACTAATGGGGGGGGCTCTGCACTGGGGGGATTCTATACTAATGGGGGTGGGGCTCTGCACTGGGGGGATTCTATACTAATGGGGGGGGCTCTGCACTAGGGGGATTCTATACTAATGGGGGGGGCTCTGCACTGGGGGGATTCTATACTAATGGGGGGGCTCTGCACTGGGGGGATTCTATACTAATGGGGGGGCTCTGCACTGGGGGGATTCTATACTAATGGGGGGGGCTCTGCACTGGGGGGATTCTATACTAATGGGGGGGGCTCTGCACTGGGGGGATTCTATACTAATGGGGGGGGCTCTGCACTGGGGGGATTCTATACTAATGGGGGGGAGCTCTGCACTGGGGGGATTCTATACTAATGGGGGGGGGCTCTGCACTGGGGGGATTCTATACTAATGGGGGGGGCTCTGCACTGGGGGGATTCTATACTAATGGGGGGGCTCTGCACTGGGGGGATTCTATACTAATGGGGGGGGGGCTCTGCACTGGGGGGATTCTATACTAATGGGGGGGGGGGCTCTGCACTGGGGAGATTCTATACTAATGGGGGGGGGCTCTGCACTGGGGGGATTCTATACTAATGGGGGGGCTCTGCACTGGGGGGATTCTATACTAATGGGGGGGCTCTGCACTGGGGGGATTCTATACTAATGGGGGGGGGCTCTGCACTGGGGGGATTCTATACTAATGGGGGGGGCTCTGCACTGGGGGGATTCTATACTAATGGGGGGGGGGCTCTGCACTGGGGGGATTCTATACTAATGGGGGGGGCTCTGCACTGGGGGGATTCTATACTAATGGGGGGGGGCTCTGCACTGGGGGGATTCTATACTAATGGGGGGGCTCTGCACTGGGGGGATTCTATACTAATGGGGGGGGGCTCTGCACTGGGGGGATTCTATACTAATGGGGGCTCTGCACTGGGGGGATTCTATACTAATGGGGGGCTCTGCACTGGGGGGATTCTATACTATTGGGGGCTCTGCACTGGGGGGATTCTACACTAATGGGGGCTCTGCACTGGGGGGATTCTATACTAATGGGGAGGGCTCTGCACTGGGGGGATTCTATACTAATGGGGGTTCTGCAGTGAGGGGGTGTCTATACTATTGGGGGCTCTGCACTGGGGGGATTCTATACTAATGGGGGGGCTCTGCACTGAGAAATATGCAAGTTAAAGGGTTACTCCGCAAAATGTTGTAAAACTCCTCCAGTATTTTATATTGCTTTTGTTCCTGTAACATTTGTAGTCTTAGAACAGTTAGCTATTAATATTTGATTACTTATGTTTGAAGGTATCCTACGTGTTGTTACCATGCAATCTTTTACTGTTCTGAATTGTTAATTTATTGTTCATTGTTATTGTTGAACCAAAATTCTTTGGCAAGAATAAAATACAAAATATGCATTGAAAAGTTTTATCTCCATCTTATCGTCTTAACATTTGGTAGTCGTATTCCAAAAAATTGTAAGAATCTTCTTTTTTTTATCTCATGGACGAAATGTGAGAAATAACGTATATATCATATAATCCTTCCATAAACATATACCACATACACTGAATATATAATTTGAGGAATATATGCTTATAAAATCGTTTACCATTTGCCAAAAAAAAAATGTCCCCGGATTTCATTTTGAAAATCTGGTCACCTTACCCAAGATATGGGGCCCCAAATTCGTGTTGCAAAATGTCATTCCCTGCTGCAGTTTACCATCATATTTCTGTGTTTTCTGGTCCAAAAAATAGGGTTCCTTTAAACACACTTATAAACGCAAACGCGACTAAACCTGGTACCAGCGTTTAGCCGCGTTTAGCTGCGTTTGGCGTCTGAAAAGTGGAAAACTTTTGCGTCTGAACCCATTTTTTTGCTTCTGGAAAAACGAGATTAAACGCAACTGCTTAAAAACGCCAAAAAACGAGACTGTGTACATGAACACATAGGATAACATTGAATGAGTTCAGGGGCAGTTGAAAAAAGTGTCCAACTCCCTCTGAACGTGCGTTTAACAGCGTCTTGTGTGCATCAGGCCTAAAACCTTGGATTGTGAGCATAAATCGTTCCAGAAACATGCTTGTAGTCCAAAGCACTTATATATCAAAGCAAATTTCCCCGTAAGAAATAATGTAAACTCAGATGATTCGTTCTACAAGCATTTATTCATAATTTTATAGTTTATATAAAAAGATTATAGCAATGTGATAGGTTGTGTAACCATAAAATTTCCATCCACAAATGGAGGCCTCCACAAGTGGATTAGAAGCAAAATCCAGCAGGAGCTCCAGAGTATAAAAGAGAAGAGAGGCGCCTCTAAGTGTAGTAATATGGTTACTTTTAATGAAGGTACAACATTTAGCAACTCGCATGATTGATGATTAAAACAGGCACATCTAAGTATGCAGGCATCCAGGGTAAAGCTGTCAACATAGACCATCCTCCACACCGCCGGCTCTTACCGATGTCAGTCTGCAATCGTGACCGGGAAGACTGCCCTGCAGTAGAGCGATCTGTAAGCGAGGCTTGAATCGCTCGTGGAAGGGATGACCTCAATGGCGGTGAGGAGGAAGGTCTATGTGGTCAACTTTACCCCGGATGCCTGCATACTTAGATGTGCCTGTTTTAATCATCAACCATGCGGAATGTCACTTGCCATGCCACCTGCCACATTACCTGTCACCAGATGCAGGATGTCACCTGTCACGCCACCTGCCGCATCGCCTGTCACCAGATGCGGAAAGTCACCTGCCACGCAACCTGCCACAATGCCTGTCAACAGATGCGGAATGTCACTTGCCACACCACCTGCCACGTTGTCTGTCACCAAATGCGGAATGTCACCTGCCACGCCACCTGCCACGTTGCCTGTCACCAGATGTGGAATGTCACTTGCCACGCCACCTGCCACGTTGCCTGTCACCAGATGCGGAATGTCACCTCCCAGGTTTCCTGTCACCAGATGCGGAATGTCACCTGCCACGCCACCTGCCACTTTGCTTGTCACCAGATGCGGAATGTCACTTGCCACGACACCTGCCACATTGCCTGTCACCAGATGCAGGATGTCACCTGCCACGCCACCTGCCACATCACCTGTCACTAGATGCGGAAAGTCACCTGCCATGCAACCTGCCACAATGCCTGTCACCAGATGCGGAATGTCACTTGTCACGCAACCTGCCACAATGCTTGTCACCAGATGCGGAATGTCACTTGCCACACCACCTGCCACGCTGTCTGTCACCAGATGCGGAATGTCACCTGTCACGCCACCTACCACGTTGCCTGTCACCAGATATGGAATGACACTTGCCACGCTGTCTGCCACCACTGCATTGGTGGCAGCACTGGTCCATTTAGCACAGAGGCAGGCCTCTGTGCGGTGGTGGGTTCCGAATGAAGGCAGGAGTGTGGTGATGCAGGGGCAGGCAGTAAGAGATGATGTTATCTCTCTGCTCCCCACTGCACCTCCGACACTGAGGCTGACAGGATACTGGCTGTGAGGGCGGAAGAGCGGTGATGCAGGGGGCGAAGAGAGATGATGTCATCTCTACTTGCCCACTCGCTTCTTCCATCCACTGCTCTCATATGCTGGCCGCTCGGCTCTCTTATGCCGGCCGCCCGGCTCTTTCATGCCCACTTGCCCAGGTGTCTGATGCTGGCCACCAGCATCTGCCCAGCTGCAGAAAGGCCACGGACTGGGGGTTGATGACCCCTGCCTTAGAGCAACCACCATGTTCCCCTGATGAAGATTTTCTTAAAAATCAAAACACGTTGGGATTTTATCTATTTACATGTGGTTGTTTCCAGTAGATGTGAAGATGGTCTTTGTATTTGCACCTTTGTGGTTGATCAGCTGCTCCTAGGGATGGGACAAACACCCCCGTTCGGTTTGCACCAGAACATCTCGAACAGGGGAAAAGTTCAAGCAAACTCTATTCTTACCTGCTCTGTGCAATGGTTGGATCCTCTTCTCAGGTCCCCTGCCAGCTCCACCCCCCTACTCCTTCTGAGATCTCACATAGCAAGCTGTTTATATGGGGGCACTTGGCACTCATGCAGGCTCACTCCCAAGCCCTGATCTGTGTGTCAGTGTGGCTCGGCTCAGCTCCCTGCGCTGGATCAGCACACAGAAGGTTTTTGCATAAAATGCATGAAGGTAAAAAAACTTCTGCCTTTAAAATCACTTGGAGGCCAATGTCAACAGACTTTGGGCTACAAATGCAGAGTACTTTTGACAACAGTTTGAGATGCTTCTCATTCACAGGTGGGTTTGATCTGCATTTAATGACCTTCTTCAATCTGCTTTTGTATTCTCGCAGACTTATATGGGGAGAAAGACAGTTCTGACGTGAACAAAAACCCATTCACACAGTCCTAAATTTTATTGGTTGCTATATGTTAGCACAGTATGCACAAAATTGCTGCTCTTTGCGCTCCTGGATTTAGTAGAAGTTTTCTTATTGGATCAAAGTGACGGCGGCAAAACAATAGACATAGCAGGACAAGCGGCTGCAATGGGGCATTAGGGTGGAAAGGGGTCAGGTTATGAGGTCTGTTGAGGCCTAAACATAGAAAATCTGTGTCCATGGGAAGAGAACACATTTCCATCACTGTATTATTAAGGATTGCAGAGGTTGCTGTTGACCTTATTCCTGTACCCCAATCAAAAAGAGCCAGCATCAGACATTAAAAAAAAGACTTCAGAATCATTGTCTCTGACTGTTGCTAGCCAGTTAAGGATGAGCCGAACCCCCCCCCCCCAGAACTTGCGAACAGGCAAAAAATGTGTACGAACATGCGAACACTGTTAAAGTCTATGGGGCACGGACATGAAAAGTCCTAATTGTAAAGGCTTATATGCAAGTTATTGCCATAAAAAGTGTATGGGGACCTGGGTACTGACATTTTTTTTTTAAACAATCCTTTTTAAAGGAGCAGTGATTTTAATGAAGCTTCAAGTAAAACAATAAAAAATGAAAAACTCCTTTAAATATAGTGCAATATGGATGCAGGAAAGGCCAGTAGCGCGATTGCATATTGAGCAAGTTCTGGCCAGTGTTCTATCCTCAAGACCCAGTAACCCAGTGGATACTTAGTTGGAAAGTTCTCAAGTCTGCTCTTGCTCCTAGATAGTCCTGTACCATATAATGCAGATTCTGCCGATGGTTGCTTAAACCTAACAGCCCTGAATTCTGAGGACTAAGGAATTGTTTAAAGGCATCGGTCAGCCGGCCACCTTCTCCACCTCTCTTCCTCCGACCGAATGAAGCCTCAGAAACACGTTGTCCAGAAAATGGTAACCTCGCAGTGTCTGGAAAGGTGTTACACAAATTTTTCTTCAAGGCTTCCTGAAGATGTTTCATCCTCTGCTCCCTCTGCAAAGGCAGGATGAGCTCTGTAACTTTACCCTTGTAACGTAGATCAAGAAAGCTTGCCAGCCAGTAATGATCCCTCTCCTTGATACCACAAATCCTCTGGTCCTTTCGCAGGCTTTGCAGAATCAGGAAGCCCATGCAGTATAAGTTTGAGGAGGCATGAAATTCTGAGTCCTCTGGGCCACTAAGGATGACATGGTCAGGAACTACCTCCTCCCAGCCACGTACAACTCCTTGGGTTTCTGGGGACTGAAAACCATCCCTTGAAGACTGCTGTATGTTATCCTATACATCCATGCTGACACAATCCTCCTCCTCCTCTTGTGTGTTTGGCGGTTCCGCAGGGATGGTGTCTGCATAAAGGGGGCCTTAAGAGGAAAGGAACTCCTCCTCTTCCTCCCGCTGTTCTGCCTCAATTGTCCTGTCCATGATTTCACGAAGTGTGTGCTCCAGCAGGAAGACTAGAGGTACAGTCTCACTGATGCATGCATTGTCGCGGCCCGCCATCCTTGTACCCTCCTCAAATGGTGACAGGACAGTGCATGCATCCTTTATCAACAGGCACTGGCGTGGCGAAAAGAAGCCAAGCTCCCCTGAGCTTGTACTTGCGCCATACTCACACAGGTACTCATTGATGTCCCTCTGCTGCGTGTGCAGCTGCTGCAGCATTGCCAATGTTAAGTTCCACCTGATGGGCATTTCACAAATGAGGCGGTTGGTGGGCAGGTTGAATTCTGTTGAATGTCAGCCAGCTGAGCACTGGCACTGTATGACCACTGGAAATGGCCACAGACTTTTCTGGCCTGCCTCAGAAGATCTTGTAAGCCTGGGTGCCTGTTCAAGAAACGCTGCACCACCAAATTCAGGACAGGTGCCAAGCATGGAACATGTGCCAAGCAGTGGCAGCCCATCCATACAGCCCCCTAATCCACGCCGCCCCCTAATCCATGCGTCTGGCCCCTAATCTACATGCAGGGTGCCGAACGCATGGATTCCAAGGGTTTTTTTTTTTTAGAGGCACGTGATTAGAGCCAGAGGCTAAAATTGGCTTCAAAAAGGGTGGGCTCAGGGTGCAGAGCACTGAGCCCACCCAGTTGTGTAACAATAGCGAATTAATATTTGCTATTGTCTATCTGATTCTCATCCCGGACAATCAAGAAACAGGCACCTTGACTTTGGCCAATCATGGCTCTCACAGTACATTGTGCTGTGATTGACCAAAGTACACAGGTCAGGTGCATGCTTTGGGCAATCATCAGCAATCAATGCACTGTGAGATCACAGTGCACTATGGGGCGCTCAGCGAACACACGAGTACCCGATGTTCGAGTCAAACTTACGTTCGACTCGAACATCAAGCCCATCACTATTTTGTACCTAAAAATCATCTAATCCTAGCCATTTGTGTAATATTTTACTGTGCTATGGCACCCAACAAGATCAGGGTATAGAGTAATTACATTCATAATATTCAACTGTCTCCTTCCATTGGTGCTCAGCAACTGCTGTCCAGTTTTTTCTTCCATGCGGAGAGTTCAATACTGTTTCTGATATATCTGTAAAATCACTGTTTTATACGCCCAAGTTTTATCCTGTGTTAAGCGCTGATGCAGGGGGAGCAGTGTTGCCCCCGAAACACGTTGGATTTTTTTTACAACTATTTTTAACAACTATCAAAACTATCTTGGGCTCTCTCATTTGGCTTTGGTCTGGCACTCCTTTCTGGTGCCCATAAGGGGAAGCCTTGCTGTGTGAGAGCTGCTGAACCAGAGCTTTTGAGCTTGTTTGAAGTTTTCCTTCATTGGACTACACAATCAAGTCAAAATGTTCTTAGCACCTCTTTGAGTATGTTGGTCTGTAAAAAAAATACAGTTATTCATAGCCACTAATCAGAATTCATAAGATTTCAGTGAACTGAAGACCTTATGTTACACATGCAAAGTTGTTTCTTTGCCTATAAATACATTAGTCCCTTCCTCACTCATTAGCTAGGAGATGTTCTGTATAGCTTGTCCCACCCTCTTTTCAGTATATCTTTAGTTTCTGTTCTAAGCACATGTAATTGCTGGAGCTAGACACTATAGTTTTTTGACCTGATGTTCATCTGTGAAGATCTGCACCAGTTTTCGATTAAAGGTATCTACGATCTGCAAGATGTCATTTGGATCGAGTGACTGTATGCCAATGCTGCTGAGATTGTGAGTTATAGCTATCTCACCACAACTCAATCAGTTATAGAGATCATACTTGCAATGCTTAGATTGGGGAAGCAGAACATTCAAAAAAATAGTTTGGCTCCAATCAGAAAAATGTTTATAGCTCAAGATGAAAAATCTTTTATATCTCCAGTTAAAAAATTGGGCAGAGCGACGTGTTCTCGCCACCTTCCATTGCTGCTGTTGTTTCCAGTAGGACGGGCTGTCTGTGAGCTCTCGGCCGGCGCTCCAGACTACACTAAGCGCCTACTATTGTCTACTGGCATGTGAGTTTAATTCTTTTATTTATTTTAATAAAGTCAACGATTTTACACTATATGGAGCCTTTTTTTCTTTCATGCCATATCCGTAATGCTGTGGTCTGATGTCTGAGTACCTGTCAGTGTGAACTTCCCTAGTATGGTACCAAGGTATCTGATGTTTCATCTCGGTATAAGGCTTCTGGTCCATTGGTCATGGTTCGAATCAATATTGACAAACAGCTCTCTCTGATCCTCTGTAACTGGGGATCATGAGATTCTGGTAAGCGGCCAGTCTCATTTACGATGGTGGAACAAGCACTTTTTTCTTCTCACAGCAAGATTTTATGTTTTTTGGAACTTTTTGAGTTTTTTATATTTTATTTTTTATATCACTTGGGTGATTCACATTTTTTGTATATGGACTTTTATATATATTATTTTTGCTTGATTATCAATTTGGTAATGTGTTTTGAATTTCATGTTTAATGCACCAATGGGGATCATTTCACCCACCCTTTAATTATTTGGTTTGGCGACGATGTGTATGATCGCTAATCCTTTCTAGCGCGATTCACCCCCCCTTTTTTTCCCATTTGATTTTATTGTGTTTGTGTTACATAGATGAATCGCAGCTTTAATTGATATTGTTCGTGTACTTCACTGTAGCGCAGTTTTTTTCCCCTTTTTCCCTCTCCAGTTAAAAAAATCATCTCTAGCTCTGGAATATCCTGTGAAATATGATATAGACTCTAGATATACAGCAGCTTAAGGTGGTGCAGCTATTGTCATGGAAGCCTATACATGCCTGCAAACTAATCACAGTTTCCTACAGCCTACAATAGAGAAATATTCCAGTGTTTTTGTAATGGACCTGTATTATGCAAGTCAATTTGTGCATCATACATGTACACAGTAGAAGCTGCCTGCATTACTACAAGCCATTCTGATTTCTGCTTATAAGCCCCTTTTCACAGAGGTATTCTGTCATCCGTTGACGGATGAAAAATGGACAGCAATGCATTTCTATAGGCAAATTGATGTAAATGGACAATCATCTGTTTACATCAGGTTTATTTTTTTATAAATGGAACAATTACTACTACAGTAAAACCTTGGATTGCGAGCATAATTCATTCCGGAAATGTGCTTGCAATGCAAAGCACTCGTATATCAAAGCAAATTTCCCCATAAGAAATAATGGAAACTCAAATGATCCGTTCCACAACCATTTATTCATAGAAAAATTATTACAGCAATACAAAATAGAGTATAAAGTGTACTGTAAAAAACAAAAACAAATTAACCTGCACTTCAGGAGCTACAGAGTATAAAAGAGAAAATAGGTGATTCACACTGCCGTGACCTGAAAGTCAACACGACTTTGCTAAGCAACTTCAAGGGCAAATTCGAAGCAATTTCAGAAAATGCCTAGGTAATCTTCCTGTATTGTCGGATCCAAATCACATCAATTAAGATAAGAATCAGACTTGGAGGCAACTTCCATTAAAGTCTATGGGCACAAGTCGTATAGAAGTCACCTTGAAGTACTGCGGGAACCTTTTCTAAGGTCAAAGCGACTTTAGTAGTGCTAATTAAGACAGCTCTCATTGACTAAAATGGGATTTCACATGTCACGCGACTTGGAGTCTCACAAATTGGATCCCAAGTTGCAGCAGTGTGAACCGAGCCTTATACTCAGTTGTAATGTGACGCTACTCGTATTGCAAAATCTCGCTCATTTATCAAGTTAAAATTTGTAAATCAAATTTGCTCATCTTGTAAAACACTCGCAGACCAAGCTACTCGAATTCCAAGGTTTTACTGTACTACTATTTTCTCGGGTCTTAGTGGTCCTCCTCTTTGTATAACACAGGTGGGACCACCAACATCAAAAAGCCTGGGCACTAGGTTGAAGATGTTTAACCCTTTCCCACAGCTAGGCCGGCTGCTAGAAATTAACTAAATGCATTTCAACCTACCTACAAATGCACCAGGAAGAAAATAAGGTTTCCTTCCCTCCATTTTCCTATTTCTGTGAGTTTATTTAGAAAATTACAGATACTAAAAATGATCTAAGACTTATATTCTATCTACACCTACTACATTCCCTGAAAGGACTGATCAGAACAAGAAAATTGAGATCCCAAATCGCCATACATAATAAATCACACCCGCTTAAGAAATGTATCGGCTTCAGAAAAAAGCCCTTGCAAGAACACAGAGAGCTTTAAAAAGAAATTTGGGATTTGACCCAAATCCTGCGCTTCCACAGAACACCATCATGTGCAAGCACATCGTCCATTTCAAGATGACCCCACTCTGTCCACAGGTAATCCTCCCAGAGGCAAAACATGGCAGGGAGAGCACTGACCAAACAATACCTCATATTTCAGTTTTCTCCACATGTACAGATATTAGCGGATAGGGACTCGGTGACAAATTCTGTGCCAAAATATGCTTAGTTCGTGTATACTCCAAGGGTCAACCTGAAAAAGCTTTAACCTGTTACTATTCTAGATGATCACCGTAACAGGTTTCTTGCAAGATCAAAGCTTTAAAGGGGTTGTAAAGTTGTTTTTTTTTTTTTTTTTAAAATAACAAACATGTTATACTTACCTTCACTGTGCAGCTCGTTCTGCACAGAGTGGCCCCGAACCTGGTCTTCTGGGGTCCCTCGGCGGCTGTTTCAGCTCCTCCCCGCAAGCATTTACCACCTTCATGCGAGCTCCCTCGCACGGTGGTGAGTGCTTGCGGGCGCGCTCCCGTGATACTGCCGGCGGCTATAGCCGCTCGCTGTATCACTCGGCCCCGCCCCCCGACGCGCCGCGTCATCGGATGTGATTGACAGCAGCGCGAGCCAATGGCTGCGCTGCTTTCAATCCATCCACTGCAGCCAATCAGCGACCAGGCTGAGCTGCAATGAAGCTGACGAGGACGAGGAGCGAAGATTCGAGGCGTCAGGTAAGTAAAACGGGGGGCCTGGGGGCGGCGGTACTGTCAAAAGTTTTTTCACCTTAATGCATAGAATGCATTAAGGTGAAAAAATTTTTACCTTTACAACCCCTTTAAGTTAACATAACATGAGATGCCTTACTATACACCTTGGGCACCTGTGCTAGCATTACAGAAGTTTCAGGTAGGAGAGCCACTGGTCTTGTAGTAACTCTCCTGAATGGCAGTGTAGAAATACCATTGCCCGACGTAATCAAGTGCAACGAGATACCAACCAACAGAGGAAGAGAGAGGAGATCCCTACTCCTGCAATTGCCTCTCACCTTTCTTACTTGAGAGGCATAGATGACCACATACCAGCTCTTGACAGAAATGCTGATATTCTTTTGCTTCTCTGCAGAGACTTCCCAAGGGTGCACCATATACCCAACGCCTGGACCTAGGCTGGGTCATCATAGGCAACATCTGTCTGGGTAATGTCAGGAGGTTTTGCACAATTTCTTCTTTCAAGGCACGTGTCCTGCCAAATGATCGCATTACGTATTTCGAACAGTGCCCACATAACCACCATGTCAAAGAAAGACTCTGCATAAAAAGGGCATGCAACAGTTCTTCACATAAAGCCATAACAAGGTCCTTCATTTCTGGGATGATAGTGTCATACCACAGTGTTCGATGTAAAAACTAAAGACAATGAGTTGGCAGCCATCATGGAAGACAAGGATTTTTTAAAAACTTTGAGTAAGGCGTTCTATCAGGACAATTCCAACAGTTAGGTAGCACCACTACCATTTTGTACCTAAAAAGGAAACTGGAAAATAATAGTCTGCATGCAAAGACAAGATTTATTTCCTTACAATGCCCCCTGAACAGAAAACTTGAATATGAAGGCATTATGCCTCAATGATGTCCACCTCACTGAGCCTAATTTGAACAACAATTTTGGAGTTTTGCTCCACTTCAGATAAGAACCAGTTTCTGTTATGGCCGACATTCAGCAAATGTTCTACTGTTTCATCATTTGAGAAGACAACAGAAACTTCCCCAGGTATTAATGGTATCGCAAAAATGATGAACCCATCACAACTCACACTGATTCTACATTTGAACTGGTAATTCTGAGTCTGATAAGGAAATCAGAGCTAATACTGTTGCACTCAGCGCCTTTGTGAAGTCAAAGAAGAGTCACTGCTTTGAATGCTCTTGAAAGTGGTCTTCTGTTGCACAAGCTATTACATGACTTATCCATGTTGCTCATCTATTTGCAATCAATACAAAGTGTTGTGGATGTCGCATCTGTAAAGGGCTTCCTACCACGGAGGAAAATTCACAAGCAGAACAGATCATTATTTGATGTGTTCAACATGAATTGTACTCACAGGAGATTGATAAAATTTTAAAGGGGGGTACTAAGGACTGGTGCTTGAAGACAGACTCAAAGTGGTTGATTTACTAAAGGCAAATAGACTATGTACTTTCTCCAGAGCTTAGTAAATGAGCAGAAGCTCTGCTGACTTCAATCATACAATCATGTGCAAGCAAAAATGTGTTTTTTTTAAATTTTCCTTGCATGTGATTGAGTACTCTTTGCAAAGTGAAGCTTTACCTAATTTACTAAGCTCTGAAGCAACTGCAATTTGCAAAGAGCATAGTCTATTTGTCTTTAGTAAATCAACCCCAACTTTCAAGTTTTAAAGCGGAGTTCCACCCAAAAATGGAACTTCCGCTTTAAGTGCAGGTGACCCCCTGACATGCCATATTTCGAATGTCATTTTTGGCGGGGGGTGGTGGGGGTGGATACCTTCTTTTCAGAGGGATCCAGCTCCCACTTCCTCCTGGGGCTCAGGGGCGCCAGAAGGAAGTTCACCTCTCCCCCCTCCCTCTGAGCAATCATCTGGGACATGTCATAGGTTACAGATGATTGCCCGACCAGTCACAGAGCGCAGCGCGGCTCACGCATGTGCAGTGCGTGCCCGGCTGTGAAGTCACAGCCGGGCGCCCACAGTGACAATGCCCGCACCGCAGAGAGGTGGGGGAGAGGAGCTTGGTGCGCCCGCATCGCTGGACCGTGGGACAGGTGAGTGTCTGATTAATAAAAGTCAGCAGCTACACTTTTTGGATCTGCTGACTTTTATATGAGTGGAACTCCGCTTTAATCTATGTTAATGTTTGCTTTGTTTGTTTTCCCCTTTCATCTCTTTCAGGTGCTCCTGGCAATAGTCTTCACTTGCAATGTTTGAACTTCACTTTCTTTTGTTTAATATTTGAAATCATAGATATTGACAGTGAGTATCATGTTACACATGTATTGTTGTTCATTTGCCTTTAAATAATTGTGTCCCTTCCTTAATCTGTAGCTAGAAGATCTGATGCTCATCTGTGAAGATCTGCACACGTTTTCAAATAAAGCTTTCTACGATCTGCAAGATGTCATTTGGTTAAAGTCATTGTCTGCCAGTGCTGTAAGTTATAGCTATCTCAACCACAACTGTATCAGCTATAGAGATCACAGTTGCAATGCTTAGATTGTGGAAGCAGAACATATATGATTGGTTGTTTTTTGTATTAATGCACTTGTTCATTGCCTTTCTAATGTAGCAATGGTCTCACTTTACAACTGAATATACACCTATACATATATTACATACATATACACCTATACATAAATACATATATTACCAAAAGTATTGGGATGTCTTTACACGCACATGAATTTTAATGTAATCCCAGTCTTAGTCCATAGGGTTCAGTATTGAGTTGGCCCAGCTATAACAGCTTCAACTCTTCTGGGAAGGTTGTCCACAAGGTTTAGGAGTGTGTCTATGGGAATGTTTGACCATTCTTCCAGAAGCGCATTTGTGAGGTCAGGCACTGATGTTGGACGAGAAGACCTGTGGCTCGCAGTCTCCGCTCTAATTCCTCCCAAAGGTGTTCTATCGGGTTGAGGTCAGGACTCAGACCACTCAAGTTCCTTAAACCCCAAACTTGCTCATCCATATCTTTATGGACCTTAGTTTGTGCACTGATCCAACTCATTTGGTGGAGGGGGGTTATGGCATGGGATTGCTTTTCAGAGGTTGGGCTTGGCCTCTTAATTCCAGTGAAGGGAAATCTTAAGGCGTTAGCATAACAAGACATTTTTTCACAATTTCATGATCTTAACTTTGTGGGAACAGTTTGGGGATGGCCCCTTCCTGTTCCAACATGACTATGCACCAGTGCACAAAGCAAGGTCCATAAAGAAATGGATGAGAGAGTTTGGGGTGGAGGTACTTGACTGGCCAGTACAGAGTCCAGACCTCAACCCAATAGAACACCTTTGGGATGAATTAGTGTGGAGACAGCAAGACAGGCCTTTTCGTCCACATCAGTGCCTGACCTCACAAATGCACTTCTGGAAGAATGGTCATACATTCCCATAGACACACTCCTAAACCTTGTGGACAGCCTTTCCAGAAGAGCTGAAGCTGTTATAGCTGAAAAGGGTGGGCCAACTCAATATTGAACCCTACGGACTAAGACTGGGATGCCATTAATGGTCATGTGCATGTAAAGACAGGCGTCCCAATACTTTTGGTAATATAGTGTACATTCACAACACTTAACTAACTCTTGATTGTGATAGTCCATTTATTTCAGTCATTTGTATTTGTTTTGATGGAAGTTATACAATGTTGGAATCTCTGTCAAGACTTTACAAAGATTACATCTTTTGACTTGACCTCCTGGCTTACATGCAAGTGCCAAGTTGTATGGGGGCGGGCTCACCCAGTAGGGGTAGCTGTAAATGATGCATGTGTCCAGGGTGTCCATGAACAGTCAATTATTTTGAATGATTTGGAAAGTGTCTTAAACTGTCAAACTGATATCTTCAACTCATGCCAAATCCTACACAGACCCTTGAGGTCAATCCGTTGCAGTGAAGATTTATTTGCGTGTTGGGACAATATATCTGGAGGACGTCTCTGCGTAGACTGTTACACAAACTGTTTATATGGAGGATCACAGATTATTTTCACTTTTTTGTATATATCCATATTGCAATATTATAGAAAGGCAGTGCTTTTATTAGTTAATGGGATTTAGAGACATTTATAGCAACACACTACTATATGGTTGGTATTTGAGTACATTTGAGTAAATTAGATATTTATTTTAGGTGTTAGCTGTGTTATAGGTACATTTATAGTGTTTTTTTACACAAATATATTTTGAGTGAGTCTTGTGCAGAAGGTTATTTGTGGTATTAATGCTCAGATATACAGTATGTCAGATTGGGAGCCAAATCAGGTAAGTCCTTTATTGATTTTTGGAAATCGGTAACCATCTCTTTCTGCTGTGCTGCACTAACAGACCACACTGCTCTCTCTTGTCCATTACTTCTACAAATTACAAGTAAAAACACAGTAATGAAATGTTCTTGAAACCTATTTTGCCATGAAGAGAGGAGAGCTTAGTAGAAGCAATTCAGGGAAAGAGGAAAATTAGATTGCTTAGCTGTACTATGGTGGCAGCATGTAACACAGCAAATTGCTCTTATTTACCAACGTTACAAGATAAAGTACATAAGATGACTATCCAGCTGAAGAGCCAGAGACATTATATGCTTTTAAATTTCGTGAACTTATGGGGGATCTTCACCCTGGAACAAAAAAAATTAAAATCAGCAGCTACAAATACTGTAACTGCTGACTTTTAATAAAAAGACACTTACCTGTCCTGGGATCCAGCACTGTCCTCATCTGAACTGGTTCTTTCCTGGTCTTCGAGGTCCCCGGCGCCGCCATGTTTACTATGGGAAGCCGGCTGTGACTCCTTGTGACTTCACAGCTGGCTGTCCACATGAATGCACAAGCCACACTGAGCTCTCTGAATGGAACTGCTTCTTCCTGGGACCTGTGATCTGTTCCTGGGGGTTGGAGATAGAGGGGGGCAGGCAGGTAGAACTTCTGCTGGGATTGCCTAGGTGATTCCAGTGGAATTGGAAGCACATAGCTACAAGAAATAGCTACCTGCTCCACTCCAAAAAAAAGTGCCAAAATTAGGAGAGGATAAGGGGAGGAGGAGGATCAGCGGAACTTTCCTTTTAAGCTGAAGTCTTGTTTTAAAGACATGATTTATGAAGCAGTGAATGAGACTATCATCAAAGATTCAATGGTGAGGAATCAATAGATGCCATTAAAAAAACATATGCCCCAGGAAGATTCACCTGCAGTGAATGTCTGATGAATGTCAGATTCTCTGCTTTATAAATACAGTATACCCTATAGTTTTGGCCTTTCAAAACCTTCATTAAAGAAAGCCGTTGTACACTTTCAAATAGACATGTGCAATTCTGACAAATTTGTTAGTTCATATGCACGACGTGCAATTTTGACAAATTCGGAAATATCCGAATTAACAAAAAAACTGTTTAACAAATTTTTCCAAATATTCGTAAATTTGAATATTCGAAAATTCGTAAATTCGAAAATTCGCAAATTTGGAAATTTGAAATTCGAAAATCCCGGAAATGTGAAAATCTTAAATAATAACTAACTAATAAAAATTAATTTAACTATTACTAACTTTTAAGTTATAGGTATTGGAATTTCCGTTCAAATTTGGCTGTTAGTGAACGTAACGAATTTATCCGAAGTTACGAACTATCCAAAATATTAAAAATTAATTTGTTCTGTTCCATTTGTTTAGATGTGGCATTCTTTATTTTCCGGATAATTCGTAACTTCAGGTAAATTCGTATTCGTTACGTTCACTAATAGCTAACTAATTTGAAAGGAGATTCCAATACCTATAATTTAATAGTTATTATTATTAGTTAGTTAGTTATTCTTTTGAGTTTTCAGATTTTCTTTCTTATTTTGGGATTTTCGAATTTTCGAATTTACGTATTTTCGAATTTACGAATTGCGATCATAATGAATGACCCAAAAAACGAAAAAACAAACAGGAATGAATGAAACGAAAACGAACAAACCTTTTTCAGGTATAGGTATGTAAAACATTAAAAAAGTGCCTATTCTGTTTAAAATGCCATAATGAATGGTCTCACGCTGCTCTGCACATGCTTAGTTGCTCTCTATTCTCAGCACTGTGCCTAAAATCAAAGCCACTAAAGGCCGATCAGCTGACAGCTTTAGAATTTACTGCTGCTAAAATGGGGAAGAATGCAACAGGAATGACGCAGACTGTGCCGAAGGAACACAGATTGGGGATAGAGAAAAGAATAGTCAGCAGTGGCGACTGGTGTTTTTTTTTGGGGAGGGCGGCAAACAACCACCTCCCCCTCGGATCGGTCAGTCAAACAACCCCCCCCCGCTCCCCGTCAGTCTCGGTCGGGTCACCCGCACTACCCACCTCCCCCACCCCCACGGGCAGTAGCGGTCGGTCGGTCATCCAGCCCCACGCTTACCCCGTCTTGGTTGCGGATGGGCAATGGGCAGTGGCTTGCGGCTTCCATCTGGTCTTCTCCTCCTCTTCATCATGTTGGGTTCCACCGTGCGTCTCCTCCTTCCTTCTCCTAGGCATCCAATCTGATCGCTTGTCCTTTCAGCCACCTGCAGTGCAGAAAATAGACTGCACCTGCCTACAAACTGTTATGGGTGGTAGAGTTCTGCTTTAACACTAACAGGGCTGCTTACAATGGTCAGCTTATTAAAAAAAAAGGATAAAAAAACTGTTTGCTGTAATTTTTTTGGTAAAAGTGAACAAACCCTTTAACCACTTACCCTCTGAAAGGTTTACCCCCCTTCATGACCAGGCCATTTTTTGTCGAGAGGTGTCTTCCCACCGTTACCCTGTAGAGATGCTCTTGATGAAGCCAAAAAAAATTGCAATGATATGCACCTATCAAGCAGGTGCTGAAAAATTGGTCTTTGGGTGTCGGTGGTGCCTTCCAACTGCAACCCTATAGAGGTAATCTTGATGAAAGCAAGAATTGGCCTTGCTGTAAAAAATTGCAATGATATGCACCTGTTAAACAGGTGCAGAAAAATTACTCTTTGGGTGCCTTCCCACCGTAACCGGGGGCGCCTTCCCACCGTAACCCTATAGAGGTAATCTTGATGAAAGCAAAAATTTGCCTTGCTGTAAAAAAATGCAATAATATGCACCTGTCAAACAGGTGCAGAAAAATTACTCTTTGGGTGTCGGGGGTGTCTTCCCACCGTAACCCTATAGAGGTGCTCTTGATGAAGGCAAACAATATTGCAATGATATGCACCTGTCAAACAGGTGCTAAAAAATTGGTCTTTGGGTGTTAATTGTGCCCATGAAACCTATACAATAAACATTCTTCCAGATGAAATGATTGAACACCCTCAAAGCTAGGCAGCCTCAAAGTCCTGCAGAGATTCCACATCCCAAAAAACCTTAATCAATGACATCGGCATCAAGGAACTTTATAGCTGGTAATCCAGGACTGATTCATTTATATAAAAGTCAAACTGTCCACGGAGTGTGTGGACAGACGCGTTCTATGATCAGTAACTAAACCTTCTTAGCACTGAATGCCCATTCTGAAAGCACGCTGGATGCAGGGCAGGCCAACAACTCAATAGCATACTGGGCAAGATCTGGCCGGTGGTCTATTCTCATGACCCAGTAAGCCAGTGGATCCTAAGCTGGAAAGCTCTCCATCTCTGTTTTGGCACCGAGGTAATCATCCACAATGTCATGCAGATGCTGCCGATGGGATGTGGAAGCTGACAGCCCTGGGACTAAAAAAATTCCGAAATGCCT
Source organism: Lithobates clamitans (assembly GCA_037952925.1). Classification (NCBI taxonomy): domain Eukaryota; kingdom Metazoa; phylum Chordata; class Amphibia; order Anura; family Ranidae; genus Lithobates; species Lithobates clamitans. Next base: position 3,336,189 of record JBBGZY010000099.1, on the reverse strand, counting down.
CACTTAGGCAGACGCCTTCTCCAACGCTCCTCTCTTGACCAACAAGACTCAAAACTACGTTTTCCACCACACTGTAACATACTGGAGTCAGGAAAAATGTTCAATAAACTCCTCTTTAACATGTCCTCAAGAGATTTTATGTTCTGCACTCTCTGTGGGGTCTGGATGAGTTCTGAGACTTTCCCCTCATAACGGTGGTCAAGGAGGGTTGCCAACCAGTAATCATCCTTCTCCTTTATGCCACGTATTCCATGGTCCTTTCGCAGGCTTTGAAGCATGAGGTTGTCCATGCCCCTCAAATTTGACGAGGCTTAAGAGCAGACTCCTCAGGGTCACTCAGGATGACAGCATCTGGAACTTCCTCCTCCCAGCCACGTACTACACCCAAGGGTCCTGGGGTTGGAAAAGCATCGCTTACAGATTGACGCATATCTTCCTCTTCTATGAAGCCTATGAAAGTGCCAGAATCCTCCTCCTTATCCTCCTCCCCTCTCTCCTCCTGTGTGTTCCGTGACATAGGAATGATGGTGTCTGACTAAAGTGGGCCTTGAGAGGAAAGGAAGTCCTCCTCTTCCTCCTGCTGCTCTTCCTCCGGTGCCCTGTCCAAAATGCCACGCAGAGTCTGCTCCAGCAGGAACACAACAGGGATTGTGTCACTGATGCATGCGCTGTCACTGCTCACCATCCTTGTGGCCTCCTCAAATGGTGACAATACAGTGCATGCATCCTTAATGATCAGCCATTGGCTTGGGGAAAAAAAGCTGAGGCGTCCTGAGCCTGTTGTCGTGCCATACTGGCACACGTACTCATTGACGGCCCTCTGCTGCATGTATAGCCACTGCAGCATTCCCAAAGTTGAGTTCCACCTGGTGGGCATGTCACAAATCAGGTGGTTTACGGGCAGGTGGAATTCCCGCTGAATTTCAGCCAGCCGAGCATTGGCTGTGTATGGCCGCTTGAAATGGCTACAGACTCTTCTGGCCTGCTTTAGTACATCTTGCAACCGTGGGTATGTACTTAGGAAACTCTGCACCACCAAATTGAGGATATGTGCCAGGCATGGCACATGTGTCAACTTTCCCAGTCTAAGGGCGGACAGGAGGTTTGAGCCATTATCGGACACCACCATTCCTGGCTCCAGCTGTCGTGGTGTGAACCACCTCTGGGCCTGTCCCTGCAGAGCTGCAAGAATCTCTGCTCTGGTTCCTGTCCCCTAAACACCCCTGAAACACTGCATGACACCTTTTAGCCTGACTCTGGGAATAGCCCTTTGAACGCCTAGGGGGTACCTGACGTTCATAGGACAATTCTGCAGAGGAGGGCATGGAGGTTATGGAGGAGGTGGAAGAGGAGTGGGTAGAGCTCACAGGTCTGGCATCATTACCACCAGCTGTATGGAGAAGTGGGGGCACAACAAGCTGCAGCACCAAGCCCTGTCCTGCATCCTTTCGAGTTGCAAGCAGCGTTACACAGTGTGCTGTGAATGAAATATATCATCCCTGCCCATGCTTGCTGGACCACGTGTCAGCAGTAAAGTGGATTTTACGGCTAACTGCCTTGCCCAACGATGCCAGAACATTCCGTTCTACGTGATGGTAGAGAGATGGAACAGCCTTACGTGAAAAGTAGTAGCGACTGGGAACCTGCCATTGTGGTACAGTACATTGTGCGAATTTACGGAAGGGGGCAGAATCAACCAGGCTGAAAGGCAAAATTTGGAAAGCCAACAGCTTTGACAAGCTTGCATTCAGACGCTGGGCATGTGGGTGGCAGGGACTGTATTTTTTTTTCTGCTGCAGCAGGTGGGGCAGAGAAATTTGCCGGCTACAGTCTACAGCTGGTGAAGTGCTGCTAGGACCTGGGACACCGTGTGCTATACCATCATCCCTGTCAGTGGAGGCTGCTGAAAGGTAATGACTCGGTATTGCAGGGGCAGACTGAATTGGGTAAGGAGGAGGAAGAGGGACAGATTTTTGCCCATTTTGTGTGACTTTTAGGTGCTCTTGCCAACGGACTGAGTGGTTTGATGTTAAATGCCTTGTTAGGCATGTGGTGCCCAAATGGTTGGTGTTTTTGCCACGTCTGATGTGCCTGAGACACAGTTTGCAGATAGCAACAGTGTGATCTGCTGCAGATGTGCTGAAAAAGGCCCAAACAGCTGAGCTTTTGGGAGTGGGCCGGGAGATAACAGCTGCAGAATGTGATAGAATAGGGTGGCTGCTCTCTACTCTTTCTTGATTTCGGCCTCCTTGGGGTTGTGCCGCCTCACCTTCAGTTTCCTCCTTTGCTCTATCTGGCACTCAAGTCGCATCAGTGACCTCATCATCATCATCATCGTCTCCATCTCCTCCATCTTCATAATTACCACTGGAGACAAATTGGCAATACGTTGCAGCTTGGGGAACATGAATGCCAATTTGTCTACCAGTTTTCCTCCCTTTCTCTAGACTCATGTTCCTGTCATCCTCAACCTCAGAACCAACATCTGAATCCAGAAATGGCTGGGCATCATCAAGGAGCAAGTGGCTGACGCTGTGGTCAAATAAATCAGCTGACTCCTCAATGGCTGAAGTTGGGGCTATGGCGGGAATAGATGTGGATAAGGAGGCAGGTTTATCCACTCTGGAAACTGCAGGGGACTGCACACTTGTCTCTGCTTGCATGACAGAGGATGAGGAGGATGAGGAAGGTTTAGTAAGCCAGTCCACCACCTCCTCTGCATGGTGTGGCTGGATAGCACGGGCAAACTCACTAAACAGAGGAAATGATGCCCTGCCTGAGGACTGACCACCTTGTCCACCTTTACCTGTAAACACATTTGTTGCTAGCCCCCTTACAGTGCCAAGGGAAAGTCTGCTTTTCCTTGTTGTCCTCCCAGACATTATTGGGAGGGAGGGGGCGGTGCTTATAAGCAAATGTAAAGAAGAAGTTGAAATCTGTACTTAGATGATCTTTAATCAATGTAAAGAAGTGTTTGGTGCACTTTATTTTTGTGTACTCACACTACACAGACACACTCCACGGATACACTATAATACACTACAATATCATGCACCAAACGTACAGTGACGCACAGAACTATACGGCATTAAACTGGCAGTAACACACACAGAAGTAAATGGCGTTAAACTGGCAGTAACACACACAGAACTATATGGTGCTAAACTGGCAGTAACGCACGCAAAACTTTATGGCGGTATATGGCAGTAACGCACACAAAACTATATAGTGTTAAACTGAGGTAAATGGCGTTAAACTGGCAGTAACACACACAGAGCTATATGGAGTTAAACTGTCAGTAACGCACGAAAAACTATATGGTGTTAAACTGTCAGTAACGCACACAGAAGTAAATTAAGGTAAACTGTCAGTAACGCACGCAATACTATATGGCCTTAAACTGGCAGTAACGCACACAGAAGTAAATGGCTTTAACTGGCAGTAACGTACACAGAACTATATGGCATTAAACTGGCAGTAACGCACACAAAACGATATGGCGTTAAACTGGTAGTAACACACGCAAAACTATATGCCGTTAAACTGGCAGTAACGCACACAGAACTAAATGGCCTCAAACTAGCAGTAATGCAATCAAATAGATGGTCTTCAACCGTCACTACATTGATGCTATCTGAACTGTCCCTATTCTAGCTATGCACTAATGTAAAGATTACTGACACGGCATGTATGAATGACACAGTCTCACTACACTACAGTGAAACTATCTGAGCTGTCCCTACTCTATGTGTACACTATGCAAAGCTGAATGATGGTCCTCTTCGCTACACTCACACTATACCTAGACTGACATTAAACTAATATTCTACACTGACAATTGAAGCAAAATAGCACAGTATAGCACACTAACTAACTGATAGCACTGAACACAGCCCTGTTCTATCTCTCTCCACACCAAAATCACACTGAAAATGGCTGCCGTTGAAAGAATATTTTTATACTGTGGGGCGGGAATGAGCCATGATTGGATAAAGTCATGATGACAGTGTCCAATCATGACTCTGACAGTGCTCTGTGCCCTGATTGACTGAAGCTTTCACTGCTTCAGTCAATCAGGGCTTGCAATGCACTGTTCAGCGCCGCAATGCATCGTGGTCGGTTCGGGGGGCCGAACAAACGGTTGAACGACCCGTTTGTTCGGCTGTTCACCGAACAACCGAACAACAAAAGTTCGGCCTGAACAAATAAAGTTCGGCCCGAACGTATGCTCTGGCCGAACCGTTCGCCCATCTCTAGCGCTGTGTAAGAACCTGTTTGCTATTGTTCTAATGGTGGCAGGATCCCCTGTAATGATCAACGTACCTCAGATCTTCTAAACCCTGAAAGGAGGAGCCATGGTGGTGGTGGTGGTGGCTGGCTCAGCAATGTTTTTTAAAGTTATTTTAACCACCTGAACCACATGACTGTTGACTACATAGTCTAGGGCTGATGCAGACACTCTGAACAGTGAGTATCTCAAGGACTATCAGGTGTACAGGCTGGATAACTAGCCAGAGGTTGCACAGTAATCACTGCAACATATGACTTGCCTTGCAGCCAGTGTATTGCTTGAGAGGGTCATCAGCACAAGCAAGGAATTTACTGTAAAATGAACCAGGCATGTTTTACCAATGACCACAAAACTCCTGCTGCTAAAGCTACAGACTAAATGTTTATGTGTCTTCGGATCCCAAAAAAACGAAAAAGTATGCCTGCCACCACTACCAGCTCATGCTACCTCTCCTTGACTATTCTAGTGTTCAGGCACTGTAAAGGTGCTACATGATGTTTGTGCAGCTGGAGTCTGGACTTCAACAACAACGTTTCTAATGTTTAATGCAGTGTGCCTCAAATTATGTAGTCTATTGTGGTGCTCTGTCACTGTAAAAGTGTCCCACAATCTTTCCAAAGCTTGACATCAGCTGTGAAATTTCTAATGTTTGCTGTGGGTGAAATTCTGCATTGTGCCTCAAAGTTTGTGCCTATTCTGGTTCTATCTTGCCACTCAAAATTAGTGGTGTATATTGTCTCTCAAATAATACACTCTAATTTCTATTTCAAGATAAAACCTATCTTGTCTTTCCCTCTTATATTGTGACATAACCAAGCTGCTTACACACTTATAATGGTAGGTTGCTCGTCTTGTGATGGACAGGTGATCTTTCCTTAATGTGTTCCCCATTAGCTTGTTGGTCATCAAGTGTAGGCCACACAGACTCTGGGGTAGGTTCTTCTGGGCTACGCCAGGCGACCAGAAGAATCATGAAGAATCATGTGTTGTATTGGGTTTACACCTTGCCCGAGGGCTTACTCATCATTGGACTGCGGTCATGTGAAGAATCAACATCAAGGCAGTCCTCCCACTCAAAGACAAGCCACTTGTGTGCAGTGTTATGTGGAATTCCTTCAGAGAACGTGGTCCTGTGTACTACACACTTGTACATGTGCATGTGTTGTATTAGAAGGGACATGCAGAGCCCATGCCTACTTCACCAGTCGGCGTACTCTGCCACCTCACTCCCAGAAGCAGAATGGGGTCCCGCTGAGCACATAGCATAGACTTCATGCTCACTTAAACCTTCATGTTCCATACCAAGTGACCAGGCTGTGACTCTCCATGATGCTAGTCAGAAACAGACAGCTAGGGATGAAGCACTAGACCCCCTTACTACCCAAGATCCTGTCACCCCACCAGGTACCACACCATCGACTTGTTGCAGTTAACCTTTTGTTACTGAATTGTGGCCAGAATCTTTCATGTGATGTCACAGGCTGTGCAGACTCAGACTCTTGTGTATGTGTGCCAACGTTTACTAAAATAACATGATAAACATACCATGGCAGAATGTCCTTTCCCTATCAAACGCTAATAGTGGCTGCCCCAGAGTACCTATGCAGATAATGACCTTGTGGGAGAAGGCCATACCTGGCATGTCTCAGTGGGAAAAGTTCAAGCTCTAGCAAGTTCTTAAAACTGGTGCCCCATAGAGGGACTGCAAGTCTCAGCCCTGTCCCGATCTCTTGACGCTGACCCAACCAGACCCTTGAGATCCAAACCTATGCCTTTAATATATAACAGGACAGTAGACTGGACCTCAAAAGTCCACAAAATGATCACAAAATGATCATATTTGTGATCTAACCCAGCTGTTTTCACATTGTGCAGGTACCTTAAAATATTGTTAGTGAATATTTGTCAGACGATAAACTGTAATTTCTGTTTCAAGATAGAACCTGCCACATCTCTTTCTTTTAAACTGCAACCTAACCAAGCTGTTTACATACTGTTCAGCCACTGTACAGTATTTTTGTTTATTCTCTTTCAGATAATACATTGTCATTTTTTAGTTTAGGACAAAACCTACCCCGAGGGATCAGACGGCATGTCCACCAGCTGGTTAGACAGCAAAGCAAAGCCGGGATCGACTTTGCTTGGCTGTTCATAACAGTAAACCAGAAGCAATGACATGACATCACTTCCAGTTTACTCTGAAACAATTGGCACCATTTTTAAAAATCAACAGCATTCATAAAACACAGATTTTGGTGTTTTGAATGTTTTTATGTGCAGAGATCAGATTTGGGGACTTTAAGACCCTAGATCCTTCCATAAAGATTACCGGTCACATTCCTATAGTTGTCACAAGGATGTTTTCATTCCTTGTGACAGCAATAAAAGTCATCAAAAAATAAATAAATTAAAGCAACAGTGTAAAAAAATAAATAAAAATGAATTAATAATATTAAAAAAATTCAAGTGCCTCTGTTCTCTTGAGCTTGCATGCAAAGGCGCCCACACGTGTCAGTCCCGCACACACGCAAACAGCGGTCGTTCCACACATGTGAGATGTCACCGCAAATGTCAGATCATGGGCAGTAATTCTAGCACCAGACCTCCTCTGTAAAATGAAAGTGCTAACCTATAAACGATATTAAAGTGTCGCCTATGGATAGTAAAATGTATGTAGTCTGTGGCCGTTGCACGGGAGTGCGCAATTTTAAAGCAATTGGGATGGGACAAATTCAGATGGGGGTGGGGGGGAGGCACGGTTTTAGTCTTGCCTAGGGCAGCACAAAACCAAAATACACCACTGCCTATAGGTAAGCCTTATTATAGGCTTACCTATAGGTACAAATTATGCATGGGAGTTTGCTCCTACTTTAAGCTAAGATGATTTTTTGCTGTTGTTTTTTTAAAGCAGAAATTTTTTTTAACCCAAAAATTTGGACCCCGTCAGTCAAAAACATTGGCCAGAGGCCCTATGAATAGCGACATTTTTTAAAGCAAGGACACTGCACTTTTATTTATTTACATTCATTTATTACATTGTTTATTTTTATTTTTTGTATTTATTTTTTATCCTTGCTTGTTTGTTTTGTATGTTAGTATGATTTATTGCTTGTTTTGTCTTTTGTTTGCATACACAAAAGTTGGGTGGGGTAATGTGATGTAATCAACACCAATGTCCATTTTTCGTTGTAAAATGTGAACATTTCAATAAAAAAATTACCGTATTTGATTGAAAAAAAAAAAAGAACACTGCATTGGTGGAATGTAAATATTAAAATGACCCACAAAACTGTCCCAGTTCAGAAGCAAATCCCTTCACTTAATAGAGTGACTTGTTACATTGCTGAAGACTGACATTGAATGCTTTCTTCTTTGTCACTGTTACATTAAAATATAAAATATTAAACTTTTACACTGTAATATAAAAATGTAAGTTTTGTTCACTAAAGTTTACATGCACCTTCAGATGAGTGATTAATTCTGAAACCGTCCATTAATGTTGATGAGCGCTGGCTGAAACCAGTACAGTCTAGCAGTTCTGTTTAAAATGTAACTACAGGTTTGCTGAAAATAAATATGTGTACTTTATTGTACTGAGTAATCATTTATTTTTTTACAGTAGCAAAATATGCAGCATGTACACCATAGCAGAGCTAAAGCTTTCGTTTCACTTGGAGCTCTTTAAACTTTTATATTGTGTATACATACATTAGCATTGTACGTTGCTGTGCAAACACCATATAAATATGCTAACGAGGAAAGAATTACCACTGAACATTAACATCCCCAAATGGTCGGATTAAGGCCTCACGCACCCTGGCTTCTCGTAAACGCTGTTTTCTCCTAACAGGGGAAAATCCACAGCATTTGGTGTTTGGGCGTTTATTTTTCTGACCCGAATTTTATTTTTATTCTGGCCATTGAAATGAATAAATGCTGAAGTGCTAAACGCGCCTAGCACTTAGGTTAATTTTGGAGCGTTTAGATGCGTTTAGCCACGTTCTGCGTTTTTTTATGGCCAAAAGCTCCTCTCCTGGACGCGATTCTTCTGCATTCAGGAGAAGGAGCTTTGACTGCCTCTAAACTCAACTGCTCCTAAACTCCTCTAATGGGGTTGATTTACTTAACCGCTTGCCGACCGTACACAGTACATATACAGCGGCAAGGCGGCTCTTCTGTGCAAAATGACGTACAGGCATGTGCTTTTGCACTCTTGGATCTGGGGCACGCACGCGCGCCACCGGTGACCCGCTCCCGCTGTGATCGGACACAGCGGGAGCCAATCAGATGTCCGCCAGGACCCGCCGATCATTTCTGAGAGAGGCAGAATGGCGGTCTTCCTATGTAAACAATACAGATCACCGTTCTGTTAGTAGGGAAGGTAGTGATCCTGTGTTTCTGCTAAGCAGGAACACGGATCTCTGCCTTCCCACAGTAATCTCCCCCACAGTTAGCAAGCACTCCCTAGGAACACATTCAACCCTTTGATCGCCCTTGATGTTAACCGCTTCCCTGCCAGTGTCATTAGTACAGTGACAGTGCATATTTTTAGCACTGATCAGATCACTGTATTGGTGTCACTGGTCCCCAAAAAGTATCAAAAGTGTCATTTAGTGTCCGATTTGTCCACCCCAATGTCACAGTCCCGCTATAAGTCGCTGATCGCCGCCATTGCAAAAAATAAATAAATAAATAAACTTTCCATAAATATATCCCATGGTTTGTAGATGCTATAACCTTTGCACAAACCAATCAATATACGCTTATTGAGATTTTTGTTACCAAAAATATGTAGCAGATTACATATTGGCCTAAATTTATAAATAAGGCAGGCAAATCGAGGAAAGCTGGAAGCTGCACACCGGTATAATGATGAATATTTGATATGATATGATATGATTATTCATCATTATACCGGCGTGCGGCTTCCAGCTTTCCTCGATTTGTCTGCCTCATCTTGCATCAGCCAGCACCTGGGACTCTTCCCTCTTGAAGGACAATACTATACTGGCTTTCATCTCTCCTGGTCTGCGCCTACCTGAGCGGTGGGACCCCTCTCTGCTTAGCTTGCATTTCTAAATTTATAAATAAACTTGTATTTTTAAAAAAAAAAATGATTGGATATGTTTTTTAGCAGAAAGTAAAAAATATTGTTTTTTTTTTTCAAAATTGTTGGTATTTTTTTGTTTATAGTGCAACAAATAAAAACCGCACAGGTGATCAAATGCCACCAAAAAAAAGCTCTAATTGGGTGTCTTTGTCACCCAAAAAGAAGCTCCTGCTCCTTTTCCGACGACAAGCTTCATGCGATTTTGGGAAGTGCAATTTGGCATTTGACATTTTTTGTATTGGATGTGTTTTATAGCAGAAAGTAAAAAATATTTACTTTTTTTCAAAATTGTCAGCCTTTTTTTGTTTATAGCGCAAAAAATAAAAACTGCAGAGGTAATCAAATACCACCAAAAGAAAGCTCTATTTGTGGGGAAAAAAAGGACATCCACTTTATTTGGGTACAAAGTGGCACAACCGCGCAATTGTCAGTTAAAGTAACGCAGTGCCGTATCGCAAAAAATGGCCTGGTCATGAAGGGGGGTAAACCTTCTGTAGCTAAAGCGGTTAAGGTAGGTGTAAACCAAGTCACTAAAATCTCATACAAGATTTTGACATGTTAATTATTTCCAGCATTTTTTTTTTTTTTTAAATCGATGGGTTTAGTTCCGATTTAAAAAATGAAATGTCAGGGTTTATATCTGCTTTAAAGCGGAACTAAACGCTCTCAGTCAACATTAACCATTTCAGCTCCGGACGATTTCACCCCCTTTCCTGACCAGCCCATTTTTTGCGATACGGCACTGCATTGCTTTACCGGACATCTGCGCGGCCGTGCGACACTATACCCAAATAAAATGGATGTCCTTTTTTTCCCCACAAATAGAGCTTTCTTTTGGTGGTATTTGATCACCTCTGCGGTTTTTATTTTTTGCGCTATAAACAAAATAAGGCTGACAATTTTGAAAAAAAGTAAATATTTTTTACTTCCTGCTATAAAACACATCCAATACAAAAAATGTCAAATGCCAAATTGCACCTCTCAAAATCGCATGAAGCTTGTCGTCCGAAAAGGAGCAGGAGCTTCTTTCTGGGTGACAAAGACGCGTAGGGTAGCCCATTCAAGTGAATAGGCTGGACCTATGCAACACGCAAAATCATGTGCAAATCAATTCACAAAATTGCATAGCGGGAATGAATGTTCCCGCTTATTGATAATGTAAGTGGGGCTTAAGAGCAGTTTTCCTGAAAGTAACAATAGTGGGCAATGCCTGCTTTATGTGTGTTTCAATGAGCACTTGTAGTTTCCATTGAAAGCCAATGTAACAAATTTGCAATGCAGGAGCACAAATAAGATGCAGGGAGGGAGAGAGTCGTCACCCCATAACACGGCAAGGACATTTATGGTAAGATAACAAGGTGCTATTTGAATAAAATCTTTCAATAAAAAAAAAATGATGGAAATGATTAACATGTCAAAATCTTCTAGGAGATTTTAGTGACTTGGTTTAAACCTACTTTAACCAATTCAGCTACGGTAGGTTTATAGCCCTTCATGACCAGGCCATTTATTGCGATACGGCACTGCGTTACTTAATTGTGCGGTCGTGAGACGCTGTATATAAATAACATTGATGTCCTTTTTTCCCACAAATAGAGATTTCTTTTAGTGGTATTTGATCACCTCTGAGGTTTTTATTTTTTGTGCTATAAACAAAAATTTGAATAAATATCAAACGACAATTTTAAAACATATCCAATAAAAAAAAAATAAAAAATCTAATTTCTTCATCAATTTAGGCCAATATGTATTCTGCTACATATTTTTGATAAAACAAATCCCAATCAGTGTATATTAGACATGTGCGATTAGTTTCGTAAGAAACGAAAATTTGTACGAATTTCCGTAAATTCGTACATTCGGGAGGATCCGAAATACGAATTGCTATGCTTCCGAATTTTGTACGAAATATGAAATTTCGTTTTCAAATTCCGTTACAATGGAAATGAGGATGTTCGTTAACTACGATTATTCATTATGATGAATTTAAAAAACCCAGGAAGTCAGCACAGCACAGGGATGGAGGGAGCCCCTCATAATGATAAATTCATGATAACGAACATTCATAATTGTTACGAAAAGTTAATGAACCTAACGAAATTCGTATTTCGTACGAATCCAAATTGAATTTCGGACACAAATTCCGAAATACAAATTAATTCTAATACGAAACGGAACGAAATAAATTTATTGATGGCGCACATGTCTAGTGTATATTGATTGGTTTGTGCAAAAGTTAGCGTCTTCAAACTATGGGATAGATTTATGGACTTTTACATTTTTTTATTGTTTTTACTGGTAACGGCGGCGATCAGTGATTTTTAGCAGGACTGCGACATTGCGGCGGACAAATCTGAGATTAGTGCTAAAAATGCACTGTCACTATATAAATGACACTGGCAGGGAAGGGGTTAACACCAGGGGCAGTCAAAGGGTTAAGTGTGTCCCTAGGGGGTGCTTACTAACTGTAGGGGGGATGCTGACACTGGAGGAAAACAGAGATCTGTGTTTCTGCTTAGCAGAAACACACAATCTCTGTTTTCGTCTCTGGCAGAACGGCGATCTGCCTTGTTTACATAGGCAGACCGCCGCGCTGCCTCTCCTCGGAACAATCGGCGGGTCCTCTTAGAGAAAAAACAAACAATGACATACAGGTAAAGTACGTGAATTTGCGCTAAAGGGCTGCCGCAGTAAATGTAGGTGGGGCGGTCCTTAAGCCATTAAGGAGGAACCTCTCCCATAACAACTTGATAAAAAATAATGTTTTTAGCAAGGAACATACATCCCACATTATTAATTACGGCACCAACATTAGTGTATGCTGTAAATTGCCTCCAGAATTGATCCTGTTTTTTCTTCCTGGAGGCTGCCATTTTGTTGAAGCCCAGAGCCTCTGATAGGCAGTAAATCATTAAGAAGAACTAAACGCATTGATTTAGGATGTGTGCGTGTTATACGCCGATCCCTGCTACTTTGAGGGGACGAGCGCCGCTGGATGACACAGATCCGCGATCTCCTGTGTATCCGGCGCTGTCACACACAGTCCCGCCCCCCTGGCCCAGCATTGGACCACTGCTCTGTCCATCATATGGGCCGGGCGGGACTGTGAGTGACTGAGCACCAGATACACAGGAGATCAAAACCCCTCCAAGTAGCAGGGGTTGCTGCAAATGGGTGGTTCTGTCATGCAAGGAGAATGTACCTGAATGTATGCTATATCACCTGGGGGACATCGACCATTAAAGAGGAACTGAACTGTGGTAACTAAAGAGGGCAAATGGCACAAAGGTCAAAGAACCTGTCACCAGAAATTCCCATGGTCTCCATGCAGCTTTCTTTCCCCCATTACTGACTGATTCTGCCAAACATGCTGCTGATAAGACCTGTGCTCGTCCCCTCCAGCACTGGCGCGGCTGCAATCATCTGCAAAGGCAAGTCTGCAGATGTATACCATAGAGGCTGCAATCATGGGCATGTTAGAGGCTGCAGATGGGCACTAAACAGGCTGCAATAATGGGAATATTAGAGGATACAGATGCATTGATGGACACTGGTGAGGCTGCAGAGCACTGACCCTTATTTTAAAATTTAAGATTTTTTTCTGAAACTTCCCTCTTAAAGTTGAGGTGCGTGTTATACACAGATAAATACAGTATTTTTTTAAATCCTTATGCTGCTAACATTAATAATTAGATAGGAAGGCGTATTGTATTTACTTGTTTTAAACTTTTTTGAAATATTTTTTTCATTTGCTTGTTTTCTGGCCTAAACCAGAATGATGTCATACATCCTACATAGTCTTCTTCATGAGCATTTTTTTTTCTTTCATCTAGAGATAGGAAGAAGGGATATTCTTAGCTAAGTACAGCCTCCTGCCTGCCTGAGCTATGGGGAGATGGATTGCAGGAAGTAAATGCTATATGTAAGTAAATGCTATACTTCAAAGTAATTTCTCAACAAAATAAAGCACGGAGACATGAATGGATTCTATATTAAATGTATTAAATATCAGTTTTAGTCTGTGGTGCTCATATACAGTTCAGTTCCACTATAAACACTGGAACTTCCCTCAATGCTTAAAAAAATAGGGGATCAAAGCAAAGTAACATCTGTGTGTTCTAATGCACCACAACACTGAACCCTGTGGCTGTTACCTTGTCATCACTTGTGTGTTCCAGTGTCTCAGACATTCCGCACTCCCCACTCAATAACAATAATAACCTATCTATTATATCTTGTCTCTGGATACTGAAGTCTCCTTCTTCAGTGATCACTGGGGATCAGCTAGGTGCAGCTGTGGTCTTCTCTGAGGACCATCTTTTCTGCACTTTTATATTCCCTGGGCTAGGCTAAGCTAAGAGCTTACATAGAGGAGCATCATAGAGGAGAACCCTCCCACCATACAGACCCAGAAGTTAGGAGAGAAAAGCTAGAGGGTCCCTAGTGAACAGAGGTTATAGGAGGACCACCATAGTTACATAGTAGGTGGGGTTGAAAAAAGACACAAGTCCATCAAGTCCAACCTATGTGTGTGATTATATGTCAGTATTACATTGTATATCCCTGTATGTTGTGGTCATTCAGGTGCTTATCTAATAGCTTTTTGAAACTATAGCTGCCCCCCCGCTGATACCACTGCCTGTGGAAGGGAATTCCACATCCTTGCCGCTCTTACAGTAAAGAACCCTCTACGTAGTTTAAGGTTAAACCTCTTTTCTTCTAATTTTAATGAGTGGCCATGTGTCTTGTTAAACTCCCTTCCGCAAAAAAGTTTTATTCCTATTGTGGGGTCACCAGTACCGTATTTGTACATTGAAATCATATCCCCTCTCAAGTGTCTCTTCTCCAGAGAGAATAAGTTCAGTGCTTGCAACCTTTCCTCATAACTAAGATCCTCCAGACCCTTTATTAGCTTTGTTGCCCTTCTTTGTACTCCATTTTCAGTACATCCTTCCTGAGGACTGGTGCCCAGTCCAATACTTGGAGGATTATTCCTATATGCCATATTACAAGTACTAAGAAGGTGAGAGTCCAGCGAGCACAGTGGTGTCACAGAAGTCTAAATACTTTGCACAAAAGGTGATGGGATAGAAATAACACAAGAGACTATGGGGGACATTTACTAAAACTGGTGCATTTAGAATCTGGTGCAGCTGTGCATGGTAGCCAATCAGCCTATCAGCTTCTAACGTCATCTTGTTCACTTAAGCTTCAACAATAAAACCTGGAAGCTGACTGGTTTCTATCCAAAGCTGCACCAGATTGTGCACCTTCCAGTTTTAGTAAATCTCTCCCTATGTTTAGACATTTTAACTTTTTGATGGACTGGATCATTTAACCTCCCTGGCGGTTTTCCCGAGTGTGGCTCAGGGGTTAAATTTCAGTACCATTAGCGGTAACCCCGAGCCACACTCGGGATTACATCTCAGGATCCTGGTGCGGTGTACTTACCTTGTCCCCAGCATCCTGCGCTTGCCCCCCACTGTGCCTGCGGGCTCTGTCCTCCGCCCGAAGCCTCCGTGTGCCCTGCGAGCGCCGCAACGGCAAATTCAAAAAAGTGAAAGTTCATAATACATACAGTACACTGTAATCTTACAGATTACATGACTGTATGAAATTATTTCACATCTCTTTTGTCCCCAGTGCTTTGTCCAATGCCCTGCATGCAGTTTTTTATGATATATACTGTTCTTTCTGCCTGGAAACTTGAGGTTGTCCATAGCAACCAAAACGTGTCCCTTTACGTCAAAAGTGGTTTTAGGCCAGCTAGAAAACAGCGATAGTAAATTAGAACACTTGCAGAATTAAGCAATAGTGAATCCTGGGGAAATTAATTTTATTATTATATTATTATTTTTTTATAATTATTTTTATGTATTTATTATATTATAATTTATGATTTTGTGTTTCAAACTCCATCATACCCGAGATATCTACTAGACTCTTGGTGGACAGATCTAAGTGTGTTATTGCTAAAAATTACAGGCCTACAATATAAAACGTCAAATTTCTATGCAAAATAATTGTACCACTTTGAGACGCAAAAATCTGACATAATCATACCGCCAGGGAGGTTAAGCAACACATACGATTCTATTCATTATCTTCTTTTACTTAATTTGTCTTTTATTTAATATCATATGTATGGCTTGATTTGCACAGTTCAATTTTTCTTGCACTTTCTGATTAATTACATGTTTGCATAAACAGGGATAGCTTATCAATTATCACAGACTTGCACATTTTACGTATTACACTTTATTGCTTGATTTGCGCAATATTACATTGGTCTTTTGCACTTTACCTACTTAATGAGTATTGCACATATCTATTAAAGGAATTTTTGAATGCTAAAACAGCGCAGCACCATTGATTATATTTTAGGAAAGGGAGTTAACGTCAGGATTGACTCTAAAGACATAGATATGTAGCAATAACTCACAGTGGAGCTGCTGGTTTAAAGCGGGCTGTTACCTTCACTCTCACCACCTCTGTTTCACCGACACCGGGTCTAGGGTCCCGTTGAGTTTACCTCTGGACAATGTAGACACCAAACACTTGAGTATGTTTTTCAATGCTTTAATGAACAAGTAATAAAGAAAGTAGCAGGAAAGAGGCAGGAGGAAAGTTGCAAGGAAGCTCAAATACCTTTTCTTAGTATTCTTCAGAACATCATTTGGAATTGAACACTTGTAGTTGGATGCACTCCCCTTGTGGGATTCAATCTTTGCCCGCCTGGATAGGCCTCTCTCACTTGCCTAGCAGCCAGTACGTAGCACGAACAAAAGTCTCTGCCACAGACTTGTTTGGAATAAAACCCGTACGATCCTCTGCCACAGGATGTATTGGTTTGCAATAAATGTCAGACACAGTACTTGAACCTTTAAGCCAACCCGGCAGTATTATGCAGTAAGACTACTTCAGGATACGTCCTCCAACTGAGTCACCAGGCCCCTCTCCAGACCAGCACTCTGCATGATCCTTCCATGACGGGTCCTCCCCTGGGATCTTCTCAGTTGTCCAGCTTCTTCACTCTGGATAGACAGCTCAGAACCATTCCTCTGCTGCTGTGGTAGGCCCCAGACAGGCTTCTGGGCCCACCCACACGCCACAGCGACGTGGGCCTCCGGAACGGAGGACCACGAGGTGGTATTCCTATCGCATACCTGGCGGCCAGGAGGGCCAGGAGGTGGCTGAAAACGAACCCCTAAACATCGCATCTGTACCATAAATACCCTCTTCCAGAATGCAACTCGGAGGACCACCTCCACCGAGTTGTCTCCGGGACAGAGGAGCACTCATACGCTGCAACACGTTGCCTTTCCAACACCAGCCAATGGTAACAGCGACACCCACCGGCCCAGTGTGGAATCACACGCAACTCAGCCAAGCTGGAACAGAGGCAAACCATAACTTCAGCAGGGCCCTGTGAGGGCTTACAGTGTTGTGGCCACAGCAACACCTAAGGCCCAAAATTCTGCTGAGTATATAGGGCAGGACCCTACTTTCAAACATCTAACTTACAAACGACTCCTACTTGCAAACGGAAGGAGACAACAGGAAGTGAGATGAAATCTACCCCTAGGAAGGGAAATTCTCTCCTGTAAGAGTTAATATGGGAAAACAATTTCTCCTTTCCACTGATGCTTTCCAATCCTTGTTCCACAAAAAACCCAAATTTTTAAAAAACATTTTTCATTGGGACAAAAAGTGAGGTGAAATCTTCTGAAGAGGAGGAAAGACAGCAAAACAAATGTCACAGGGGTGATAACCCTTCCCTATGTTTTCCAAAAAGCTTAAAAAAGATTTTTTGGCTGGAGCTAAACGCGTTAAAAATGTACCCGTTCAAAATTACAAAGAGATTCTACTTAACAACCAACCTACAGTCCCTGTCTTGTTTGCACCGCCTGTATACTGCTGTTCAGAGTATATAGGGCCTGGTGGCCCCACACCTTTCCTTATTTTAATTTGGGTGCGGGGTTCCCCTTAATATCCATACAAGACCCAAAGGGCCTGGTAATGGACTGGGGGGTACCCATGCCGTTTGTCTCACTGATTTTCATCCATATTGCCATGACCCGACATTACATTAAACCCGCAAGCAGTTTTAGATGAGATTTTTTCCTTTAAAAATGACATTTGGTGCAGGGACTGTTCTAAACACGGGAAACACGCGTCACTTTACAGGCATACTATAGACACCCCCCAGGTACGATATTTAAAGGAATATTTCACTTTGTTTTTTTACTTTAAGCATCATTAAAATCACTGCTCCCGAAAAAACGGCCGTTTTTAAAAGTTTTTTTTGCATTGATACATGTCCCCTGGGGTAGGACCCGGGTCCCCAAACCCTTTTTAGGACAATACCATGCAAATTAGCCTTTAAAATGAGCACTTTTGATTTCGAACGTTCGAGTCCCATAGACGTCAATGGGGTTCTAACGTTCGTGCGAACTTTCGGTCCGTTCGCAGGTTCTGGTGCGAACCGAACCAGGGGGTGTTCGGCTCATCCCTAGTTGTAAATATTAAATCTAAAAGCCCAGTAGTTCTTATAGTGCTTGTCCTATAAAAAAAAATAAAAAAAATTAACACATCTTTAATTTTTCTCGTGAATACAGAAAACATTTTTGCCTTCAATAGATAGCGCTGTGAGGTCAAGTACAGTAGATATACTTGTGAAAGGATCTAAACTCTCATATATAGCTGAGATGAGAGACCTATGTAACATTTTTTGAATATTGTGAAGAGAAGGTTACTATTTCAGAAATGTTCTTAACCTTCATTCCCCCCTCTTTTTTTATGCCACCCGTTCTCTGAATACATAGGACACCATTCTGAATTAAACACAGCTCCTATTCTTTACTGTCTTCTTCGATAATACCTCATTCTATTGCCATTTTATTCATTAATTATTACTAATGTTAGACATATTTTCTTACATTCAGTACTAATGTGAATGATTCCATGAAGGTTGAGTGGTTGAATAGAAGTGTTAAAAGGTCTTTAAATCAATTGTCATATTCAGAAAATGAGATAATATGTCTAAAATGAAAGATACAAAGAACTATATAGGTATACATTTTTCAATACATGACAAAATTTTTTTTTATCCACTTTGTTATGATTTGAGGTGTTACAAGGTCTTGTGGTTGAAAAATACGTCTGCATTTTTTTCCAGCTCTTAAAAATTGTATACAAAGTAAATTACATATTGGTGTGAATGTATTTCAAATAATTCCATATTGTAAAGTGAATTATGTACAGTGTATTTTTTAGCATACATTATGAGATATTAAATAACAAAACCTGTTCCAGATCTCTTCTTCCTCATCATCTTGTATACACAGGTATCTCTGGTTCATATATAAAAATAAATAAAGGAAATAAATAAATGTATTTCTGTATAAATATACGTTTTTAATACATTACACAACTTTTTTTAGTACATTTTCTTTTTTTGTTAGTACTATTCTCTCATTCTACTTTAATATGATTCCAGGTGGTACAAGGTCTCGTTGTTGGAAAAAAAAAATACAGAAATGTTTTTCAGCACTTAACCTCCCTGGCGGTATGATTATTTCAGATTTTTGATGCTGAAAGCGGTACAATTATTTTACATGGAAATTTGGCGTTTTATATTGTAGGCCTGTAATTCTTAGAAATAACTCACTTAAATCTGTCCAAACAAGAGTCTAGTAGACATCCCGGGTATGATAAAGTTTGAAAAACAAAATCATGAATTATAATATAATAAATAACTATAAATAATTATACCAAATAATAATATAATAATAATAAAAATTATTCAATAATGTAATCAAATCAAAAACATTAAAATTTGCTCAGCTACAGAATTGTCACTCATTACTTTTCAGTGTTTGATGATGGATTTCCCCACAAATCACTATCGCTCAATTCTGCGAGTGATTCTAATGTATTATCGCTGATTTGTAGCTGGTCTAAAACCCCTTTTGATGTAAAGGAACGGTTTTGGTTGCTATGGACAATCTCCAGTTTCCAGGCAGAAAGAAGAGTTTTTATAATATAAAACTGCATGCAGGACACTGGAGAAACCACTAGGGACAAAAGGGAGGTTAAATAATTTCATACAGTAATGTAATCTGTAAGATTACAGTGTACTGTATGTATTGTGTGTGTTTCACTTTTTGAATTCGGCGCCGTTCTCTGTCCCCGTGCGTCGCAACGCTCGCAGGGAACGAAGCTCGGCTCCGTGATGAATCCAGCGGAGGAAGAGTCGCTCACACTGCGGGGAGACATCGCAGGATCCAGGGGACAAGATAAGTAAGCTCTTCCTGGATCCTGCGATGCGATTCTGAGTCTGGCTCGGGGTGACCACTTTTGGTTCTGAAATTCCACCCCGAGCCACACTCGGGAATACCGCCAGGGAGGTTAAAGGGGTTGTAAACCCTTGTGTTTTTTCACCTTATTGCATCCTAAAAACACCTGGCAGTCACCGGCCCCCCAGCCCCCCATTTTACTTACCTGAGCCCCTTCATCTCCTCGGCAGGGACACGCTGTCCCTCTCTCCACGGGGTCCCAGCTCTTGATGGGGCAGTTCGATAGCAGTGCAGCCATCGGCTCCCGCTGCTGTCAATCAAATCCAATAATGCGGGCACTGGGGGGGGGCGGAGTCGAGTCCGGCATTCATGTCTGTGGACGCAAATGCTGGACTCGGGAGCGCGCCTGCAAGGTAACCCCCTCAGGAGAGCACTTCTCCTAGGGCAGTGATGGCGAACCTTGGCACCCCAGATGTTTTGGAACTACATTTCCCATGATGCTCGTACACTCTGCAGTGTAGATGAGCCTCATGGAAAATGTTGTTCCGAAACATCTGGAGTGCCAAGGTTCGCCACCACTGTCCTAGGGGGTTACCTGATGTGGGGAGGAGCCGCGGGAGCTACCAGGGGACCCCAGAAGAGGATGTTCGGGGCCACTCTCTGCAAAATGAGCTGCACAGTGGAGGTAAGTATGATATGTTTGTTATTTAAAAAAAAATAAAAAACGATCCTTTACAATCACTTTACAAATGTTATTCAATAGAAAATATATAAACAATGGTATTATTTCGTGGAGTGAATGTATTTCAGATTAAATCTTTTTGTAAAGTGAGTTATATTTTACAGTATAGCAAATATTCAGGACAATAAATAATAAAATTATTTTCAGCCATCATTTTCCTCATCATTGTATATATACACACGTAGCCTTAGTACATTTATGCAAATAAATAAATGTATCTCTATATAGGTATATATTTTTAACACATTAAGCATTACTTTTTTCATACATTACAGCATTTTTTGTTTGTTTGTACTATTTATCTAGTCTACTTTTAATATGATTTGAGTTGGTACAAGGTCTTGCTGTTGAAAAGCACTTTTATATTTTGTTTCAGCTCTTTTAAAGCTATACAATGTATTATATATATATAAATGATGATATTATTTTTGTGGCGTGACTGTATTTTACATTGCATCTGTATTGTAAATTGAATTATGTGCTATGTATTTATTAGCAATTATTCAGAACATTAAATAATAAAACAGCTCTCAGCCATTTGTTTCACCATTGTTGTATATACACACATATTCGTGGTATATTTATGGAAATAAATGCATCTCTGTCTAATTATGTAGGAAATGACGTAGTAGCGTAGCCACACCTTACGCTTTTCATCATTGGACGTGATCAAAAATGCCTTTCATAACGTCCAATGATGAAACGCGTAAGGTGTGGCTACACTACTACGTCATTTCCGGTACGAAAGTAAGGGGCTGGAATGCAGGTGGACCACAAGCTGTGAACCAGTGCCCTTACAGATTGCCTGTTTTGATTGTGCTTATAGGTCTCCCTGTACTGGGACACCTTTTGTTTTTGCTTATAACTTTTAATAAATACTTTTTTTAAAATACTACACAATGGAAGCCCTATCTCTTTCTATGATGATCTAACTATGAACAGCTGACGAATCAACTTTGGAAAAAGTGACCACGAAGACTCCCTTGGATACCCTTACTGGGTGGAGTGAGCTGTTAAGGCCCTACAGACCACAGATACCACGTGTGGACCACTAGGAGAGATACCAGGAACCATCCCAGGCTATCTTTACATGCCCATTACCCCTGCAGGGGTGCAGGGAGCTGGTGAGTGGGGACCCTTCAGGGGGAGCACAGAAGTCACTCGATTCTCTGAACACAAGAGTCACTTGAGCACTTTGGACTTTTTTTGTTTTTTACTGGTCATTTTGGAGCTTCACAAATAATTTTTTATATGTATTTTATATCTTCATGCTGATTTTTTATTACGGTTTATGACTACACATATGTGTCACTGGATTTTGCTGGTTTTGGGTTTTATACATTTTTGCACATAATGTATATATATTTTTTATCTTTTGGACATTAAGGTTTTTTTGATGGTACATGGATCCCATGAGGTTAAGCCGAAAATGAAATATACACTGGGCTGAAAACCGAAACCAATACCGAAAAGGACAGTTTTTTAGAAAAAAAATTATTTTTTTTGATATATAAAATTCTAAATTGTGTTATTTTCGTTATTATTCAAATTCGTCTATTCAACTTAATTATCATGAATTTTATGAATAAAAAAATAGTACAAAGAATCCAGTAAAGTAAAATAAGTACTTTCTTTAATAAAAGTAACCCACATAAATTGGACACAGAAAATAAAATAAAATACACAATTAAATAAAGAAGTAACTTAACTTATAGTAACAGTACACATATGCTGCTGCTGCTGCACATTACACAATAATTAATAAAAAAAAATTAACAAAAAACAGGCATAATAAAAATGCCAAAGACTAAGAGCCTCTATTTTTGAGTAGATGTACGGTATTTACACTGTTTACTTTATTGTTCAAAAAAAGAAGAACCATAAAACAAGACAGAGGGCGCACGGGCTATTATACACATCATATCAAAGCTTGTTGTCAAAGTACTGTAAAACATCAGCTTCTAGTCCATGATACATCATCATTCACATCACATAATGGGAGTGGGACAACTGGCTAAGGTGTTTCAAGGACTTTCCTCTTCCTTAGAGCCAGAGCTCCGAGGAGACAAGGCAAGGCAACTTAGGCAAGTCCCTGAGGAAGTCACGAGGTCACGTGACGTAACGCGTAGGAACTGTAGCTAGCCAACGCATCCGGTAGTCAGCACTCTCTGATACGGTTGTTGATACCGCGGACCGGAAGTATCGCACTTGGTGACGGCGGTTCGCCGCTTTGCAGTGTGTCACTATATGCACTTTATGTATAGTGCGTTTTATTCCAATAAACTTCTATTTTTTATACTACACTATTGGAGGCCCACCTATTTTCCCTTCTTTGTTTTTGGCACTATGTCGGGGATCTTGAGGCAAGCCTGATGGGGATTAACCACGGACACCCATCCACCTGATGTCAGACATTACCATCCAGCAGCATCCAGTACAGCCATCTGCACTACCATCCAGCACTTTCTACAATTAAGGCTTTTATTAAAGCCCTGTAAGGTAAGGGCATTGAGAGCATGTAGGCACAAAGATCACGCACGTTTACCTGTTCCACTGCATGCATGGAAGAACACCTATGAACATTATCACCACTACTGATGATTTATTTCCACTAATGAACTTGTGTTCTTCACTATCAGCACTATTATGCTTTGATTTGCACATGTCACTTTTTTGTTATTTCACCATTGGATATACCCTTCCTTGTATACATTTATTGGGTGTGTATATATGAAATTTATTTTCACATAGTGATTTAGTGCACTATTTCACACATGTCACATATGTGAACTAGTTTTATTTTCATTTTTTATTTTTTCATTCCTATCTCTGTGTTCTGCGCGAAATCATTTGTTCATTTACTTAAGGTTGATAGAGTACATCTGTTGGTTTGTTGTATATTACTTAAGTTACCATTATTAACAAAGAGAGGTCTTCCTTAATGCACTAGGCCGGGGCGCCCTCTGTCTTGTTATATTTTGACAGTGTAAGTATATCCACTGACTTCCCTAGTCATAGGAGTATTAACCTCCCTGGCAGTATGATTATTTCACATTTTTGCGTCTCAAAGCGGTACAATTATTTTGCATAGAAATTTGGCGTTTTATATTGTAGGTCTGTAATTCTTAGCAATAACACACTTAAATCTGTCCACCAAGAGTCTAGTAGACATCCCGGGTATGATGAAGTTTGAAACACAAAATCATAAATTATAATATAATAAATAAATATAAATAATTTTAAAAAATAATAATACAATGTTAATAAAATATATTTTCCCTTGATTCACTATCGCTCAATTCTGCAAGTGTTTTAATTTACTATCGCTGTTTTCTAGCTGGTCTAAAGCCACTTTTGACGTAAAGGGACACTTTTTGGTTGCTATGGATAATCTCAAGTTTCCAGGCAGAAAGAACAGTATATATCATATAAAACAGCATGCAGGTCATGGGCCAAAGCACTGAGGACAAAAGGGAAGTGAAATGATTTCATACAGTACTGTAATCTGTAAGATTACAGTACTGCATGTGTTATGATCTTTAAATTTTTTAGAATTTGCCCCCGGGCTCCGCCCCTTGCGTCGCGACGCTCGCAGGGAACGGAGCCTGGCACAGACAGGCTTTGGGCAGGGGACGGAGCCCACAGACACCGCAGGGGGACATTGCAGGATCCTGGGGACAAAGTAATTAACCTGCACCAGGATCCTGAGATGTAATCCCGAGTGTGGCTCGGGATTACCGCTAATGGTACTGAATTTTAACCCCGAGCCACATTCGGGAATACCGTCAGGGAGGTTAAGAGGGCATCAAGGCGAGGCATGTCCAGTGAAGCCAGTAGGGAAAAATGTAGGCAACAGTCTGGGGCCCACTTCCAAGCACCAGAGATTGTGGAGTTGATTTACTAAAATTGGAGAGATTGAAAAATTTAGGCAGCTGTGTACGTTAGGCTAGCCAATGAGCTTCGAAATTCTTCTTGTTCAAAGCTTTGACAAAAAGCAAACTGGAAGCTGTTTGGCTAACCTAACCTTCTACACATAGCTGCACCAGATTTTGCACTCTCCAGTTTTAGTAATAGTAAATCAATCAACCTCTGTGTGTTTACCTATTCAGTTTTTCAGTTTCATATCCCTTTACTTTAATGGCAAAGTTACTGTGCAAAACAAACTACCAGTATTATAAAATTAAAGAACAACTAACCATAACAAATATGGCAGAAGGCCACTATTCTGTTTCACAGTTTTTCTGTAAATAATTATATACCATATTATATGATATAAATTATATATTATTTTTTTTTATTATTTTATTTTCAACTTAAATGAGAACTAATTTCCCTAAGTTCTCTCCCTAAAGGTGTCAGCGGCTGCGTGTGCGATAAAACTGTATGTATGTATATGTAATATGTAGCTGCGGGTTTCATACATTGTCATACAGTATACCGCAGTGTTGCAGCCCCGGGTATGGGCGGAGACTTCCCGGAACACAGACTAGTCTACAGTCTGGTCTACAGCAGCGGCGCTCAACCAATCACAGCAAGCAATGTAGACTAGTCTGTGTTTCTGGAATTCTCCGCCCATACCCGGAACATAGTGCGTTATACTCTATGTATGTAGCCAGCCACAGATACAGAACAGATTTACATACAGTTTTGCACATGCAGTGGGCTGACAGCTTGGGGAGAGAGTGAAAAATAGTTTGGCGCAACAACAAACTATGTGTACAGTAGTTCAAAAGCTGGAGTTCTCTTAAAATGAAGAAGTGCAAAAAAAAAACTGTAGAAGACCTACAATGAACATTGAACAACCAATGGCACACTAGGCATTGGAACATAGTTATGTTCCAATTGTGTCCAATAGCACAGTCTGACTCATACAAATTCATTTACTATGTTCAACACATAGTAAATAAATTGGACTGTGCTACTGATTTATTTCTAAATCTATGTTAAAGTGTCAGATTTCGCTTTATGAACAAAAGTTGTTCGGCTTTCTCACAGGAGAGATGGTTCCTCTTCTCATCAAGAATATGAGAAGCTAGACTGAATAGTCTCTCACTCTCTGTACTGGTGCTTGGGGCAGATAAATATCTGCGTGCAATCTGTGCAAGCAAAGGAAAATGTTGTTTGTTGATGCGCCAGCACTCAAGGGGATCTTCGCTTCTGGCGATAGGCTGTTCAGCTAAATAAATCTCCAGCTGTTGGGTAGCTGCAGTTGTTGTGGCACTGCTATGGACCGGGGTGCGTTCATGTAAAATTTCTTCAAACATATCAGATATCGAGGGAGTGTGTTCCTCTTCACTTGTATGCGACCGTTTCTCTGGTTT
The DNA here is from genome assembly GCA_037952925.1 of Lithobates clamitans. Lineage (NCBI taxonomy): Eukaryota > Metazoa > Chordata > Amphibia > Anura > Ranidae > Lithobates > Lithobates clamitans. The sequence continues at coordinate 3,310,427 of JBBGZY010000099.1, read as the reverse complement.
ACTTTCCTCCGTGCTACACCTCGAAACTCCTTCACCAGATGCTTCCATCACCTCCATTTGTGCCTGTATCATTTCCTGTGCACGCTGCTTTTTCTCCACATTAAAAAAATAATGCTTTAGAACTGTTGCAATGCAGTACAGAGGGTTGGATTTGGTGTCTTGAAACCGGATGTTAACGGCCTCCAGTAGAGTGGTTTTAGCCATTTTTATGCCATGGTCTGTTTCTGCCTCTTTTCCTAGCAGACGCTTCAGTGCAGCAATCAAGGGAATAACTTCAGCAATGGAAGCATTAGCTGAGCTTATTTCTTTTGTTAACTGTTCAAATGGAGATATAAGAGACAAACTATTTTCAACTAACATCCACTGATGTGTGCTCAATGTTGCCGGCAGCTTGTAATCTACAATGTATGCAGCTAAAACACGCTTTTGTTCAAAAAGACTTTGCAGCATATAGCAAGTGCTGTTCCAGCGAATGGCTACATCTTGCTGCAGTCGTTTCGGTGGCATTCCAAACTGTATCTGCAAAGCTTGTAAACTGGAACAAGCAGGCGGAGAATGCTTAAAGTGACCCACAATGTTTCTTCCTTTTGATAATATCAGATATGGTGCGCTGACTCAGCAATCTCTCATTCACAGTCAATTGTCGCGTTTGTGCCATACATGGTATGCTTTTAAGTTCACTGTCCTCCATTGCCTTTGCCATGTTCCGCGCATTATCTCAGACAATCAAATGCACTTTAGACTTCTTAATGTGCCAATTGTCAAGCATGGTTTTTAAAGCGTCAGATATTGCTGCTGCAGTATGTGATCCAACAAACTCACGTGCATTAAGTAGGATGTTTTGCAATTGAAATTTGGCATCTATCCACTGCGCTGTCAGGCTAAACATGCTCGTTGGACTGACGTCTGAACTCCAAATGACGGTAGTAAAACTGATTGCTATGATGTTGGTAGTCTTTAGCTCATGAACGTGTTTTCTAACACTGCAAAACAATTCTGGTAGAAACATATCTGCAAAGTAGCGTCTGCTTGGGGTTGTGTAATGCGGCTCAATATGTTGCATGAACCTATGGAATCCAATGTCCTCCACAACAGAGAATGGCTGGTCGTCTAATGCAATAAGTTCCATACTTATCTGTAATGCCGCAAGCTTTGGGACTGTCACTTGTAAATTTTTTAACCTTTTCAAAGACTGTGGCCACAGATGGTGTTGAGCCTGGCCCTGAGGCACTTTTTGGAAGCGGTACTGATTTCTTGCATTCTGTATGCTAAACTGTATGATGTGTTTTAGGGTGGTGTATCAAACCTGTGGTTGAAAAATGCCTTGGCACTGTACCCCCTCTTGATATTTCTGCTGAGCAAAGACTGCAGATTGCAAATTTGGGGTCTTTATCAGAAACTTTAAAATATTTCCACACTGCAGACATGGTCCACCTTTGCTGGTAGCATAGAATAATATCATAGAATGACCTATAGTGGAAGTAAAATCTGAGGGGGAAAAAAAAAGGACTAAAATCAGTCTAAAAAACTAAACCCCAGGCAGCTATAAAATAAAAAATAAAACTAAACCTAACCATCCCATTTTTTTTTTAACAGTGAGTGCACCTCTCTTGCCATGCACTGCAGTACATCTGACTTGTACCAAAGAATAAGAATATATATTGAATTTGATTTGATTGCACATTGCTAATATTTGTGAGATATAATATTCAGTAGGTAGGTAGTATATTGCTTGCTGCATAGTGCAACTACATACTGTCTGTCATGTTTAAAAAATAAATTCATGCGCTTGTCAGTGTAGTATTAATATAACATACGTACAACTGAATGCTATCTAAATTAATTGACGGCACTATATAAGTAGTAATAAAGTAGTACCTAAATAAAATATACCTGGTCTGTTAGTTTAGTAGAATATATATATTATTGGATTTGATTGCATGCTATTTGTGTGAGATATAATATTCAGTAGGTACTGGTGGGTGGTATATTGCTGCATAGTGCAACTGCATACTGTCAGTCATGTTTAAAATAATTCATGTGCTTGTCGGTGTAGTATATAACATACGAACAACTGAATGCTATCTAAATTAACTAACGTTTGATGGCGCTATATAAGTAGTAAAAGTAGTACCTAAATAAAATATAGTTATTACCTGGACTGTTAGTTTAGTAGTAGAAGAACTAGTAGAAGTAGAGCTAACTATAATACTACAAGTACACAATCACATACATACAGCTGAAAGGGGTTGTAAAGGTTTGTTTTTTATTTTCTAATTAGGTTCCTTTAAGCTAGTGCATTGTTGGTTCACTTACCTTTTCCTTTGATTTCCCTTCTAAATGTATTTTTTCTTTGTCTGAATTTCTCTCTTCCTGTTCCTCCTCTGTCAGCTTGCCCCCATCATCTGAGCCGTTCTGGCTGGGGGTTAGTCAGCGTGCTCGCCCCCTCCCTTGGGACTACATCCCTGCGGGGAGACGCTGTGTACGTTCACAGGCACGGGAGGCAGGGGAGTCGCGGGCGTGTCGAAGACGATGTAGCTCCGCCTCCCATGCCATGTTATTGCAATCAGAACGAAGATCTCAGCAGCGCAGCCTTTACTCCGCCCCCTTTATGTTTATTCAGTGTATGGGCGTGCTGGGGAGGCGGGAATGGGCGTGGCTGCTGGGCGGTGAGAAATGAGAACAAGGCTCGTGCTCGTCACAGCGAAAAAGCGGCACTGTGCATGCGCGATGCCGCTAAGCATCAAGAGAATTGTAGTTCGTTTGAAGACGCGACGTTGCTACATGAAGCGCGCTCTAAAAAACGGAATCTGAGGAGATCATAGATACGCTAAAGGAGGAAGTTCAGAAAAAGCATATAGCAGGTAAATCGAAAATTTCTGCTGAAATAACAGCTATATTCCTGATCTATGCTGCATATAGATCAGATATTGATTTAAAAAAAAAATGTAGCTTTACAACCCCTTGAATATCTCTATAGCAAAGTTTGTATTACATACATATTATTATATAGTTAGTACTAGATGGATTGTTTGTCACTGTCACGCAGTAGTTAAAGAGAATGCTCACCGGGAATAGTAGTAAGAGTAGCCATCCAGAAGGAACACGGCCCATTCTCCAATGCAGCCCTGTATGCAGCCCTGTATCCTGTATGCAGCCCTGTATGCAGCCTCCTGAGTCACAACTGCGTCTCAACCACGAAGAATGTCCGCGGGGAAAGTGCTCCCAACTTCAACCACAGCGAACTCCAGCGTCTCCATCAGGGGGAACGTGCTCACGAGTCCAGCGTCTTAACTGCGAGGAACGTCTGTGACGTCACATGTCGGTGCACGCCTACTGCGCATGTGCAATTTTTGACGCCATTATCAGCAAGATTTTCCTTTCGGCGATGTGCCAAAAACACCATTTTTGGCTGATATGTTTCAGCAGCTGAAATTTCGGTGCATCCCAAGAAGCAACCCACCCCTCCTACACACCATATGTGGGCGGCCACAATTAATTCTGCCCTACCATCATATAAACTGACATACAAGAGTAGAAATTGTCCCAGAAAATTTGATAAGGTCTGGTCGCAATGGAACGGTGCAAATGGTCCGGAGCCCTGGGGGCTCACTGTGAAGTCCTAGGCGATACTACAGTGTCCTACACTCTATCTTTGGTGATGGTTGATCTGATGACTTTATAACACGCTTCTTCTCCCCCCCTCTCCCTTCCAACCCCCCTCCTCTCTCCCCCCCCTCTCACCCGGGGATAGCATGTTGGATGCAATTGTCATACTGCTCAATTGGATTAGTAATGTACAGTACTTGAGACGTTTAATATCAGCTGCACTTGATCTGTTGCTTCTGTTTTTGTGACCTTATGCATATATCTAATGCCTATTTACTGTGTCATTGTCAATTTTAATACTTTTAAATAAAAACCTATTTACTGTTAAAAAAACAAAGAAATATGATGCAGAGGATCAAGGACGAAAGACCTACAAAAAAAAATCTTCAAATATACTGAAGTGTCTATAGGTGAAAGATCACACATGTCAAGGCTATGGGATTCTATCACGTTCTCCAGACTGGAAAGCTGGACAATGAAGAAGCGAGACGGACTAAGCATTGAAGCCTTTGATCTTTCATGTTGATGAAGAATATTAAGATTATTGTGGACAACAAGAAAAACAATGGAAAGGATCCCTCAACAAATCAGGCTCAATCGTTCGTTGGAATCCCAGATAACTAAAATGAAGCTGCCTTATTTTGGACATATTATGAGAAGAACCAACTCATTGGAAAAGACAGTTATCCCTGAAAATGTGAAGAACATAAAAAAAGAGGATAGCCAGCAACAAGGGGGCCAGATACAGTCACCAAAACACAAGAACATGCCATTGCAAAGACTTAAAAGCCATATATAAGACAGATCATTCTGGAGAAACACTACTTAAGTAATCTCTATAAGTCAACACCGACTTGCAGCACTTAATAAAAATAATAATAATAACAGCTAAAATATATATCTAATTAGGAGATAATTCATAACAGTCAATTAAAAGCCAAAAACTATTCAGCTGAAATGAACCAAATTAATCAACGTGTGCACACATTTGCTTGTAAATATTAAACCTGAAAGCCCATTAGTTCTTATATTGCTAAGTGCTTGTCTTATAAAAAAAAATAAAAAAAGAACCCATCTTTAATCTTTCTCGTGAATACAGAAAACATTTTTGCCTTTGCCCTTCAATAGATAGCATTGTGAGGTCAAGTACAATAGATATACCTGTGAAAGGATCTAAACTCTCATATATAGCTGAGATGAGAGACCTATGTAACATTTTTGGAATATTGTAAAGAAGGTTACTATTTCAGAAATGTTCTTAACCTTCATTCCCCCCCTTATTTTATGCCACCCGTTCTCTGAATACATAGGACACCATTCTGAATTAAACACAGCTCCTATTCTTTACTGTCTTCTTCGATAATACCTCATTCTATTGCCATTTTATTTATTAATTATTACTAATGTTTGACATATTTTCATACATTCAGTCAGTACTAATGCGAATGATTCCATGAAGGCTGAGTGGTTGAATAGAAGTTTTAAAAGGTCTTTGAATCAATTGTCCTATTCAGAAAATGAGATAATATGTCTAAAATGAAAGATACAAAGAACTATATAGGTATACATTTTTCAGTAGATTACAAACATTTTTTTTTTGTTTGCGCAATTTATCTACTCCAGTTTGATATGATTTGAGGTGTTAAAAGGTCTTGTGGTTGAAAAACACTTCTGCATTTTACTTTTTACCGGCTCTTAAAAATGTTATACAAAGTAAAGTATATAATGGTGTGAATGTATTTCAAATAATTCCATATTGTAAAGTGAATTATGTGCAGTGTATTTTTTAGCATGCATTATGAGATAATAAATAACAAAACCTGTTCCAGATCTCTTCTTCCTCATTATCTTATATACACACGTATCTCGGGTTCATATATAAAAATAAATGAAGGAAAATAAAAAATAAAATTCTTTCTGCATAATTATACATGATTAATACATTACAAACATAACTTTTTTAATACATTTTCTTTTTTTTGTTAGTACTATTCATTCATTCTACTTTAATATGACTCCAGGTAGTATAAGATCTCGTTGTTGAAAATCATTTCTGTATTTTTTTTTCCAGCACTTAAAGGGGTTGTAAACCATGTTTTTTTCAAATTAATGCATCCTAAAAACACCTGGCAGTCACCGGCCCCCCAGCCCCCCCCCGTTTCACTTACCTGAGCCCCTTCATCTTCTTGGCGGGGACGCGCTGTCCCTCTCTCAATGGGGTCCCGGCTCTTGATTGAATAGATTGATAGCAACGCAGCCATTGGCTCCTGCTGCTGTCAAATAAATCCAATGACACGCGCACCCGGGGGGCTGGGCTGAGTCCGGCATTCGTGTCTGTGGACGCAAATGCTGGACTTGGGAGTGCGCCCACAAGGTAACCCTCCAGGAGAGCGCTTCTCCTAGGGGGTTATCTGATGCGGAGAGGAGCCGCGAGAGCCGCGGGAACCCAGAAGACGAGGTTCGGGGCCACTGTGTGCAAAACGAGGTGCACAGTGCAGGTAAGTATGATATGTTTGTTATTTAAAAAAAATAAAAAACGATCCTTTACAATCACTTTGACAATATTATTCAATGAAAAATATATAAATAATGGTATTATTTCGTGGAGTGAATGTATTTCAGATGAAAACTTTTTGTGAGTTATATTTTACAGTATAGCAAATATTCAGGACAATAATTAATAAAACAGTTTTCAGCCATCATTTTCCTCATCATTGTATATATACACACGTAGCCTTAGTACATTTATGCAAATAAATAAATGTATCTATATATAGGTATATATTTTTAACACATTAAGCATTAATCTTTTAATACATTACAGCATTTTTTGTTTGTTTGTACTATTTATCCAGTCCACTTCAAATATGATTTGAGTTGGTACAAGGTCTTGCTTTTGAAAAGCACTTTTATATTTTTTTCCAGCTCTTTTAAAGCTATACAATGTATTATATATATATAAATGATGATATTATTTTGTGGCGTGACTGTATTTTACAATGCATCTGTATTGTAAAGTTAATTATGTGCTATGTATTTATTAGCAATTATTCAGAACATTAAATAATAAAACAGTTCTCAGCCATCCGTTTCACCATTGTTGTATATACACACATATTCCTGGTATATTTATGGAAATAAATGCATCTCTGTCTAATTATGTAGGGGCAGGTGGCGGCCATAACCTCGCTAATTTTTTACATGGCCAGCGGTCCGCTTTAACATAAAAGTGGTCTTAACGGGGGAAACACCGAGCGATCATTTTTATGGGCGGCAGGTAGGGCCGGACTGGGAATAAAAACCAGCCCTGGAATAAATATCGTACCAGCCCCATAGCATTATTATACCAGCCCAACATCATAACGTCATTATTCCCTTCCTTGCCCATCAAATGCAGCCTCACTGTGCCCATCAATGCAGCCTCGCCGTGCCCATCAATGCAGCTTTGCCGTGCCTATCAATGCAGTCTTGCCGTGCCCACCAATGCAGCCTCTGTGCCCACTAATTGCAGCCTCTGTGCCCACAAATTGCAGCCTCTCTGCCCACTAATTGCAGCCTCTGTGCCCACTAATTGCAGGCTCTGTGCCCACCAATTGCAGCCTCTCTGCCCACCAACTGCAGCCTCTGTGCCCACCAATTGCAGCCCCTTGCCCACCAATTGCAACTTCTGTGCCCACCAATTACAGCCTCTCTGCCCACCAACTGCAGCCTCTCTGCCCACCAACTGCAGCCTCTGTGTCCACCAATTGCAGCCTCTCTGCTCACCAATTGCAGCCTCTGTGTCCACCAATTGCAGCCTCTCTGCCTACCAACTGCAGCCTCTCTGCCCACCAACTGCAGCCTCTGTGCCCACTAATGTCAGCCTCACCTTTTTCTGGATAACACAGCGCTCTCCTCCTTCTGTCCTCCGGCGCTTGTATATCACGGAGCTGGGTCTGTGTGCAAGGTCCTGCCCCCTTAGACCGTGTGATAGGTGGAACACTGATTCAATCTACTATCACACAAGCTGTTCTAGGGGGGCAGGACCTTGCACACAGACCCAGCTCCGTGATATATGAGCGCCGGAGGACAGAGGGAGGAGAGCGCTGCAATCGCCGCTCAAAGCGGTCCCAGGGCAGGCGGCCTACTGGGAAATTTCCCGGTATCTCGGTAGGCCAGTCCGGCCCTGGCGACGGGATAGGTGCCCCCCCACCTCCCGCCATGTGCCGTTGGTCTCTGTCGCTTACCGGGGCCGCTGGAAGCGGCGGAAACAATCCGATCCCCGGGATGGATGGACAGGAAGTTGGGTGAGGGCAAGATGGCCCTTAGAGGACAGGAGCAACGCCAGACGTCACTTCCGCCCTCCGGCCTTAAAGGGACATTTTTAAATTTTATTTTTTATTGCTTTAAAGTGTACATGTGAGATCTGAGGTCTTTTTGACACCAGATCTCACATTAAAGAGGCCCTGTCCTGCTTTTTTTCTATTACAAGGGATGTTAACATTCCTTGTAATAGAAATTAAAGTGATCAATTTTTTTTGTAAAGGGACAATGTAAAAAATAAAAAATCTAAAAAAAAAAAAAAAATTAAAGCGCCCCGTCCTCGCGCACAGAAGCGAATGCATATGCAAGTCGCGCCCAAATATGTAAACGATGTTCAAACCACACATGTGAGGTATCACCGCGATCATTAGAGCAAGTACAATAATTATAGCCCAAGTCCTCCTCTGTAGAAATTTTTAAACGTCCCCTATGGAGATTTTTACGAACCAAAGTTTGTCAACGTTCCACGAGCGTGTGCAATTTTGAAGCATGACATGTTAGGTATCAATTTACTCGGCGTAACATTATCTTTCAGATTATTGAAAAAAACTGGGCTAACTTTACGGTTTTCTTATTTTTAATTAAAAAAAGTGTATTTTTTCCAAAACAAATTGTGTTTAAAAGACCGCTGTGCAAATATTTTGTGACATAAAATATTACAACGATTGCCATTTTATTCTTTCCTAAAAAAAAATATATAATGTTTGGGGGCTTTAAGTTATTTTCTAGCAAAAAATACTGATTTTAACTTGTAAACAACAAGTGTCAAAAAGTGTCAAGTGTCAAAAATAGGCTCGGTCCAGAAGTGGTTAATTGTTGTCTTTGCAGGGAGTACTTCCTTTTAGTTTTTTTTTCCTCTTTTAATGATAGCAACAGGGTAACTTTTAAGTTTTAAAGGTCTACGTTGTTTGTATTATTATTATTAGTATTATTATTATTATACAGGATTTATATAGCTTCAACGGTTTGCACAGAGCTTTACAATGTGAAGGCAAACAGTACAGTTACATTACAATTCCATACAAGAGGAATCAGAGGGCCCTGCTCCTTAGAGCTTGCAATCTAATAGGGAGGGTCAAGTGATAAAAAAGGTAATAGCTATGGGGGATGAACTGATGGAGAAAATTAAAATACAGTTCATTGTTAGGTGGAGGCAGGATACAATTTTACGTAACTTATTATACATTTCCACAATTTCTGTTTCTATGTAGCAGGAGTTTTTTCGAAAATATATTTTGTTTTTGCACGCCAATATCGACTAAAAAAAAAAAGGCCTAAAAAAAAACAAAAAAACACACACACACATTTACAGCCATTTTTTATTTATGGATCTGAACGCAGCTGCCTAGTTTTCTTTAGAGACATTCACACAGGTGCATAAATACAGAAAGAACAGGACAATTTTTAAACATTAGCAAGTTAAGGACCGGCCGCCGCAGTTATATTGCGTCAGGTTGACTCCCCTGGGCGAATCGCTGTAGCTGTACATCGGGCGCTTAGGGGGCACGCACGCCTGCGGCGCACCGACTGATTCAATGCTCGCCGGGCATCCCTGATTGCTCCTGAGAGAGGCAGAACGGAGATCTTTTAATGTAAACAGACAGATCTCCTTTCTGTCAGGAGAGAGGAGGCAGATCTGTTGTTCATACTAAGTATGAACAGCGATCGGTATCCTCCTCCAGGCAGTCCCTCCCCCACAGTTAGAAACACTCCCTAGGACACACATTTATCCCCTTGATCGCCCCCTAGTGTTAACCCCTTCCCTGCCAAAGACATTTATACAGTAATCAGTGGCTTTTTTTAGCTCTGATCGCTGTATAAATGTCAATGGTCCCAAAAAAGTGTCAAAAGTATCCGATCTGTTCATCGCAATGTCGCAGTCCCGCTAAAAATCGCTGATCACCACCATTACTAGTAGAAAAAAACTGATAATAAAACATCCATAAATCTATCCCCTTTTGTAGACGCTATAACTTTTGCACAAACCAATCAATATACTGTACGCTTATTGCAATTTGTTTTACTAAAAATATGTAAAAGAATATATATCATATATTTGGGGGATATTTATTATAGCAAAAGGTAAAAAATATTGTCTTTTTTTTTCAAAATTGTCCGTCTTTTTTTGTTTATAGCGCAAAAAAAAAAAAAACGCAGAGGTGATCAAATACCACCAAAAGAAAGCTCTATTTGTGGTAAAAAAATAACATAACTTTTGTTTGGGTACAGTGTCACATGACCGCGCAATTGTCAGTTAAAGTAACACAGTGCTGTTTTTCAAAAAATGGTCTGGTCATTAAGGGGGGCAAATCCTTCCGGGCCTTAACTGGTTAAAGTGGTTGTGAACCCTCACATATGCCCAGTGAAGTGACTGACCTCAGGTAATACACAGAGATTAAACAAATCCTTCTACATATATTGTACCTGTTTATCTGCAGTTTTGTCTTCTCTATATCCATTCAAAGTCCGGAATTTTTAAGCTTGTCTGAGCTGTCAGCAAAAAGAGGGAAAAAAAGCTGAAGTTACATTCTGCAGAGACCAGTGAGGAGAGCTCTGAGAGCTTATTGGAGGGAGGGGACACGCCTCCTTCACACAGCACACAGGAACAGAGCTGAGGCTGTCAATCAGCTGGAGGTCCCTCCCTTGTCACCTTTTTTCTTGGTGTCAGGCAAACTTGCCAGAGGTGACTCATGCTGATAGCAGAGGAATGAAGTAGCAGACATAAATAACACTTAGGGGCTGATTTACTATGGGCAAATACACAGTGCAGTTGCACTCTGCAAGAGCAGTTGCTCCAGAGCTTAGTAAATGAGCAAAAGCTCTGCTGACTTCCATTGTCCAATCATGTGCAAGCTGAAATGCAGTCTTTTTTCCTTTGCTTGTACGTGATTGGGTGCTATTTGCAAAGTGAAGCTTTATCTCATTTACCAAGCTCTGGAGCAACTGCACTTGCACAGTATTTTTGCCTTCAGTAAGTCAACCCCTTAATGCTCTGGACAGAGACAAGTACATACTATAGAGGGGTTTGCTTTGTTCATAATTTATGTCTGAGGTTTACAACCACTTTAAAACATGGATCTATTTACTGATCATTTACAGAGGAACTTTTGTTTCTTGCCTAAAGATCATTATACTTGTTATGTCTATGTTATGGCGATATGAATGAGGCCTTATAGATAACCACCATGGGACACACAGATGTTGATTTACTAAAGGCAAATAGACTGCATTTTGAAAAGTGCAGTTGCTTCAGAGCTTAGTAAATAAGCATAAGCTCTGCTGACTTTCATCATCCAATCACGTGCAAGCAAAAACACTGTTTTTTACATTTTCCTTGCATGTGATTGGGTATTCTCTGCAAAGTGAAGCTTCCCCTCATTTACTAAGCTCTGGAGCAACTGCACTTGCAGAGTATAGCTGCACTTTGCAAAGTAAACAGTTTATTTGCATTTAGTAAATCAACCCCAAGAAGTCAGCAGCACCATATTTTGATTCTATGCTTATAGGAATCTAAATATTCCATATTCACAATTATATAACATGCATGTGAAAACAGAATGGATTTTGCCCCCTGAGGTGTAACATGGGAGTCAATGCCCAGCAGCAAAAAGGTTTAACCACTTCAGCCCCGGAAGAATTTACCCCCATCCTGACCAGAGCACTTTTTACAATTTGGCACTGCGTTGCTTTAACTGCTAATTGCGCGGTCATGCAATGCTGTACCCAAACGAAATTTGCGTCCTTTTCTTCCCACAAATAGAGCTTTCTTTTGATGGTGTTTGATCACCTCTGCCGTTTTTATTTTTTGCGCTATAAACGGAAAAAGACCGAAAATTTTGAAAAAAAATGATATTTTCTACTTTTTGTTGTAAAAAAAATCCAATAAACTCAATTTTAGTCATACATTTAGGCCAAAATGTATTCGGCCACATGTCTTTGGTAAAAAAAATGTCAATAAGCGTATATTTATTGGTTTGCGCAAAAGTTATAGCGTCTACAAACTAGGGTACATTTTCTGGAATTTACACAGCTTTTAGTTTATGACTGCCTATGTCATTTCATGAGGTGCTAAAATGGCAGGGCAGTACAAAACCCCCCCAAATGACCCCATTTTGGAAAGTAGACACCCCAAGGAAATTGCTGAGAGGCATGTTGAACCCATTGAATATTTATTTTTTTTGGCCCAAGTGATTGAATAATGACAACAAAAAAAAAAAATTACAAAAAGTTGTCACTGAATGATATATTGCTCACACAGGCCATGGGCATATGTGGAATTGTACCCCAAAATACATTCAGCTGCTTCTCCTGAGTACGGGGATACCACATGTGTGGGGCTTTTTGGGAGCCTAGCCGCGTACGGGGCCCCGAAAACCAAGCACTGCCTTCAGGATTTCAAAGGGCATAAATTTTTGATTTCACTCCTCACTACCTATCACAGTTTTGAAGGCCAAAAAATGCCAAGATGGCACATAACCCCCCCAAATGACCCCATTTTGGAAAGTAGACACCCCAAGCTATTTGCTGAGAGGCATGTTGAGTCCATGGAATATTTTATTTTTTGACACAATTTGCGGGAATGTGACAATTTTTTTTTTTTTGCACAAAGTTGTCACTAAATGATATATTGCTCACACAGGCCATGGGCATATGTGGAATTACACCCCAAAATACATTCTGCTGCTTCTCCTGAGTATGGGGATACCACATGAGTGGCACTTTTTGGAAGCCTAGCTTCATACGGGGCCCCGAAATCCAATCACCGCCTTCAGGATTTCTAAGAGCGTTAATTTTTGATTTCACTCCTCACTACCTATCACAGTTTCGAAGGCCATAAAATGCCAAGATTGCACAAAACCCCCCAAAATGACCCCATTTTGGAAAGTAGACACCCCAAGCTATTTGCTGAGAGGCATGGTGAGTATTTTGCAGCTCTCATTTGTTTTTGAAAATGAAGAAAGGCAAGAAAAACGTATTTTTTTTTTTTTTTTCAATTTTCAAAAGTTTGTGACAAAAAGTGAGGTCTGCAAAATACTCACTATACCTCTCAGCAAATAGCTTTGGGTGTCTATTTTCCAAAATGGGGTCATTTGGGGGTGGTTTGTGCCATCTGGGCATTCCACGGCCTCCGAAACTGTGATAGGCAGTTAAGACTGAAATCAAAAATTTACGCCCTTAGAAAGCCTGAAGGCGGTGCTTGGTTTTCGGGGTCCCATACGTGGCTAGGCTCCCAAAAAGTCTCACACATGTGGTATCTCCGTACTCAGGAGAAGCAACAGAAAGTATTTTGGGGTGTAATTTCACATATTCCCATGGCGTGTTTGAGCAATATATCATTTAGTGACAACTTTGTGCAAAAAAAACTTGTGTCACAATATAAAATATTCCATGGACTCGACATGCCTCTCAGCAAATAGCTTGGGGTGTCTACTTTCCAAAATGGGGTCATTTGGGGGGGTTTTGAACTGTCCTGGCATTTTATGCACAACATTTAGAAGCTTATGTCACACATCACCCACTCTTCTAACCACTTGAAGACAAAGCCCTTTCTGACACTTTTTGTTTACATGAAAAAATTATTTTTTTTGCAAGAAAATTACTTTGAACCCCCAAACATTATATATTTTTTTAAAGCAAATCCCCTACAGATTAAAATGGTGGGTGTTTCATTTTTTTTTTTTCACACAGTAGTTGCGCAGCGATTTTTCAAACGCATTTTTTGGGGAAAAAACACCCTTTTTTAAATTTTAATGCACTAAAACACACTATATTCCCCAAATGTTTGATGAAATAAAAAAGATGATCTTAGGCCGAGTACATGGATGCCAAACATGACATGCTTTAAAATTGCGCACAAACGTGCAGTGGCGACAAACTAAATACATTTTTAAAAGCCTTTAAAAGCCTTTACAGGTTACCACTTTAGATTTACAGAGGAGGTCTACTGCTAAAATTACTGCCCTCAATCTGACCTTCGCGGTGATACCTCACATGCATGGTGCAATTGCTGTTTACATTTGACGCCAGACCGACGCTTGCGTTCGCCTTTGTGCGAGAGCAGGGGGGGACGGGTGGTTTTTTTTTTTTGTTTTTTTTTTTCTTTATTATTTTTTTGCTTTTTTATCTTATTTTTAAACTGTTCCTTTCTTTTTTGTTTTTTTTTAATAATTTTTATTGTTATCTCAGGGAATGTAAATATCCCCTATCATAGCAATAGGTAGTGACAGGTACTCTTTTTTGAAAAAAATTGGGGTCTATTAGACCCTAGATCTCTCCTCTGCCCTCAAAGCATCTGACCACACCAAGATCGGTGTGATAAAATGCTTTCCCAATTTCCCAATGGCGCTGTTTACATCCGACAAAATCTAAGTCATGAAATGCTCGTAGCTTCCGGTTTCTTAGGCCATAGAGATGTTTGGGGCCATTCTGGTCTCTGATCAGCTCTATGGTCAGCTGGCTGAATCACCGGCTGCATTCTCAGGTTCCCTGTTGGGACAGGAGAGCCAGAGAAAAACATAGAAGACGGTGGGGGTGGGGGGACATTCCCTCCCACTGCTTGTAAAAGCAGTCTAGAGGCTAATTAGCCGCTAGGATTGCTTTTACATGAAAGCCGACCGCTGGCTGAAAAGAATGATACCAAGATGATACCTAAACCTGCAGGCATCATTCTGGTATAACCACTCAAAGTCCAGCAACATACCAGTACGTTGCTGGTCCTTGTTGGGCATACATTGTAAACTTTTTTTTCATGCAGCCTGTGGGCTGAACGAAAAAAAAATTTTGATCGGTGGGTATGCCCACCATTAGAATACCTTCCTTCATCCACCCACTTCTAATGATGGGCATACATGCACCGTTTATATATGCCGAAGCATGGGGGCATCCTCCCGCAAAAGGCAGGAGCAAATCGCTCCTCCACCCACTGCTGCCCCCACGCTTCGGCATATATGCTGAAGTATGTAACTGTGGTGGTGAAATCACCTCCAACAGCGCTGGAGTCACGGCTTTATGTATCGTGGGAGCAAACGCTGTTGCTGTCAAGATAAATAAATCCGCGCTGCAACTGAATGGCGTACCTGCTAAGCAAATGATGGTTAACAAAAAACAAAGTAACATTACAGTATAACAGTAATACTTACCATACCTGCAAAGCAAAATACAAAAAAAAACATAGTAAAAAATAAAACATTTAACGCAACCTGTACCTACCTAAAATATATATATGCCGAAGCATGGGGGCATCCTCCCGCAAAAGGCAGGAGCAAATCGCTCCTCCACCCACTACTGCCCCCACGCTTCGGCATATATGCTGAAGTATGTAACTGTGGTGGTGAAATCACCTCCGACAGCGCTGGAGTCACGGCTTTATGTATCGTGGGAGCAAACACTGTTGCTGTCAAGATAAATAAATACGCTCTGCAGCTGAATGGCGTACCTGAAAACAAAAAAGTGGTTAACAATAAAAAAACAAAGTATAAAAAAATTGCATACCTATAAAGCAAACATGATAAAAACATAACAATAAAACATTGTAGTATAGAATGCAGAACAATAGAGAGAGAATAGAGAGAGAACAATAAAACAACAACTATTTTCGGTTTTTTTATTTTATATATTTTTTTGTGTTTTTTTCTTTTTTTTTACTTTTTTTTGTTTTTTTGTTTTTTTTACACTTTTTTTTGTAACTTTAACTTTTTTAACTGGTATCAGGTTTGGGTCTCTCAAAATGCGACAGCATCTTGGGAGACCCTGTGAAAGTGTGTCCTAGTCTGTGCAGTGCTGTACCCTACGCTAATACTCCGCTAGTGTATGGTAGCGTTCAAAACATTCACCAATGCAAAGACCAGGACTGCCAGGACAGAGGGGACAATAATACCGGGTGTCACGCCTAAATCCGCGCTTGCTGCAGACACGACATCTTTTTTGGGGGGTTCGTTGGGTAGGGGTACTCGGGAGGGCATAAAGAAAATGCCTCTCATGCAGCCGGCTTACTGCATTTGGTTGGGGAAGGTGAGGTAGAGCACCGTCTGGAAACAGAAGGGCTCTGACGATCTCTTCCTGGAATTTAAGGAAGGATCCAGTCCGTCCTGAAGCTCTGTATAGCACATGAGCGTTCAGCAAAGCCAATTGAAATAAATAAACAGACACTTTTTTGTACCAGCGTCTGGCCTTACGGGCAATTAGGTACGGCGCCAACAACTGGTCGTTGAGGTCCACCCCTCCCATATTAAGGTTATATTCGTGGACACAGAGGGGTTTCTCCACAACACCAGTCGCCGTAGTAATTTGGACCGTCGTGTCTGCATGAAGGGAGGTAAGAATGAAAACATTCTTATTGTCCCTCCACTTCATAGCGAGCAAGTTATTACACTTCAAGCAGGCTCTCTCTCCCAGCCTAAGACGGGAATCTTCAAGCCGCTGGGGAAAGCCCCGGCGATTAGATCGCACGGTGCCACATGCTCCAATCTGATGATCAAACAAGTGAATAAAAAGTGGCACGCTCGTGTAATAATTGTCCACGTACAAGTGGTACCCCTTTCCGAATAAGGGTGACACCAAGTCCCACACTATCTTGCCAGCGCTTCCTATGTAGTCAGGGCAGTTTGTCGGCTCTACATGACTATCTCTTCCCTCGTAAACCATGAAACTACATGTATAGCCTGTGGCCCTGTCACAGAGCTTATACATCTTGACCCCGTATCTGGCACGCTTGCTGGGAAGGTACTGTTTGAATGACAAGCGGCCAGAAAACTTAATCAGGGACTCATCAACGCAGACAACTTGATGGGGGGTAAACAAGTCTGCAAAACGTTGGTTGAAGTGGTTTACGAGGGGCCGAATTTTGTAGAGCCGATCGTATCCAGGGTCTCCACGAGGACGACAGAGTTCATTGTCGTTGAAGTGCATGAACCGCAAAATCTGCTCGTATCGTGCCCTGGCCATGGAAGCAGAGAACAAGGGCGAATGGTAAATTGGGTCAGTGGACCAATATGACCGCAACTCACTCTTTTTATTCAAGCCCATGAGGAGGGAAAGGCCCAGAAAGATCTTAAATTCGGAAACCGTAATTGGTTTCCAATCTCTGGCAAGGGTGGACTGGGGAATAGTGGCGATGTGTTGACCAGCGTATAAATTGCTTTGGTCCACAATAGATCTATAGAGATCTTCGGTGAAAAACAGCGAATAAAAATCCAGTGGCATAAAGTCAACTGTTTCCACCTGAATTCCGGGTTGGCCAGTGAAAGGGGGAAGTACGGGTGCTGCAGAAGTGGTGGGTTCCCAATTCGGATTGGCGAATGCAGCAGGAAGGGCACTATGGGCACGACGGGCCTGTGTTTGTCTTCTTGGTGGCAGCGGGACACTACTTGTGCTTGCCACCTCGCCAGCTTGAACTGCACTTATGGGACTCGCCACGTCACCACGTGATACTGCAGTGCTGGATGTACGACCAGGGTGTACTAGGCCGCTGGTGCTTGCCAGTTCACCAGAAGGAGTAGCGGCACTAGTACTTCTCTGCTCCATACGAGAGCCCTGCGGTTCTTGCACTTCAAGGACAGAAGAAGAAGTTCGGGGTCTGGTACGCCTGACCTTAGCAGGGACCACAACTCCGTCGTCAGAGCTATCTGTCATGGAGCCGCTGTCCTCTACAGGATCGTATTCTGAGCCTGAATCTGACAGATGAGTGACTTCCTCTTCACTATCTGTCATGCTCAGAAACGTGTAGGCCTCTTCACTAGTGTACCTTCGATTTGCCATTTTGGGCTCTAAATTTAGGGGTACACTAGTGAGACTCACAGGCAAAAAAGCTCCTGACTGTCAGCGACTGTATCAAAACGCTACCAAAAAACTGTTAGCGATCGCAGGGATCAGGCCTGACTCTGCGAACGCTGCAGTTATGTGTGCTTAGTGTTTTGTAAGTGACAGTTATCAATCGATACTGCACTTGGGTGGGCTGGGCAGGGCTGGGCCGAGGAGCAAAACGCAGGTGCTAGCAGGTATCTGGGCTGATCCCGCTAACACTGCGTTTTTTTGAGGGACCCTAAATTGCTGGGGAGTATAGATCTGATCGGATCAGATATCGATCCGTTCAGATACTATAGCACTAAGGGAGGTGTATGCTGCGTGCGTGGGTTTTAGCGGTACTGGCGCTAACCTGACGCTGCCTGGGGCGACGCAGACCTTATCTGATCCTAAAAACGTAGCTTCTATCACCGCCGGGCAATTAGGAGGTTAAACCTTTATAAGGTAATAAACGACGGGTGCCCTAAAACTATAATAAACTATAATAAACTATAATAAACTGTAATAAACTACAAAAAACAAACTAGCTAACCAGCGTCACCCGTAACACTTATATGGTGATCGCTGGTGAAAGGGTTAACTAGGGGGCAATCAAGGGGTTAAAACCTTTAGCAGGTAGTATATGGGGGTCCCTGTCGCTATAAAACACTCACAGCAAACCTATATACTTACCTCCCCTAACTAGCGTCACCTGTGTCACTAATGCAGCGATCAGAAAAATGATCGCTTAGCGACACTGGCGACGGGGGGTGATCACGGGGTTAACCTTTATTAGGGGGGGTTAGGGGGGTACCCTGGACCTAAAGGGGGGTACCCTAGACCTGAAGGGGGCTAACCTAACTGCCCTAACACTTATAACTGTCACAAACTGACACCAATGCAAAAAAAAAAAACTGCTATTGGTATCAGAGTGACAGGGGGTACAGGGGGGGGATCGGGGGTGATCGGGGTGTGAAGGGGGGTGAAAAGTGTGCCTGGCGTGTTCTACTGGAAGTGTAGTGTTGGTGCACTTACTTGGATGTCTTCTCTCCTCGGCACTGGGACGAAAAGACCGGCTCGAGGAGGGATGACATCACTTCCTCTCACTCTGTTTACATTAGAGAGGGAGAGGAAGCATTTGATTCGCTGGGAGCGATCGGGAGGGGGTGGCCTATGGCACCGGGGGGGGGTCCGATCGGACCCCCCGCCCGCGGGAAGGCATCACGTATCAGGTACGTGATTTTGCCTGCCCGTGCCATTCTGCTCACGTATATAGGCGTGAGGCGGTCGGCAAGTGGTTAAAGTAGAAACTAGGCTCGTGCAATTCGTTTCGCAACGAATCGAAATTCGGCCGAATTTTGCATCTTTCAGACATTCTGATGCATCGGAATGTCAGAATAAAAAAATAATGAATTTCAACGAATACAAAAGAAATTATAGCGGATATAACGAATGAATTCGACATAATTCGGTAATTTGTTAAAGATCTAATGAAACAAAAGGTCAACTCAAAGTAAATCTTACAGTCCAATCAGCTGATTCATTTTGTGCTGGAGGTTGGATGTTGTATTGTATTTGAGCAGAGGAGAAGAGATATTGTCATTGTGTGTGTTAAAAGACTCAATAAACAAACGACTTTCCAAACTACGAATCATTATCATGAATATATTTACATACATAAATATCGAATTTCAACGAATACAAACGAAATTATAGGGCATATAACGAATAAATTCGACATGATTCGGTAATTTGTTAAAGATCTAATGAAACAAATGGTCAACTCAAAGTAAATCTTACAGTCCAATCAGCTGATTCATTTTGTGCTGGAGGTTGGATTCCTGACAAAGTGCATTCCTGAGAGCTGAGTGAGAAGGGTTGTATTGTATTTGAGCAGAGGAGAAGAGATATTGTCATTGTGTGTGTTAATAGAGTCAATAAACAAACAACTTTCCAAACTACAAATCATTATCACGAATATATATACATACATAAATATCGAATTACAACGAATACAAACGAAATTATAGCGCATATAACGAATGAATTCGCATTGTTTCGAGATTCAGTATAATGAACATCGACACTCTACAAATAATAATGAATCATCAGAAACGTATTAATGTAACATATCAAATATCACAGAACGAAATTATGTATTTTACGAATGACAATGAACCAAAACTAAACACATTTTTTCCGTTGTACACAAGTCTAGTAGAAACCCCGAGTAATGAGAATGTCCTAGCTTGAAACCGACGCAGTCTCATTGGACAAGAGTATGGCAGTGGACAGAACTTGGTCGAGAAGTCAGAGAAAACATCAAACTAAAAAAGGAGTATCCCTGGTAAATGTATGTGCAAAGGAAATGTCTTCACCTGTGTTTATTTTATTTTTTTTTGGGGGGGGGTATGCATTCTATAGGAAATACTTGGTTGACTGTGATCCTAAAGTATAAGTCCAGGCGAAAAAAAAAAAAGCATAGGCAATGCATTTGTGCAAATCATACACATTTGCTCATTTTTGATGGTCTTGCACTTACAGAACAATACCTGTTGCACCACAAATACACGCCGCTCTTTATTCCCTCCTCAGGGGTGACAACACATGGGGATTGTAGGGGATAAATTGTAAGAGGTATTTATGAGCTGTAAGAGGTATTTATATGGATGGTCCTAAATACAATTTTACAAAAAGTATTGTTCCCTCATCTAAAATAATGTATCATTCTATAATCATGTATAATAATAATAATAATAATAATCATTCAAAAATGTTTTCATCATTTAACCAGCACAACATATTTCACAATTTCTCATTCTTTCACTATTGGCTATCTGTGCCACTCTGTCTTTAGTTGCATGACATCTCAGAGGCACAAAGGAGGTCAGTGCTGAAACACCTTCCCCTGGCAGATGCTGGAATTGGGAATAGCTATAAAATGCAGCTGGGCGCTGTATAGCTACTGCATATACTGTATGTCAAGGAGCTGTCACTAATTGTGTGTCCAGCTCTGACTGAGGTCTGAATGGGGCAGTATCTCCACTAAGGAGAAGACCTCCCAGGACTGATGGACAAGCTGACCGGGGATGGAGAACGAGGACGGACGGGAGGTTCAGGCAGCCAGGGACAGCTGCATCTAACAGTAAGCCAAACCTCTAGAAGGACTAGGAGCAGCTCCATGACCTCCTGTCCTCACCCAGCTATGAGAACGGTCCCTGCCCACTACTGGCATGGAAGGTACTGTACTGTGCCACACACACCTCCCCACAGATAGGGACTGCAGACTTGGCTAGGGGTCTCTCTCACACCCCCCTTACCCCCTCTCCTCTCCCCCCCTCCTCTCCCCCTCTCCCCACTCTCCTCTCTCCCCCTCTCCCCCCTCTTCTCTCCCCCCTCTCCCCTCTTCTCTCCCCCCCCTTCTCCTCTCCCCCTCTCACCTCCCCCCCTCACCTCCCCCCCTCTTCTCTCCCCCTCCCCCCTCCTCTCCCCCTCTTCCCTCCCCCGCTTCCCCTCTCCCCTCCCCCTCTCCCCTTCTTCTCCCCCCTCTCCTCTCCCCCTCCTCTCTCCCTCTCCCTCCTCCCCACCTTTCCCTCCTCCTCCCCCCTCCTCCTCTCCCCCCCTTCTCTCCCCCTCCCTCCTCGCCTCCCCCCTCCTCCTCTCCCCCCTCCCCCTCTCAGTATGTTGCGCACCCCTCAACCCCGCACTCAGTACATAGCGCACCCCGCAACCCTGCACTCAGTAGGTAGCGCACCCCGCAACCCTGCACTCTTTATATAGTAAACAAAATGCATTCTGTGCTTTACACACTCCTGACCCCTGCATTCTGTGCATTACACACTCCTGACCCCTGCATTCTGTGCATTATACACTCCCGACCCCTGCATTCTGTCCATTATACACTCCTGACCCCTGCATTCGGTACATTGCACACTTCTGACCCCTGCCACCTCCACCGTATACATGGGCAGGGCAAAGGGGATCTAGTTAGGGGCAGAGCCAAAGGGGCGGCAAAATGAGGGTGTCAAAAATCCTTGCACCAGCCCTGGTCATGATAGCGATTTACAAATACCTCAATGTTGATCCGAGCGTAGATAAAAACAATTCAGTCTCAGGGAGTGTAAGAGGACACGGGGCCACACAATAAGATTGGAGGAGAAGCGGTATAATCTTAAGCTGCATAGGGGGTTTTTCACTGTCAGGGCAATAAGGATGTGGAACTCTCTTCCACAATTGGTGGTGTCAGCAGGGAGTATGGATATTTTTAAAAGACTCTTGGATGTGCATATTAAAAAACACAACATTCAGGGATATGGGAATTGATTATTGACACTGACACATGTACACCTACACAGGATGAACTGGATGGACTATTGTCTTTATTGAACCTTACCTACTATGTAACTATGTAATTTAATTTATGTATGTAGTGGGTAAATACCACACACACTCTTTACCACTCTTTAACCACTTGAGGTCCAGACCATAGCCGAATGACGGCCACAGCGCGAACCTCAATTTCCGGGAGGCCATCATAAGACGTCCTCCCTTGTGCACGTGGCCCGCGCGCGCCCTGCAAGCTCACGCGCTGTGATCACCTCGGGTGATTACAGATCCGAGTAAGGGGCCGATCCCGGCCCCTTACCATGTGATCAGCTGTTAGCCAATGAAGCTGATCGCATGATGTAAACAAAAGCTCGGTAATCTATTTTTTTCTCCTCACGCTGACAGCGTGAGGAGAAAAAAAAGCCGATCACCGGCTTATGTTAAAGGGACATCGGTTCCGAAGAGGAAGGAGGCACATCTGCCTCATCTGTGCCTGCAAGTGCCATCTGTCATTGCCACCTGCCATTGCCACCTGCCAGTGCCCACAGTACCCACAAGTGCCACCTATCAATGCCCACAAGTGCCACCTATCAATGCCCACAAGTGCCACCTGTTAATGCCCACCAGTGGTGCCAATCAGTGCTACCTAGCAGTACTGCCATCAGTGTAAGCAATCAGTGCCCATTATTGCCACCCATCAGTGCCCATCACTGCCACCCATCAGTGCCCATCACTGCCACCTATCGGTGCACATCAGTGCCGCCTCATCAGCGTACATCAATGAAGGAGAAAAATTACCTGTTTGCAAAATTTTATAACAAAATATAAAAAATATATTATTTTTATTTTTTTATTTTTTTTCTTTTTCATTTTTTTTTAACAAAAAATAAAAACCACAGAGGTGATCAAATACATCAAAAGAAAGCTCTATTTGTGGGGAAAAAATTATAAAAATTTCATTTGAGTACAGTGTTGTATAACCGCGCAATTGTCATTCAATGTGCGACAGCGCTAAAAGCTAAAAATTGGTCTGGACAGGAGGGGGGTTTAAGTGCCCAGTTAGCAAGTGGTTAAAGTTTATGTAAACCCCAACAATGAACTTCTCCTATTTGCTCCCTTTTGATCTGCTAAATATTCCATTGGAAATGTTTTGTTCGATAAGTGCAACAAAAATTCCTATTGATTTTGCCAGAAATCTCGTGAGCTGATAACTTCTTGTGCTCTATGCCTGTGCACAAGGAGGGGTTATGGAGATGAAGAGTGGGGAAGGTGAGGAAGAGGAGAGGTTTGTGTCCTTTGTAATCAATCAGAAACAAAGTAGGCAGGGCTGACACCACATGCTTAGGAATTTAGAGCTGTGCTGTTATATCAAGCAGAAAGACTGGAGCCTGCTATATTTCTGGTACATCAACATTTATTTTTCTGTACTTTCAATATGTTTAAGGTCCCATTCACACTTCAGCGTTTTGTAGCTTGAAGCTCAAAGCTCTAAAACGCTGGAGGAAAAAAAATCTATAACATTCAAAAATGATCAACTCAAGAGTTTCCATGTATTTCTTTGGAACAAAAAATGCTTCAAAAAGACAGCAATCTGCCAAATTCGAGCTACAAAAAAAGCTACAGAACCTTTTTTTAGCTTCAGGTGTTTGGCTTCAGGTGACTTAGTGGTGATGTGAACCAACACCACTAAGTCACCTGAAGCCAAACACCTGAAGCTAAAAAAGTTCTGTAGCTTTTTTGTAGCTCGAATTTGGCAGATTGCTGTCTTTTTGAAGCATTTTTTGTTCCAAAGAAATATATGGAAACTCTTGAGTTGATCATTTTTAAGCGTTAGTCAGGAATTATTGAGCGTTTTTCTGCTCAACTGCAATAATAATTTTTAAAAAAAAAATTAAATAAATAAATAAAACAAAAAAATAAAATAAATAAATGAAAAGCCTAACCCCAACCCTTAACCCTAATATTAACCGGTAACTTTAATCCTAAACCCTAATCTTAATCCTAACCCTTAACCCTAATATTAACCCATAATCCTAATATTAAACCCTAACACTGATATTAACCCCTAACCCTAATCCTAAACCCTAACCTAACAAAACAAATAAATAAATAAACAGTAAGTAAATAAATACATAAATGAATAATAAATTAACCCCTAACTCTAACCTTTAAACCCTAACCCTTAACCCCTTTAGAAAAAAAAAGAAAGTCAAAATAAATAAATAAATAATAATAATAAATAACCAATAGCAGATGATAAAGCTGAAAAACATAGCAAAACATGATGAAACAGATAATATATTTTTTTATTGGGTAATTAAATGCCAAAGCTCAAAAACGCTTTAAAAACGCTGTACACAAAATATTTTAAAAAATGCATATAAACTCTCAAAAAAACGCCTGAAAATAAGCTAAAAAACGCGTCATTCAGATGTGAATGCAGCCTAAAGAGGTAAAACATAGGGCAAATGTGCATGTACTCCAGAGATGTACTAAATTTGTTTTTTGTTTTTGTTTTATTTTGCCTTGACATACACTTTAAGCTTTAAATTGATTGAGTGTTTTTTTCTCTCTGAAGAGGTCTCATACTGAAAATGCAGTCAATTATTGTTCATTTTTCAACAGCAGACATTTTATAACCTGCCCAATAGATGAGTGGTTGGACGGTTGGGTTAGCATCTGTCTTCGCCCTCCGACATGAGAGTGTTGCTTGTTATCTCATGTCTGTGTGCTGCTTAACTGTCTTCCAGACTATTACAATTAAATGTAAGGCCATGTCTTCCATGGATAAACAGACGCAGTGTGAAAAAAAGCCGGTTAGGTCACACTTTTGAGCTTATACAAAGATACAGAAAAATATGCACTTTAACAATAAGCCCCTGTAATCTACGGCCTTATCAGCTCTCCAGTAAGAGCAACAGAGGTGCAATTAAGAGAGAATTTGTCTAGGGAGTCTTTCAGTTGCTTTTCTTCTCTTCTGAATGTCTAATGTCCAATTGCTTTTGACGTAGAATCAACGGTGAGCCATTTATTGGCTTTGCTAGAATGTTACATCCATTATGTCTCCTGTTTTATGACTTAGTAAAGGTGTATCCTGGTAACTGCAAGGTCAATCTGTTGTTAAAATGCCAAAGTTAAGGAAATTATACTCTCACACTATAAACAGTAAACTCTGTTTGCAGATATAATTGCTTAATGGCTGTAGTGAGTATCTGCAGTTAGAGAAGGGAAGAAGGATGGAACGAGTCGGCATTATAGAAGAAATAGAATGTTCTCAATAGATCTTCATAAAAAAGATCATTCAACTCAATGCTAATGGGCCATTTTGGTATCCATATGCAAAGTGAAAAAATTGTTTGTTGGGGCTCTTTCATACAGATGTAAAAGCTGTAATGCACATTTTTGACATGTGTCATTTTGTGCACTTATGGGCATTTTAAACATCAACTCCAGACAAATCGCTAAATGCACATTTAAAATAAATGTATATATAGATGTATAGATGTAGCTGTCAGAAACCATGAAATCAGACCGAGACAGAAGTACAGTTAAATCACACTTGTTTAATAATAAAAGTAAACTGAACAAACGTAGTCAAAACATAGCCAAAATTCAGTAACTGGAATGGATAGTCAGCCAAGCCAGAAGTCAGAGATCAAAGTAGAGGAACAGCAAGCATGATCTGGAGCCAGAAGGGATGTCAGCAAAGCCCGTCTTTAAACAGGAATGCTGGAGATTATTATTATTATTATACAAGATTTATATAGCGCTAACAGTTTACTCAGCGCTTTACAATGTATAAGGGGGACAACACAATTACAGTACAGTTCAATACAAAAGGTACAGGAGGGCCCTGCTCGTAGAGCTTACATTCTAAAGGGAGGGGGTGGTGGTACAAAAGGTAATAGATGCAGAGAATGATTTGATGGGGGTGGCTCAGGGACAGTTATGTGGGTGTGGGATAGGCTTCCCTGAATAAATGAGTTTTCAAGGATCTCCTAAAGGTGGACAGGGTAGGGGCTGATCGGACATACTGGGGCAGGGAATTCCAGAGGATGGGAGAGGCTCTGGAGAAGTCCTGAAGGCGAGCATGGGAGGAGGTAACAAGGGAGCTAGAGAGCAGGAGGTCCTGGGAGGAGCGGAGGGGGCGATTTGGGCGATATCTGCAGATGAGGTTGGTGATGTAGATGGGGGCGATGTTGTGAATGGCCTTGTATGTTATGGTTAGCATTTTGAATTTTACACGGTGGGGTAGGGGAAGCCAGTGAAGGGATTGGCAGAGAGGAGCAGCAGTCACGGATCGATTAGTGAGGTGTATTAGTCTAGCAGCAGCATTCATAATAGACTGAAGGGGGGATAGCCTGCTTAAGGGTAGGCCATTAAGGAGAGAGTTGCAATAGTCGAGGCGGGAAATAATCAAGGAGTGAATAAGTTGTTTTGTAGTGTCATTAGTCAGGAAGGGTCGAATTTTGGAGATGTTGCGGAGGTTAAGGCGGCAGGATTTAGCCAGTGATTGGATATGGGGGCTGAAGGAGAGGTCAGAGTCAAGGATTACACCCAGGACTCTGGCATGTGTGGAGGGACCAATGGTTGTGTTGTTGATATTAATGGTGAAGTCACAGGAGGGGGACCGTGAAGGAGGAAATATAACAAGCTCAGTTTTAGAAAGATTAATTTTGAGGAAGTGGTGTGACATCCATACCGATATGTCAATCAGCAAGTTTGAGATCCGTGAGGAGATAGTGGGGGTGAGTTGGGGAGTGGAGAGATAGATCTGTGTGTCATCAGCATAGAGATGGTATTGGAAGCCATGGGAGCTGATCAACTGGCCCAGGGAAGAGGTATAGAGTGAGAAAAGGAGAGGCCCAAGGACAGAACCTTGGGGTACCCCAACAGAAAGAGGAAGGGGAGCGGAGGAGATGGAGTTGTAAGTGACGCTGAAAGTGCGCTGAGATAGGTAGGAGGAGAACCAGGATAATGCAGAATCACGGAGGCCAAGGGAGTGTAATTTGCTGAGGAGCAGCAGGTGGTCAACTGTGTCAAAGGCAGCAGAGAGGTCTAAAAGTATGAGTATGGAGTAGTGGCCATTGGTTTTGGCAGTTATTAGGTCATTGGTGATTTTTAGTAGGGCAGTTTCAGTCGAATGTTGTAGGCGGAAGCCAGACTGTAGGGGGTCGAGAAGGTTGTTGTCCGTGAGGTAGCGACTCATTTGGTCATGAACAAGGCGTTCGATGAGCTTGGAGGCAAACGGGAGAAGGGAGATAGGTCTTAAGTTATTCAAACAGGTGGGGTCTAGTGAGGGTTTTTTGAGTATGGGGGTAACCAGTGCATGTTTGAGCGGGGAAGGAAAGGTGCCAGAGGAGAGGGAGAGGTTGAAGATGTGGGTTAGGGAGTTGAGGATAGAGTGGGAAGGTGGTCGCAGTAATTGAGAGGGGACAGGGTCCAGGGGACATGTAGTGAGGTGGGCCATGGAGAGGAGTTTATCAACTTCTTCTGTGGTAACTGGGCAAAAGGAGGAGAGTATTGAGTGTGGTGTTGGACCTGATATGTTGGGTAGGGGAGGAGATGTTTCTTGTGATGTTGACCAAGGCGAATGCAGAGACCCTCTGGACTGGACGGCTTAAGTAGGCAGGACTTACGAGCAGGATATCAACAACAGCTGAGAAACTGTGGAGAGGGATGGGAGCTGGCAATTAGCCAACAGCTGAGCGGCCAGCTCAGAGAAGGAAGGGCTGAGCCCATCCCTGACAGTAGCGCTATCCCCCTAGGACCTGCTGATAGTATTAGGTCCTCTGTTCGTGCCTCAACTTTGCAAAAGGCCTCAACCCCTCTGACACCTCCACCACCTGTACCCCTTTAGTCAATGTGGGTCTAGCAATTTTGCAGAAATTGATGGTCACCCTGAGATTAGACTCAAGAAAACATAGGGGATAACAGGGTATATTTTTTAAGAAACATATGCACAAAATATAGCAGTACAGTATATGATCAACCCGTGCATTACAATAGGAATGTATTCAAATAAAAATGAACCGTAGCTTGACTCAAACAGCAAATGCTGTAGCTTTCCCCACAAGCGTACAACAAATAACAGGCAACAGTGGAAGATGTAGCAAGAAAATTTGGCTAAGATGCCTGGGTGTACCTATGATGGATAACAAGTTATGTACAGTCCTTAACCACTTGCCTAGCGGGACTACCAGGCCAATACTGGCCAATAATGACACTTCTCTCATATATGTAAAAATCTGTGGTTTTTTTTGCAAGGAAATTACTTAGAATCCCCAAACATTATATATCTATTTTTTAGCAGAGGCCATAGAGAATAAAACAGCGGTCCTTACAATTTTTTGTCACATGGTTTTTGCTCAGTGATTTTTTTTGTCAAACATGACAAAAAAAGTAGAAGAAAATACACTTTAACCACTTGCCGCCCGCGACGGCTGGGCGGTGCGGCTCTTGTTCTGGGTGGGCGTCATATGACAGCTTCCCAGAATGACCCCTCTCGCGCGCCCAAAGGGGCACACATCGCGGCGATGGCGGCCGCGCCGTGTTGCTAGGACAAGGCGTGACCCAGATCTGTGTAATGAGCCATGGCCGTGGCTCTTTAACAGCTCTTTAACCATGTGATTGGCTGTGTCCAATCACAGCCGGTCACATGTAAACACGGAGATGCCGGTAATCGGCGCTCCTCATCTCACACTGAAAGAGGTCTTTGGTGCTGTATCTGTAGTGATCACCTTCCACTATATTGGTAGGCGAACCTGTTTATTGTAATAAAGTTTAGCTACAACTCCTGTTGTTTTAGTTAACATTGCCCCTTCTGTTTTGGGATTCTACAGCTAGTTTTAGCTTAGGGCTTAATAACCAGCATAGACTAGAGCCAGATCAGTTCCTGCCAGTGAAAAGCTTCATTCCAGGCTGATTGGACAACAGTTGGGGGATCCCAACAGGACTGCTTATATTCTCTTCAGATCTCAGACGCAAACGTAGACACCCCATCATTCTCAGGGGGCCCTGCAACTGGACTTCACTGTAACATTTTCTGTAGGTGTCTCTGTTAAAAATGATATGTACTCGGTATATGTGCACAATTCCACCAAGACTCTTATCAGGTCCTTTGCTAAAAAAATCTGTACGTTGGATAAATGTACTGTTATGAATTTCTTCTTATGTAAAGATTGTATTATTTCTTTGCTGGTGTGCATCTACAGTGCCTTGAAAAAGTATTCATACCCTTTACATATTTTCCACATTTTGTCATGTTACAACCAAAAAAGTGATCCCATGATCCTGATCCCATCCACCCCCCTGATCTCACCCACGCTCCATACATGCCCCCGATCCCATCCCCCCTGATCTTATGCCAGTTCCATCCATCTCCCCTGATCCTATCCCCGCTCCATCTATCCCCTCTGATCCCATCCCGGCTCCATCCATCCCCCTGATCCCATACTCGCTCCATCCATCCCCCTGATCCCACGCCCGCTCCATCCATCCCACCTGATCCTGATCCGGTACCCGCTCCATCCATCCCCCTGATCCCATCCCGGCTCTATCCATCCCCGGATCCCATCTCGGCTCCATCCATCCCCTGATCCCATCCTGGCTCCATCCATCCCCCTGATCCCATACCCGCTCCATCCATCCCCCTGATCCCATACCCGGCTCCATCCATCCCCCTGATCCCATACTCGCTCCATCCATCCCCCTGATCCCATGCCCGCTCCATCCATCCCACCTGATCCTGATCCGGTACCCGCTCCATCCATCCCCCTGATCCTGATCCCATCCCGGCTCCATCCATCCCCGGATCCCATCTCGGCTCCATCCATCCCCTGATCCCATCCTGGCTCCATCCATCCCCCTGATCCCATACCCGCTCCATCCATCCCCCTGATCCCATACCCGGCTCCATCCACCCCCCTGATCTCACCCCCGCTCCATCCATCCCCCCGATCCCATCCCCCATGATCCTATGCCTGTTCCATCCATCTCCCCTGATCCTATCCCCGCTCCATCCATCCCCTCTGATCCCATCCCGGCTCCATCCATCCCCCGATCCCATCCTGGCTCCATCTATCCCCCGATCCCATCCCGGCTCCATCCACCCCCCCAATCCCATCCCAGCTCCATCCATTGTGGTAGGTTAAAGCTGAGTTTCACCCATTTAAAAGTCAGGAGCTACAAAAAGTGTAGCTCCTGACTTTTAATAATCAGTCACTCACCTGTCCCACGGTCCAGCGATGGGGCGCACCAAGCCCCGCTCCTCTCCCCCTGCTCTCCGCGGTGCTGGCATTCTAACTGTGGGTTCCCACTGTGGCTTCAAAGTTGGGCACACACTGCGCATTCGTGAGCCATGCTGTGCACTGTGAATGGCCGGGCAATCTTCTGGGACCTGTGAGGTGTCCCAGACAGGGAGTTGCAGGGAGGGAGAGGGGAGAGGTGATCTTCCTTCCGGCGCAGCAGGGCCAGGGAAGGAAGTGGGGGCTGGGTGCCTGTAAAAACAGGGTACCTGCCCCCCCAGAAAATGATATGCCAAATGTGGTATGTCAGGAGGTCACCAGCACTTAAAGTGGAAGTTCCATTTTTGGGTGGAACTCCACTTTAAGGGGGGAGAGCCGCACTGATGCACTAGACTGCTTAGTGCTGGGGGTGGGGGTGACATCATATATTACCACACCAGGTGACACCAACCCTAGTGACGCCACTGTACATGATCCGGTGCACAGATGCCACCCTGTAGCAGTAAAACTTTCGGATAGGGGGCGCGCATGTGCACCGCCAGTGGCTCACTTCTACTGTCATTATACACAGCGGAAGCCGATCAGAGGGTTCCGGGTACTCAATGTCCACCGGAACCTGCCCTTCGTCAGGCAGAGAGATAGAACTGCGATCTGCCTATGCAAACAAGAGAGATCGCTGTTCTGACAGGAGAGAAGGGATGGAGTTTGTGTCCCTGCAAAGCATGGAATAAAGTCCATCTCTTCCCCTAGTAAAAGTACTGCACACAGTATAGTAAAACACTGGTTAGGCACACAGTTAACCCTTTGATCAACCTTGATGTTATCCTCTTCCCAGCCAGTGTCATTAGTACAGCGACAGTGCATATTTTTAGCGGCACCGGTTAGTGTCACTGGTTCCCAAAAAGTGTCAGTTAGTGTCAGAATTTCCACCGCAATAAGGCAGTCCTACTAAAAGTCGCTGATTGCCGCCATTACTAGTAAAAAATCATTTAAAAAAAATTAAAATAATCCATAGTTTGTAGATGCTAGAACTTTTGCGCAAACAAATCAATATACACTTATTGGGATTTTTTTTACCAAAAATATGTAGCAGAATACATATTGACCTAAATTTATGAAAAAATTTGATTTTTTCAATTTTTTTATTGGATATGTTTTATAGCAGAAAGTAAATATATATATATATATATATATATATATATATATATATATATATATATTAAATTGTCATTTTTGTTTATAGTGCAAAAAATAAAAAAGTGCAGTGGTGATCAAATACTATGAAAAGAAAGCTCTAATGCCATGTACACACGACCGGACTTTTCGAGAGCAAAGGTCCGACAGGACAAATCCGCCGGACAATTTGATCGTGTGTGGGCTTCATCGGACCTTTGCTGTCCAAAAATCAGATGGACTTTAGAAATAGAACATGTTTCAAATCTTTCCGACGGACTCGAGTCTGGTCAAAAAATCCGTTCGTCTGTATGCTAGTCCGACGGACGAACAACGACGGAAGGGCAGCTATTGGCTACTGGCTATGAACTTCTTTGTTCTAGTCCGGTCGTACATCATCTCGTTCGAATCAGTCAGACTTTGGTGTGATCGTGTGTAGGCAAGTCCGTTGCGTCAGAACTGCGTCGGAACTCCATCTAAAGTCCGTCAAAAAGTCCTTCGGAGTTCAGTCCGTCGAAAGTGTGTACACAGCATTAGAGCCCTTTAAAAGACAATGGGTTGCGTCAAATATCAATGTACAAAAATGTTTGTTTGCATTGGTTTGAATAGAGCCTATATAGAGAAAAACCCCTTTTTTCCAGTCTTGTGATGGATACAATGACATGTAAATATCTTATCTTTTTTTTTTTAAAGACAAAGTTTAACCCCATTATCTTAGCAGTTTGAGAGATTTTTGTTAAACGTGGTCGCCTCATCATAACCTGATTGGTTAAAATGGCGCACGCCATATTAAAAGCTCCTCATCCAGGGCTTTGTGATGTTTAGTAGAACAAGGACAAATTAACAGCCATTTGTAAATCCTCTGAGAGAGAATACTCATTAACAATTGTCAATTGCTGGCCTGCAGACACTGATTTATTGTGCTAATTAGCAGATCATTTAGCTCCTTACTTAGAGATGGAGTGGAGTGGTTGAACACTTGCTATATCTTATTATGTGACCCTCACAAGCTGTTAGTAACCCTAAAAGCTGTCTATTCAGATTGGACTCACTAGTCTGTTGTGTCTACACACTGCAGGACCACAGCAGGCAAGATATATTAACATTTCATACACAGGAGAACCTAAAAGAAACTTGTAAATGAGAGTCCTGCTGTAATTACAGGAGCTCAGCAAAGAGCTTATTTCATTGATATGAACAATGACTCCATTTCATGTGCGCATTGACATTCCTGCCTCTTTTAATGCTGAACAACAAACAAATATATACACTCACCGGCAGGGGCAATTCATGAAATCAGTGGGCCCGTGTGCAAGATAAAATGTGGACCCTAGTCACTGATAAAAAAAAATGCGTGGCGAAATGTGGGCATGGCTTGGATTGCGCATAAATATTGGGTGTTACTTAAATGGGGTGTAGTTTAATAGAGTCGGAGATGACTTACAGAATGTGGTAATGTAAAATAGGAAATGTACAGTGTAGAGTGTACAGCGGTGTGTAGTATGTGCAGGAGAGGAGTGTGGAGTGTATGAAGGTGGGTAGCAGTGGCGCCCCCTAATCCATGGGCCCAACCCCTAATCTTTACGCAAAAGTGCCCAGAGCCCACCCAGTTATGTGACAATAGCAAATTAATATTCGCTATTGTCTTCCTGATTCTCCTTACGGCCAATCAGGAAGCGGGTCCTGAGACCTGACTGACCGGGAGGAGAAGCAACGCCTGTAAGGGAGGGGTAGCCCGGGAGGGAAAAGATGGGGCGGACAAGTGGGAGCTAGTGCAGAAAGCGGGGAGCCGGTGTGGACGTGCGGGAGCCGGTGCAAGTTTTTTTACCACTACTATTCCTTTATATTGGCTATTAAAATGTACAAATGCAGCAATTTAGAAATTGAATGAAAGATTTAGTACTGAGAAACACTTTTTGAAAGATAAAAAATAAATTTTATATACAACTATGAGGATCAGACCAAAATGAGGGACAAATGAGGAGGAATGAGGGACAGAAGGACATTACTCCAAATCAGGGACAGTCGCTTGAAATCAGGGACAGTTGGGAGCTATGCTTTGTTGTCCATGTTTTGTTGTAAACATTCTCCAGTGGTTAGCAGCTGCACTGGGTTCCAGCTATATATTTGTTATATATATATTTTTTATATATTTTTTGTGACATGGACATGGTCTTTTAATGAATGTCAGTTCTAGCGCTTAAGGACCCTTTTTGTTTTTGCTGATAGGGCAGCACTGATGGGCACCAATTAGGTGGCACTGATGAGGTGGCATTGATGGGCACTGATGATGGGCACTAATATGCGGCACTGATAGGCAGCACTGATGGTCACTGACAGGTGGCACTGATATACGGCACGAATGAGCACTGATAGGCGGCACAGATGGGCACAGATAGGCGGCACAGATGGGCACTGATAGGTGGCACAGATGGTCACGGATAGGTGGCATGGATGGGCACTGATAGGCGGCACAAATGGGCACTGATAGGTGGCACGGATGGGCATGGATGGGCACTGATAGGTGGCACTGATGTACTGTAACGTATGGTGCTGATGGATGCCAATCAGTGCAAAACAATAATGCCTGCCAATCAGTGATGCCCATTGTGGGCACTGATTGGCTTCCATTGTGGGCACAGATTGGCATCCATTGTGGGCACTGATTGGTATCCCTGGTGGTCTAGGGTGGCATACCTGGTGCTGACATCTCTGGTGGAGCTAGTGGCATCCCTGGTGGTCCAGTGTGGGCATCCTCGGGGGGGGGGCTGCGCTGATAATCGATCAGCACAGACCCCCCCGTCAGAGGAGCAGCCGATCGTCTCTCCTCTACTCGCGTCTGTCAGACACGAGTGAGGAAAAGCCGATCACCGACTCTTCCTGTTTACATCGTGATCAGCCATGATTGAACAACGATTGCCACGATGCGCGCCCCTGGGGGCACACAGTGGCTTAATATCCTGAAGACGTCATATGACGTCTGGTCAGGGTATTGAAACCACTTTGCCGCTGTCATTTTGCTATATGGAGGGTGGTAAGTGGTTAAATTACAGGATTGCAGAAGATTGGCACATGAGGACAGGGCCTCATTTTTGGCAGGGGGTGGATGTAGCGCCCTCCCAGGTAGGCCGCTAGTTAGGTTAGGTAAACTTAGCTTTGTGGCTCTGCTGTAATCAGCAGATCAGCATGTGGTCTGCAAGCTGCAAATTTGATTGCTTCTCCCATCTTCTGGAGGCTTCCAGAATGTACTGGGTGGGAGAATCAAAATGAGCAGTCTGAATATTTATATAGCTGCAGCCAGTCCCTGGGGGGGAAAATTTTGGAGCTTCAGAGAGTAGGATCTTCCTCAGGAGGAGAGGTTCCCAGGTAGAAAGGTTGCTGCCCTTCTAGGAAGCCCAGCTGAAGATTCTGCAAGTATCATTGGGGTCCTGGCTGTGTATAGCTGGGATGCCTATTATGCTGTTCATTTTTTGAAAGCTAAAAGAGGAGTTCCACTGAGGATCAGGTCTGGAGGCTTCACTGAAGAGACTGTCTGCCTGAGTCTGGAAGGAGACGTCAAAGTCCCAGGCACACTGTGAGTTTGGACCTGAGAGGAGGATCCTAGCGACTGTTGCTGCTGTTAAGCCCTCGTGCACTAATGTTAGGGCTGGCCTGGCCTGGAACATTATTTATGGTGTCCTAGTGCTATCCACTTTATGTCCTATTGCTTAAGAGACTGTTCTAAGACGTAGCTGCAACGTGAAGTGGAGTGTCCTCACATTCTTGTTCTGTGTTCTGGAGTATCCCACAACTTCCCTAAGCCCCATCCAAGTTAATCTGCAATGAACTAAAAAGGCAACCCCTAGACTGTTTACGGAGCCAGAGGGGAGAATGTTGCCTGGCTGTGGCTACACTAGTGGAAAAAGAACCTAGGGACACAAATCAGTGACCCTTGCATAGAGTAGCGCTACACTTATATACAGTGGCTACTTTTGCTCCTGGCAACTGAATGGAGTGGCAGGGAAGAAAATAAAAGGTGAGTATTTGTTGCTGGGGACAGAAGAATTAAAATGAACCTGTTGCCTTCATCTGAATACAAACATCAATGTTAAGTCAGTCACCCTCAGCGGGTGAAGAAGGTCAAAGACACAGTATTGGTTTTGGAATGTATATTGTTCTGGTTTTATCATTCTTTGGATAAGTCAGAATTTTATAAACATCTGGCGAATGGGGGGCTTGTATAGAATGCAAGTGCCCTTGTAATGCACTATAAGAAGAATGTACCTAATCCCAATAAGGTCTGACTTAAGGTAAAAACACCTTGAATAAACAGTGGCTTTTGGTATAATTTTGTTTTGCTTTTTTACAACTTTTCAACAATAAACTGTTTTATATCATTTTACAATTTTTCATAAAATAAATCTTTATTTTACAAACAAACGTTTAATACAATGTGCATCCTTTCTTTGTAGAGGATGCTGGGTTTTCTGGTTAGTGAGCCCAGCATGGCCAGTATGCTGGTCGTGACCATTGCAGAGTGAGTAAGGGCCTGTATTCATGAGCTTTAGACTTGTGTTGATGGGCAAATTCAACTTGCTTTTGAGATCATTGAAAATGTGTTGACAAGTTTATTTGACCAGTGGTTAACCTTCTTCTGACTTGCATTCGACCTTCTTCAAGCTGCTTTTGTATTCCCATAAATGTATATGTGGGGAGCAGTTCTGAAGCAAACAAAAGCCTGTTGACACAGGTTCCAATTAAGACGTTCCTGTCTCAATTAGGAGAGGGGTGTGACATTTAGGTGCACGCTAATATTTGGGGGGGGGGGGGGTTTCTGTATTTTTAACTGGACATAATAAAAATGTATAACCCTTTAAAGTGGTTGTTGACCCTTCCAAATACCCAGAGAAGTAACTAGTCTCAAGTGATACAAAGAAATGAGACAAATCCTTCTACATAAGTTGTACCTGTTTATCTGCAGCCATTTCTCCTCTACAGCCTTCTACAGCACACATTTTATAAAGCATCTCTGAGCTCCAGTAGGCAGGGGGCAGGAATCTGATGTAACACACTGCAAAGCACAGAGAGGAGAACTCTGTGTAACCCCAGACCTGAGTTTAGGCAGTGGGCACACGCCACTCTACACGACCGCATAGAGAAACATGCACAGCTGAATCGCAGAATCACAGGTTGTGTGCTGGAGCTCGCCTCCCTCATCCTCCTCGATCCCTTGGAATTGGCATGAACATTCACTTCTGTGTACCAGATTCAGATCTTTGTTCTGTTGCTGACATTCTCACAAAATTGTTGTAATTTGCTGTCAGCCACATAGAAGTTTAGGATTTCCCTGACAAGTGGCCTTCTGCAGATCGAAATGTGCCAGGGGATTGGGGGGGAGGTATAAGGATGATAACTTTCAGAATGAGGATGTCTGGATTGAAGACACAGAGGTAAGGCATGATTATACTCACCTTGCTCTCATATAAGGAGCTAGCATTCCAAGAAAATATTTTAGTTCTTTACTAACTCAGCCCCTGTCCCACCTAAAATCACCTTTAACCACATGCCGACCAGCCGCCGCAGTTGTACTGCGGCAGAATGGCACGGCAGGGAGAAACAACGTTATGTAACATTGCTTCGCCTTGTGGCCACTAGGGGGTGCGTGTGCGCTCCCCCTGCTCGCCCCCCGAGCCGATGCGAGTGCCCGGTAGTCTCGATCACCGCCGGGCTCCCACGATCGCTCGGGGCACAAATGTGTCAAAATTGTCCGACGTGTCCGCCATAATGTCGCAGTCACGATAAAAGTCGCTGATCGCCGCCATTACTAGTAAAAAAAAAAAATATCAATAAAAATGCCATAAAAATATCCCCAATTTTGTAGACACTATAACTTTTGCGCAAACAAATCAATATACGCTTATTGCGATTTTTTTTTACCAAAAATATGTAGAAGAATACATATCGGCCTAAACTGAGGGAAAAAAATGTTTTTTTATATATTTTTTGGGGATATTTATTATAGCAAAAAGTAAAAAATAATGCGTTTTTTTTTTTTCTAAAATGTCACTCTTTTTTTGTTAATAATAAAAACCACAGAGGTGATCAAATACCACCAAAAGAAAGTTATATTTGTGGGGAAAAAAGGACATCAATTTTGTTTGGGAGCCATGTTACACGACCGCGAAATTGTCAGTTAAAGCGACGCAGTGCCGAATAGCAAAAATTGCCAAATGGTCCGGGGCTGAAGCGGTTAATGTGCTCCCATGCTGGTTTCCTCCTCCAGGAGTCAAATTCAGCATATTTTCTATGTTAGATGATGATGGAACTTACACAAGGTTGATGATGTCAACACCCTCTGCGAACTGACAGTATTAGATCATTGGTTGCCTTGTCCTGAGCATTGCAAGCTGTAAAGGCGGTTTCATCCTCCCCTGTCTCCATGAGCACTAGGTATTTGCAACAGCCCCAACAGAGCACTGTTTAGGAGATATTAACCCTGGATGCAGCCAGTTATATCACCGGAGGACCTTCGAAGCTTTGTGCTGGAACCAAGCGCTCCGGCACAAAGGTCATTGCGGCTCTGGCTAATCACATAGCCGGAAGAAAGACCATGGGAAGATGTCAGCCCTCTCTGCGGTGACAGCACAGTGCTGGAGGGCTTTGTTCCAAGGTAAGTATTTTATAATGTGCTAGGTACAAAAGATACAGGCTGATATACATATCATACTCACAATGTACAAAACTACTGTTGAGACTATACATTGTGAGTATGATATGCATATCAGCCTGTATCTTTTGTACTTTGCAATTTACGCCATGTGTACCTCATTTGTAAAGGGGGTATACAGTATATTCATACATGTTGTAACTACATCCTTAAATCATTGAACCCTACTCTTTCCCTGAAGAAGGAATCTTTGGAAAACGCGTTGGGATTGCCTGTGTGAACACCTTTCATGATTTGGCCACCTATCACAGAGGGCCAATCCGGTGGCTCCAGCATTAAGAGTAATAGGGTATCTTGACACTATAATGTTTATTGTCTAAAAATTGTTTTTTTATCAAATAAGACTTTGTTATTAGGACCCTTTGGGTCATTTTTACTGTTTGTAAATAAAGTTTTGTAAATGTAACTTTTACATTTTTTTATGACCTAACCTTCTGCCTTAGAAGTCCCATGGGTTCTATTCAATATTTGTGTATATAAATGAAGGGAAGTGGTAGATAAGCTTATGTTCTAGTCTACACAGTACTCTTTTTTTGACAAGTACAATACATAAAACGAATATCTATATTTATTCAATTAACCTACTCTGAATGGATTAACCGCTTGCCGACCGCCCCACGTATATTTATTGCAGGGGGGCAGCTCCTACAGTCAAAAGCACATACCTGTATGTGATCGCCTCTTCTGGGTTTACGGTGCGCACGCGCGCCGCCGGCGACTGGCTTCCACTTTGATTAAACACAGAGGGAGCCAATCGACGGGTCCGGCAGGCCTGATGTCCGCCAGAACCTGACAATTGTTCCTGACAGCGGCAAAACGCCTGTCTGCCTATGTAAACAAGGCAGTTTGCCATTCTGTGACAAGGGAAGACTGAGATTCTGTGTTTCTGCTAAGCAGGAACACGGATCGCCATCTTCCCACAGTTATAGCACCCCCCCACAGTTAGAAAGCACTCCCTAGCGACACATTTAACTTTTTGATAACCCCTTCCCTGCCAGTGTCATTAGTACAGTGACAATGCATATTTTTTAGCACTGATTACTGTATTAGTGGCTGATTGCCGCTATTACTAGTAAAAAATAAATAAATAAATAAATAAAAATTTCATCAAAATATTCCATAGTTTGTAGATGCTATAACTTTTGCCCAAACCAATCTATATACGCTTATTGGGATTTTTTTAACCAAAAATATGTAGCAGAATACATATATTGGCCTGAATTGATGAAGAAATTAGATTTTTTTAAAAATTTTTATTGGGTGTATCTTATAGCAGAAAGTAAAAAATATTGTATTTTTTTCAAAATTCTTGGCCTTTTTTTTTGTTTACAGCACACAAAGCTCTATTTGTGGGGGAAAAAAAAGGAGGCCCACGGGGTTTAATCAATATTTGTGTACATATATGAAGGGATCTGGCAGACAAGCTTATGCTCTACACACAGTACAATGTTTTTAACATGTAAAATAGATAAAACGAGTATCTATATTTGATCAATTAACCTGCTTTGAATGGATCAACCGCTTGCCGACCGCCCCACGTATATATACTGTGGGGCGGCGGCTCCTACAGGGGAAATCACGTACCTGTACGTATACCCAACTTTATTTGGGTGCAGCGTCGCACGACCACGCAGTTGTAAGTTTTAGTAACGCAATGCCTGGTCATGAAGGGGGGTAAACCTTCCGGAGCTGAAGTGGTTAATTAAAGACTCAAGTTTTATATAACATGCTTTAGATGATGAGCTCATCCCATGTTTCTGATTGAATTTTACTCAAGCAACCTGTATTAAATGTATATTTGTAGTATAAGGATTTTTTTTTCAGTTTAAATCATCTTTGTTCAAATTTCAAAATACAGAGAATAAAAAAAAAAAAAATGAAACCAATGTTAAAATCAAGCATAGAACAATGAATATGGTAAATATTTAAATAATTTGAATTATGATTACTTAATTATTATTATTATTATTACTTTTATTATTTCAATGTTTACAAAAAACTATTACTTCATCAACCACCCTTCCTCTATGTACTCTTTACATAGAATCAGATACATTAGGCTTCCTTTAATTCAATACTTTAAGTATATACTTAATCATTTCTCTTTTTATTCCCATGTAAGCTGACCTAAATACTCAACCTGTATTTGATATTTGTTTTGATGTCACTTTGTCATATGTTATAAACTTTCACTACATTTTGATTGTGAAAAAGAATATGGTAAAATTATAGCTATACCTATGTGGTCATTGAAAACAATCCACTAAGGCCATAGGTAAAGTTATAGAATATGGATTTTTATAAAAAAAATAAGAAAACATTTTATGAAATGTAAATTTGAAAACATTTATAAAATCACTATATTTCTCTTAAGACTAGAGAGAATAATGAATAGTAAAAAGTTATAGAATATGTATTTTTATAAAAAAAAAATAAGAAAAATTTTTGTGAAATGTAAATTTGAAAACATTTATAAAATCACTATATTTCTCCTAAGACTAAATAGAATAATGAATAGTAAAAATAAATAAATAAATAAAGTTGGATCACATGAACAAAAGTTCCACTTTAAATGAATTTATTCACAAAATGCCTTTGGAGTCTTTATACAACCATAGCATAATGTTTGACAACAACACTGTACAAATTGTTAAGGCCACATTGTTAATTTCATATAAAAGAAAGAGAAGATGACTTAACTCCTGAAAGGACGGTAGCGTGATTAAGTCCATTCAAAGACAGATAGAGCTTGCCCTTGTATTGTCCGTTGTGAAGATGGGCAGCTATATTTTGTGTTCCCTATTGAAACAGAATGAGTAACCATTTAAAGAGAACAACTCAAGGCTCAGTTGGTTCCAATGAGAACAACTTTTGATCTCGGCTTGAGAACTGTTCGAGTCACTGTGTCTTTAAGTAGTGGGACTACGTGTTTACCAAAGATTTTTATTCTCACCCACTACTTTGTGCTGCCTCTTTGAGCTTTACAAAAGCCTTTTCTCTCAGCTGTTTCTGTGTGGTCTCAAGGGGTACATGAGAAGTGGGGTTTTCTATACACCGTCAGTTGATTTTTAGCTATCGACATTAATCCAGTGGCTGTTAAGTTCAATTAGTAGTTACGTTTCAGGACCCCACACGTTTGTGAGGGGCTTGTCATTATTAAGACATCCTAATCTGAACCTTCCCTATGGAGAGTGCTCCAATGTTTGGGCATTAGGTCAGCCTACACTGTGTCCACCTACAGCTCTTGGGAAAGTCCTACAGACAAAATCGTATTGCTCCCTCTCTGCTACTTTGCAGAAGAATATACCCTTTACGTGTAAGCTCATAAGCCATCATTTGAAACCTTTTAGGCACATATGGGCTACGTTTGGGTGTTGGCTGTACGTTTTCCAGGTTACTAGATCAATAGATTTGTGTAAATGTTGAGTTTTCAACTGTCCCTCTTTTGAAGCCAAATTCCACCAATGCCCATTTTTTAGGGTCTAAACCCTTTCACTGCCAGAGCTTTTTTTTTTCCATTTTGCACGCACTTACAGAAATACATATTTTGTACATGAAAATGCACCTAAAACCAGAAAACATGATACGTTTTTTGAAAGCAAAGACCCTGTAAAAAATGGCGGTAGTTGCATTTTTTTTTATCTTTTGAATTTTTATGAGTTTGTTTGTATTTTTAAAGTAATATACAGTATATTAATTTCTATGTATTGCATGAATTTATATGTTTTATTTTTGTTTTGTATATATTAATTGAGAGGGATGGATATAGCGCTACACTATTGATATAATGCCACAAAAATACAGCCAAATTAATTTTAGTGCACCCAATCCCAATATATGAAAGACAAAACCAGAGGAAATTCCCAGCTCAACTCACCAACCAGTCTGCTTACCAACCAAATTAACCTGTCCAACAGTATGCGTTAAAAACAGGGGTTTAGTCAGCACACATTTGCAAATACATGCATAAGCTGCAAGGCCTCTTCATGGCAAGTTGTATTACTTGCAGTCCTAACCTTCTAAATTTATGAGGGTCTCTACAATGGAAGCACATGCATTCTAATGGATAGATAAGGGGCAGGTGGGCCTGGAAGTAGTCCAATTATCCCTAAAGGCACAGGGGGCACATTGGACATCCACATACCTCCCAACTTTTTGTGATGGGAATGAGGCACACCCATCAGCATCTTTCCCTCACTCAGCATCCAGTCTCACAGGGGAAAGGTTGCCATTGTCTCTGCCGCTACCGACAGCTCCGGTAAGCTGTGGAGGTGACCGGTGTGTGGCGGGGGGGCCCTCTCCCGCCACCAATAAAGTGATCTTACAGTGAATCCGCCATGGAGAACAACTTTTATCTGAAAGAGGACCGTCCGCCGTTGAAAAGGATACCAGGGTTATGGCAGCCATCTGCTGTCAAAACAACGATATTTAACTTCAAACAGCCGACGTACAATGACGGTCCGCAAATGGTTAAAGTGTTACTAAATCCAGGACCCTGCATTCACTATATTTGGTCTCCCACACTACACAGAACATGGGAATACAATTATTTTAGTAAATATAAACTGCTAAATACCTTTTCTCATCAGCAGTATATAGCAGTCTTGTGAGTGCTATCAGTTCCTAGTAAAGCTTGTTGGAGGAGTTTACATTCTGCCCTGACCCTCTGTCTGGACAGTGCTGATTGGCCCTGTGCTGATCACATGCACTCTCACCAAGAAAAAAAAGAAAAACTCTCTAGCAATACACACCAAACTGAGCATGTGCAGCTTGTCCCGAGCACTGTATTATCAGGAAATAATTAGAGGACAGTGGAAGAAGAATAGTATCAGAGAAGACAGGATCAAAGAGCCTTTATATACAATGGGTAGGATTAACCCCTTAGGTTCCACAGTGAGTATAACAAGCATACTTTACTGCATCTACAGACTGATTTTACTGTTGTGGCTTTAGTAACACTTTAAGTCATCTGATAAATTATTTAAAAGGATGTCTGACTTTTTTGATGTACCTATTTGTCCAGGCTTGATACTCAGGAATTGTTGAAGCCAGTGTGCCAGCATTACAATCAGACAATTATTGCAATTATTAAATTTTCAGAAGAATGTCAGCCTCCATGTTTCCTAAATCATAGGTTTAGTATAAACTGCACCAATCAGCCTATAGTTACAGCATGGGATTGTTTTACTCAAGCAGTATAGTTTTCCCTTTCAACGTTTTTTTTTTTTTTTTTTTAATTCTTTTATTTGTTTTCTTAACGATTGCATCAAAACTTTATTCAACATATCACATTCAATAAAATCCCTCTGCATACCTCCTGCCACAATCTTTTACCCTTTTGTAAAGTTAGAGCAGAGCTATACTCACCTCCACTCCAGTGTTGTAGTGTCCTGGAGCTCCCTCACCGGCTGTTAACCAGTGTTAATTTAGTCGACTAAGATATTTGACTAAATTAATACTATTTTAGTCGACTACAACTAAAACAATTCAGATGACTAAAATAAGACTAAAACTAAAATGTCATTTTAGTCAAAATACTAAAATAAGACTAAAACTAAAATGACATTTTAGTCAAAAGACTATGACCAAAACGAAATTGAATTTATATCACAACGGCTAAATCTGTGTCTGTAGTGCATGTTCAAACCTTATTACCATAAATAATAACATGTTATTAGATTTTTACTCCAGGAGTATATAATGTTTGGCAGCTCTAAAGAAATAATGCATTAATAATGCCCGCTTTACCTTTTTTTTTTTTTTTTTTTTTTTTAATTAAAGTTCAATTTTACAAAGATTAGAGTGTAACAATAGACAAAACATTTTTATTTTGGATAGAGGGAAGGTTATGACCCTTGTCAGGTTTTTTGTGTCCAATTCTGTGTCCCATTGGGGAGA
Source organism: Lithobates clamitans (assembly GCA_037952925.1). Classification (NCBI taxonomy): domain Eukaryota; kingdom Metazoa; phylum Chordata; class Amphibia; order Anura; family Ranidae; genus Lithobates; species Lithobates clamitans. Next base: position 3,266,387 of record JBBGZY010000099.1, on the reverse strand, counting down.
TTTCTCTTCACTCCCTGTCCCATAGCCGGAAATAGGAAGTGAGAGGACATTCCTGCAAATTAAGGGAATCCCTTGGGGTCCCCCAGGTCACCAGAACTAGTGTCCCCATTGGAAGATTTCCCCTCTATTACTTTTCCGGGGACAACCCAGTATTTGGGGCTTTCTTTTTACTTTCACTCTCAATGATAACGGTACACAGTACAAATATACAGGGTGAATCTCCCTAATGGGGACGTAGACAGCAATAAAAACCTAATAGATATTCTAATTCCTCTCCACTCTATCCAAAGTAATAAGAAAAAAAATGTTTTGTCTTTAATTATACTTTAATCACCTAATCACACACTAGAAAAAAATAATTGTTTTAAATTTCCAGTCCACATCAGTGCCTGACCTCACAAATGCGCTTCTGGAAGACAAACTTTCCCATAGACACACTCCTAAACCTTGTGGACAGCCTTTCCAGAAGAGTTGAAGGTGTTATAGCTGCAAAGGGTGGGTCAACTCAATATTGAACCCTACGGACTAATATTGGAATGCCATTAAAGTTCATGTGCGTGTAAAGGCAGGTGTCCCAATACTTTTGGTTTTATAGTGTGTATGTATATATATATATATATATATCAAGACCAGAAGCTGCACCCTGTTAATGATGAATATTGCATCAAGCGGTCTCCAAACACTGCTGCACACACAGTCCAATTCCAAAAGTAGCAGGAGCGCCTTATTACAATTTTTATTCCAGTAGTATCTTCTTACACTGTGAATTAATTCTGTCAAGTAAGGAGATACTACTGGAATAAAAATAATTCTTTGCTTTAGTCAGTCCTGGTCTTTGCTAGGATTAGAATATATATATATATATATATATATATATATATATATATATATACGACTGCACTGTATTTTATACTGTGTACACCACCAGAAGTGTAGTAGACACTGTACACACTGTGTTTGTCTGTCTAAGTAGCTTTGCTCCTAAGACTTTCATTGAGGTGTACATATATATACACACACACATACACTCACCGGCCACTTTATTAGGTACACTGCTCTCTCTCTTTCTTTATATATATATATATATATATATATATATATATATATATAGAGTGATCAGCATAAATGAGTACATCCCAACAGACTTGTCAGAAAACCTTTCCTTTCCTTTCAGAATCAACATTTTCTATGGGACACTATACTACAAAATACTCCCACAAATGCGGGCCATTGATTGCAACCAAGATTTGTTCATTTGCACACACAAAAAAGTATTTTTCCTAACAAATTAATTCTAGTCCATGTTGCAAGAATGAATACACCTCAATGAAAGTCTTAGGAGCAAAGCTACTAAGACAGACAAGCACAGTGTGCACAGTGTCTACTACACTTCTGGTGGTGTACACAGTATAAAATACAGTGCAGTCGTAGTACAGTTGCTAATACAGTGCAGGCGGTGTACACAGTATCTAATACAGCGTGTACAGTTTCTACTACATTTCTGGTGGTGTACAGAGTACACAATACAGTGCAGCCATAGTACAGTTTCTACTACTTTTCTGATGGTGTACACAGTATCTAATACAGTGTGTACATTTTCTATTACACTTCTGGTGGTGTACACAGTACACAATACAGTGCAGCCGTAGTACAGTTGTAAATTTAGTGCAGGTGGTGTACACAGTATCTAATACAGTGTGTACAGTTTCTACTACACTTCTGGTGGTGTACACAGTACACAATACAGTGCATCCGTAGTACAGTTTCCACTACTTTTCTGGTGGTGTACACAGTATCTAATACAGTGTGAACATTTTCTACTACACTTATAGTTGTTAATACAGTGCAGACGGTGTACACAGTATCTAATACAGTGTGTACAGTGTCTACTACACTTCTGGTGGTGTACACAGTATAAAATACAGTGCAGCCGTAGTACAGTTGCTAATACAGTGCAGGCGGTGTACACAGTATCTAATACAGCGTGTAGAGTTTCTACTACACTTCTCGTGGTGTACACAGTATCTAATACAGTGTACAAAATATACATGTCCCGAAGGCCACCAAGGAGAGGCAGATGCTCACAGGCCACTAAAAGAGGGCAAGCAGCCTCCATGTCTACAGTCAACAGTGCTGGTCGTGGACATGGTGCATCCTCTGCAGGTGGCTGTGGGGCACGCTTGTCCTTTTTTTTTGCTGCTGGCTGTGTTATTGAGCCAGAACATGCAGAAGAGTTAGTGGAGTGGATAACAATCAGAGTAGTTTGCCTTCCAATGCAGCTGCCAAAGCGGCCTATTCCACTGGCTCCTTGTCCACAGTCATTCCTTCCGTAGCTCCACCATCATGCACGGAGGAGTCCCCAGAACTATTTGACCACAGTGTCGTGTACGTTCTGCCGGAGGATGCGCAGCGTTTTGAAGGCTCCAATGTTGGTTCCCAGGCTGAGGAAGGGAGTAACGTGAGCCTAGAGAGAGGGGGTGCTCAAGAAGGACAAGAAACTGGCAGTCATGTTCCCCCAGCTGCAGCATACTGCTAAGTTTGCTCCAGTGACTAAGAGGGAGGGAATGATGAGGTCACTGACTCTACTTGGGTGCCTGAGAGAAGAGAGGAGGAGGAGGCACAACTACAATTAGGCAGGATGTCCTTTAGGGGGCAGCTTAAGGGCAGCCACCCTATTGCATCACACCGCAGAGCTCTGCAGGTGCAGTGCGCTGCCGAATCCCCGCTGACTTTTAAAAGTTCCTTGGTGTGGGCCTTTTTTGACACGTGTGCCGCAGATCGCACCATTACTGTTTGCAACCTATGTCTGAAGTGGATCAAGCGTGCTAGAACAGCAGCCGCTTGGGCACCACATCCTTAATCAGACATATGACGACCTGCCATGCAGTATGTTGGCAACAGCACTTGAAAGACCCACATCAAAGAAAAAGGCGTACTTCTCCTTGCTCCTCATCTGGAATCTCCAACCCCCCTATACCTCCAGTCCTCTCAAAAACCTGCACTGAGAGGAATGAAGGTATAACAATAGGTGTCCCAAGTACTTGCAGCCAATCTGCTAGCAGTACACCACCATCTGATTTTAGCAGGCAAATTTCCCTACCCCAGTTTCTAAAAAGAAATTCGGTCCCAGCTATCCACATGGTCAGTGTCTGAATGCTAGCTTGGCCAAATTTCTATCACTGCAACTGCTGCCTTTTCAGCTGGTAGACTCTGCCCTCTTTCGTGAATTTGTGGAATGTGCTGTACCTCAGTGGCAGGTTCCAAAACGCCATTTCTTTTCACGGAAGGCCATTCCGGCTCTCTACCGGCATGTGGAAGGCAATGTTTTGGCCTCGTTGGACAGGGCAGTCAGCAGTAAGGTGCATATTACTGTTGACTTATGGTCCAGCAGGCATGAGCAGGGATGTTACCTTTCCTTCACAGCGCACTGGGTAACTCTGCTGGCAGCTGGGAAGGATGCAGGACAGGGTTCAGTATTGTTGGAGCTTATTCCGTCACCACACCTCCAAAATGCTAGTGGTGATTCTGCCACAGCTCTCTCCCCCACCCCCTCCTCTTCTTCTTCCTCTATGGCCTCTTCTGCAGATTTGTCCTCTGAACCAGTGGTGCTCCGAAACCTTTCAAGGGGCTACGCAAGCAGCCAGGCAAAAAGATGGGATGCTGTGCTTGAGTTGGTCTGCTTAGGGCACAGGCGCCACACTGGGGCAGACATTCTGTCAGCTCTGCAGGGGCAGGCTCAGAGGTGGTTGACGCCACGCCTGCTTCAGCCAGGAATGGTTGTATGCGACAATGGCACCAACCTTCTCTCCGCCCTCCGACAGGGACACTTGACCCATGTTCCATGTTTGGCACACATCTTGAATTTGGTGGATAAGTGGTTCTTGAGCAGGTTCCAAGGCTTACAGGATCTCCTGAGGCAGACCAGAAAAGTCTGTGGTTATTTCCGCCGGTCTTACAATGCCAGTGCTTGGCTGGCTGACATTGAAAGGGAATGCAACCTGTCCACCAACCGCCTCATTTGTGACATGCGCACCAGGTGAAACTCAATGTTAGCAATGCTGCAGCGGCTGCACATGCAGCAGAGGGCCTTCAATGAGTACCTGTGCGAGTATGGCACCAGGACAGAGTCAGGGGAGCTTGGCTTCTTTTTGCCATGCCAGTGGCTTCTGATCAAGGATGCAAGCACTGTCCTGTCACCATCTGAGGAGGCCACAAGGAGGGTGAGCAGCAACAATGCATGCATCAAGTACACTGTCCCTCTAGTCTTCCTGTTGGAGCACACACTTTGTGGAATAATGGACAGGGCACTTGAGGCAGAACAGCAGGAGGCGGGGGGGACTTCCTTACTTCTCAAGACCCCCTTTATCCAGATAGCATTCCCGCGGGCCCGCCAAACACACAGGAAGAAGAGGATGAGGAGGAGGATTGTGTCAGCATGGACGTGGAGGATAACACTCTGCAGCAGTCTTCAAGGAATGGTTTTCAGTCCCCAGAAAACCAAGGAGTTGAACGTGGCGGGGAGAAGGTTGTTACGGATCATGTAATCCTTAGTGACCCAGAGGACTCAGAATCAAATGCCTCTGCAAACTTACACTGCATGGCCTTCCTGATTCAGCAAAGCCTGTGAAAGAACCTTAGGATTCGTGGTATCAAAGGGAGGGATCATTACTGGTTGGCAACCCTTCTTGATCCAGGTTACAAGGGTAAGGTTGCAGAACTCATCCTGCATGAAACATCTTCAGGAGGCCTTGAAGAAAGGTTTTGCAATGCATTTCCAGACCTTGGGAGGTTACAATTTCCTGGTGCTGGACAACATGTTGCTGAGGCTTCGTTCAGTCAGAGGAAGAGCGGTGGAGAAGGTGGCCGGCTGACCAATGCCTTTAAACAATTTTTCAGCCCTCAGCGCCAAGGTCTGATCGGTTCAATCACCAGCGTCTGCATTACATGGTGCAGGAATATCTAGGCGCAAGAGCAGACTTGGAGGCTTTTCCAACAGAGCAACCACTGGGTTACTGGGTCTTGAGAATGGACCACTGGCCAGAACTTGCTCAATATGCAATTGAGCTACTGGCCTGTCCTGTAACAAGCGTTCTTTCTGAACGCACATTCAATGCTGCTGGAGGGTTTGTAATGGATCATAGAGTGTGCCTGTCCACAGACTCCGTTGATAGGCTCACATTCATAAAAATGAATCAGTCTTGGACCAGCAGCTATCAAGCACCTGATGCTGATGTAACTGATTGAATTTTCTATGGATGTGGGATCCCTTTAAGACTGCCTATGCTGACTATCCTATTCCTCCTCAATCTTGATGATGCTAGCTTCCAACAATATTTTTGGTTTAGGGCACCACCACCACCACCCAAGGCCCAATTTTTCTGCCCCTGTTTAACAGGAGCATGTAATTACAATTTTTGATATAATATTTCAACGCAGGGCCCGTTCCTGTGCCCAACAAGAGTATCTGTGAGGGGGTTACGGTATTGTGGCACCACCACCCAAGGCCCAATTTTTCTGCCCCTGTTTAATAGGGGCATGTAATTACAATTTTTGATCTAACATTTCACAGCAGGGCCCGTTCCTGCGCCCAACAAAGGTATCTGTGAGGGCTTACAGTGTTGTGGCACCACCACCACCCAAGGCCCAATTTTGCTGCCCCTGTTTAACAGGGGCATGTAATTACAATTTTTGATATAATATTTCAATGCAGGACCCGTTCCTGTGCCCAACAAGAGTATCTGTGAGGGGTTACAGTGTTGTGGCACCACCACTACCCAAGGCCCAATTTTGCTGCCCCTGCTTAAAAGGGGCATGTAATTACAATTTTTGATCTAATATTTCACAGCAGGACCCTTTCCTGTGCCCAACAAGAGTATCTGTGAGGGGTTACAGTGCTGTGGCACCACTACCACCACCCAAGGCCCAATTTTTCTGCCCCTGTTTAACAGGGGCGTGTAATTCCAAATCTTGATATAATATTTTGCAGCAGGGCCCGTTCCTGCACCCAACAAGATTAACTGTGAGGGCTTACAGTGTTCTGGTACCACCACCACCACCACCACCAAAGGCCGAATTTTTCTGCCCCTGTTTAACAGGGGCATGTAATTACAATTTTTGATCTAATATTTCACAGCAGGGCCCGTTCCTGTGCCCAACAAGAGTATCTGTGAGGGGTTACAGTATTGTGGCACCACCACCACTACCCAAGGCCCAATTTTGCTGTCCCTGCTTAACAGGGGCATGTAATTACAATTTTTGATCTAATATTTCACAGCAGGGCCCGTTCCTGTGCCCAAAAAAAGTATCTGTGAGGGGTTACAGTGTTATGGCACCACCACCACCACTACCCAAGGCCCAATTTTTCTGCCCCTGTTTAACAGGGGCATGTAATTACAATTTTTGATATAGTATTTCAATGCAGGGCCTGTTCCTGCACCCAACAAGAGTATCTGTGAGGAGTTACAGTGTTGTGGCACCACCACCCAAGGCCCAATTTTTCTTCCCCTGTTTAACAGGGGCATGTAATTACAATTATTGATATAATATTTCAGAGCAGGGCCCGTTCCTGCACTCACCAAGAATAACTGAGAGAGCTTACAGTGGGGGGTTCCCCTTAATATCCATACCAGACCCAAAGGGCCTGGTAATGTGCTGGGGGGGGTGGAACCCATGCTGTTTTTTTCAATGATTTTCATCTATATTGCCGGGACCCGACTTTTTTTAGCTTAGAAATGTCATTTTCCTGTGATATTGTTCCAAACACGGGAAAACTGCGCCACTTTACAGGCATACTATAGACACCTCCCAGGCATGATATTTAAAGGAATATTTCATTTTTATTGTTTCACTTTAAGCATTATTAAAATCACTGCTCTCAAAAAAAATTGCATTGATACATGCCCCCTGGGGCAGGACCCAGGTCCCCAAACACTTTTTAGGGCAATAACTTGCATATAAGCCTTTAAAATGAGCACTTTTTTCACGTTCGTGTCCCATAGACTTTAACAGTGTTCGCGTGTTCAAACAAATTTTTTGCCTGTTCGCCGGGGAGGGGGTCGTACTGTATTCGGCTTATCCCTAGTATCTATTTACTCGGTGCAACCTCGTCTTTTATATTTTACCAAAAATGTGGGTAATTTATTGTATTTGTTTGCCCAAAAACTCACGTTAGTTACTTTGCGGTAATAACATGTGGCATAAAAAATTGGAACTACCAATATTTTATTCTCTAGGGTATCTGCTTTCAGAAAATATATAATATTTGTGGGTTTTGCGTAATCTTCAGGCCTAAAATGATTTTTTAAACATGTGTGCAAGAAACGCAAAAATAGCTCTGGCAGTGAAAGGGTTAAACAGGTGTCCAGCAGTTGATTATAAAAGGGTGTAACAAAGAAAACCCCTTCCCATTTCATGCTGTCAGCAATGGCACCACATGGAAGAGAAATGCCACAAGGCCTGAGAAAGAAAATCATTTCTTTACATAAGAAAGGTGAAGGCTACAAGAAGATCAACAAAGCTTTACTTATCAGTCAGAATACTGTAGCAAAAGTGATACAAAAACTTAACAAAGATGGAACTGCAACCATCTCACAGAGACGTCCAGGCCCTCCACGGAAGTTAACAACTCAACAGAAGCATCTTCTGATGCGAAGGGTTGAAGAAAATTACCATTCAAGTTCACTGCAGTTAGATAAAGAAGTAGAAAGCCAAACTGGGGTGATTGTTTCATTAATGGTATCATGAATTCACAGTTGTACTGCTCTATATTGAAAGAGAAGATACTACCATCATTCCGTGCCCGTGGTCGTCGTGCAGTTTTCTGAAGAAGAACAAGGTGAAAGTGATTCAGTGGCAATTACTGTATGTCTCCTGATCTGAACCCAATCCAACACCTATGGGGAATTCTGAAGAGACAAGTTCAGCATCACTCTCCATCCAGCATCCAGGCTCTTAAGAGGTCATTCTTGAATAATGGAAAAAGATAAATGTTGCAATATGTCACTAACTTTTTCATTCCATGCCTAGAAGACTTGGTGCTGTCCTTACAAATTATGGAGGTCATACAAAATACTAGATGGAGTAGTTTTTGTTGTGGGGCGTATTCATTTTTGCATAAACTAATTTGAGTAAAACTGAAGTTATATTATTAACTTTACTTTCATGAAATGAGCTAAACAAATGTTCTATAAAACTCAGTTTTGTCAAAATTTGGGAAATTGGTTTTGTGTTCATTGAGATATTGGTTGAAATCTTATTTTTCAAAAGGGCTGTACTCATTTATGCTAAGCATTGTGTATATATAAGGAGATACTACTGGAATAAAAATTATTCTTTGCTTTAGTAAGTCACACCTGGTCTTTGCTAAAATTAGAATATATGTATGTATATATATATATATATATATATATATATATATATATATATATATATACATATATATATATATATATATATATATATATATATACAGTATATATATATATATATATATATATATATATATATATATATATATATATATACACACACACTCACTGGCCACTTTATTAGGTACACCTTGATATATATATAGTACATATATCACATTTTGCTTAAAGAGGGGTAGCAGTCTCTATAAATACATTGCATTCTGTGAATAGGCGAATACACCATACATGATAGTACCCGTAATTCTGAAAAATATATTTTGTGATGTCTAGATACAGTCCTGGGTACAGCAAAGAGTGTTGGATGCAGTCAGGTAGGTAAGCATCTCTATCTACAGTATATACACAGACACAAACAAACGAATATGTCTCGATCCAAACACAACACTTGAGAAAGACAAGTTTCCCCTCTAAAAGTTTTCAGAAATGAGAGATCAGGCGCACACTGCTATTAAATGGAAATGTACCCTTGCCAGCTCTTCAATTTCAGCATTTTTCTTGACTCAGACGCCTATCTGAGCGAATTTCCAAAAAACCTTGAAGTGCTCAAAAATGTTTTATTTATGAGATCTTGGGAGAGAGCGAAGGACCGCTTCCCACTTCCTTCCCAGATGTAAATAATTTTACCTTCCTATTAGACATTAAGCTTCAGCTTCTCTTTTTTTTTTTTTTTTCTACCATTGTATCCCATCTGCGCTTTATTTGTACAAATGTTCTTATTTCTATTGAAATTGTCTTGAAAACCCCCCAAAAACCCATATTGTGCCTTAAACATTTGTTAAGGCTTTCCCCCCTCAACATGGGATAGAGAGAGAGAAATACAAGTTGTAGGGGGGTGCTCCTCTGAGAAGAAGTGTTATTCACTCCACTGAACCCTCTCCGCTTTTCTTTTCAAGACGCTCTAAGTTGGGCAAACTGAAAAGAAAAACAATAATTAAAGATAATTGCTTGTGTCCAAACATAGGCATCAAAGCCTCTGCTTCTCATTTAGGCTTGGCCCTCGTGTGTGATCCAGCAACGTGACCCTTATTTTCTGTATTGAGTGGGAGCACATAGAGTGGCAGATGGAGGCACCTCTGCACCTTCCACAGGCTCAGCCTTGGCTGTGAATGGATAGAGACACAGAGCCAAGGATAAAGGCCCCACAATGGATGGGTCACAAGAGGTTGCATAATTACAAGGGTGCGCGTAGTGGAGAAAAACGGCCGGGGCACTCACCGCCACTGGAGTTTTTGAAGGAGGCACGTTTACAAAGCCGTCGCTTTGGGGCCCAAACATTTACTCTGCTAAAGGTTGTTTTCTTCCTCTGATTAACCCGTCTGTGGCAATGTAACGCTCATGTTGACATGAATGTAGACGCAAGTACACCGATTTTATAATAGGATTTGGCGCATCAGAATGCACCGGTATCATAGCTAGCCTTGGTGGCTTTGTTTAACTTGCTTTTTTCACCTCATTTTTTGGCTGTTTATCAGCATGTAAGTGCCTTGACCTACCTCGGAGTTCTCACATTTCCAACATGCCACTAGCTTGCTGTGAACTTATTTATTTCAGTTATTTCAGGAATTGGCCCAACCTGACTGTATATGTTTTGTGCTCAAGGCAGTTCATCAGGACCAGTTATGAAGAAATGCATACAGGAGAGAGTCAAAAAAATTTTTTAAATGCTAAATTGTATCCAAAGGAAATTTTTGCATTTGGACTTGGATAGAGCGGGGGAGTCATTAAAACCTTTGTCAGGTTGCATTTGCTTTCTGTGTCCCCACTGAAAAGATTCACTCTCTCTCAATGTGTTCTGTCACACTGGGGCAAAAAGTAAAGGGTAGTGAAAAATGTTATTGTTGTCATAGGAACATGAATAGACAATACATAATCTTCCAATGGGGACACTTGTTTACTCACTTTGGAGATGCTTCCTGGCACAGGAACTTAAAGGATGTTCTACAATGGGATACTAGGGGGGAAAAATTTGGCTTTAGATATACTGTGCTTTAAATTACATTTAGTAAATTGTTTGGTCACTTGTTTAGCATCGATCCTACTTAGAAAATACTGTTTTTTTATCTTTTTTTTTCAAAGATAACTGTGCTAACAAATTATGATGGCTTTCAATTGGACTCTACCATACTAAACTCTAAAGCAGTGGACTGCAATTTGTGGCCCACAGACCAGATGCGGGCCTTTGCTTGCCTTTATCCAACACTTGGGACACTTTCTCTCTCTGATATGAGGCATTATTCCTTCCACTGACACCAGCAATAGGGCAGTTTTTCTTCCACTGACACTGATGATGGGGCACTATCCCTCCCAATAACACCAATGATGGGGCACTATCCCTCCCACTAACACCTATGATGTGGTACTATCTCTCCCACTAACACAAATGATGGGGCACTATTCCTCCCACTGACACAAATGATGGGGCACTATCCCTCTCACTGACACCAATGATTGTGCATGATTTTTTCCACTAACACCAATGATGGGCACTATCCCTCCCACTAACACCAATGATGTGGTATTATCACTTCCACTAACACAAATGATGCAGCACTATCACTCCCACTAACACAAATGATGGGGTACTATCCCTCCCACTAACACCAGTGATGGGGTACTATCCCTTTCACTGACACCAATGATGGTGCACTATTTTTCCCACTGACAGCAATGATGGGGCACTATTCCTCCCACTGACACCAACGATGGGGTACTATCCCTCTCACGGACACCAATGATGGGAAACTATCCCTCCCACTAACACCAATGATGGGGCACTATCCCTCCCTCTAACACCAATGATGGGGCACTATCCCTTCCACTAACACCAATGATGGGGCACTATTTCCCCCACTGAGACCAATGATGGGGCACTATCTCTCTCACTGGCACCAAATACGGGGCACTATTCCTCCCACTGACACCAATGATGTGGCACTATCCCTCACACTGACACCAACAATGGGGCTTTTTTCCTTTCACTGACACCAACAATGGGGCAGTATTCCTTCCACTAAGCGCAATGATGGGTACTATTTCTTTCACTATTACTAATGATGGGGCACTACTCCTCCTCCTCCTGACCCCACGCTGACTACCAAGCCTGAGGCATTGTATACTCCCAATGGCACCAGGGTATTTTCTACCCCCACTGGCCTCAATTAAGCCCCCCTAAAGTATGAAGGACAGTAAATTGGCCCTTTGTTTAGAAAGTTTGGAGACCTATGCTCTAAAGAGTCCTCATTTGTTTCCTACCTCCCAAGTTGGATTTGCCATTAGGTACAGTAGGCCTGTACCTAAAGGTGCTAGATGTAATATTTTTCCTGTAAATTTATTAGCCACATGTTTTCCCATGACTAGAAGAAATAGTCATATGGCTGCTTTCCTCTTCTAATGGACCCACATTCATGGACTAGAATGGTTGCTGAGATGTCAATTCATGTCAGACATTGTATGCTTCCACCTCTAGAAGTGTGTAGTGAGCCACTTTAATATATGCTTTCAGTCTTGGAGACTGGGAATTGGTTGGCAGGCCTGCAGGATTGTGGCTTTTCTTGTGACTTCCATATGTATATTCTGGCAAAACCATTATGGCTGCTTGAATGATTTTGAAAAAGTGATTTATGTCTAAAGTTAAGAAAAAAATATCATAGCCATGTAACCCAGTTTGATCAAATGATGCATGTAATAAAGCCCAACTTTTATTTTAAATCAGCTAAATACTCTTCAAGTTGATCAAAACAAAAGGTGTCCAATGGCTTCCAGCTGTTTTCTTCACAAAGCCATCACAGCCCCTGGAGAAAAGCCTAAACTAGCATGTTGGAGAAGAACCTTTGCTTTCTTGTGGAAGCAGTAGTCACTGCTTTCACATGACCTTCTACAGCATGCTGGCAGGGGGCAGGCTTTTCTACTCAGGCTGTGACAGTTGTCTAAGGCTACATGTACACTAGCCTACTCTGACCGCATTCATGGGAAAAACGCAAAATGCGGCAAAAACGCAAGCCGCAGTTTTGCCGCGATTTTGCCGCTTTATGCATTTTCCTGCAGTCAAAATGTTCCTATCCTAAATGCGATTATTCCATGTTCAAGAGAGGGAGGTTTAACCTCACCTAAACGCAGCAATTCCTTAACTCTGCTAAAAGCCTATGTGTACATGGATACATAGGGGTTGTTTTACTAAAGGCAAATAGAATGTGCACTCTGCAAGAGTAGTTGCTCCAGAGCTTAGTAAATGATGTGCAAGGAAAATAAAACAACAGCTTTTTTGCTTTCACGTGATTGGATGATGGAAGTCAGCAGAGCCTCTGCTCATTTACTAAGCTTTGGAGCAACTGCTGTTGCCGAGTGCGACTGCACCTTGCAAAGTGTACACTTTTTATGCCTTTAGTAAATCAACCCCACAGGCATTTATGAAGTTGAGTTTAGGAGCGCTGACAAAAAAACACCAAAAGCTCCTAAACTCAAGTTTAGGAGCTGCCAGTTTACATAAAGCCTAAAGAAAACAAACTGGAAGACATTGAATGCCTCCAATAACCGCTGTCCTTAACCTGGATGCGGGCAGTGAGAGCAGCGGTCGGAGCTGATCCAGCCATCTTCCAGCCCTGTGCTTAAGCACGGGGGACTTGGGGAACGCTGCTCCGGTGTCCTCTCCTGGAGCAGTTTCCGCGGTATGTCTCCTCTCTGTTCCTCCTGGCACTAGGCGTCTAATAGGATCGCCTGACCTTTTGGCCAATTGGGAAACGGGTTTCATACCTGTTTCCCGATTGGCCGGGAGGAGGATCAGTGTTGCAACAGCAAATATTCATTCGCTGTTGCAACACACCTGGATGGGCTCCGGTTGCAACCTCTGTGACCTGAACCCACCCTATTTTAAAGCCTATTAGAGCCTTTGCATAGTTGCCAACATTGTAAAAAAATGTATAGGGACATTTTTTTGGCTGTAGGCGGAGTCTTATTATAATTAGGGGGCAGGGCATGCGTTTGTAGGCGTGAAAAAAAAATGTGATGCGCCGTTACGAAAATGGGCGTGGTTTACACAAATAGTGAGATAATTGAGGGATGGAGGGAGAAAGAAAGGGGGAAAGGGGGAAAGAAAGAAAGAAAGAAAGAAAGAAAGAAAGAAAGAAAGAAAGAAAGAAAGAAAGAAAGAAAGAAAGAAAGAAAGAAAGAAAGAAAGAAAGAAAGAAAGAAAGAAAGAAAGAAAGAAAGAAAGAAAGAAAGAAAGAAAGGAAGAAAGAAAGGAGAGAGAAGGAAGGAAAGAAAGAAAGAGGGAGGGAAGGAGAGAGAAGGAAGGTTGTTATGGTGTCAGGATGATTGAAGCACATTATTTCTACTGTTACATTGTAATATAAAGCAGAGTCCGTCCTTGCATCAGGTGCCCCCAGCAGAGTCTGTTCTTACATCAGGTGCCCCCAGCAGAGTCCCTCCTTACATCAGGCATTCCCAGCAGAGTCCTTCCTTACATCAGGCGTCCCCAGCGGAGTCCCTCCTTACATCAAGCATCCCCAGCGGAGTCCCTCCTTACATCAGTCGTCCCCAGCGGATTCCCTCCTTACATCAGATGTCCCCCCTTACATCAGGTGTCCCTCTATTGGAGCCCCCCTTAATCAAGCATCCCCCTATTGTTGCCCCCCTTACATCAGGTGTCTTCCCATTGGAGGCCCCCTTACATCAGGTCCCCCCCATTGGAGCCCCTTTACATCAGGTGTCCCCCCTATTGGAGCCCCCCTTACATCAGGTGTCCCCCATTGAACCAACCTTACATCAGTTGTCCCCCCATTGGAGCCCCCCTTACATCAGGTGTCCCCCCATTGGAGCCCCCTTACATCAGGTGTCCCCCCCATTATAGCCCCCCTTAAATCAGTTGTCCCCCCATTGGAGCCCCCTTACATCAGGTATAGCGATGTCTCCGCTGCCATTACGGTTTCCCCGTTCCCCGAGGGGGAACAAAATACAAAATAGAGGCCGAGCCGGCCACGTGGCTACAATAGAAATTAGGCTGCAGCAGCGCCGCCCACCCCTGCCCCTTTCTATAACAGGTCACAGAAGGACCGGCAGCAGAGCGTGTTCTTCTTCTGGTCTTCTTAAAAGTGGAGGCCACGGATCTCTAGTGGCGGCGGCAAAAAAACAGGAAAAAACGGATTTCCCGGGACACAATAAAATCAGGAAAAGGGTCTAAATCCCGGGAATGTCCAGGGAAATTCGGGACAGTTGGCAAGTATGCCTTTGGCTCTAACCAGGTGCTTAAAAGAAAAACCTGGCCGCTGTAATTCATCCGCCCGGTGCCCTGAAAGGGGCCGGACACACCAATAGGGGGGTGGCCGCAGTGGCCGTGGATAGATTCATGCTATGCATGAATCTATCCACTGCATATAGGGGGTGGCGAGGAGAGAGGGGGCGGGGCCCGAGAGCCCCTAATGGACGGGCCGCCACTGTTGGAATGATTTTTGTCAATTTAAAGTGGATGCTCAGGTGGGTTTAAACTAATTCTTTGAAAGTATTTTTTTTAAAACATATTATAAGGACTTGTTAGTTTATCTCTCTGCACAGCAGGATCCAGGCTGGAAGAAAGGGGGTAGGGTATGCAGGAATAGTGTCAGCTACCTTTCCTAATGTTACAATGCTTTTTTTTTTTTTTTGCTAATGTCTGCCAGTCGTGCTAGGCCATAAATCTTGTTTAACTCCTTCATGTATTGTGTTTCTCACTGTATTATTTTAATCATATGGAAAATATCAATCAATATGTCAATATTAACACTTCTTGTGAGCTGAAACGTGTATTCTTTTCTAAATTATCATTAATATGCAAAGAAAGAAAAGCATTTTCTGTTTCCTGTTGGCAGTATTGTTGGGTTCTACCCTAAAGCCTTGTACACACAATCGGATTTTCCGATGGGAATTGTGTGATGACAGGCTGTTGGCGGAAAATCCGACCATGTGTATGCTCCATCGGACAATTGCTGTCGGATTTTCCGCGGACAAATGTTGGATGGCAGGTTTTAAAATTTTCCGCGGACAAATGTCTGTTGTCGGATTTTCCGAGTATGTGTACACAAATCTGTCGGGCAAAAGTCCAAAGTACAAATACGCATTCTCGGAAGCAAGGATGAGCCAGAAGCGGTCGGTCTTGTAAACGCGTTCGTAATGGAGAATTAACATTTGTGACGCGGCAAATTATGAAATCTCGGAATGCAGCGCACAATTCTCTTCTTCTTTAATGGGATAATAATGAAGCTGCTTTGCTGGTGATACTGATGGAGTTATTGCAAACACATTTTAATATTATTATGCTTTTTTTTTTGGCATGTTACCATAACACCATTATCCCATAATTTTTATGATCAAAAATACAACCATGTTGGTGTCCCTTGTCAATTTTACATTGTATTTTTTTAAATGTAGCTGCCTACTCCCAAACTGTCATTTGAAGTAAAACACATAGCCAAGTATTATTCTCCACAATTTTTTTTATTGTGCATTAAAAAAAGAAAACAAATAATATTAGACATGCTATCTGCCAATAGAACTTAACCAAAAAGTGCATTCTATGCATCCAAAAATATAGAAAATATACCAAATCAAATCATTAATCAACCAAAAAAATAATGTCAAAGCAATAACTCCAAGGCCAATAATAAATAACACGTTATCTCCTCCGATTCCGCAACATGTCTGGTTGATGAACAGCTGTTCAGAAACTAACTGAAAAGTGTGAAATGAAAAGTGCGAAATGAAAAGCGCAAATCAACGTTCCCCAAACTTCTACTAACACGAAATTAGCAGAAGGAGCCCAAAGGGTGGCGCTAATGAGCTGAAAAACAACGTATTACGTCACTACGTTCGTATTTGTTGGCCAGCAATTGTGTGTCGTGTGTATGCAAGAGAGGTTTGGGCCAACGCCCTTCGGACAAAAGTCCATGGTTTTGTTGGCCAACAATCTGTTCGTGTGTACGAGGCTTAAGACTGCTTTCCTGACAGACTCCATGGCAGCAACGTGTGGGTTTAGTCCTGCATCTACTACCCTATAGGGCACTACTCCCATAAATCTTTGCTCCCTGTCCACCGCCGTGTTCTTTTTCTTTCCTCCTCCGAAGGACCTAGTGGTGGTCTTTCTACCTGAAGATTTTTCACCCCCACGAACAAGGTTGGCCGAGCTGCGACTTTGGGACTAGAAAGTCGCACTACTCTGATAAGCCCTAGCTATTAGCAGGGTATGGAGTGGGCATTGGAAGAGGCGCTGGAGGAAGCCAGTATCCTGGCCACTGGCACCAAGGCTGTGCATTGGTCGGATAGCCAGCTATTAGCAGGTTACCCTTTTTTTTTGCCCCTGGAAGTCTGGTGTCTTTCATCTTACCTTCGGCCCATGGCGATCATGGTGGGAGTGGTGAGATGTTCCTTTTTTTCATGGCAGCAGTTTGGGCTGGTGCTTCCCTGTCCCTTGTATTGATTCCTATGTCTTTTCATGGATATCGCTGGAGACATGGATTTCCCACCGCCTGCCTGTGGCCAGCCTCCTCACAAAAGGTACTTAGGAGCGTTTTTTCTCCTCCAGAGTGACCGGTAGTTGGGGGAGGGGGGTTAATTTTGTCTGGTTACTGTCTTTCTTGACTATTGTGTTTCCTGTGGTTTCTTTTTCTTTGTTTTTCAGCCCTTCTAGGTCAGAACAGCAACGCAGCTCTCACAGAGGAAGTGACTCTTCTAAATCGCATCACCGGCGCTTCCTTTTCCAAATCCGAACATTACGGTTCCTCCTCAAAATCTGGACACCGTAGCGAGGACCGGTCTCATTCCTCGATGGCTCACTGCAGTCACTCAGCCAGTGTCTGCTGGGGATGCAGAGTACAAGTACCTGCAGGGAAATCTTTGTGTGATCTCTGCTACACCAAGGCATCTAAAGAAAGAGGGGACCTGGACCAGCAACTTAAAACCCTGGTTGAGAGGGTTGTTAAGGAGTCGCTTAGAGGTATTGAAGCTGACCGGTCCGATGTTCCTCCTGCAGAGCCTTCATGTTCCCCAGTGAGGGAGACACAATTGGAGGATACTTGGGAATCCTCTTTGCCTAGCCACCCTTCGGTTGCCATCTCTGACAGTGACTCAGATGAAGATAGCCCCTGTGTGGGATTTGACTTTGCTCTGCTTCCTCCCTTGGTTAAAGCCATTAGAGAAACTTTAAATTGGGAGGATCCGGTGGCTGCTCCCCCCAACAGAGGAAAGTCTTTAAACAGTTAAAAAAGGAACATGTTAATTTTCCATTTATCACTAAAATTGGCGAAATTATCACAGATGAATGGGGCAAGGTGGAGAAGAATTCCATGCTTTCTAAAGTTTCAAAGCTCTATCCTTTCAAGGAGGAAGAGGTGAAGCATTTGGAGACAGCCCCATTGGTGGATGCAGCCATGATGAGGCTGGTAAAACATGTGACACTTCCCTTGTAGGATACAGAATCCTTCAAGGATGTTTTGGACAGACGGATTGATGCAGATCTGAATAGAGTAGATCTTACAGCAGGTGTGGCCTGTAAGCCAGCTTTAGCTCTGGCGGCTATGTCCAAAGCTATGGAGGTATGGACAGATAATGTGCACAAGATGCTTAGGAATATCTCAGATGATACGGTAAAGAACTTGCCTATCCAGGAATTGAGGCTAGCATCTGCCTTTCTAGGGGAGGCCTCGATTGACATTATACGCCTAGCAGCCCAGGTAATGCTTTTTTCTGTCACCGCTAAGCATGCTCTGTGGCTCCGTCCCTGGTTGGCTGACCCAGCTTCAAAACAAGTATGGTGCCGAATCCCTTTTGGAGGGTCTTCTCTTTTTGGCAACAAATTGGATGAGGCTATTACCCGGGCCACTGGTGGGAAGTCAGGGTTCTTCCTCAAGATCGGTATCTGGAAGGCCAAAGAAGACCTTTCCCAAAGAGACAGTACCAGGAACGAGCCAGGGAGGCTCGCACTTACAAACCAGGCCAGGAATTCTCCAGGTCTTGGAAGTCAAGACAATCATCCTTCAAGAAGGCTGCAAATATTAAGTCGAAAGGGGAGAGGCAACCAACCAAATCTTTTTGAGATTGGGCCCACTCAGACAGTCCGAGTGGGGGCTCGTCTTTTCCACTTTCGTCATGTCTGGGCGGCCTCGATTCAGGACTTCTGGACCATCAAAATGGTCTCCTCCGGTCATGCTTGGACCTTCATCAGTGCCCCCAGACTCAGGTGGGTCCCCGCTTCTCTTCCGGCTCCAGAAGAAAAAAGGCTGAAGCTTCTAGCTTACGTAGAATCTTTGTTGATTCAAGGCGCTGTCATCACCGTTCCAGTCAACCAGCGAGGCATGGGAATGTACTCTCCTCTCTTTATGGTCCAAAAGAAGAGTGGGGCCTGGAGGCCTGTCATAGATCTGACTCATCTGAATCGCTTTATCAGAAAAGAAAGGTTCAAGATGGAAACGCTATCCACAATTCAACAGTCCGTGCAACCAGGAGACTGGATGGTCTCCATAGACCTCAAGGACGCCTATTTTCATGTCCCCGTTGCAGAAGATTTCCAACAATTTCTCCGCTTCTCCGTGGGCAAGCTTCATCTACAATTCACATGCCTTCCCTTCGGGCTATCAACTTCTCTGCGTGTCTTCTCAAAAGTTCTGTTAGCAGTGGTGGCTCTCCTGAGAACCAAGAGGATTCGTCTGCATCATTATATAGACCAGTGTTTCTCAACTCCAGTCCTCAAGGCGCACCAACAGGTCATGTTTTTAGGATTTCCCTCAGATGAAACGGCTGTGGTAATTACTAAGGCAGTGAAACTGATCAAATCACCTGTGCAAAATAGTGGAAATCCTGAAAACATGACCTGTTGGTGCGCCTTGAGGACTGGAGTTGAGAAACACTGATATAGACGACCTTCTTCTCTTGGCTCAAGACAATTATCAACTCCTAGCACACAGAGGTCAGGTTATCTCCACCCTACAGGAATTCGGGTGGATCCTGACCCTGGAGAAGAGTCAGTTAGACCCGTCTCAGTCCCTGGTGTTTTTAGGAGCCCTATTCAATACAGTCAGAGGCACAATCTTGTTACCAGAAGAGCAGATCTCAATAGTCAGAGACAGAATCCATCCGGCTCTCTCTGTTTCCCATCTCCATGCCCTCTAGTGCCTGAGAATTATCGGCACTATGGTGACAACGATTCCGATGGTGAGGTGGGCCCAATGGAGGATGAGGCCCTTTCAGAAGGGTTTCCTTCATCAGTGGACAGGCAACAAAGCCCAACTGATTCGAATTACTTCGTCCATGAGGAACTCCCTTCCGTTGTGGCTCCAGTGGGAGAACCTTTGCAACTGCCATTCCATTCTTCCCATTTCATGGGTAACTATAACAACAGATGCCAGCAACAGGTGCTGGGGCGCCCACTGCCTGGCAGAAGTAGCTCAGGGCACCTGGGATTTTCCTTCCAGAAGAACGGTGTCAAACATCTTGGAGTTGAGAGCAGCCTTCCAGGCTCTTCTGGCGTTTCGTCATCTGATTTTGGGAACTTCGGTTCTACTCAGACTAGACAAAACCACAGCAGTGGCATACATAAGGAGGCAAGGGGGTACTCGAAGTCTATCCCTACTACAAGTGGTGGAACCAATTATGTCCTGGGCCCAGAGGAACCTGAAAGATTTAACAGTGACATATGTTCCGGGGGGTTCAGAACGTTCAGGCAGACTTCCTTTCTCGAATACTCTTGGACAACAACGAGTGGTCTCTCCACGAAGAGGTATTCAATTGGATTCTAACGTTGGGGTTCTCCCTGGGTATAGACCTTTTATCCTCCCCCTGCAACAAGAACCTGACGAGGTACTACTCGAAGTACAGGGACCCTCAAGCTTACGGGGTGGACACCTTGACGGAGAAATGGTGGTTCCACAGAGCTTATGCCTTCCCGCCAACTCCTATCATTCTTCAGTTCCTCAGGTCAGAGATAGTAGAGGTGATAGCCATAATTCCCTACTGGCCCAACAGGTTTTGGTTTCCTCTCTGTGGTCCTCAGTGTCCGGGATCCGATTCCTTTACCATCCAGACCAGATGTTCTGTATCAAGGATCGAGACTACATCCTTGCCCGGATCACCTGCGCCTAAGGGCTTGGTTTTTGAAAGGGGAAGGTTGGAGGCTCTAGGCTGCCCTGAAGAGGTTATTCCCACTCTCCTTAGTGCAAGAAGAAATAGTACCAATCAGGTATATGAAAGGATTTGGTTGAAGTTTGCAAGCCATAGGTCTTCCAGGTCCAACTCCTGTAGTAATCTGGTGGTTCAGGACATTTTAAGTTTCCTGCAAACAGGGCTGGATATCTCACTATCTGTCAGTTCTCTTCGTGTCCAGGTGTCTGCAATTTCAGCCTTCTCTGGAGTCACATGGGCCAAACATCCTTTGGTCCAACAGTTTTTCAAAGGGGCAGTCAGGCTTAGACCACAAAGGAAACCTAGATTTCCCAAATGGGATCTTCCGTTAGTTCTGGATTTCTTATCACAACTTGACAAATCACTCTCAGTCAGAGAATTAACCCTCAAGATCTCTTTTCTAGTAGCCATAACTTCGGCGAAGAGGATTTCTGAAATTCAATCTTTAGGGTCAAAGGAACCTTTTCTCACTTTTTTTACGGATAGAGTGGTCCTAATTCCAATGCTAGGAACAAATCCCAAAGTTACCTCGGTCTTTCATGAGAACCAGGAAATCACACATCCTACCTTCAATTATGCTGGAAGTCTGGATCCACACCCTCTTGATATGGGAGTTACTCTAAAGCAATATTTGGAAGTTACGGCTTCTTTTCATCAATCTGACTCTTTCTTCATTCTGTTCCATGGAAAAAATAAAGGCTCCAAGGCTTCCGTCAGATCCATCGGTGGTCCAAGCTATCCAATGGGCTTACAGAGAGAAGGGCTTGGTTCTTCCTGAGGCGGTTACAGCGCACTCTACTAGAAGTCTCTCAACTTCTTGGGCGGCCTCACGTCATGTTGCACCTGATGTGATCTGCAGAGCAGCTTCCTGGTTATCAGTTCATACTTTCATGTCTCACTACTGTGTTGAACCAGCAACTTTATCTTCTGTCAATTTTGGTTTGAAAGTTCTGTCGGTTGACACTGACAGTGTTGAATAAATCTTTTGTTCAGCATTTGGCCCACCCGGGTGTGTATGGCGAGTTATTTCCCACACGTTGCTGCCATGGAGTCTGTCAGGAAAATGGAAAATTCCTATCAAAATATATATCGTAATTTTCCTTTCCTTATGGACTCCATGGCAGCAGGAGTTCCCTCCCGAATGGCTGAGGTAGGCTAGTTACCGAAAACGGCCGTGGGCAGGGAGCAAAGATTTATGGGAGTAGTGTCCTATAGGGTAGTAGAGGCGGGACTAAACCCACAAGTTGCTGCCATGGAGTCCACCAGGAAAGGAAAATTACGGTAAGTATTTTGATAGGAATTTTCCATTTTCACACTGCTTTGTAGCAAAATTGTGATACAAAAATCACATATGTGTTTTTGCCACGTCTTTACATGCATTTCTGGTGTGTTTTCTGGTTGCCTGCACATATGAAAAATGACTCAAAAAACGCTCCAAAAATGCAAAATGTGGTGCGTTTTTGCATTTCAATGGGGAGCTGCGTTTTTTGGTGCAATTTTTGAAAATTGCACCAAGGATGCAGAGTACAGGACTTTTTATGTAGAAAGAGAGAAAGAGACAAAGAAAAAAAAGAGAGAGAAAGAAAGAGAGAAAGGAAGAGAGAAAAAGAGAGAGAGGGGGAGAGAGAGAGGGTGAGTGAGAGAAAGAAAGAGAAGGTTATAGAAATAAAGAAAGCGAGAGAGAGAGGGGAGGGAGAGAGAGGGAGAGAGAGGGGGGAGCGAGAGAGAGGGGGGGGGAGGGGGGAGAGAGAGGGGAGGGAGAGAGGGGGAGCGAGAGAGAGGAGGGGAGAGAGAGAGAAGAGAGAAGGGAGAGAGGGGGGAGAGAGGAGAGAGGGAGGAGAAGAGGGAGAGAGGGGAGAGAGAGAGAAAAGAGGAGAAGAGAGAGAGAGAGAGAGAGAGAGGAGAGGGGGGAGGGGGAGGAGAGAGAGAGAGAGAGAGGAGAGAGAGAGAGAGAGAGAGAGAGAGAGAGGGAGAGAGAGGGGAAGAAAGAAAGAGAGAAAGAAAGAGAAAGAAAGAAAGAAAGAAAGAAAGAAAGAAAGAAAGAAAGAAAGAAAGAAAGAAAGAAAGAGAAAAAGAGTGATAGAAAGAAAGAAAGAGAGAGAGGGAGAGAGAGAGAGAGATATGTTATGTTTCCTGTGAGCGGTATGGTTGGGGGGAGCATACACTATGGTGAGGGGAGCATACACTATGGTGGGGGGAGCATACACTATGGCGAGGGGAGCATACACTGCCTGACTCTCTGTTCTCTTCCTCAGTACCCCATATTCTTGTTTTCCTTATTATTATTTGTATTTCTATTTTACCATTATCTGATGAGCAGACAAATAATCTGACTGTCTATCATAAATATTTTATTACTGTTGTTGTTTTTGTTAACAAACTGTTTTTTTTTTTTGTTTGTTTGTTTTCAGTATCTCTCCATTAGTTTTTTTATGTGGCCATGACACAAACAAAGGATGGAGTTCACTCCGTTACCCTCAATTGCTGCTGAATTCCTGTATTCTTGGAAATGCTACAAAAGGTTGAATAGAAAAAGATCAAAGTAAAGGAACAAAAGTTTAGGTTTGACCTACATGGTTTTCTAACAGAAGGTATGTTCGTTGAACCATCATAATAAATTCTACAGAAGTTATTTACTAGAAGGTGATAAAAACAGATGACATCACTGAACACAGTTTCTATAAATGTTATTTATGGAAGGGGGAGGGTGGAAAGCACTGGTGTGAATAGGTGTAGGAATGTTGTACTAGAGGAATAGGCATTGCAGAAAAAATACAGAACAAAAAATAATATAGACATGCTTAATAATACAGGTGTGTTAGTTCTTCTATGTAATCGGTATGCCGTTAACTGATTCAGCATTATGATCCACTTTGAGTCCAAATTTGAACAATAAGAAATACTTTCGTTTTCTCTACTTGAAGACTATTCCATATATGATAAGCAAATTCCACTCTTCTGATTGTAGGAGTGACCTAATGAGCATGTCATACAGTAGCAGACATATCCTGTCAATGCTATCAGCATATTTTAACAATAAGCTAATACCATGTACAGCCATTAAATAAAGAAATATGCTAACTAAAACCCACCCAGCATGGAGATGCTGACTCTTGCATATAACCATATGTTAAGACGATATTATTATTAGTATTGGTATATATATATATAAATAATGTGGTCCTTATTCCCACATTTTTTGCAAGATTCTCTACATTTCCTTGATGATTTCAAATAGAATGATGCCTCAGATGCAATACCAGACTGCACCAGCAGAGGAGCTGAAGGTGATTTTAACCACTTCTGGACCGGAAGGTTTTACCCCCCTCCTGACCAGGCCATTTTTTGCAATAAGGCACTGCGTTACTTTAACTGACAATTGCGTGGCAGTGTGACGCTGTACATAAATACAATGTATGTCCTTATTTTTCCCCACAAATAGAGCTTTCTTTTGGTGGTATTTGATCACCTCTGCGGTTTTTATTTTTTGCGCTATAAATAAAAAAAGAGCGACGATTTTGAAAAAAACAAGCAAACAATATTTTCTACTTTTGCTATAAAACATAGCCAATAAAAAAATTTAAAAAATCTATTTTTTTTTTTTTTCAGCAATTTAGGCCAATATGTATTCTGCTACATATTTTTGGTAAAAAAAAATCCCAATAAGTGTATATTGATTGGTTTGCGCAAAAGTTATAGCGTCTACAAATGATACAATATTTTTTTTTTACTAGTAATGGCAGCAATTAGCGATTTTTAACGGGACTGCGACATTGCAGCAGGCAAATCGGACATCTAAGGCTTGGTTCACACTGCTGCGCTGTGAATTTGTTCCGTTTTTTGTCCTGTGTGAGGTGCGAATTTACCGCGATTTTACCGCAATTTTACAGCGAATTTCAGGAGTTGGACATAGCTGTGATTGATATTCTAGCCAATGGAATCATAATGTAAAAAGAAAAAGGTGTTAACTTCCTGTGTACTTCCTGGTTTTTGAGGAGAGTAGTGTGGTGGAATTTGCACATATGTGAACCATCAATGGGATTCAAGAACGATTTACATTGATGTCTATGGAGACTAAATTTGCAACGCGACGCAGTAAACTCGCACAAGACTCTTTTTTTATCGCATCACATTCGTAGAGGAATCGCAACACATGTATGTGAACGACCGTCATTGAAAACAATGATTTTAGGGATGACATGCGAATTTAAAGTGTTTTTGACGCATCGCATTAGTTAAGAACTCGCATTAGTGTGAACCGGGCCTTACTGACATTTTGACACTCTTTGGGGACCAGTGACAATAATACATGGATCAGTGCTAAACAAAAAATGCACTGTCACTACGCTAATGACACTGGCAGGGAAGGGGTTAACATCAGGGGCAATCAAAGGGTTAAGTGTGTCCCTAGGGGACTGTGGGGGGTTTGCACTGATTGGAGGAAGACAGAGATCCAGGTTCCTGCCTAGCAGGTACACAAGATCTCTATCTTGTCCCCTTGCAGAACAGTGATCTGCATTGTTTACATGGGTAGATCGCCGTTCTGCCTCTCCCGGGGATGATCGCGGGTGGCCAGCAGACATCCGGTCCGCCGGACCCATTGATTGACATCCTCGCTAGCCAATCATGGGGTGATGGCACTTCCGGCGGCGATGGTGCCATCTAGTGGCTATTGAACGAAATGACGAAGAGGTACATTGTTTCGCGCAATAGCGCCACACTGCCGCAGTAAATACATGGTGGCTGGTCGGCAAGTAGTTAAAGCTCATAGAGTGTAGCAGTAATTCAACTACTACAGGTTGCTCCCATGGGGGATATTCAATCAAAGGACCACCTTTAGTTTGAAGTACATAAAAAGAGGAACATACCTATAATCAGCACAGATGTTTAGCTATGATGTATTGTAGTGTTAAGATCTAGGGGACATTTTTCTCATCATGGAAATGAATGGTTCCTACTTAAACTCTTGGAGAGTTTTTTTTTTTTTAATATATTTTTATTAAGATTTTTGAGACAAACAACAAACAACACAATAACACATGGCTGCTACAGTACATCAAGACTGCGTCAGATTAAATAGAGCATTTGATAGAACATATGACAGCGTGAGTTGCCAGGTTAATTAACAGCAATCAAGGTATGTATATGGTTTTCCTCAGAAGGAATTAATTAGTTAGATACCATAACAAATTACGCCTGAGATTTCAGATCTCTAAGCCTAGAAGCATAGTATTTTAATCAGTACATTAACCTGAGGACTATTGTGAATCTGTGTTCATTGTGAAATATTCAGAACCTCCATCCATTTACACCAGACCCTGTCGAATTTCAAAGGACAACCTCTGTTAGCGTATGTGTCTTTGTATAGCGGGAGGTTCTCATTGACCAAACGTTTCCACTGTGTGATTGATGGGGGGTTAGGTTTTTTCCACTGTATTGCGATGCACTTCCTGGCATAGAAAAGTAATAAACCGGTCAACGTGCGTTTGGCTATGGTTGGAACAATATTTTCTAGTAAACCTAGTATACATATCTCCATCAGCGGTGGTAAATTAGTTGAAGCCACCTTGTTAGTCAAGTCGAGTACCTCTCCCCAATATTGCTGTATTTTTGGGCAGCGCCAGAAGATGTGTGCGAAATCTCCTGGGGATAGACCACATCTCCAGCATTCCGAAGAATGCTGGGGGTTCATCAAATGTAGTCTATGTGGGGTAAAGTAAGCCCTATGAACAATTTTAAATTGTACTACTCTGTCTCTTATGGAAACAAGTGACCTGAAGGGGAAATCCCAGACGTCATCCGAGTCATCATTATCCAACGCAGGAATGTCGCGTTGCCAACGGGACCAGAGCCCTTCCAGAGGTGGCAGGGACACAAACATCAGGTGCGCGTACAGAGATGATGTAGGCTTCTCAGCGCAGCCGGATCTGAGCGTCTTCTCCAGCTCGGATTGAGTCAGGATGCAAGATGCGTGGGGAAATTGAGACGCAAATGCGTGTGCTAGTTGAAAATAACGGAACTGGTAGTGTTTCGGAAGGTTGTACATTGAAGATAAACTCTTGGAGAGTTTGCATGAAATGTCTTTGTTTGATTTTGTTTACGCTCAAAAATTAATGAGTTCCTATCTAGCCTTGGCCACCATAGTGTGCTTGTATGACTGTAGTAAGGACAAGTGTAGTAGAATAAAAAAATCATTTTAGGGCAAGGACATGCGTGACACATGAAGTGAGAATATTTTCTTTGTTCTGACAGCTATAGAATGAGCATTTACCAATAGCATTTAAAAATTAGCTTAGTTTGGCACGAAAATGCAATTGACAAGTTAATCAGCCTTGGTTTAATTACATCATTCCTGCACAGCATTTTCTCAAACGCTGTTCAGAAGTCAACGGGGAAGGTGAATTTAAGGTGCTTTTAGCTTTAAAGGTTGTAATGAGCTTTAAATCTCTCCTGAAGGTTACAGGAGCTCCATTCAACCATTGTGGTCCTGTTCTCGTGCCAAAGAATGTCTCCCATTAGCCTCAATTTGTAATATTTTTTCATGGAAAGAAAAAGGTAACAAAAAAGTTAAATAAATAATTTAAACCAACAGTACTGAAAAAAAAAAAATACATCCAAAAAACACAAAATTAAATAAACCAAAGTACCCTGAATGCATTCTCTAACATAAACACACCCTTGTGGGTTTTTTGGGGGGCAAATTTCACCTATTTAGCTCTGTAAAGTAAACTGAGGGCTTCCACTTCGGTGACATTTTGCCAATTTTAAAACTGGTAATTTCACAGTGCATTGAAATGGCCCCATGAGTTATGATCTAATTGGTGGGCAGGTGTTGACAGGATTTTAAGATTTGATCTTTTAAAATTGATACAAGAGGATAGGAAGGAATTTTTGGTGATTCTTATAATGTTTAAGGCTATACTTGGGAACATGGCTTAAAACGGGCCTCAAGAGTACAAGAAGTGAGATCTCAAAAGGTGAGATCTATGACTTATAGAATTTTATTATAGATATGTGAGCCAGACCTCTACGAGAGCACTGGTGAAGTTTAATTAAAGTGGTTGTAACCCAAAAAAAAAAAAAAAAAAAAGAGAGAAAAGATCCTGTCCCTTTAAGGCATTATCTATAGCATAGTGTTTGTGCCATGTCATTTGTCCTTTCCTATGTTACAATATACATGGTTGATCCTGCCTGTTCCTGTGTCCCCCTGTGTGTGCTGACCACGGTAAACATGGCTGCCGAGCCCTGATACCATGGTCAGTTTATGTGCCTCTGTCATCCCGCTCTCTGCTGTGAATCCCTCTGCTCTCCCCCTCCCTCCCTGTCAGCCTGTGAGTGGCTCTCCTCCCCACAATATACAGCAAAAATACATGTATCCCCTCCGGATTATGCTGCCATTAACTACAGTGTGTGTGTGTTTTTTTAAATGATAAGGCTAAATACCTTTTCCCACACCGCCGCTGTGCCGCATAGCTCCCAACTGTCCCTGATTTCAACGGACTGTCCCTGATTTGGAGCAATGTCCCTCTGTCCCTCATAGCTCCTCATTTGTCCCTCAGTTTGGTCTGATCTATATAGTTGTATACAAAATGCACTATTTATCTATCAAAACGTGTTTTACAGTGCTTAACCTTTCATCCAATTTCTAAATTGCTGCATTATTAAATTCCAAAAGCCAATATAACGGGAATTAGTAATGGTAAAAAAAGTACTCGTGGGTTTAAACAATCAATTTCCTTTGTACGATTCTCCTTTAGGGGGGCGTGGCAGGGGGTGTGTCCTACGCCTACATACTTTTGCTAACAGGTGTCCCTCATTCCCATCTCAGAAAGTTGGGAGGTATGGTGCCATCATGTGACTTCCCTTTGCTGGCCGACTGACGTCACAGGGGAATCTCAGCCCCTCCCGTTTCTCTCCAAAGATCAAGGAAGAAGAGCGAAGGGGGATCACGTGACCGCACAGCTGCAGTGTAAGAAAAGGTATTTTCATTAAAAAAAAAAAAAAGACTTGGTTCATTTTTAATGGGAAGTAGTGGGCACCCATGAGTGTTAACTAATCAAAATTCTTAAGATTTTCATCTTGACATTACAAAAATGATTTTTCTGATCTCCATCAGGCTTTATAAAACTTAGGCAGAAAACTCAGTTTGGGTCCAGCAGGAGCATTGTCAGTGTTTCACTTCATTAGGGATTGTAAAAAGTCTATTCAATCAGACAGAATCTGTCTGACTGATTTTGCAGTGGAATAAAAAGATTAAGTGGTGTTCCGGCCGAAATTATAGTTTTTAAATAAAAATACCCCTATAATACACAAGCTTAATGTATTCTAGTAAAGTTAGTCTGTAAACTAAGGTCTGTTAAGTGTGGCCATCTTAAGTGTGGGCATCTGAAGCCAGACTGTATTTCTTCCTGGATCTCA
The DNA here is from genome assembly GCA_037952925.1 of Lithobates clamitans. Lineage (NCBI taxonomy): Eukaryota > Metazoa > Chordata > Amphibia > Anura > Ranidae > Lithobates > Lithobates clamitans. The sequence goes on along the minus strand of JBBGZY010000099.1, from coordinate 3,237,402 downwards.
TTCTTGCAGATCTCGCACATGCTCAGTGCAGCACAAGCAGTGTAATAGGTTTCAGGTCAGGTTTCCATAGCAACGGCAGTGTCAGAGGAAGTTGTTGCCCCTTCCCAGAAGGCATTGCAAACAGGAAATGATGCGATGGGCCATGGCCAGGGAGGAGGAAGTGAAAAATGAATACAGCAGATATACAGTAGGTGCTGAGAAAAAAAAAAATTAAAAATATCCAATTCATTTACAGTGCACAGTTTAGTAAGGGATGCTGAAGAGTTGTAAAAGTGGGTGGAACTCCACTTTAGCAAGGCACAAGTTATACTAGGCACTACTTATAGTATCTCACAAAAGTGAGTACACCACTCACTTTTGTAAAAATTGTATCATATCTATTCATGTGACAACACTGAAGAAATTACCCTTTTCTACAATGTAAAGTAGTGAGTGTACAGCTTGTATAGTAAATAATAAATGTAGCGCTATGTGTAAAATCATAAATATAAAGTGCAAATCTCTAAAATAAATAATAAATAAATAAATCCTACATATAAATGAATAGTCCATAAAATGAAAAAAATTAAGAAATAAAACATGAAAAACTCTCCTTGTGATCAGTGTATCCACACAATTCCCCCACAGTGATTCTTCGTCCTCAAAAGGAGTGCACACCACCACCAGTAAAAATGCGCGCTCACCTCCCAGATGAGTCAAAACTCATATGCGGATCTCCCCACGAGCTCTTTGTTCTCACTTCCTCTTCCCAATCAATGGCGGGTAATCCAGATGGCTCTTTTCTTAATGGTAACTCAGCTCATTAATATCCAAAGAAGGGGATCATCTCCCAGCTTGGCTCAAGATTCCATGAGTTCAGGACATGTAAATAATAAGTATAGAGACCATAGTGTTCTCCACATACACAGTGCTTGGCTGGACCTGACTATCAGCTCCTCCCTTCTAGACACGTATCAGCCAATCACAGGCCTTCCTCTGTAGATGGGTGGGCTGATCCCTCTAAGCTAATTTGTAGTGTATCATTGCTATAGCAACCCTCCGGGCGTCACCACAGCTCAGTCTGCGGTGCAGAAAGAACCTCCCTCTGCCTGTGTCTCCAGGACACACAAATAGCTTGTATAACAGTGTAAATTTGCTGTCCCCTCAAAATAACTCAACACACAGCCATTAATGTCTAAACCGCTTGCAACAAAAGTGAGTACACCCCTAAGTGAAAATTTCCAAATTGGGCCCAATTAGCCATTTTCCCTCCCTGGTGTCATGTGGCTCGTTGGTGTTACAAGGTCTCAGGGGTGAATGGGGAGCAGGTGTGTTAAATTTGGTGTTATCGCTCTTATGCCCTGTACACACGATCGGACATTGAACGGACATTCCGACAACAAAATCCATCTGATTTTTTCAGACGGATGTTGGCTCAAACTTGTCTTACATACACACGGTCACACAAAGTTGTCGGAAAATCCGATCGTTCTGAACACGGTGACGTAAAACACGTACGTCGGGTCTATAAATGGGGCAGTAGCCAATACCTTTCATCTCTTAATTTATTCTGATCATGCGTGGCACTTTGTGCGTTGGATTTGTCTACACACAATCGAAATTTAAAGGATCGGATTTTGTTGTCGGAAAATTTTATAGCCTGCTCTCAAACTTTCCGATGGAAAAAGTCTGATGGACCCCACACACGATCGGAATTTCCGACAACACAATCGCACTTTCTCCGTCGGAAAATCCGACCGTGTGTACAAGGCATTACTCTCTCATACTGGTCTATAGAAGTTCAACATGGCACCTTATGGCAAAGAACTCTCTGAGGATCTGAAAAAAAGGAATTGTTTTGGGATGAATTAGAGTGGAGACTGTTAGCCAGGCCTTCTCGTTAACATCAGAGCCTGACCTCACAAATGCGCTTTTGGAAGAATGGTCAAACATTCCCATAGACACTCCTAAACCTTGTGGACAGCCTTCCCAAAAGAGTTGAAGCTGTTATAGCTGCAAAGGGTGGGCCAACGCAACATTGAACCCTGCGGACTGGGATGCCAATAAAGTTCATTTGCATGTAAAGGTAGGCGTCCCAATACTTTTGGTAATATAGTATATATATATATATATATATATATATATATATATATATATATATATATATATATATAAATATATATATATACACTCCTCGGCCACTTTATTATGTACACATTGCTAATACCCGGTTGGACCCCCTTCTTCAGAACTGCCTTAATTCTTTGTAGCATAGATTCAACACAGTGTTGGAAAAATTGTTTTAGGTCAATATTTAGGTCAATTTAGGTCATTGATTTAGGTCAATATTGACATGATAGCATCACGCAGTTGCTGCAGATTTGTCTGCCACACAACCATGATGTGAATCTCCCCTTCCACCTCATCCTAAAGGTGCTCTATTGGATTGAAATCTGGTGACTGTGGAGGCTATCGGAGTACAGTGACCTCATATTGATGTTCAAGGAACAAGTGGTGAGATGATTTGAGCTTTGTGACATGGTACATTATCCTGATGGAAGGAGCCATCAGAAGATGGATACATTGCAGTCATAAAGGGATGGACATGGTCACAAACAATACTCAGGTAGGTTGTAGTGTTTAAACAATGCTCACTTGGTACTAAGGGGCCCAAAATGTGCCAAGAAAATATCCCCCCCACCATTACACCACCACCACTAGCCTGAACCATTGATACAAGGCAGGATAGATCCATGCTTTCATGTTGTTTACACCAAATTCTGACCCTACCATCTGAATGTCGCAGCTGAAATTGAGACTCATCAGACCAGACAATGTTCTTCCAATCTTTTATTGTCCAATTTTGATGATCCTGTTTGCATTGTAGCCTCAGTTTCTTTTTCTTAGCTGATAGGAGTTTCATCCTGTGTGGTCTTTTGCTGCTGTAGTCCATCTCCTTCAAAGTTCAATGTGTTGTGCGTTCAGAGATGGTATTCTGCATACTTTGGTTGTAACGAGTGATTATTTGAGTTACTGTTGCCTTTATATCATCTTGTCTGCCCATTAGCCTCTGACCTCTGACATCAACAACTGATGATTTTCGTCTACACAACTGCCAATCATTGGATAATTTCTCTTTTTCTGACCATTCTCTGTAAACCCTAGAGATGGTTGTGTGTGAAAATCCCAAAAGATCAGCAGTTTTTGAAGTACTCAGACCAGTCTTGCGCCAACAACTATGCCACGTTCAAAGTCACTTAAAGGATCACTAAAGATCATTTTTATTTTTTTAAATAACAAACATGTTATACTTACCTCCACTGTGCAGCTCGTTTTGCACAGAGTGGCCCCAAACGTGGTCTTCTGGGGTCCCTCGGTTGCTGTCTCGGCTCCCCCCCGCAAGGACTCAACACCTTCATGCGAGCTCCCTGGCATGGTGTTGAGTGCTTGCGGGCACGCTCCCGTGATACAGCCGGCGGCCATAGCCGCTCACTGTATCACTCGGCCCCGCCCCCCCGGCGCGCTGCGTCATTGGGTGTGATTGACAGCAGCGCAAGCCAATGGCTATGCTGCTTTTTAATCCAACCACTGTAACCAATCAATGGTCAGGCTGAGGATGTCGGGGCGAGCGCGGGACTTTTGAGGGGTCAGGTAAGTAAAACGGGGGGGGGGGGGGGGGGCGGTATTGTCGGATGTTTTTTCACCTTAATGCACAGAATGAAAAAACTTTTACCTTTAAAACCCCTTTAAATCCGTTCTTCCCCATTCTGATGCTCGATTTGAACTTCAGTAAGTCATCTTCACCACGTCTAGATGCCTAAATGCATTGAGTTGCTGCCATGTGATTGGCTGTTTAGCAATTTGTGTTACCAAGCAATTGAACAAGTGTACCAAATAAAGCGGCCGGTGAGTGTATATACAGTACACTGTATTAAACGCTTCACCATTTTTCTAGGTAAATATATTTCTAAAGGTGCTATTGACATGAAATTTTTACTACATGTCGGTAACAACCCATGCAATCCATACATTCAAAGAAACCAAAACAAATACGTTCAGAAATGAAGTTATGCGTAATGAAATGGAATGACACAGGAAAAAAATATTGAACACGCTAATTGAAATGTATTTAATACTTGGTACAAAATCCTTTGTTGGTAATGACAGCTTCAAGACGCCTCCTGTATGGAGAAACTAGTCACATTCATTGCTCAGGTGTGATTTTGGCCCATTCTTCCACACAAACAGTCTTCAAATCTTGAAGGTTCCATGGGCCTCTTCTATGAACTCTGATCTTTAGTTCTTTCCATAGATTTTCTATTTGATTCAAATCAGGTGATTGGCTGGTCCATTCTAGCAGCTTTATTTTCTTTCTTTGAAACCAATTGAAAGTTTCCTTGGCTTTGTGTTTGGGATCATTGCCTTGGTGAAATGTCCACCCTCGTTTCATCTTCATCATCCTGGTAGATGGCAGCAGATTTTTAGCAAGAATGTCTTGGTACATTTGACATGAAGTTTGCCAGTTTTGTATGCTGAAAAACAGCCCCACACCATGATGTTCCCACCTCCAAACTTCACTGTTGGTATGTTTCTATATATGCATATCTGATAGCTGTCTTAATACCTCAGCTTCATACTGCAGGGCAGGGGAGTTGCTAGGTCTACAAAAGATCTGGGGCTAGAGCCCATAGCAGCGTAGTAAAGAAAGTCATACGTTTGGGTGGGCATACAGATGTATATACAGTAATATACGTATGAGTGTGTGTGTGTGTATATATCCCCAGAGAGCCCCCCACTTACATCAGGGTCCCCAGAGAGCCCCCCTTACATCAGGGTGCCCAGAGAGCCCCCCTTACGTCAGGGTCCCCAGAGAGCCCCCCTTACATCAGGGTCCTCAGAGAGCCTCCTCCTTGCATCAGAGTCCCCAGAGACCCCCCCTACTTACATCAGGGTCCCCAGAGAGCCTCCCCTCCCCTTGGGGACCCCTGCAGAGACTCGGGGCTATGGGCACCAGATTCGGGGCTATAGCCCCATAAGCCACCCCCTAGCAACGTCACTGCTGCGGGGTGTCCATAACTACAATCGCTCCCCCCTTGTCGGCCGGTTTGATAACAATATCTCTCCAAGCCAACAAGGACAGAGCTTCACTTTCTTTGTGACTAAAACTTGTTCGGTATATGGTCCAATTTAGACCCATCACCCAAAAATGAATCAATGTCTGCATTTACTTTATCACTCAACACCTCAACGGCAGACCATGATGTAAGAGGTACAGTGGTGCTTTTAGTTCTCTAATTTAAATTCTTAATAGACATTAACCGCTTGCCGACCAGCGCACGCCAAAAATATATAAGATATTGAAAAATATTGCGTTTTTTTCAAAATTGTTGCTCTTTTTTTTGTTTATAGCCCAAAAAATAAAAACCACAGAGATGATCAAATACCACCAAAAGAAAGCTCTATTTGTTAGAAAATAAGGACATCAATTTTGTTTGGGTGCAACGTCGCACGACCGCGCAATTGTCAGTTAAAGCGATGCAGTGCCGAATCGCAAAAAGTGCTCTGGTCAGGAAGGGGGTAAAGTCTTCCGGGGCTGAAGTGGTTAGCAGAGACAGAAGTACAGGTATAAAATAGAGGTTTGGGCTTTTGCCCTAAAGGAAAAATTAACTAGTTTGTGTTGAGACAGGATTTATATCGCTTTTATAGGCAACTTAGACGGAAAGCTTATTTTTCTTTGAAACAAGGTTTACCAGATCTAGGTGTATTACCATTGTCTATTAAGAATTTAAATTTGAGAACTAAAAGCACCACTGTACCTCTTACATCAAGCTCTGCCGTTGAGGTGTTGATTGATAAAGTAAATGCAGACATTTATTCATTTTTGGGTGATGGGTCTAAATTGGACCATATACCGAACAACTTTAGTCGCAAAGAAAGTGAAGCTCTGTCCTCCATGTCGGCTTGGCAAGATATTGTTATCAAACTGACCGAAAAGGTGGGAGCGATTATAGTTATGGACAACCCATAGTATGAAGCTGGGGTATTAAGACAGCTATCAGATATGCATATATATAAACAGTTGGACTCATGTCCTGTTTTTCAGGTTCAGTCTAAAATAAAAAAAGTGAGATTGAGAGCTCTTAAAGATGGTATTATTGATAATGACACCCAGAAATTTGTATACATTTCTGGGTTTATATCCATTTATATACATTTTATAATGTATATATTACCAAAGATCCATAAGGAACTTTTGAATCCCCGGGGCTGTCCTATAGTGTCCGGAACAGAGTCAGTTACCACTACATTAGCGCAATATTTGGATAGATGTTTCACTCCACTGGTAATCAATACCAGATCATATGTACGTGATGCTGGTGATTTTTTTTAGAGAACATTAGGAATATACAAGTGGGACCTGACTCTTTTCTAGTCACTTGGGACGTCTCTAGTCTTTACTATGTCATTCCACATGATCTGGGTATGGAAGCCTGCCGGCGGCTGCTGGTACAGTCACAGTGCTATAATGATAAACAAATTGATTTTCTGCTTGCGTTGCTTAAAATTCTTCTTGAAGAGAACTATTTTTTGTTTAAAGACACCCATTATTTGCAGCTTAAAGGGGCAGCAATGGGTTCCAATGTCGCACCCCCGTACGCAAATATATTTATGAATATGATTGAGACCTCATTTATTTATAATGATAAAATGTTTACTGACCACTGTAAGGGGTGGTTCACATTTATTGATGATATTCGATCTCTGATCCCTCCTGTATTGAATTGTATTGTAATTGTACTGTGTTCCCCGATGTTGTAAAGCGCTGCGCAAACTGTTGGCGCTATATAAATCCTGTATAATAATAATAATAATATTTTTGCAGTGTGGGAATGGTGACATTGGAGTCCTTTTATTGTTTGATCAGTATATCAACTATTTAGTCCCATGTCTAAAATTTAGTGTCTTGTATAGCAATAGGGAGATTTCATTTTTGGACACATTGCTGAAAATAAATGGTACAAATATAGAGAGTGATCTGTTGATAAAAAGCACTGATAGTAATCAATTATTACACTACAAGAGTTTTCACCCCCATGGGGTGTTTAATTCGATACCTAGGAGCCAGCTGTATAGGATTAAGGCTGCATTCACACCTGAGCGTTTTCAGCTCATAAACACTTGTAAAACGCCCAAAAAAACACCCAACAAGCAAAATCCCATCATTTCAATGGCACCTGTTCACATCTGAGTGCTTTGTCACCTGAAGCAAAACCCCTGAAACACACCCTAAGCTCAAAAAAGAACATGAGCTTCTTTGGGGCAGATTACGGGCGTTTTTCTGCCCTTCACATTGGTGACCTGAACAACATCGCGGTAAAATTGAGGTAAAAATGCGATCCACAACAATGTGAAGTAAGACTAAATGACATGGAAACCAGGCTTGTCAAGCGAGGTTATACAGTTTCATTAGTTAAAAGGGAACATATACATTTAGCAGATAATAGGCATCACTATAGAAATGATAGGAGAATTCCATTTGTGTCACAGTATCATCCATATTCACTTCGTATCCATAACATCCTTAAGAAACGTTGGGGTTTATAAAGAGAAAATTATCCGAATATTAGTGAATTCTAAGCTCCCCCCTTAACCTCATTTAGAAAAGGTAGAACACTAAGGGATCGATTGGTCAGATCTGACCAATATACCCCTCCTAGCCCAATAGTAACTTTTTTAGGACCCCTTAACCACTTCACCACTGGGCACTTAAACCCCCTTCCTAACAGACCAATTTTCAGCTTTCAGTGCTCTCACATTTTGAATGACAATTACTCAGTCATGCAACACTGTACCCACATGAAATTTTTGTCCTTTTTTCACACAAATAGAGCTTTCTTTTGGTGGTATTTGATCATCTCTGGGTTTTTTATTTTCTGTGCTATAAATGAAAAAAGACCGAACATTTTGTAAAAAATGCATTATTCTTCATTTCTATTATAAGTAATTTTTCTTCATAAATTTAGCCAAAATTTATACTGCTACTTATCCTTGTTAAAAATAACCCAAATTAGTGGATATTATTTAGTCTGTGTGAAAGTTATAGAGTCTGCAAGCTATGGTGCCAATCACTGAAAATTGATCACATCTGATCACACCTGGTGTACAGTTTTTCTTGAGATTTCTTGAGACCCTAACAAGCCAGGAAAGTACAAATACCCCCCCAAATGACCCCTTTTTGGAAAGTAGACATTCCAAGGTATTTAGTAAGAGACATGGTTAGTTTTTTGAAGTTGTCATTTTTAACCACAATTCTTTGCAAAATTAAGATTTTTTTATTTTTATTTTTTTTTTACACAAAGTTGCCCATTTATAAGATATTGCCTGGCCACATACAGAGGCCCTACATTGAAGTAGCACATTCAGGCCTTCTAGGAGCATAAATTACACATCTAATCTCTCAACCACCTATTAAACTTTTGAAGGCCCTGGAGCACTAGGACAATGGAAACACCCAAAAAGTGAACCCATTTTGGAAAGAAAACACCCAATGTACAATCTATGAGGCATAATGATTTTTTTGAACGGTTCATTTTTTGCCAGAAGTTTTTGAAAAATGTGGAAAAAAAATTATAAACGCTTTTTTTTTTACACAAAGTTGTCAATTTATAAGATTTTTCCAACACATAGCATGTACATAGCAAAAATTACATCCCAAAATATATTCTGCTACTCCTCCTGAGTATGGCGATACCACATGTGTGAGCTTTTTACACAGCCTGGCCACATAGAGGCCCAACATCCAAGGAGCACCATAAGGTGTTCTAGGGACATAAATTACGCATCTAATTTCCTTACAATCTATCACATTTTTGAAGGCCCTTCATATTTCTAACACATAGCATGTACATACCAAGAATCACACCCTAAAATAAATTCTGTTGAGTAAAGGGTAAACAAAACATTACCTGTGGTTTTAGTAGTGCAATTGTCCATAGGATGAGAACCCTGATCCAGGCAGCAGGCAGGGACGTAGTCAGCGACAATGAATGGAATTGTCCAGGCAGCAGGCAGGAATATTGTCCATAGTCAGTACAGGCAGGGATACTGTCCAAATACAGTCCAGGGTCAGTGTAAGTAGAGACATTGCCAGCAGTGCCAAAATATTGGTCCTGGTAGTAAGCAGGAAAATGGTCCAAGTAGCAGGCCAGGAAAGAATGGGGACAGGGGTAGAGGCTTCTCCCACCCAAATCTCTTTGAAGCCTCCGAGTTAAAGCTCGTATAGTAATTATCCACATAAAGGTGGTAACCCTTTCCAAGGAGTGGATATACAAGCTCCCAAACAACCTTTCCACTGGCTCCGATGTACTCTGGACATTCAGGGGGATGCAGTTGGGTGTCCTTCCCTTCGTACACCAGGAAGGCGTAGATGTACCCTGTGGCTTGATCACATAGCTTGTAAAACTTAATTTCATATTGAGCCTTTTGCTGGGGATAAACTGCTTGAAGCCAAGCCTGCCTGTGAAGTGGACCAATGACTCATCCACGGAGATATTTTGGTCAGGGATAAATAACTGGGAAAATTTCTCAGAGAAAAAATGTATAAGTGGCTGAATTTTAAATAATTTGTCATGTGATGGGTCAGTTCAGGGAGGGCACTGGGTGTTGTCATTGTAATGGATGAAACGCATTATCATAAGGTATATTGATCTTGGCATAATGGATGAAAAGAGTGGCATGTGGTGGATGGGGTTGGTGGACCAATAGGAGTATATAGTGGCGCTGATGTGGTACTGATGGCACTAATGTGGCACTGGTGGCACAGATGAGCACTGGTGTGGCACTGATGGAGCACTGATGGGCACTGTAGTGGCACTGGCGGCACCGATGGGCACTGAAGTGGCACTGATGGGCACTGGTGGCACCAATGTGGCACTGATGAGCCTTGTAGTGGCACTGATGAGCCTTGTAGTGACACTGATGAGCCTTGTAGTGGCACTGATCGACACTAGTGGCACTGATGTGGTACTGATGGCACTAATGTGGCACTGATGAGCACTGTAGTGGCACTGGGCACTGATGTGGCACTGGTGGCACCAATGGGCACTGGTGTCACCGATGGACACTGGTGGAACCGATCTGGCACTGGTGGCACAGATGAGCACTGTAGTGGCACTGGGCACTGTAGTGGCACTGGTGTGGCACTGATGGAGCACTGACGGGCACTGTAGTGGCACTGGTGGCACCGATGGGCACTGAAGTGACACTGATGGGCACTGGTGGCACCGATGTAGCACTGATGAGCCTTGTAGTCACACTGATGAGCCTTGTAGTGACACTGATGAGCCTTGTAGTGGCACTGATGAACACTAGTGGCACTGATGGGTACTACAGTGGCACTAGTGGCACTGATGGGTACTGTAGTGGCACTAGTGGCACTGATGGGTACTGTAGTGGCACTTATGGGTGTTGTTGTGGCACTGGTGGACAGATAGGTACTGTAAGGGCACTGTTGGACACTCTAGTGGCACTGATGAGCGCTGAAGTGGTGCAGATGAGCACTATAGTGGCGCTGATGTGGTACTGATGGCACTAATGTGGCAGTGATGAGCACTGTAGTGGCACTGGGTACTGACGTGGCACTGCTGGCACAGATGAGCACTGGTGTGGCACTGATGGAGTACTGTAGTGGCACTGGCGGCACCGATGGGCACCGAAGTGGCACTGATGGGCATTGGTGGCACCGATGTGGCACTGATGAGCCTTGTAGTGACACTGATGAGCCTTGTAGTGGCACTGATGGACACCAGTGGCACTGATTTCGTACTGATGGCACTAATGTGGCACTGATGAGCACTGTAGTGGCACTGGGCACTGACGTGGCACTGGTGGCACCGATGGGCACTGGTGGCACTGATGTGGCACTGGTGGCACAGATGAGCACTGTAGTGGCACTGGGGACTGTAGTGGCACTGGTGTGGCACTGATGGAGCACTGATGGGTACTATAGTGACACTAGTTGCACTGATGGGTATTGTAGTGGCACTGATGGGTATTGTTGTGGCATTGATGGACAGATGGGTACTGTAAGGGCACTGATGGGTAGTGTAGTGGCACTGTAGGGCACAGATTAGCACTTGTGTGGGACTTGTGTGGCACTGCTGGGCACTGTTGTACACTGCAAAATATATTTGGACTCGTGGTAAAGGGCCGCTATCATTGACCCTTTACCGTGATCCGTGTTGCGCCGGGTCCCGTGAACCGGCGAGCACGGACACTTCTGCAAGCGCGCCCCAGGGGGCGTGCAGGAAGCGGGAGTTCAGGAGGACGTCCATGGACGCCCTCCCAGAACAAGCCGACCCTGCTCTAGCCGTCTTTCGGCTATGGCCCAGTCGGCATGTTGTTAATACAGGGTCATACCCATGTCTATCGTGTATACAATTTAACTCCATGATAAAAGGCGAGAGTATATCCCATCCACATAAGGGGTATGATATTAAAATCAAAGGTTACTACACTTGCCAATCGTCATATGTAGGAGATAGGATAGCAATGCACAAATATTCACTCAGAGACAAATTGGTATCGTTATCTTTAGCAAGAGATTTTTACGAGAAAGGACATTCAATTTCCCAATTAAAATTCATGGTACTGGAGGGAATTAATAGAATAGAATGGGTGGTAACCGAGAATCCATTTTAAAAAAGCGAGAGGTACATTGGATTAATTTTCTTGATACTATTGCCCCTAAGAGGTTGAATACAGATCTAGATTTATATTTAGGTGATAATTCATTCAATGTGATGGTCAGATAGTGATACATTGTGTACATGTTTCTTTTTGACACTTCCCCACTTGTGATATAAGGATGTATAAGAAAAGGATTACATTTGTATTCGAGCGATTACCATAGGCATGCGCAAGGGGTGTGCCAGGTATGCCTGGGCACACCCTAATCCTGGAGTTGGCAACCCATCAATTGTGGGCAGGTGACAGGTAAGCCACAATCCTTACTTGCCAACCCCCAGAACCTGGACAGGATAGACGGCTGGAGTGGAAATTAAGGGATCGATCTGTATTTTCTTCTGCAGCAGCTGAAAGTAGGCTTCTCCTCTTCTTCCTGTTCAGCTGCCACGGGAGGAAAATACAAGGGATTGGTACCAATGTATGCCACCCCTCATGTCCCAGTTTCTTTTCTTTCTGCTGCCCAGGTCCCCCTGTGTGCTCACCTGCTCCCCCCCATTGTTTTAGGATGACGAGTGGGGAAGAGGCCGGTTAATATGTTACAAAGGCATATGTGTTGGAGCTTTGAGGTGCACACCCTAATACAACAGGCTGCGCACACCTATGTCGATTACTAATCACATAATTGATTCCAAATGTGTAAAATGATGGTATATAAGTCATGTGTGTAACTTTGACATTAGATGTGTGTTTGATCTGAAGAAGGGCATAACCTTGTGAGCCTGAAACATAATGAACTTGCACATCATGTAATGTTTGTTTGAACTTTGGTTCAATAAAAAAATAAAAAAGTGCAGCAATCCTTGGAATTTACTTTTTCTTACATTTGGTGAGTGGGACGACCAGATTGCATTGCACTAATTGAAGACTGGGTGCGGCCTCCTTCTGCTTTGAAAAGTTATATATATATATATATATATATATATATATATATATATATATATATATATATATATACGCAGTTGTGGGGAATTTGTTTGGCAAAAATAGGGTTAAAACAGGTGGCTCCTCATTGCCTTTCAATGACCTCTGAAAATCGATCCATGTTTGGATAGCTTTGCAGAGGAGTGTAGTGTATAGCTACACATCTAAACCTTGCCTTAAAGTGAACGTCAAAGCTTTTCCTAACTGTGCTAAAACCTGCTTACCTAGTACCTAGTCTGAGGGCGCTCTGGTCCAGTCACGTGATCGGCTCCCAGCTGCGGCTTCAGTGTAGAGGAGGGACAGCCAACAACAGATGTTACCAGGTTTTTTTTATTTTAGTCAAAGCTTAATTGAACAAGCTGAAGTTAGAAGCTGACTGGCTACCGTGCACAGCTGCACTGGATTTTGCACTCCTCAGTTTTAGTAAATGAGGCTGCAGGTTCCAGATGCGAGGCTTGTCAGAGCTCTCGGCAGACGTGAGACAGGAACTCACTGTGGTGAGCAAAGCTGATTCAGATGACAGCCAGCTAGGCACCTGAACCGGATGTAGGAACAGAGCCTGGAACAGGAGCATGGTCATAGAGATAGCTGAGGTCAGCAGCAGGTGAGCAGCGAGGTACAGAATCATAAGGCAAAGACGTGGTCAGGAACAGAGTCGGGGTCAGGAACTGGCAACAAAGCAGAATCAGGATCCAAGTTTAGGTCACAGGCAAGCCAGGTCAGCAACAAGGGAACAAACAGAGTAATAGTAGGATGCAGGTAGGGTGATCACATTTCCAAACTGCCATTCAGGGACCCCCCCAGCATGCACCGGTGACGTCACAAGGGGGCGGTGCCACCATGAGATGTCACCAGGTGGCCCCACCCCATACCTATTTAAGCATTTGTTTCATGTATGTTAGCCCAACATTGCAGCTGCAGGTGGCCACTTAGATTCACAGAGTGTAATTGTTCTTACAATGTTGGGCTAACATACATGAAACAAATGCTTTTTTATCTAAAGTTGTATATAAAAACCCATACTTTATATTACAAAAGGAATACAAATGACCTGAGGGATCTGGAATAAAGACTGGACATACACTGACCTACCTGACCACTACACTGACCTACCTGATTACTACACTAACCTACCTGATTCCTACACCAACCACTACACTAACCTACCTGACCACTACACTAACCTGCCTGATTCCTACACTGACCACTACACTAACCTACCTGACCACTATACTGACCTACCTGACCACTACACTGACCTTCCTGCTCCCTACACTGACCACTACCTGGTCTCTACACTGACCACTACACTGACCTACCTGATTGCTGCACGGAAATACCTGACCACCACACTAAGCTACCTGATTCCTGCACTGACCACTACAATAACCACTTACACTGACCTACATGACCACTACACTGACCAACCTGATCCTTACACTGACCAACCTGATCCCTACACTGACCACTACACTGACCACTACACTGAACAACTTGATCCCTACACCCTACACTGACTACTATACTGACCAACTTGATCCCTACACTGACTACTACACTGACCTACCTGATTCCTACCCCCTCCATTGGGGGTGTGTCACATCCTCAGCTCTGAGGGGCTCATGCTGGAACCTGTAGTGCTTCATTAGGAGGGTGAGGTCAGTAGAGGTGGTGGGGGTGGGGGGGAGAGGGGGAGATGAGTGGCAGTGCTGAGGGGATGGGTTTAGTGGCAGTGCTTGGGAGAGGAAGGGATCACTAACTCTCACTTGCTGTCACCTGTTAGTCAGTGTCCACTTGGGAGGAAAGAGGGGCTTGGTGAGGCAGGTGGATGAGGGTGAGAAAAAAGGGGATGGGAGAGAGAGAGAGAGGGGGTGGGTGAGAGAGAGGGGGTGGGTGAAAGAGAGAGAGAGGGGGTGAGAGAGAGAGAGGGGGTGATAGAGAGAGAGGGGGGTGAGAGAGAGGGGGTGAGTGAAAGTGACCCCCTATCCCTGCATGCAGTCCCTCCTGTGCCCCCCGTCCCAGCTCCTGTCTGTGGGTAGGTGTGTGTGATGCACCTACCTCCCACCCATCCTCATCCTCTGGGCCCTTGGTCAGCCTATCTTTCTTCTTGATGACAATCACAGCTAGGAGCGGACTTTGGAGAAGGTGTGCAGGCTCTGGGAGGTTCTGGGGATGCTGTGCTCACTGCTGCTCAGGTCAGGGTGGCAGTAAGGTCTTCTTCCACTCCCTACCGGGCTGTTCCTTCTAGCCAGCCTCCTGCTGCTCACCGGAGCCACCACTCGCTGTTTCAAGATGCTGCTGTTGTCGACGCCAGCATTGTCTCCGCTGCCCTGCACCCCTTCTGCCACTGGACCAGGGGGACTGTCCCTCTCTAGGACCATGGCATGACAAGGGGGCGGCGGTGGAGCTCAGCTGCGTTGGGCCTCCTCTGCTTTCAACGCTAGGCAGAGTTAGAGTTAGGTGGAGGCGGAGCCGCAGCCAGTGCTACGGCGGCTCAGTCCGCCCCTGTCCCCTAAATTCATGACTGTTCCCAGTGTCAGTTTCATTCTAGGACACTGTATTGTCTCGGAATAAATGTGCCTGGGACCGGGCACACAGATGCCAGTTACGGGACAGTCCCAGGCAATCCGGGACATGTGGGCACCCTAGATGCAGGCAATAGCTGAAAGACCAGTCAGAACGTAAACATGAGCAGGGGCATCCCTAAAAAGCCCGTCTGGCGCCAACATGCATTGAGTGCCGCCCATGCGCATTCCTGTGCACATACGCGTGCCTGTTCGCTATTCTGCTAAGAATTCTGCGCGCATGGGCATTTATGTGAGCCAAAGATCTGATAAGCATTCTCTAACAGCATTCCTGATCACTGCCACACTAGTCATATGATGACACTGTACTGCACTATTGACAGTATGTAAAAAAAAATCATGTGAATAAAATAAACCCAGTGCTGATTAAATACCACCAAAAGAAGGCTTTGTCTAAAAAAATTATAAAAAAGTAATTTGAGTGCAGTGTTGCATTACTGATTGGCCTGGGCAGGAAGAGGGTGAAAGTATCCGGTAGTGAGGTAGTTAGAAATTAAAACAATTTGAAGACCCCTGTCAACTGGCTGCATTTAACGATAACACAAATTACTAGTGCATACAGTGAAAACAAGATGCATACAAATAGCCCCCCTAAAGGCTATGTATAGCCCAAACAAACCATTGTTTTACTTTTAAATAGAGAAGGGACGTGTTAAAAGTAAAACTCCTGCCAGGTTATTTTTCTGCTGTCTGTGTACCAGGCTATAATATAGAGGAGTAGAGCATACAGAAATTGCAGTGCCTGCTGAATGTTGCTGCACTACCCCCTCTAGTCAGCAGAGGGAGAACTATAGGAGAAAAAGCCTATGGATTCCTATGCAAAACGCTGAAGACGTTGGGAATTAAAGTCCAGGACAGCAGCCATAGAATAAGACTCATGGACTCTTTACACTGCTATTACCAAAATCACCCTGAGGCAGAGGGGGGGATGGTGGAAGAGCTTTTAGCAGAATACTGTACAGACTGCTGAGTGGCTAGACAAGTGGAGACACCTGTGGCAGAGCCCCACAGACAGCAGTGATTGCATTGGCACTGTTGCTGCAGGGTGACCAGAGCATCCTCTCACCCTCTCCTTCTCTCTTCTGAATCTCTGGAGGCATCCTTTGGAGAGACTGAAGGGACCCCCTCCCTACAACGAGAAATCACCACCGCACCACTGGAATTGGTAAGAGGGAACTGCTTATTGTTCACACTGCTAACAGGGACTGAGTTACGGGAGACAGTAACAACAGTAGCACACCACCTATAGTGCACCTTTACTGCTTCTTTACTGTAAATATACTGCATGCTAGTCTAATAAAACTGTGGTTAAGTGCACCAGTGCTTCTTAAAGGGCCCCAATGATAGCCAGCAGAAGGACAACATAACACGAATGCCTCCTCATGTAAAGCCATTCTGAAAGTCTCCTTTGTTCCTTTCTCCCATTTACTTAATCTCTATGGATGTGAATCCAGTCAGTCAAGGCGTTTTGGCAGTATAGTTGATATGTTCGGTAAACCAAGCTTTATTACTGCTCACTGCTTCATTTTAGGTGACCTTGCTACTGTTTATGCTGAACTGTACACCAAGTCTCAAAGTTTCATCCATGTCTAGTCCTAATTACTAATCACCTTGTATTCTAAATTGTGATATTACCATTGGTAATCCATTTCTATGCTTACATAGCTACAAACAATATTAGGTGATTATATATTAGTTTTGCCTTTACTAACTTGTTAAGTGCATGTTTTTTTTGACAGAGTACTACTACTGGGGACAGATGGGCAAATGGTCCAAGCATGAGTTCGGGCCGAACTGCCGAACTTTGGCTGTTCGCCCCATTAAAGGAACAATCGAATTTGCAGGGTGTTTGGCGGGTGTTCACCCCACCAAACACCCCTCAATGCACTGCACGTTGCACAGTAAAAGCTGGTTGTTATTTTGCAGGGTTTTTAACAAAAATGGCGTGGGGTTCCCCCCAAAGTCCATACCAGACACTTATTCGAGCATGCAGCCTGGCAGGTCAAGAAAGGAGGGGGGGGGAGTGAGCACCCCCCCCTCCTGAACCATACCAGGCCACCTGCCCTCAACATTGGGGGGTGGATGCTTTGGGGCGGGGGGCCCAAAGCACCTTGTACCCATGTTGATGGGGACAAGGGTCTCTTCCCCACCACCCTGGGCTGTGGTTGTGGGGGGTATGCGGGCATGGGGCTTATCGGAATCTGGAAGCCCCCTTTAACAAGGGAGCTCCCAGATCCCAGCCCCCCCATGCGAATGAGTATGCGGTACATAGTATCCCTACTCATTCACCAACAAAGTGAAAAACACAGAGACAGTGTTTGACAATTCATTTATTAAAAAAAAAAAAAAAAAAAAACTGTGTCCCTCAATATAGATCCATCATCAATCCTGCTGCTGCCACACCGCTGGACCCAAAAAAGAAAAAAAAAAAAAACCTGGTGATACTGCCCTTACCTATATAAGAATTGTCAAACGGTGCAGCCTGCAGTAGGCGGTCAGCCTTCATGGACGGTAGGAGCATTTTTATTTCCTTTTTCGGGTGCGGCGGGCGGCATGATTGACGATGGATTTACATTGGGGGGCACTGTTTTTTTTTATTTTTTAATAAAGGAATTGTCAAAAATTCTCTCTGTGTTTTCATTACTTTTCGACACTTTTTTGGTAAATGGGTAGGGGTACTATGTACCCCATATTTATTCACATGGGGGGCGGGATCTGGGGGCCCCCTTGTTAAAGGGGGCTTCCAGATTCCAATAAGCCCCCTGCCCACAGATCCCCACAACCACAGCCCAGGGTTGTGGTGAAGAGACCTTTGTCTCCATCAACATGGGGACAAGGGAGAACCCCCCGGCCCTAAAACACTCACCCCCATATTGAGGGAATGTGGACTTGTATGGTTAAGGTCTCGCAAGCCACCCCCCCTTTCCTGACCTGCCAGGCTGCATGCTTTAATAAGGGTCTGGTATGGATTTTGGGGGGGACCCCACGCCATTTAAAAAAAAAATTGGTTGTGGGGTTCCCCTTCAAATCCATGGATTCGGGTCTGGTATGGACTGGGGGGCCTCATGTCATTTTTTTTTTAAGTAGCCGGGTGCCGGCAATTGTAACCAAAAGTCATTTTAAATGGGGTTTGACTCGTTCTTTTTTCTTTAGAAATGTCATTTTAGCTGCAGCATGTTCTATGCATGCTACAGATGCACCACTTTACAGGCAGACTAAGGGGACTATATTTAAAGGGCTTTTTCGCTTTTATTTTTTGCAGTTTAAGCATCATTAAAATCACTGTTCCTGAAATAACGATAAGTTTGAAAAAAGACTCTGTCACTCTGCTTTCTCCTCCTATTAGCATGCTTCTTGTCTCGAAAGGAACTGATTGGCTCTTTGTGCTGCTTCTTCCTTTACACTCCAGTCATGCTATACAGGGACCGCAAGAGGCTGACACCAGATTCAATTCAAGCACTTGCTTTTAAAACATACATTTATTCATATATTACAGAGTTGTAGTCATTTGTGTCTGTTATATCGGTTAGAGCTCAGCTTTATTGCATGCACTGAAAAGTAAAATAAAGGAACTAAAAAAAAAAAAAAAAAAGACATGCAATGCATACTTACCCTTTCAGAGGCCTGCTTTTTAAAATCCCGCTGGGTTGAAGATCTCCAAGTGCTGCAGGTATCCAACACCTCCAGGTATGTTGAATATCTAGTTCTCGCTGTGCATGGTTCTTCCTGCTGGCTCCTACACCACTACGAGACACTAATTAACATTGCCTATTTTCATGCTGCGATTTGTTGACCTTATCAATTATTTGCTATTGATGGCTCTGGAGACCTATTGTGCCGTATTATCTACATTCACACTCACCACATGTTTCCTGTGCAGCCAGTGAGGATTTTATTCTGAAATCCTTTTTTTTTCATATTGTGGCCTTCACGCCTTGCACCCCACATTGTATACTATTATAATCACAACAATAGCAGAGTGGCATGCTGCCAGCTGGTTGGTAAATTTGGTAAAATTCAAGCAGACAACTGTACCTACATTTGACCCTGTTTTTATAAATGTACACGTGATTTAAGGAAACACTTTAATATCTAATGTATACGTCTACATTTTATCCACTGTGAGCAGATGCTAAATTTTATTTAGTTTTTCCTAAATTATCAGAGGCAAGGTAACACCACTGTATATTTTCTTGTTGTGTCTAAAGTTTATTTTTCCAGAGTTACATGTGACAGGCTGTATGAAAGATAAATAGTGGTTTATTTTAGTGGTAATATTATATATAAACACTAGAGGGTGCTCTGAAATTGGAGCCGTTCTTACTTCTATTTCCAAGGTTTTCTTTCAGGTCTTAATTTTTTTATAATTGTACTTGTTTTGTCTTCTATTTTATTTTAATTTACTAAACATATTTACATTCAAAATACTTATTATTTTTTATGTTTACAAATTCATATTTCAAACTATGTCTCAAACAAATAATTAATATTATATTTCTTAGCAATATAATTATTTCTTATTTGCAATAGTTCTGTTATGTTTTACACTTGTATTAGGAATATTCAATACAATGCATACATATATATATATATATATATATATATATATATATATATATATATATATATATATATATATATATATATATAATAATTTCTTAATAATGAAATTATTTAGTAACATATTTTATAATATATATATATATATATATATATATATATATATATATATATATATATATATATATATATATATATATATATATATAGATAGATAGATAGATAGATAGATAGATAGATAGATAGATAGATAGATAGATAGATAGATAGATAGATAGATAGATAGATAGATAGATAGATATAGATATAGATATAGATATAGAGATAGCGATAGATAGATAGATAGATAGATAGATAGATAGATAGATAGATAGATAGATAGATAGATAGATAGATAGATATAGATATCTATATATATATATAGATATATATCTATATATATATATATATATATATATATATATATATATATAGATATATATATATATAGATATATATAGATATATATATATATATATAGATATATATATATATTATATCTATATATATATTATTTATTTAAATCATTTAATTATTTTCACATTTTTATTGTTATTTTCATCTGTCATTATTTTAATACTATATACTACTATACTATATACTATACTAGATATGCTATACTATATACTAGTATAAATATATATTTATATCTGTATATATATAGATAGATATATAAATATATATATAGAAGAGTTGCAATGGCGTGATGCACAAAACAAATATAGGGGACTGACGTCCTTTTTTTACCTGCATCTGGTATACGTGTACCAGCACTCGGATTTTTGGATATTTTGTTACAGATCTAAACGCAGCACGTATTCACGCACCTGTGTGACTGTCTGCATTGAAAATAATGCAGCTGTGTTTGGATCCATAAATAAAAATAATGCTTGTAAATGTGTTTTTTTTTTTTACTGGCCGTGTGAATATAACCTAATTTTAATCTTGGGCTTAGCTTACTATATTACAGACTGTTTGTTATATTATATTAGGTCAAACCTTGAAATTTTAATTTTAAATATGCTTATTTTGGCAACCTAAAAGTTTTATGGACTAGACTCAGCACATGTATGAATTTGTGAATAAGGGTATACATTTTTTATAATTATAATACAATAATAACTCACAAAATATTTTTTTCGGTATAATGCATACTATTAAACAGACTATTTTTTTTATACATTTGTCTGCATGTATTTATTTTTCTTCCTATTGTAAAAGGGAAATTTTTAAAACATATGGTGCAAGAGCAGTAAAGTGTTCCTAATAAAGTTGATTTACAGGTTGAAACTTGACTGTAAAGGCTGTGCAATATAAGAAATAGTTATTTTAAAGCTGCTATTTTTATATCTAACTACTAAATATATTATTGTATACAGATACAGTATAGATTTTAATTATTGTGGTGTGTATATATATATATATATATATATATATATATATATATATATATATATATATATATATATATATACATATATATATATATATATATATACATATATATATATATACATGTGTTAAAAAAATGTAATAGGAGTTGTTATTCAGTAGTTATTTTTACACTGGCCTTGGAACTTGCCTATTTCAGATAAACAATCATGTGCAGTGAAATCTCTTAAATTTAAGGTTCTGCACCTGACAAATGACATTTATGTTCATGTAGAACTGGGCAGACAAGTACTCATATGCAATTGCAATTGTCCAACCCATTATTATTTTATGTATATATATATATATATATATATATATATAGATAGATAGATAGATAGATAGATAGATAGATAGATAGATAGATAGATAGATAGATAGATAGATAGATAAATAGATATAGATCTATATCTATATCTATCTATCTATCTATCTATCTATCTATCTATCTATCTATCTATCTATCTATATATATATATATATATATATATATATATATATATCAGCTTGGTATTGTTGACAATAATATTTCCTTCTCCAACTGTTACAGTTATATTATTTAATACATCACATTAACATTGCTTTGTGATTGGTATTTTTTAATCACAATAAAATATATTGAAACTGGAAAAAAAAAAGGACAAATGAAAAAACAGAAGGTGCTAGAAAAAAACATGAATAATAAGATAATTGTTATGCCTTGTGAACGTATTCCGGTAATAAGCCAGTATTTAAAAAAAAATATTGTAATGTAGAATAAATCTTAAAAAATCTACAGTATGTATTTTCTTCTTTTTTTTTCTTTCGCTATCTTCAGGAGTCTTAAACTCTCGTGTCATATACATGGTCTTTACACAAACATTGATGATTCTGTAGATACACATTTTCTTTGCACATCTTACTACTCTATATTTGTGGTAAGAGCTGAATCTGTCAATCTGTTTGCTTTGATAGTTCAATAGGCATTTTACATTTTACTTACGGTTGTGCACATCAAGACATTAGGAGAGAGTTCAGCAATCTCTTTTCACAATAAGTATCTTCGAATGGGGGTGGTGTGGAGATGTTCCTTTCCCTTTCTGTTTATGACAGTCCCTGTAAATTAAGTTATGCTATTGTACACCGTGTCCTTCACTTAGTCTTTCTTGTTGACCTGACCTAAGCTGTATGTTAACACTTTCAGTCCAGGATGTCTTCATTGATACATCCAATAGACCTATAGGCTTGGGTTTTTGAATCCTATAAATGCTACAATCCTCTACAATCCTCTTGCAAAGATATTTTGCTACTTCAGAAATTATTGTTGCATCTTTATAAGCCATGTTATGGTTATGAAAATCATTATTTATTTTCTTTAGATGTGTTGTTTGAAGCACCTTTGGGTGATAATGCGCAACATGTGTATATATATATATATATATATATATATATATATATATATATATATATATATATATATACAGTATCTCACATAAGTGAGTACACCCCTCACATTTTTGTAAATATTTTATTATATTTTTTCATGTGACAACATTAAAGAGATGACACTTTGCTACAATGTAAAGTAGTGAGTGTACAGTTTGTATAACAGTGTAAATTTGCTGTCCCCTCAAAATAACACAGCCATCAATGTCTAAACCACTGGCAACAAAAGTGAGTACACCCCTAAGTGAAAATGTCCAAATTGGGCCCAGAGTGTCAATATTCTTTGTGGTCACCATTATTTTCCAACACTGCCTTATTCCTCTGGGGCATGGAGTTCACCAGGGCTTCAAAGGTTGCCACTGGAATCCTCTTCCACTCCTCCATGATGACATCACAGAGCTGGTGGATGTTAGAGACCTTGCGTTCCTCCACCTTCGGTTTGAAGATGCCCCACAGATGCTCAGTAGGGTTTAGGTCTGGAGACATGCTTGGCCATTCCATTACCTTTACCCTCAGCTTCTTTAGCAAGGCAGTGGTCGTCTTGGAGGCGTGTTTGGGGTCGTTATCATGTTGGAATACTGCCCTGCGGCCCAGTCTCTGAAGGGAGGGGATCATGCTCTGCTTCAGTATGTCACAGTACATGTTGGCATTCATGGTTCCCTCAGTGATTTGTAGCTCCCTAGTGCCGGCAGCACTCATGCAGCCCCAGACCATGACACTCCCACCACCATGCTTGATTATAGGCAAGACACACTTGTCTTTGTACTCCAAACCTGGTTGCCACCACACACGCTTGTCACCATCGGAACCAAATAAGTTTATCTTGGTCTCATCAGACCACAAGTTCCAGTAAAACATGTCCTTAGTCTGCTTGTCTTTAGCAAACTGTTTGTGGGCTTTCTTGTGCACCATCTTTTGAAGAGGGTTCCTTCTGGGACGACAGCCATGCAGACCAATTTGATGCACGTGCACTCAACTTCTTTGGTCGACCATGGCGAAGGCCTGTTCTGAGTGGAAGCTGTCCTGTTAAACCGCTGTATGGTCTTGGCCACCATTCTGTAGCTCAGTTTCAGGGTCTTGGCAATCTTCTTATAGCCTAGGCCATCTTTATGTAGAGCAACAGTTCTTTTTTTCAGCGAGGTCATGCAACATTGTACCCATATGAAATTTTTATAATTTTTTTCACACAAATAGAGCTTTCTTTCGGTGGCATAATCAGCACTTTAATTTGCTAAATAAACTAAGACTGGAAATTTAGAAAAAAAAACAAAAAAACGTGTTTATCTTTGTTTCTCTTATAACATTTTTAGAAATAAATAATCTTTCTTCATAAATTTAGGTCAAAATCTATACTGCTACTTTTTTTGGTGAAAATAACCCAAATCGGTGTATATTATTTAATTTGTGTGAAAGTTATACAGTCTACAAACTATGATATATGTATCTGAAAATTGATCAAGCCCGCTGTACAAAAGACCTATCTCATTTATTGAGGCCTGAAAATGCCAGGACAGTACAGATATCCCTCGAACAGTGGCGTAGCGTGGGTTGTCAGCACCCGGAGCAAGGTAAGTAATTTGCACCCCCTAACCCATTGGACTTGTAGCAGTCCCTTCCACTAGTAAAGTAGTACTGACCTACCTTATCACTACACTGACCTACCTGATCACTATACTAACCTACCTGATTCCTACACTGACCTACCTGACCACTACACTGACCTACCCAACCACTACACTGACCTGACCACTACACTAACTTACCCAATTCCTACACTGACCTACCTGACACCTACACTGACCTGACCACTACACTGACCTACCTGACCACTACACTGACCTATATGATTCCTACACTGACCTACCTGATTTCTTCACTGACCTACCTGACCAGTACACTGACCTACCTGGCTCCTACACTGACCTACTTGACAACTACACTGACCTACCTGACCACTACACTGACCTACTTGACCACTACACTGACCTACCTGGTTCCTACACTGACCTACCTGACAAATACACTGACCTGCCTGACCACTACACTGACCTACCTGGTTCCTACACTGACCTACCTGACCACTACACTGACCTACCTGACCACTACACTGACCTACCTCATTCCTACACTGACCTACCTGACAACTAAACTACACTGGCCTACCTGACCACTACACTGGCCAACCTGACCACTACACTGACCTACCTGACACTTATACTGACCTACCTGACACCTATACTGACCTACCTGACCACCACACTGACCTACCTGACCACTACACTGACCTACCTGGTTCCTACACTGACCTACCTGGCACCTACACTGACCTACCTGATCATTACATTGACCTATCTGACTACTACACTGACCTACCTGATTCTTACACTGACCTACCTGGCACCTACACTGACATACCTGATCACTACATTGACCTATCTGACTACTACACTGACCTACCTGATTCTTACACTGACCTACCTGACACCTACACTGACCTACCTCTCCCCCCCCATGTCCACTCCCCTGGGCCCAGCAACACGTTATTTACAGACTCTCACACACCTCTTTCTGTCTCCCATCTGCTATTATGTGGCCTCTGCCAGACACTGCCACAATGAGGACTCGAGGTGGAGATCCAAAATGGATTAGAGACACAGCGTGCCTGCAGGAGGTGGCCAGACAGCGAGGCGGGACTCTGGGAGCAAGTGGTGCCGTGAATGGGCTGGTCGCGATTTTTACCCACAGGCCAGCCATGTGGCTGCACGTGACCTTTTCAGCAAATCACAGGGCACCCATGTCTGCCGCTTGTTCTATACAGTGGGGCGGTCAGACCCCTTTCACACTAAGGTGCTTTTCAGGTGCTTTCAAGCTAAAAAAAAGTGCCTGAAAATCCCACGAAAACCTATTTCCATTAAAATCAATGAATGCCTTCACACTGGGGCAGTACGCTGGCAGGGCGGTGAAAAAACACCCCTCTCAATTAATATTATGGAAAGCTTATCAAAAGTGCCTGGATGAACTGGTGTTCTTTGTCAACCTTTCAATCTATGTAACTATGTAGCAATACAGTTTTACCATAGTAACACTGTACTACTCTGGGGAGGTCATGACACTGTAGGACTTAATCCATATAACTAATACCATCCTACCCGTACATACCCTCCCTCCAAAAAACATCATGGATGACTCGGACTAGTTTTTTGGAGTAAAATGGCCTTGCGGCCTTTTATTCAAACATATAAATTAACATAAATATTATAAATAACTGTCCTTTCTTAAATAAATTGTGAAGGTAACTTTCTCAGTAAGAACGATGACTATGACCCTGGTCACTGGTACAACCTCCTTAATTTAACCTGCCAGTCGGAAACCCCTGACACGGCATTATCACAACATACCCCAGTGACCAAGCATTTTTTAACTCCTGCAGGTTAACCCTTAAGGCCTGCAGGTACCAACTTCAATCCCCATCCTTCCATGTATGGGTACCAGCAAAACCCCCCATCATCTGGATGGGTACCATCAAACAACCCCCCATCCTTGGATGGGTACACATGTTACAACTTGTAACAGAACTTATCCTATTAAAGGAAAAACAACAACTGCAAACTATCGGGAGGGTGGGTGGAAATCTCGTCCACCGCCGCTCTTCGACTGACGTCACTTCCCCTTCCTACATCTCCTACACTTTCCTCATACAGCCCCTCCCCTTCTCTAAAAGGAGAACTGTCCCATTCTGAGACAGGCATATGTGCAGTCCAGCACTGTCATGCCGTCCCTGCTCTTAGGGTCCCCCTTTTGGCTCCGTGACTCTCTTTAGGATTTGTTTTTTTTTTTTACACACTATGATTGCTTATAACTGGGAATTTTACAGTTATAAGCAACCATTTTTTCTGAATAAAATCTATTCATTCAGTGTTCACCAGGGGAGGGCTGGCAGCGTTAGGCCTGGGGGACAAGTCCAGTCAAGTGGCCCATTGAACCACCCAATAAGCTCACCCAGTTTTAAAAGCTGGGGCTAAGTTGTTATTATGTTGTATTTGGAGACCTGGGCGGCACGGTGGTGTAGTGGGTAGCACTTTCACCTAGCAGTAAAAAAGGTCACTGGTTCAAATACCAACCATGACACTACCTACCTGGAGTTTGCAT
This sequence comes from Lithobates clamitans, assembly GCA_037952925.1. Lineage (NCBI taxonomy): Eukaryota > Metazoa > Chordata > Amphibia > Anura > Ranidae > Lithobates > Lithobates clamitans. The sequence goes on along the minus strand of JBBGZY010000099.1, from coordinate 3,210,568 downwards.
GTTCTCCCTGTGCCTGCACGTGTTTCCTCTGGGTACTCCGGTTTCCTCCCACACTCCAAAGACATGCTGGTAGGTTAATTGGCTTCTGTCTAAAATTGGCCCTAGTATGTGAATGTGAGTTAGGGACCTTAGATTGTAAGCTCCTTGAGGGTAGGGACTGATGTGAATGTGCAATTTATATGTAAAGCACTGCATAAATTGACAGCACTATATAAGTACCTTTAATAATAATAATCTAAACAAAGTCATCATTAGTAATACAGTAAACCATTTCATTTTCCATATCAAGTAGAGTTGTCACCTGGTACAGGAAGTGAAATAAAATCTCCACAACAGGGACAGAAGTTGTAACCATTCACTACTTTATATATTTATATAAAAAATGGTTTTGTCTGTTTTTTATATTTTTAGTGTAAATGTAATGCCAAAACATTTATTTTTAATTTGAACAGAGCAGGGAATAGTTAAGATATATTTTATGTTTTTATTGTTGTCTGATACAGTACCAATATGCAACCAACACTGGAATGATTGAATGGGAAGATGAGATGGCTGAAAAGGCTGGAAGAGATCAGTGCCATAGAAATACAGAAAAATGGCCATTGAAGTACAGAAAGATGGCCATTGAAGTACAGAAGATGAAAACAGTATCTTACAGGAGTGCTTTAGCAAACTGAATGTCTACAAGCTAGGGTGACCTATTTATAATTACACTGTAATCCTTTTGCTGCCAGAGCCGTTTGTGCATTTTTTCACATGTTTAAAATAAATCATTTTAGGCCTGTAGATTACATAAAACCCCCAAAATATTATATCTTTCCTTACAGCAGTCACCCTAGAGAATAAAATGGTGGTAAAATAGTGCTAGTTTAAATATTTTATGTCCCACAATATTACGGTTTATAAAAAAAAAGTAAATTTAGGGCAAATAAACACAATCTACCACCAATTTTTTAAGCAAAATATAAAAGATGAGGTTGCGCCGAGTAAATAGATACCCAACAAGTACAGCTTTAAAACTACATGCACCTGTGAAATGGCAAAATTTCAGTACCCTATATTTTTTGCAGGCAATTTTTTAAAAACCCCTACAGGTCATCAGTTTAGAGGCATCAATGAATAATGGGCCTAGAATTATTGCTCTTACTCCAGCATGTGCGGCCATATGTAACATGCCCCCGACACATGCATATAGGTTTGTATGTATACATACGTATGTGTGGCGGGGGGGATTCAAACACTTATAGGGGGAATTTTAAGTGCTTGAGTGTAACTTAGTTTTTTTTTTCACATTTAAAAAAAAAAAAAAAAATTCCCTAAGCTTTTTTTGTTTTTATGGCATTTTCATTATGTGATGCATTTTTATGGTGACATGTGAGACATCAGGGATCTACATGATGTCTCACCTGTCCTCTAATGAACCTAATAGAGTGCAGATCACACACTATTAGCTTTTTTCCCAGTAACACCAGGACCTGGTACATACTGGTTTTGGGTCATTAGCACCAATGTGCGCCTGGCCAACATAACAGTGGCACGTATAGTACAGAGCACCTGGAAGCAATCCTGTGGCTGCACAGCTGCCTGGACTGCTTCTATCTGACAGCCAACACTTGGCTGCAGCCACCATAAGTGTGTGTAACCCCCCACTACTGATGTACTGTCTCATAGTTGCCAACAGTCCCGATTTTCCCAGGACGATCCCGATTTTGGGACCCTCGTCCCGATCGGAGGCCGTCCCGATTCGGGATTTTCCTTTTTTTGTCCAGGGAAATCGGGAATGTTTGGCTCTGCAGCAGCTGGCACCAACAAAATGACCGCTGGCGCCGCCGCTACATCATTCCCCTTGTGTCCAGTGGAGAGGGGAGGGGGCTCGATCCGTGCAGCCAATGAATCGACTTCTCTCTTCACAATTCTGAAGCCGGGGTTAGCTGCACGGATCAGCCCCTCCCCTCTCCACTGAACACACGGCACCGGTTGTGGAGTTTGCCCTGCTCTTGTCCCTCTCGGTGTAAAGCCCAGGCCAGCAGCGATGTAACTGTAATGTACAGGGGGGAGGGTAGTAACTATGGACAGGGGGAATTACTATGTACAGGGGGCGTAACTATGTTCGGGGGGGGTTAACTGTGTACAGGGGGGTTACTATGTACAGGGGGGGTTACTATGTACAGGGGGGTAACTATGTACAGGGGGGTTACTATGTACAGGGGGGTAACTATGTACAGGGGGTGACTATGTGCAGGGGGGGTAACTATGGACAGAGGGGGTAACTATGCACGGGGGTAACTATGCACAGGGGGGTAACTATGCACAGGGGGGGCTACTATGTACAGGGGGGTTACTTTGTACGGGAGGGTAACTATGTACAGGGGGGTAACTATGTACAGGGGGGTAACTATGTACAGGAGGGTAACTAGAGGGAGAGGGGTAACTAGGGGGAGAGGGGTAACAATGTACAGGGGGAGGGGGGTAACTATGTACAGGGGGTTACTATGTACAGGGGGGGTAACTATGTACAGGGGGGTTACTATGTACAGGGGGGTAACTATGTGCAGGGTGTGACTATGTACAGGGGGGTAACTGTGCACTGAGGAGGTAACTATGCACAGGGGGGTTGGTATGTACGGGGGTACTATGTACAGGGAGTAACTATGTACAGGGGGGTTACTATGTACAAGGGGGTTACTATGTACAGGGAGGGTAACTATGTACAGGGGGGGTGACTATGTACAGGGGGGGTAACTATGTACAGGGGGGTAACTATGCACAGGGGGGGGGTAACTATGCACAGAGGGGTTACTATGTACAGGGGGGTTACTATGTTCAGGGGGGTAACTATGCACAGGGGGGTAACTATGCACAGGGGGGTAACTATGTACAGGGGGGTAACTAGGGAGAGAGGGGTAACTATGGCTCTGCCTGGGACACTGGTGTAAGGACTAACTTATCTGGGGGCAACTGATGTAAGGAGGGACTCTGCTGGGGGCACCTGATGCAAAGAGGGAATCTGCTGGGTGCACCTGATGCAAGGAGGGACTCTGCTGTTGGCACTTGATGCAAGGACGGACTCTGCCGGGGGCACCTGATGCAGGCACGGACTCTTCCGGGGGACCTGATGCAAGGACGGACTCTGCTGGGGGCACCTGATGCAAGGACGGACTCTGCTGGGGCACCTGATGCAAGGACGGACTCTGCTGGGGACACCTGATGCAAGGACGGACTCTCCTGGGGGCACATGATGCAAGGACGGACTATGCTGGGGGCACCTGATGCAAGGACGGATTCTACTGGGGACACCTGATGCAAGGACGGACTCTGCTGGTGGCAGGTGACATGGCAGGTGACACGCTCAGGGGTCCCACTGATTCTGCATTATGGTAAGAATGATTTAATTCTATATTACAATGTAATGATAGAAATAATTGAATCATTCTGACACCATAACAAACATGGCGCCGGGATGATTGAAGCGCTAATACCAGGTGTTTGGAGTATATTTATCTACTGATTGTTAAACTCTGGAAGACACGTTTCTATTGTGGTGTAGAATCTGGGGCTGCTGTCCCTCCATCCCGCTCCCCCCCTTCCCCCTTTCCCTCTCCATCCCTCACTCATCTCAGACTCTAACCAAACCCCCTTTGAGCCACGCCCATGTAGGCCACGCCCACTATTTCGCATAAACCATGCCCATTCTTCGCGCCATATTTTTATCGTTTCTATGGCACGCCTACAAAACACATGCCCGCCCCCTAATTATAATGTGACTCCGCCCACAGCCAAAAAAGTGTCCCTAAAAGATTTTTTACAATGTTGGCAACTATGCTGTGTACGTTGGTGGCAGTACAGGGGTCAAAGCATTTAGACCAAGGTATGATAAAGAAACCCCTTATGCTACATTCACACCTCTGTGTTTTTCATTAGGGTCAACCACAATACTAAGTAAGGTTGACTTACTAAAGGCAAATAAGCTGTTCATTTTGCATTGGAACTCGCCCCAGTGCTTAGTGAATGAAGTGAAGATCTGCTGACCTCCATCATCCAATCACATGCAAGTAAAAGTGCTGTTTTTTTTTTTTTCCTTGCCTGTGATTGGATATTCTTTTTAAAGTAAAATTACAACATTTAAATTCCTTTGCAAAGTGAACAGCCTATTTATCTTTAGTAAGTCAACCTCTATGTGTTTCACACATTTTGCACGCCACACCAAAGATGTAGCAGTAGAATAATAAGTAGCATGCATTACATATTTGTTCCATATGCTTGTACAGTTTAAAAAATAATAATTTGGGCAACATTCCCCTTTTTCTAGTACAGCTGTCTGCAATTATCTACCACTGACAATGTTGTGTCCATCTGAACATTCCATTGTCAACTTCAGATAACTGCAGACAGCTGTAGACAAGGATCATGGCTACTGGATAGAAACAATTATTACCCATTGTGTTTGGATGGTAGCATATTGGGTGTTTTAATTTTCTCCCACAACCCTATATATTGGTAAGTTTAAGTAGATCCAAATCTTAACTGCATGATATAGTTTGCCATAGCACTGAGGACCATAAACATGAACATCATGTTTAATAACGGTATTGATACCGCTCTTATACATTATTATTATACAGGATTTATATAGCGCCAACAGTTTACGCAGAGCTTTACAATAGAAAAGGGAGACAATACAGTTATAATACAATGAAATACAAGAGGATTACGAGGGCCCTGCTCAGAAGAGCTTACAATCTAATAGGGTGGGGCAGGTGGTACAAAAGGTTGTAACTGTTGGGAATGAGCTGATGGAAGTGGTAAAAGATTATTTGGAGACGTGATAGGCTTTCCTGAAGAGATGAGTTTTCAGAGATCACCTGAAGGTAGCAAGAGTAAGGGATAGTCGGACAGGTTGAGGTAGCGAGTTCCAGAGGATGGGAGAGGCTCTGGAGAAATCCTCGAGACAAGTATGGGAGGAGGAGATGAGAGACCTTGAGAGTAGGAGGTCTTGAGAAGAGAGGAGAGGACGGTTTGGGTGATATTTGGAGACAAGATTGGTGATGTAGCTCGGGGCAGAGTTGTGAATGGCTTTGTATGCTGTAGTTAGTATTTTGAATTTAATTCATTGGGCGATTGGGAGCCAGTGTAGGGATTGGAGGAGAGGGTTGGCAGACAAGAGGGGATAGCCTATGGAGAGGCAGGCCAATGAGAAGGGAGTTGCAATAGTCAAGGTGAGAAATAACAAGGGAGTGAATGAGGAGCTTGGTGGTTTCATTTGTTAAAAAGGGGCGAATTTTAGAGATGTTACGGAGGAGAATTCTACAAACTTTTGACAACTATTGGAGTTGAGGCTGAAATGACAAGTCAAAATCTAGGTTTACACCTAGTACCCTGGCGTGAGGGGAGGGACTGATGGTTGCATTGTTGATTTTGATGGAAAAGTCATGGAGGGGGGCACGGGCAGGGGGGAATATTCATAGCTCAGCTTTAGAGAGATTTAGTTTAAGGAAGTGGTGCGACATCCATGCTGATATGTCAGTTAGTACTGCAAGAGGAGACTGAAGAAGTGAAGTGAGGAGTAGACAGATAGATTTGTTTGTCATCGGCATACAAGTGGTATTGGAAGCCGTGGGCGGTTATCAAGTGACCAAGGGAGGAGTTGTAGATAGAGAACAGAAGGGGTCCAAGAACAGAGCCTTGGGGGACCCCATACATGACAGCTTCCCGCTCTCAGTGTTTTCCGGTGGGTGCAGCACTGAGTTCTTAACAAGCAGTGAGATCATTGGCCAAATTGACTTACATGGCAGAAGAAAAACTTACATGGCAAGTCAAAGGAGCAAGGGATGGTAATAAAAAAAAATAAAAAAACAGTGGGGGTTCCCCCATCATTTATACTAGGCCCTTCAGTTCTGGTATGAAAAGGGCAACCAATGTGAAAAAAAATGCAATGAACTCACTCCCAAATACTATACCAAAGCCTTAGGGCCTGGCTTAGATTTTAAAAGGGAACCCCAAGCTAAAATTAAGGGAATTAAGGTCCACGCAAAAAAAAAACTTTACCAGACCCTTATGTGATTATACAGCCAGCCAGGCAAGGAAAGGAGGGGGATGAGCAAACACCCCCTAAACCTCTTGAATCATACCTGGCCACATGCTCTCAACATGGGTTGTACCCTTGGCAAAGCACCTTGTCCCCTTGTTGTTGAGGAGAAAGGCCTCTTCCCCACAACCCTGGCCCAGTGGTTGTGGAGGTCTGCACACAGGGGCTTATTAAAGTCTGGAAACCCCATAATAACAGCAAGGCCCCCAAAAACTGCCCCCATGTGAATGAGTAAGGGGTACCTCTACTCATTCACAATTAAAAAAAGTAAATAAAGACAGAGACAGTTTTTGACAAGTCTTTTAACTTAATAAAATGTCCCATAATGTTTATCCACCGTTAATCATGTCATCCACTGATGTAAATCATGATGCCCATTGCCCAGCGAAAGAATAAAAACCTGCCGACACTAGTCTGGTCTCAGTACTTCACTTCCGCTGAATGACAGCTCTGATGAATAACAGGATGGGATTTCATGATCGCCTTGGCCATATCTGGTCAAGGACATAACCCGAGAGGCCCCAGCACTTTGTTATCAGCTGTCATCCTCCAGATCTGTCAGTTGGAATGGAGAGTTAGGACCAGATGCGTGTTGGTGGGTTTTTCCTTTGGGTAAGTCAGCGGACATCGGGCATTGTGATTGACTTAGGGCTACATTGCTGGATGCGGTGGATGTACATAGTAGGACTTTTTTTTTTTTATTAAGATTTGTCAAAACTGTGTCTGTCTTTATTTACACTTGATGCTTCCAGATTCTGATAAGTCCCCTGCCTACAGACCCCCACAACCACCAGACCAGGGTTGTGGGGAAGAGGCTCTTGTTCTCGTCAACATGGGGACAAGCTGCTTTGTCAGGTAACCCCTTCTTTAAAGTGGTAGTAAAGTCTTATTTTTGACTTGTACCTACAGGTAAGCCTATAATAAGGCTTACCTGTAGGTACAGTGAATATCTCCTAAACTTGTACTGTTTAGGAGATATTCACAGTGCATGCAGCCGGTGATGTCATGCAGCCGGTGATGTCACCGGCTCATGAGCTTTGAAGGGACGGCATACCCGTTCCGTCCCTTCCGAGCTCTGTGCCATGACTGTGACTCCCACGCACATCTGCAGGAGTGATGTCATTGCGGCTCGGCCAATCAGACGGCGAGAGTGCTCAAACCCAGAAGGAAGACCAGGTGAAGATGGAAGCCCTGTCAGTGGTGACAGTGTGCCGCTGCAGGGCTTCTTTCTAAGGTAAGTATTTCATAATGGGCTAGTATGCGATGCATACTAGCCCATTATGCCATTGTCTTGCAGGGTTTACCACTTTAACATGACCCTATGCTATTTGTTTAACAATCCCTTCTATTAGTCTAGAAAAAAAGTAATTACTGTTTTTTAGCATTCACTTTCCATTGACTTCACTTGAGATTGGATGGGGCAAACCACCATATGTAATGTAATGTTCGACGAACTACCTCGAACCAAATCAAGTTATCACTAGTTATGATATGCAATGTTCATTACTACCAAATAGAACAGCAAATTAGTACACCTTAAGTTATATTTACACCAGAATGTTGTGGGTAAGGGTGATCTGTGGTGGTGTATTTTTGCAGAAAATCAGTGATTTGAATGGGTAAACCTTATGGGGCGTACACACGGTCAGACTTTTTGGCTACAAAAGTCTGACAGCCTGTCCGACAGACTTTCAACAGACTTTTGACGGACTTTTGGTGGACTTTAAACAGACTTTCTAACGACTGGACTTGCCTACACACGATCACACAAAAGTCCGACGGATTCGTACGTGATGATGTACACCGGACTAAAATAAGAAAGTTGATAGCCAGTAGCCAATAACTGCCCTAGCGTGGGTTTTTGTCCGTCGGACTAGCATACAGACAAGCAGATTTTTGGGTCCGGCGGAGTTACGACGTAAAGATTTGAAGCAAGTTCCAAATCTAAAGTTCCTCAGATTTGCGACTGGAAAAGTCAGCTGAAAGTCCGGGGAAGCCCACACACGATCGGATTGTCCGCCGGATTTGGTCCGTCGGCGTCCGTCGGACTTTTGAAGGCGAAAAGTCCGACCGTGTGTACGCCCCATTACTGCTACTTTGTAAACTGGTAAACAAAGCTTCAAACATTTATGGCATCATTTGTGAAAAGCCAACACTTGATTCCAGAGAATAGGTTCCCTGGCCCATACCTGCCAACCTCTTATACGTCAATTATTAAGTGCAGAATTAGGAAGGTGATGTCACAAAGGGTAGGAAATCCCACCCATTTTTTAATGACTCTATCAATAAATAAAAGCATAAATCTCAATTTGATCCCACTCACTACTAACAAGAGGATCACTAAGTTGATTGCAATATCTATGCTGCATAGTTTAAGTCACTATCTGTTCACAGAGTAGATGTTTTGACACTCCTAATTATCAATGGGAAGTCAAGCGGTAATTTTTTATTGAACAGGTAGGATTTTTTTGTCTGGACATCACATACATTATGGTAGTTAGCAAATTGTGAAAAAAACTATGGAAAGAGCAAATTATGAAAAGGGGTGAAGGAACAGTAAATAGAAAACATGCATCAAATACTGTATGCCAAGGTAGAAAATTGGAGGAAAAGAAGCTCAACCTTTACACATAGAAAGGATTATGTACTATAACAGACGTGAAAAGGTGGAGAAGTTAGATTTGTAACCTTAAAGATATTTGGCACACTCTTTTTAGTGTATAGACCCAGGACAAATTGATGCATGGGGTGACGGGTAAACACTGACATTCACATTTTACAAATTTATGAATATCACTAGCTCTCTGGGAGGCTCAAAGAAAACAACAGTGTTACAGTTCCCCTTAAAAAAAAGGGGTCATAGACAGCCCCAAAATGTTACATTGTCTATTAGAGCAAAATAAAAGCTCTTCTATGAGCCATGGTTATAGTAATACATTTGTGGTAGAGTTTGATGTGCTTCTCAAAGCACAACATAAACGTTTACTAATAGTTCTAAGAAATTATATTATAGAACATTTGTTTTCCCATTAAAGCAAATTGGAGCAAGCTTTATACAGATTTCTCCTTCTCCTAGATCTCTAGTGCCCAACCTGGGGCCAAAGGGCCAAATGCGATCCTTTGTGACTTGTTGAGCAACCTTTGTGCCGCGTACACACGGTCGGACTTTTCGTCTACAAAAGTCCAACGGACGCTGACGGACTAAAGCTGGCTGGTAATCCGATCGTGTGTGGGCTTCTCCGGACTTTCAACTGACTTTTTTTGCCTCAAATCCGACGTACTTTAGATTTGAAACATGCTTTAAATCTTTCCGACGGACTCGAGTACGGTCGAAAAATCCGCTCGTCTGTATGCTAGTCCGACGGACAAAAACCCACGCTAGGGCAGCTATTGGCTACTGGCTATCAACTTCCTTATTTTAGTCCGGTGTACGTCATCACGTAAGAATTCGACGGACTTTTGTGTGATCGTGTGTAGGCAAGTCTGTTCGTTAGAAAGTCCGCCGCAAGTCCGTCGAAAGTCCGCCGCAAGTCCGTCGAAAGTCTGTCGGACAGGCTGTCGGACTTTTGTAGACGAAAAGTCCGACCGTGTGTACGCGGCATTGGACTCCTGCAGTCCTCAGTGGAAGTGAAAGAATTTAGCTGTAAAGAGATTGTAATTGAAGTGGTCTCCAGCAGTTTCGTTGGATGTTCCTAGGAAGGGGGAGGGCAGAAAGGGCATATAGCCTGGGCGCAGTGTTGATATATGGATGGGATGGGGCAAGCTTATAGATAAATTGGACTCATGTGGGCTGGCATGTAATTGCCAACATCCCTTGGTATGCCAAACAAAATAATACCTCAAGATTTAGGGATTTTAAAGACAATGTAAACAGATATTTTTTATTAAAAAAAATATATATTTTATTGATACAAAAATATCTAAAAACAATGATCATGTGGATCCAAACAAATTAATTAAAGTTGATACATAAAAATACATAAAGTGACATGTGATGATATCAGAAAGTGGCAAATACAGCTAAGTTCAACAAAGAGATAAATAACATAGCTCTAGGTGATACGTAGTTGCAAAGTCCGAAGCATTTCGAAAGTACATACAATTCTTCATCAGGGACATATAGCAACTTTCTAAAAATACAAACATGATATCAATACATATTTTCAAAATATTATTAGGTGTGTCCAAGACGCTAGTCAAGAAACACTTACGTATTCTGATGTTCAGATGTTGATCCTAAGACTGGGAAGAGAACAACTCCAAACTAAGCACTCCACCACCAACAGCATTTGCCCACTATCGCATTAAGGGGCCCAAGAGTGTAGCACTCAACAGGGACTTCCAATACCTAAGTCTAAACCATTATTAATAGCGCAAGCCCCAAAAATATAGGGAGAAAACACTTACAAGGAGCCAAAATGTGAATGTGTTCCAGCTGGAATAAACCCGTTACCATCGATCAATATAAAGCAAAAATGAGCGGTCTCCCACAGAGAGAGTGATCACCTTGTCATTGAACCAAAAGTCCTCAATGCACACAGTGGAGCTGACATCCCCTGGGCTCCCGGCGTCCTCCTTATATATCCCCAGTGATCAAAAAGGACGCCAAGACCTGACGTCATGCGGACCTGGCCGCTGCGTCATTGATGGGGTGGACCGCTGATGAGCAGAGGGATGGGCTGGCGTATAGACGTATGCCGGCTAGACGACTGGGAGAGAGAGCAACATGCCCGTGGGGAAGCTGGCGCCGTCACCATGGTAATGACGTCGGAAAGCATCCGACGTAGCCAAAGCAGCGTACGCCGAGCAGACGGCTAGGGAAGCTGACGCCCCGCCCAAGGGGAAGCCGCGGCACCACTACCATGGCAACAAGCCAGAAAATATCCGACACAACAAAGGCAGTGGGGCCGCCTCCACCCCAAAGGCAAGGAAAGCCCACAGTCGACCTGGGAGATGGAAGTCCCCAAACCACCGCCGCAGGGGGAGGAGCTGCTTCACCATCAAGAGATATACGAAGCAGATCCCTCACCCACACCCAGTGAATGTCTGCCTATTGCTGCAGAAGGACCAGCTCAACATGTATTGCCCCAAACTACCCGCCAAAGCAGATAGATTGAGGACACACTGGAGTCAGAAAAGGCAGACATCACAGATGGAAGGAGGCGTCCGGTCACCTAAGAAAAACCAGGGAAGACCCCAACTTCAATGGGTCATGGGGGGACAAGTGCCTCACATAAAACCAGAATGTACATATCTGGTGAGGCTCATGTAACTCCGGAAGGACTAACACCCCCGACAGTAAGAAAACCCCCTAGGCAAAAACCGGGGGAGCGGCAAAAAATGCCGCTATCCAGGTCGCCACAGAGACGGCCCCCATTGACTAGATGGGGGCCTACGTGTGACGGGAATGCGATAGTGGCAGCTGGGGGTGGGTGCCCAGATGGAGAATAAAATCAATCCCAGTCCCAAGAGGAACATCATTGTAACAAATAAACATATACATGTACACAAAAGAAAACATAATGTTCCAAATCATATGGTAAAATATTGTGGGGTGCCTATAATGTCAAGACAAGGACAACATCCACTTTATTCACATGTAATGGAAAATCCAAATAAACATAAATAAACCCCCAAAGGATGAATTCATGATGGTCCTAACTCTCCAAAATAACTGCCAAAAAAGATGCATAAGATCCTTGAAGAGAGGGACCATCTGAAAAGAGAGAAAGGTCCACCTAAAAACCAGCAGGACAGAACGGACTAGTCCCAAGACTGAAAATGAGAACAGAAATGAATTATCAGAGAAGAATCCTCACTTAATCCGTTTTACCAGAACTGAATCCTTCTAGAAAGGGCCTAAAACTTTCCACTTCATTAACGCCAGGAGAGGTGGTGGCATCTAAATACCTAATCCAGCGCATTTCACGCTGTAAAAGTATTTTGTTCCAATCCCCCCCTCTCATTGGTGTATGTACACGGTCAAGGACTGTAAATTAGACCATCAGCATTTTGTATCCATGTCTCTTAGCAACATGTCTCCCAAGTGGGAGCTAAAGGTTGCAGATCCTCATACTAAAAAGATGTTTACTCACACGTTGTCCCAGTTCCTGTCTAGTCTTCCCAACATAGAAAGCCCCACACTGACATTGGAGAAGATAAACAACTCCTTTGGTTTTACAGTTAGCGAAATGTTTAATCTGAAATTTTTCCCCATTGGGTAGCATGAAGGATGTCCTTTGGCCTATGACTTCACAAAAGGAGCATGATCCACATGGGAAAGTGCCCCAAGTTTTGCAGGGATCTTGCCTTAGATATTGCCTTTTTAGATATTTTTGTATCAATAAAATATATATTTTTTTATTAAAATTATCTGTTTACATTGCCTTTAAAATCCCTAAATCTTGAGGTATTATTTTGTTTGGGATGGGGCAAGCTGGGAGCTTCAAGTGCTCTGTTCTCTAGTGCCTTGCTGACGTCAGTGACTGCAGCTTCACTCCTTTCAGAGGTAACAGGTGCCTAGATAGCTGCTGGAGGGAGGATTCTGCTCTCTCCCTCCTCCAATAGCAGCCCACTGTGGTCAGAAAAGAGGGGAAAACTGATGGCAACACACCTCAGTCTCAGCTTGGCGCTGCTGGGTAGTCAGGGAAGACTTCTCATCTTTCTGTCTGCCCTTGTCATGTAACAGATCACATGGCCTGAGATAGGAATGAGAAGCTGCCTTCATTCTCACTGGGCAATGCTCTGAGAAAGAGGTCTGAACTTAGTGGGGGACAAGTCCCATCCTAGACCTCCCCTCTCCTCTTAAGAACCCCTCAAAAGCCCCTTAAACTCCCTCCCCTCTCTTAGAGTGCTTTAGCACCCTCTTCCTCCCTCACAGTTCCCCCAGATCCCTTTAGTTCCATGCACTCCACAGAGTCCACCTTCTTTCCTGCATCCTACTGACATACTGTAGGGCCCAAAGCAGTCCTCATCACGCTGACACCAAGAAAACAGGGGCATTTTTTTCTCCACAGACAATGATGCAGTCCCATTTTTCCTCTCAGCAGCACCACTGATGTGGGGACATTTTTTCCTTCCAGTGACATCACTGACGCAATTTGCTGCAGTATACCACAACTATTGATACTATTTAAGTGCATTGTACAAACACTATATACGTTTTGTCCCACCATGCTGCACATTCCGCTATTCGCCTCATCACCTCCTCCACTCAGAGGAGACTGGGAGGGATAGATGCAGTTTTCCATCTTCACCCTTGGCACTGGTTGACTAATGACTAAGCACAGGTGTGTGAAACGTGTTTGCTGAAGCCACAGGAGATGTGTGTGCAAGCTGTGTCCTCATTTTTAAAGGACTTTAAATACTACAGTTTTTATGCTGGTAGTGCCGCCACCTCTTTTCATTGTTCATTGGTTGACCTTGTCCTGGCACTGGGTGTTACCAACCATATTTGTGGCATATACACAGGGCTTTTTTTAGCAGAAATGTGGGGGAACACAATTCCAGAACCTCTGGCACTAAATGTAATGGCAAGGGGTGCAGGGATGTGCTGCAGGGTCTGTTGATGCTGGCTGCTGGGGGATCTATTGTGACTGGAAGGGATCTATTTTTGCACGGGTGGTCTTTTGTCGCTAGTAGGGGATCTATGGTTGCTGCGGGTGGGTCTTATGTTTCTTGGAGATCAGTTGTTTGCTGGGAGAGATCTACTGCTGAAGGATGGGTCTATTCTTTATGGCTGCTGGAGGGTCTATTGATGCTGGCTTTGGGGAGATCTGTTGTTGCTGGCAGGGGGCATTTTGTTGATGGGTAGTCCATTGTTGCTGGGGGGATCCATTTTACTACTTTTCTTGTTATTATTAACAAGTTCCATACAAGTTACTTAGTGCCACAAATGTTACATGCTTCTTTATTCTCTAAAATGTATGATTCTGGGAGATGGGTAGGGAGTGGAACCAAAGAACTGTCCTTGGAGTTGGATAGGGGCAGAGACAAGAGATGACTTAGAAAGGGGGAGCTCCTGAATCTATTCTCCCAGAAAAAAAACCCTGCATATACACATTTTTGACCATATGCTCTGGTCTGCAGTCTCTGACAGTTTTCCATGGAGGTATATACACTGAATATTATGTTTGGTCTATTAATGGTGTCAGGGGCCACAGTTCAGGCCCCTTGCACCTTGCAGGTTGATGATTACTGTTCTAAATCAATTGCAGATTTCGTGTTCATGGGATAAAAGGTTTTTCCTTTTTTGGTGTTTCAACTAAATGATCATGTATCTTTTATTTAAACTGATTAACTATGTGATTATGTAATACTGTTTCCCTAGCCAACATTGAACACCACAAAGAGCAGAGGACACCAGATAGGTGTTGTCATCAAACCCAACCCCAGAATATATTGTGATCTCCTTGTTCCTCTGTGGTTATTTCTGTATAAAAGAACAATCTCTCATTCCAGAGTAATCACAGAGGCTCGATAACATCAAGACATGCTAACTTCTAACAAATTATCTAATCCAGATGTTGCACAATCAGTGTAAACATTGTCCCCAGTAGGACCATAAAATCAATGACTCCGGGTGGGTTTAAGGTTTCAGGTTGTGCCTCACCTTTGCTGCTTCCCATCTCTAAAAACAGGAAAATGTAAATATGGTAATGCCTAGCACGTGTGTGAAACTGGATAGGTTTTCAGCTTGTATTCACTGATCAGCCCACACACACACACAAATACAGCTGCCCCACAGCAGAAAACCTCCCATTTGCTGGTTAATTAACTGCTTGCCTGCCAGAGGGGGGATGGATAACATAACTATGCAGACAAAATAAGATCTTGGTGCTCTGTAGAATAGGCTTGTCCTGATTTCATCTCATTTATATTGTCCTTAAAAGACTCTGTCCTAAGCAGGGTATAAACGTTCAGTTTTTATTGTTCAACCAGAAGGCTGAATTAAGCAAAATTGACAGATCCCCACATTAACACAAGGATCTCTCCCACTGTGCTATTTTATTCTGACAACCTGGACTACACCCTCCAGAATACACAGATCATCTCTGTAGCCATTGGTTGCAAGTGCTGATCAAATGCTGACTTTCCAGCAAGTCCATTTTGCACAGAGTGGCTCAGATCATCCACTTCTGGGGTCCCCTGGCAGCGTTGGTAGCTCCTCCCCTCATCATATAACTCCTAGGAGAAGCGCTCTCCCCCGGGGTTATCTTGCGGGCGCGCTCCCAAGTACAGCATTTGCGTCCATAGACGCAGGATGCCGGACTCGGCCCTGCCCCCCCGGCAGCGCGTCATCGGATTTGATTTACAGTAGCGGGAACCAATGGCTGCGCTGCTATCAATCTATCCAGTCAAGAGCCGAGAACCCCGGGCAGAGGAAGAGCGCGTCTCTGACATGGAAAATTCCAGGGCTCAGGTAAATTAAATGGGGGGCTGGTCACTGCCAGGTGTTTTTTCACCTTAATGCATAGGATGCATTAAGGTGAAAAAACACGAGGGTTTACAACTCCTTTAAAATAACTTTCTGGTCTAAGGGAACTCCAGCAAATGATGTTCAAGGTACATTAGCATGATGGTCAATGGGAAGAATATTCCTTATACTTGTGGTCAACAGGAAGATTTCCTTCCTTACAAGTAGCTAAAACAATAATTGTTGTCAGTGGTTACATATCCGAGAGGCAGACATTTTTCATTGCTAGCAGCCTCAGGAGGAATCCTAGGGTTCCATGGAACCCTGGTTGAGAACAGCTAATATATTTAAAAGCTATACTTGGCAGGTCACCTGAGTCCTGGTGACAGATGCACCCCGTTGGGGTCTTGAGTGCCCCGCAAGGTAGTGGACCTTATGGCTGACTGCTGCGGATTGAGCTCTAGGATACACAGGAGAGCAGGCACTCTGTAGTACTAACACGGATGACACTGGGAGCTAGAGCATGAGATTTCCCAGGGCGTGGAATCTAAGAGCCAGCGGCTGTTCACCAGAGGTCCCTAGTGGTAAGGATGGATTTAGCTGCTGTCTGGATCCAGGTCGCGACCCCTAGGGCCTCCCAGCTCACGCTAACAGTAGATTACAGGGAGGTAGAGTGGAAGCAGCAGACTGCGACAACATAGGATAGTCAGGAGATAGCCAAAGGTCGGGGCAACAAGCAGGTAAGGATAATCAGGAGATAGTCAAAGGGGTAACAAGCAGGTAAGGATAGTCAAGAACAAGCCAAGATTGGTAACTGGAATCAGACATAGAAGACACAGCAAGTCACACAAGAAAGCCAAACACACAATATTGATCAGCAGAGCTGGCTTGCAGTGCACAGGTTAATATAGAGTTCCCTGATAGGGGCTGGGGTGGAGCCATGCTTTGAGGAGAGATTACTTAAGCAGCCAGGTGAGAGTGGCTGGCCTCTTAAGCAGAACACATGGAGAGGTAAGCTGACAGACAAACATTACTGCATATCCATGACAGTACCCCCCTCTTACGAGGCCTCCCCCTCCCCCACCTGGGCCCTGGCTTAGAGGGAAAGTTCAGATATGAAACCTGTTCAACAGACGAGACGCAAAGACCTCATATGCAGTGATCCAAGACCTCTCCTCAGGACCAAACCCTTTCCAATGCACAAGGTACTTAAAAATGCCTCTACAAAGACAGCGAATCCAGAATTTGACTAACCTCATACTTCTGATTATCCTCAGAGACCAGGGCCGCAGTAGGGAGAGGACCAAAGAACTTATTGAGGACTAAAGGCTTCAGAAGGGCAACATGGAAGGAGTTAAAGATTTTGAGGCTTTTAGGAATCTGGAGTTTGAAACAAACCGGATTCATTTTAGAGGTTATCGTGTATGGACCAATGAATCTTGGGGCAAACTTCAGAGAAGAAACTCTGAGCTTTATGTTCCTGGTGGAGAGCCAGACTTTGTCCCCTGGCTGTAGAGAAGGCGGTTTACATCTGCGGCGGTTGGCAAAGCCTTTGAATTTGTCAGCAGCTGCCCGGAGGGAATCATGAACGTCACCCCAAATGGAATTGAAAGACTCCTGAGCCGTAGCCAAAGCTGAAATATCTGGAGAACAGGTAATGGATAGAGGGAGTTGAGGGTGTTTTCCATAAACTGCGAAAAAGGGTGTTTTCTGAGAACTGGTATTTACGTGATTGTTGTGAGAGAATTGTGCCCACAGGAGTAGAGATGACCAATCGTCATGATGAACAGAGACTAAGGTGCGAAAAAAGACCTCTAATTCCTGATTAACTCTCTCAGTCTGTCCATTGGATTGAGGGTGGTAAAAAGAGGAAAAATTCAAGACAATATTGAGGGATTTGCAAAAGGCTCTCTAAAAAACGAGATGTAAATTGAATGCCCCTGTCAGAAAAACAATATGAGAAGAAACCCTATCGAGGCGGAAAATTTATCGAACAAAAATGGGAACCAAGGCAGGAGCAGGAGGAAGACCAGGAAGAGGAACAAAATTAGCTATCTTGGAGAACCAATTGATTATCACCCAAATGACCGTATTATTCTCTGACAGTGGGAGATCGTTGATAAAATCCATGGCAATGTGCCTAGCTTGGATTCTGTGTGTTTACTGCCCACCACACCACACTGCACCTAGCCCACAAGGAGAAAAATAGGAGCAACCGCATTATAATGTATTATTTTCATTTCAGATTATCAAAGGCTTGTAGCAGATAAACAGGATGGATTTACACTCAAATCTGTATGGTTGCTCGAAACCATGGTTGGTTGGCAACCATGGGTCGCTGTCTAGGTATAGCAATGTTTTCAAACCCTGCCCCCAACTCACTACTAACTGATATCTCGACCGAGATAACATATAGGCTTGGATCCCCTCTCTCCTCCGTCCTCCCCTCTTTTTCTACTTCTGATTATCTCCACAGCCTAGTTTTTTCATTCAACTATGAGCGGTTTGCCCTCTTTGCCAACTGCACTGCATGGCACTACTTGACCGGAACTAGATGTCACCTTTTGGTCTTGGACCAGGTTGTGTTCATCTGTATAGATGGTGGCATGTTCCCTAGGTTTTCCTGTTTTCTTTGTCGTGTGTATGTATGTTGAACTATGTTTAAAGAATCATTTGAACAAGAAAGGTTGGACATGTTGTCTTCCCTTCAGGGCGCAGTTTGTTCCCAGATGGGGTGTCTGGGGGTGCTAGACAATACACTGCACCTCACATTGTACACCCGGAATGGCTTACAATGTTCACTCATGTCTGTTATTATTGATCTGTCATTTGTACCCTTTCATGCAAAACTATTTACTAGCTTCTATTGTATAGCAGATACTGTTCCTCTTTTATATTTTCTTTGATAAACCTCAATAAAAATATTAAAACTGAGGGATGTTTTCAGACAGCATTGATTGTCCAACTGTAGCAGTCTAACTTAAACAGAGAAATTTTATTTATGAAAAGAAAAAACCTTTGCCGTGGTTCCCCTATCAATCCGTGCACTTGAAAGTGCACTGAAAGTGCAGTCGCTGTAAATCTGAGTGGTAGATCTGAAATGAGTAGAAGCTCTGCTGATTTTATCATCCCATCATGTGCAAGCTAAAATGCTGCTTTTTATTTTCCTTGCATGTCCCCCTCAGATCTACAGCGACTTTACTTCCAAGTGCACTTGCAGTGCAAAGTAGATTTTTCTTTAGTAAATAACCCCCAGTTTATTTAAAGTACAACCAAAGGCAAAACTCTCTATTTGTCCTGATTACCATTATCATTGAAAGTGGAAGTAAAAGAAAATCCCAAATTTTGGTTTTTCCCCAGAAAAGTAATAGAGATGGGAGATCTTCCAATGGTGACCTGGGGGGGCCCCAAGGTATTCCCATCATTTGCAGGTATTTCCCCTCACTTCCTATTTTGGCTATGGGACAGGAAGTGAAGGGAAATCTCCCCAATGGTACACAGAGGGCCGAAAATAAAGAGACAGGGGTTATAACCCTCCCTTACTCAATCCAAAATAAAAAAAAAGGTTTTGCCTATAGTTCTACTTTAATATTATTATAATTATATGTAGCAATAACTCTTGGTGGAGCTGCTGGCTTAAAGCGGGCTGTTACCGTCACCTTCGTTACCTTAATTTCACCAGAACCGGGTCTAGGGTCCCGTTGAGTTTAATACCGGACAATGTAGGCACCGGACACTTGAGTATCTTTTCCAATGCTTTAATAAACGAAAGTGAAGGAAGTAGCAGGAAAGAGGTAGAAGAAGAGTTGCAGGGAAGTTCAAATATCTTTTTTTATCTAGCTGAAAAGCCTAATGCCACGTACACACGAGCGGACTTTATGGCAGACTTTGCCCGGCTGACTTTTCGACGGACTTTACAACGGACTTTCTGAATGAACGGACTTGCCTACACACAATCCACCAAAGTCCGTCGAATTCGTACGTGATGAGGTAAGACCGGACTAAAACAAGGACGTTCATAGCCAGTAGCCAATAGCTGCCCTAACGTGGCTTTTTGTCCGTCGAACTAGCATACAGACAAGCAGACTTTTCGACCGGACTCGATTTCGACGGATTGATTTAAAACATGTTTCAAATCTAAGTCACTCCTCTCATCCATTGACAAATCTTCTAGTGTTTTATGGTTTTACTGAGCAAAAAAGGGGGGTGAGTTAAAGAACTAGAACACTCTGTGGTTTCAGTAAGGCTAGTAGCAGACTTAGAGTGAGGTCCATACAAGTCTGCATGTAAGTTTGGACACCTGCTAACACCAATCAATAATAGGTGTGTTCCTCAGAATTCAATGCAGCATATATCAAAAAAAGGGGGGGGAGAGAAAGTGAATTCATGAATGAGGAACAAGCAAGAGTCAATATTAATTAAATGCTATTTAATGAAAAAGAGACTCACAATAAACACTAATCCAGAAAATATCCTGATAACACAGGTACCATCACCATTAAAAAGACCAAACAGTCATGTGCGGACACAGATAACCACCCGTCACTATCAACCATTTATCATTTGTTAAAGAAGACATTCACTTTAAATAGACAGCGAAAATAGCAAGGCATAAAACATATATGCTAGACACAGATGAAAGTCCAAATAACATGGGGGAAGTGATGGCAAATATTTGAGTAGATGGATGGGTTGTGGTGACTACAGGACTTGATCAGCACTAAGTGGTGGTAAGACAGGCAAAATTCGCCGTGTTGAGGGGGGACAATGATGTCGGGGGGCCTTGCTGGAGAGGTCCAAAAAGGAATGGATGGATGGAATCACGGCCGCTGCAGGATGCAGGTATATGTAGGCTGGCAGAACGGAGCCTCTCTAGGCCAGGAATGGCTCACAAGGCTGCCGACCAGGGGGTATAGATAGAACTGGCAGGCGGCTAGGATTGGAGAGGTGACATAATTGGTGGGCTGACACTGCAGTGCAGGGGTCAATGACCACATGCGATGAGAAACTGAAAATAAAAGTCCCGAATCAGGGATAAGATAAGGAAGGATCTCACCCAATCTTGCTTGCCGTCTATATCAAGGAAGCAGAATTGCAGCTGTCACTATCTCCAATTTGTCGATGCCTTTCAGTAGATGAGCCGGTCAGATGAGGAGTCATCCGGGAAGTGCCTCAGTGGTAGGTAGCGGGTTGGTGGTGAGAGTGAGTAAACTCACGTAAGTTCTGCATATAAAGTCCGGGCAGTTGAGGCAGCAGTTCCCCCTTCGGCTAACCGCTATAGCGCTGTGGCGGGATCAAACCATCGCTAGTCTAGCGGGTCAGGTGATCGGCGTGATCAAGGCTGGTGGTGGGTCTGTTTGTCAGCAGGTACGCTAGGAGCAGCGTGTTGGCGTCATGCTGACGCGTTTCATCCGTAAACCGGATTTCTTCAGAGCATGCGCAGTAGCCAACTTCGTCAACTTAAGTAGTGTTGGGGGAGGATCACATGGGTTTCAGCGTTTGGTTACCAAGGCTACCGCGCTGTTCACTGACAGCCATACACAAGAAAAAAACACATATAAAACATGACTAACAGAGCGAGTCCGTGAAGGCAACCAAGGAATGGAGAGAAAAAAAAGGAAAGAAGAAGGGAAAGGAAGGAAAAGGGAAAAGAAACAAAAAAGAGGGGAAGGTCAGTCAAAGATGGTAAGAAAAGAAAAAGAAAAATAAAATAAAATAAAAATAATAATAATAAATATAAAAAAGAAAAAAAAAAAATAAATAAATAAATAAATAAATAAATGAATGTAAAAATAAAAATAATAATAATAAAAAAAAAAGGGTAATAGAAAAATAAAAATAAAATAAAGTAATGTAGGAGTGGTTCTTAGCACAAATGATCCAGTGCAATAGGCAAAAATAATAATGTAGATAGTAATGTAGAGATGACTAAGGTACAGAAGATTTCAATATAAAAGGTCAGGAACAGGGCTAGGAGTTTATCGAGGGGAACTATAGGTAGGGGAATCCCGATCAAAAAGAGGAGAAAAGAAGGAAAGAAATGTGGACACACAGCTACCGGTGAATTATGGGGTCAGGAATACATTAAGGTTGCACTCGTTATTTAACCCATAGGGGTGCATACTATTGGTGTTGTATATCCACATCTTTTCCTTCTGGTAGAGGATCCTGTCGAAGTCGCCCCTCCTCAGGGGGAGGTTAAGCCTGTAGATACCTTTAACGGTAAGCCCTTTGGGGTTACCCCCATGTGCCTGCAGAAAGTGTAGGGGGATTGGTCGTTCGTCGTCCTTACTCAAAATAGACTGGATATGTTCGCTCACTCTTACCCTCAGTGGTCTCTTGGTTTTCCCCACGTAGTGTTTCCCACAGGGACAGGTGAGCATATAGATCACCCTAGTTGTGTTGCAATTGATAAAGTTGTTAATTTTGAAAAGTTTTTTTCTTTCAGAATCATAAAATGTACTTGTGCGTTCAACGTACTTGCACATTGAGCAGCGACCACACTTAAACATCCCCTTCAGGGGCGGGAGTTGTGTCAACCAGTTGGGAGTAGGTGATCTTTGGTACTCAGAGTGAACTAGACTGTCTTTTAAATTTTTGGAACGCCGAGCCGTTAAGAGGGGTCTAGTGCCCACAATCTTGCCTAGAAGGGGCGACTCAGACAGAATATGCCAGTGTCTGTTGAGTATAGACCTGACTTGGTCCCAGTGGGCACCAAATTTGGTAATGATCCTGGGTATTCCACCGGATTCCGAAGGTTTGGGGTCCTTTTTCTTTTTTGAAAGAAGTGTTATCCGATCTGTCTGAGTGGCCCTTCTTCTGGCCTCCCTGATACATGAGTGGGAATAGCCTCTCTCTCTGAATCTATTGTAGAGATCTTTAGACTCAGTGATAAAATCAACTGGGTCAGAGCAGTTTCTTCGGGCCCTGAGGAATTGGCCTACTGGGATGGCCTTAATCAGAGATTTAGGGTGGTCACTAGATGCTAAGAGTAGGGTATTGGCTGCTGTGGGTTTTCTGAAGGTTTTGGTCTTAATTTGACCATTATCAATGTAAATGGTCAAATCAAGAAATGAAAGTGTGTTGGGATGGAAGGTGTAGGTAAGTCTAATGTTTCTATCATTAGAATTTAACTCATTCATGAAGGTATGTAGCTCATGTTCAGAGCCCCCCCAGATCATTAGGACATCATCTATGTACCTCAGCCACGTGACGCAGTGGCCGAGGTACATCGACGAAGGGTACACCAGGTCCTCCTCCCACAGGCCAAGGTGTAAACATGCATAAGAAGGCGCCCAGGGTGCTCCCATGGAAGTTCCCCTTATCTGCTGGTAGAAATTTCCCAAAAATTGAAAGCAATTATGTTCAAGTAGAAAAGTAAGAGTATCGCCTATGAATTCATTATGCTGTCCTAAGGATGGGAACCTACGTTCAAGAAAAAATTGGACTGCACGCAGGCCCCAAAAATGTGGTATTGAGGTGTACAGCGATTCAACATCTATCCCCACTAAGAGGGCCCCAGATGGCATTGTTAAAGTATTTAGTCGCCTTAGTACATCCATAGTATCTTGTACAAATGAAGGTAGCTCGGGGACCAGGTCCTTAATGAGGGCATCAATGAATTTACCCACTTTTTCAAGCGGACCGTTGACCGCGGACACTATAGGTCTGCCGGGTGGATTATGCAGGCATTTATGGAGCTTGGGGATAATATAAAAGGTGGGGGTGTTGAATTGCTGTACCCTCAAATAGTTGAACTCTTTAGAGGTGATCAGTTTCTCTTCCAGACCGAGACTAAGGAGATAGTTAAGAGCATTAACGATGGCATTAAAGGGATTAGTGTGAAGTTTGCGGTAGGTGGATTCATCCGCCAGGAGTCTCCTGACTTCAGTTTCGTATTGGGTTTCAGTTAGGAGGACGATGTTACCCCCTTTGTCGCTGCCCTTAATGACAATACCGGGGGCATTTTCAAGTTCTCTGAGGGCTTTCCGTTCCTCACGTGAGATATTATCAATTCCCCTATAGTTCCAATTGATTTTAGAGAGATCTCTCTTGACTTGTGTCAGAAAGAATTCAATCGGTTTGTATTTGGAAAGAGGGGGCATCTTGGTGGACCTTATTGGTAGATTGGCCGAGCGAGTCAACGCATGCTGGTGGTCCGGAGTCTCAGTGTCGGAGTCAGACTCACAGCCCTCCTGGAGTAACGAAACCAAAATATTAAGGGCCTCTCGCTCTTCCCCATCTGCTGACACAGGATAGGACTCATCATGTTTTGATGAGTGCCAATATCCAAAGATTACCTTTCTTAAATAGAGTGAGATGTCTTTATAGACTTCAAATTCGTTCATCCCAGATTTGGGGGAGAAGGAGAGGCCTCTATTTAACAGTGATATATGATGTTCGTTAAGAGGGAATTGAGTGAGATTAACAACTTTCATGTCTACTAGAGAAATAGGAGGGGGAGGCAATGGATCGTGTGTCGTAGTGGGATATATTACGTTCTGTGTGTTCTGTTCCTTGATTGCCGTTGGCTTTTTCGTATTTCTCGAGTCCTTCCTTGAGGAGGTGGGGACTGATGTAAGGTATTGTGTCCCTTTAAACTTGATTTCGCTTTCACTGTTGTTGAGGTGGAATTGTCTGGGGGGGGTGGGTCTTTGTCTAAAAAAGTCACCGAGAGTTCTTTGTGTTCACTATCGCTGTCAGAGGACGAAATATGGTGGCGATTTGATGTGGAACTGCTATGTCTCCCTCTATTCTTACGTGATCTACTCCTACCCACATGAATGGTGGGATCAAAGAGATCACCTCGTTCCAAGTCTAATAAGTTCTGTTTAAACTTTTCTTGTTTACTACTTTTTAGATTTTTTTGTGTCTTTTCTACTTCTTTTTTAAGGAGTTCATTGTGTTTGTCAAATAGGGGATTTGTTTTAAAGGGTTCAAGTAGCAACGAACTTGCCTCTATCTCTGTTTTAATCTCATTCAGTTGGATCAATTCCTCGTCAACAATCATTTGCATAATCTCAAGGCCTCGTTTGGCACAGCTGGCCTTCCATGCTTCAATAAACCGAGGAGTATGGAGGTGTGCAGCTGGAGTGACACGTTCTCTCAGACCACGTGGAATGATACCGTTCTCAATGTGGGATTTTAAAGAGGAAATGTCCCACTTCCTATTGAGAAATTTAATAGTTAACTTTTTGTGGTTTCTGAAGAGAGACTGAAGTGAGTCTTCACCATCCTTGGATATTGGTTGTTCACAAGAAAATGCCAACTGAATTTCTTTTTCTATTTCGTCATCAATTTGATAGGCCATACTCCAAAAAAAAAAAAAAAAAAAAAAAAAAAAAAAAAAAAGGAAAAGGGGAGGTGAGGAAGGGCAAGAAACAAGATATGGGAAAAATTGCCTACGGATTCGCTCTGGGTTAAAAAGAAAGGTAGATGGTACGGATTAGCGTGAGTGAACACAGAGTGGGGTTCAAGAAGGGAAGTATAATCCCACAATAGCACACTGAGCAAAAAAGGGGGGTGAGTTAAAGAACTAGAACACTCTGTGGTTTCAGTAAGGCTAGTAGCAGACTTAGAGTGAGGTCCATACAAGTCTGCATGTAAGTTTGGACACCTGCTAACACCAATCAATAATAGGTGTGTTCCTCAGAATTCAATGCAGCATATATCAAAAAAAGGGGGGGGAGAGAAAGTGAATTCATGAATGAGGAACAAGCAAGAGTCAATATTAATTAAATGCTATTTAATGAAAAAGAGACTCACAATAAACACTAATCCAGAAAATATCCTGATAACACAGGTACCATCACCATTAAAAAGACCAAACAGTCATGTGCGGACACAGATAACCACCCGTCACTATCAACCATTTATCATTTGTTAAAGAAGACATTCACTTTAAATAGACAGCGAAAATAGCAAGGCATAAAACATATATGCTAGACACAGATGAAAGTCCAAATAACATGGGGGAAGTGATGGCAAATATTTGAGTAGATGGATGGGTTGTGGTGACAACAGGACTTGATCAGCACTAAGTGGTGGTAAGACAGGCAAAATTCGCCGTGTTGAGGGGGGACAATGATGTCGGGGGGCCTTGCTGGAGAGGTCCAAAAAGGAATGGATGGATGGAATCACGGCCGCTGCAGGATGCAGGTATATGTAGGCTGGCAGAACGGAGCCTCTCTAGGCCAGGAATGGCTCACAAGGCTGCCGACCAGGGGGTATAGATAGAACTGGCAGGCGGCTAGGATTGGAGAGGTGACATAATTGGTGGGCTGACACTGCAGTGCAGGGGTCAATGACCACATGCGATGAGAAACTGAAAATAAAAGTCCCGAATCAGGGATAAGATAAGGAAGGATCTCACCCAATCTTGCTTGCCGTCTATATCAAGGAAGCAGAATTGCAGCTGTCACTATCTCCAATTTGTCGATGCCTTTCAGTAGATGAGCCGGTCAGATGAGGAGTCATCCGGGAAGTGCCTCAGTGGTAGGTAGCGGGTTGGTGGTGAGAGTGAGTAAACTCACGTAAGTTCTGCATATAAAGTCCGGGCAGTTGAGGCAGCAGTTCCCCCTTCGGCTAACCGCTATAGCGCTGTGGCGGGATCAAACCATCGCTAGTCTAGCGGGTCAGGTGATTGGCGTGATCAAGGCTGGTGGTGGGTCTGTTTGTCAGCAGGTACGCTAGGAGCAGCGTGTTGGCGTCATGCTGACGCGTTTCATCCGTAAACCGGATTTCTTCAGAGCATGCGCAGTAGCCAACTTCGTCAACTTAAGTAGTGTTGGGGGAGGATCACATGGGTTTCAGCGTTTGGTTACCAAGGCTACCGCGCTGTTCACTGACAGCCATACACAAGAAAAAAACACATATAAAACATGACTAACAGAGCGAGTCCGTGAAGGCAACCAAGGAATGGAGAGAAAAAAAAGGAAAGAAGAAGGGAAAGGAAGGAAAGGGGAAAAGAAACAAAAAAGAGGGGAAGGTCAGTCAAAGATGGTAAGAAAAGAAAAAGAAAAATAAAATAAAATAAAAATAATAATAATAAATATAAAAAAAAAAAAAAAAAAAATAAATGAATGTAAAAATAAAAATAATAATAATAAAAAAAAAGGGTAATAGAAAAATAAAAATAAAATAAAGTAATGTAGGAGTGGTTCTTAGCACAAATGATCCAGTGCAATAGGCAAAAATAATAATGTAGATAGTAATGTAGAGATGACTAAGGTACAGAAGATTTCAATATAAAAGGTCAGGAACAGGGCTAGGAGTTTATCGAGGGGAACTATAGGTAGGGGAATCCCGATCAAAAAGAGGAGAAAAGAAGGAAAGAAATGTGGACACACAGCTACCGGTGAATTATGGGGTCAGGAATACATTAAGGTTGCACTCGTTATTTAACCCATAGGTTAAACAGAAAAAAACTTTTCAAAATTAACAACTTTATCAATTGCAACACAACTAGGGTGATCTATATGCTCACCTGTCCCTGTGGGAAACACTACGTGGGGAAAACCAAGAGACCACTGAGGGTAAGAGTGAGCGAACATATCCAGTCTATTTTGAGTAAGGACGACGAACGACCAATCCCCCTACACTTTCTGCAGGCACATGGGGGTAACCCCAAAGGGCTTACCGTTAAAGGTATCTACAGGCTTAACCTCCCCCTGAGGAGGGGCGACTTCGACAGGATCCTCTACCAGAAGGAAAAGATGTGGATATACAACACCAATAGTATGCACCCCTATGGGTTAAATAACGAGTGCAACCTTAATGTATTCCTGACCCCATAATTCACCGGTAGCTGTGTGTCCACATTTCTTTCCTTCTTTTCTCCTCTTTTTGATCGGGATTCCCCTACCTATAGTTCCCCTCGATAAACTCCTAGCCCTGTTCCTGACCTTTTATATTGAAATCTTCTGTATCTTAGTCATCTCTACATTACTATCTACATTATTATTTTTGCCTATTGCACTGGATCATTTGTGCTAAGAACCACTCCTACATTACTTTATTTTATTTTTATTTTTCTATTACCCTTTTTTTTATTATTATTATTTTTATTTTTACATTCATTTATTTTATTTTTTTTTTTTTTTCTTTTTTATATTTATTATTATTATTTTTATTTTATTTTATTTTTCTTTTTCTTTTCTTACCATCTTTGACTGACCTTCCCCTCTTTTTTGTTTCTTTTCCCTTTTCCTTCCTTTCCCTTCTTCTTTCCTTTTTTTTTCTCTCCATTCCTTGGTTGCCTTCACGGACTCGCTCTGTTAGTCATGTTTTATATGTGTTTTTTTCTTGTGTATGGCTGTCAGTGAACAGCACGGTAGCCTTGGTAACCAAACGCTGAAACCCATGTGATCCTCCCCCAACACTACTTAAGTTGACGAAGTTGGCTACTGCGCATGCTCTGAAGAAATCCGGTTTACGGATGAAACGCGTCAGCATGACGCCAACACGCTGCTCCTAGCGTACCTGCTGACAAACAGACCCACCACCAGCCTTGATCACGCCGATCACCTGACCCGCTAGACTAGCGATGGTTTGATCCCGCCACAGCGCTATAGCGGTTAGCCGAAGGGGGAACTGCTGCCTCAACTGCCCGGACTTTATATGCAGAACTTACGTGAGTTTACTCACTCTCACCACCAACCCGCTACCTACCACTGAGGCACTTCCCGGATGACTCCTCATCTGACCGGCTCATCTACTGAAAGGCATCGACAAATTGGAGATAGTGACAGCTGCAATTCTGCTTCCTTGATATAGACGGCAAGCAAGATTGGGTGAGATCCTTCCTTATCTTATCCCTGATTCGGGACTTTTATTTTCAGTTTCTCATCGCATGTGGTCATTGACCCCTGCACTGCAGTGTCAGCCCACCAATTATGTCACCTCTCCAATCCTAGCCGCCTGCCAGTTCTATCTATACCCCCTGGTCGGCAGCCTTGTGAGCCATTCCTGGCCTAGAGAGGCTCCGTTCTGCCAGCCTACATATACCTGCATCCTGCAGCGGCCGTGATTCCATCCATCCATTCCTTTTTGGACCTCTCCAGCAAGGCCCCCCGACATCATTGTCCCCCCTCAACACGGCGAATTTTGCCTGTCTTACCACCACTTAGTGCTGATCAAGTCCTGTTGTCACCACAACCCATCCATCTACTCAAATATTTGCCATCACTTCCCCCATGTTATTTGGACTTTCATCTGTGTCTAGCATATATGTTTTATGCCTTGCTATTTTCGCTGTCTATTTAAAGTGAATGTCTTCTTTAACAAATGATAAATGGTTGATAGTGACGGGTGGTTATCTGTGTCCGCACATGACTGTTTGGTCTTTTTAATGGTGATGGTACCTGTGTTATCAGGATATTTTCTGGATTAGTGTTTATTGTGAGTCTCTTTTTCATTAAATAGCATTTAATTAATATTGACTCTTGCTTGTTCCTCATTCATGAATTCACTTTCTCTCCCCCCCCTTTTTTTGTTTTATGGTTTTACGCTATGGAATCTCCTCTTTCTACTCCAATGCCTAAAACGTCACCGTGACCCAGAAACAGCCTGTGGATTGCCGCACAGTGGCATACACTGTGACTGCGTATCACCCCCGCAGGGGTTAAAGAAGCTGGTGAGTGTCCGCATGATCACAAGACACGAGCACCTGGTCACCAAGATTAATGTAGACACCTGCCCAGATTTACAGAGATGTCAAGTTTTTCACCTAAGCTGCACCGAGCACCAGTCACTATTTAATCTATGCAATTTACTCAGCATTTCTCACGTTTGATAAAGACTTTCATATTAATTATTTTATGGGGTTGGAATAACTTTTTGCTAGCATAGTCACCTTTTGATGTTCAGTATTAGACACTTCCTTTGATTTGACTTTTTCCCCTCCCCCCCCCCCCCATAAACTCACAGGGGGTCATTTTGTTGTTTCATTTTGTTGAATTTGCTATATGCGATTTTGTTTATATGTAATTTTACATGCGATTTTGTCTATTCACATGTAATTTGGTTACACACGATTCACAAGGTATTCCTAAGACCTAGGAAAGCGCCACACCCACACATTAACCCTTCATTTACATTTTTCAAATCTAAGTCCGTCCAACTTTTGAGAAAACAAAGTCCGCTGGAGCCCACACGCGATCGAATTGTCTGACGAAATCCAGTCCGCCGGGCAAAGTCTGCCGTAAGGTCCGCTCATGTGTACGCGGCATAACAGCTTGATAGGAGATCCAATTGTACCTGGAAAAAAAACAGTTAGACACACACTAAATATGTACAGTATCCTCACTAAACAGTTTAGGAACAAAGCCTCATTCCAAAAGAAGAATGACACTCTCTTCCCGTATACTTTCCTTTTAATAGAAACAAACTAAAGTAACTTGAAAAAAAGTCCATCCCTATCTTTAAGTGAATCACATCCTTTCAATAAAGAAAATCCAGCTAGCAAAGAGTCTTTGGATTTGAAAACACTGGGATGAATATCACTTCTTGACCACGGAGATCTCTATATACTGACACTCTCTAACTATATTACCCAAAGTTCTTGTTCATAATCACCAATAAAACCGAGGATCTGGCAATTTCAGTTTCTTTCCCAGTTTATCCACTGTAGTGATAAAGTACACAGCATCATCTTTTCCGGGTCTGCAAATGACCACTTTGTCAGCATAGATGTGCCAACCATAGTTCCAGTGTAGAAAACATCCACTGAAGCGTTCATCCATGGCAACAGAACATCCAGTTTTCTGGAAAGGTTTTGGCACAGACAAATAGTCCCAAACAGCTTCACTGTACCACAGTTCCCAGTTGGCCTCAATTTCCTGCATAATTTCCTGAGTAACATAGGGAAATTCCAGACCATAATCTGTGGCAACACGTTTGGTAAGTACTCTCTGTAAACGTGCAAGTTTAGGCAAAGATCTATTTTTCCCCAAACCAGGAGGCACACAAGAGTTCGGTGATTTACTCACCATAGACCCGATGGGTGTCGGAAGCAAACTAGTAACTTTTGACAATGTCTCTTTGGCAGTACTGTGCGGCTCCACACAAGGTGATGTCTTCCCAGAATCCAGGGCTGTCCACTCTGAGAAAGTTAAGGCAGAAGCAACATCTTCGCCCTGGGCCCACAATAGTTCCTGTGACATTGTCTCAAACAAATTATCATCACCGAAGAGATCTGACATAGAATCTATCTCCGAGTCTCTCAACTCTTCTGCTGGCAAATATTTACAAAGAGTCCCAGATACATTCCCCTTTGATCTCTCACCCGTTCCTGACGTGGACTTCTCCGGATCCATATATTTCTCCGGCTCCGGTTCAGGTAGTCTCTGGGGTAGGCCTCGACCACGGCCGCGGGAAGCCTTTAGATATCCCACCTTGATCTGGACAGGTGCAACGGGGATAGGCGTAGTAGACATAGACATAATAGTGATATCCGCTGAGGAAGCAGTAACAACGGTATCTTCCTCGGAAGCACTCACGGTAGCAGACGAGATCAAGGCCTGTTGCTCTCCAGCAGCAATAGCAGCAGTCTCCGCTGTGGCAATTCCTGTAGCCCAATCCACCCGATAAGCACGGGGCGACATGGTAGGTTGCTCCACTGTGAATAAGTATTCTCTACACTGCAAACAACGGACAAATGGACGGAGATGTATGGCCAGTCCTTCACACTTGTGGCAAAGCATGCCCAGCCCTTCAATATCTCCGACTGTGTAGAGCACAAACCTCCCCTGCGGTTTCAAACGAATGCTGGTATCTGTCAGCAAGGTTCCGGTCAGCATAGCACCCGCAGCGGTACTCATAGGGAACATCTTAGGTCCCATAGTTGGCGGTACCAAAGAAAAAGAAGACATGGCTGCACTCTGATCTTCTCAGCACGATCACGAGACTTCTCCTCCTCTGGCGCCAAACACACACACACGCGTCCCACGAGGTAACAAGTAGGTTAGGCTCCTCCCACTTGTTCTTCTGATCACGTAGCTCCCAGCTTTTACTTCTCACCCGCAGCCTACGCAGTCAGAAATAAAGTCCTGCAATTTGACCCCTTCTTCTCCTGGAAAAATGACAAAGTCCAGAAACTTTTTTTTTTTTTTAAACGTAAACACCGGACACTTGAGTATCTTTTCCAACACTTTAATAAACGAAAGTGAAGGATTTAGAAGGAAAGAGGTAGAAGAAGAGTTGCAGGGAAGTTCAAAAACCTTTTATTAGTGTAGTATTAGAAATTAGAATCTTATAGATGAATATACTTTCCTCTCATAGTTAAATCTTTGCCTGTCTGGATAGGTTTCTCTCGCTAACCTATCAGCCAGTACGCAGCACGAACAAAAGTCTCTGCCACAGACTTGAATGGAATAGAAACCCGTATGATCCTCTGCCGCAGGATGTAATGGTTTACGGTGGATAGCAAACACAGCACTAGAACCTTTAAGCCGACCCGGCAGTACTATGGGATTACTTTAGGATACGTCCTCCAACTGAGTCACCAGGCCCCTCTCCAGACCAGCACTCTGCATGATCCTTCCATGACGGGTCCTCCCCTGGGATCTTTTCAGTTGTCTAGCTTCTTCACATAGGACAGACAGCCCAGGACCATTCCCTTGCCGCTTTGGTAGGCCCCAGACATGCTTCTGGGCCCACCCACACGCTGCAGCAACGTTGGCCTCTCGGTCGGAGGACCACGCGGTAGTACTCCTAGCACATACCTGTCGGCCAGGAGGGCCAGCAGGTGAAACGAAACGAACCCTAAAACATGGCATCTGCTCCATAAATACCCTCTCCCAGAATGCAGCTCAGAGGACCACCTCCACCGAGTTGTCTCTGGAACAGAGGAGCACTCATGCGCTTTAACGTGTTGCTTTTCCAACACCGACCCATGGTGACAACAATACCCACAGGCACAGTGTGAAACTACATGCAACTCAGCCAAGCTGGAACAGAGGCAAATCTGACTATGTATGAACAGATAACCCACTAAATTTACCTATCAGCAGTAGATTGAAACTCTACCAGCGCTACATATACAGAATTTATATAGCGCTTTACAATGTAGAGGGGGGCAGTACAATTACAATACAGGTTAATACAAGAGGGACAAGTGGGCCTTGCTTGTGGAGCTTACAATCTCAAAAGGAACTTTATTTTATAAGCATAAAACACTTTAATGCATTTCATACTATTTTGATTTGTAAAAGAATGCAGAGGAGTCTTCACATACCTTACAAGAAATCAACAGTGGCCATTTTCATTATTTGAGGAAGGTGTATTAATTTCTGCCACAACCTCTGTTAGTTTAGAAACCCAGCATTGGAGCCACAGAACATGATCGCTTAAGGCATGTTGCGTAGCTTTATAAATAAGACAAAGAAGACTGCATATACAGGATATCATTTCTACCTCACTTGAAGCACTAAAGAAATGATACAGAATGCATATGTAACCTGGACTGCAGCTGAAAACTGCTGTAGAAATTCTTTCTTTGTTGCTGCTGTATTATCCCTCTGCAGTGTGGGCATGGTTAACCACTTGACTACCAAGCCAATTCTGTTTTAATACATTTTTATATACAGTATAAAGAGGGCTTACAGTGTTAATAATACAATCAAAGATAGTGATTAACACAGTGGGGGTTATTTACGAAAAGCAAATCCACTTTGCACTGAAAGTGCACTTGGAAGTGCAGTTGCTGTAGATCTGAGGGGGACATGCAAGGAAAATAAAAAACAGCTTTTTTGCTTGCACGTGATTGGATGATAAAATCAGCAGAGCTTCTCCTCATTTCAGATCTACCCCTCAGATTTACAGCGACTGCACTTCCAAGTGCACTTTCAGTGCAATTTCAAGTGCACTTTGCACTTGTAGTGCAAAGTGGATTTGCCTTTCGTAAATAACCCCCACTGTGCTAAGGTGCTCCAAATGAAATAAAGTGCTGAAGTGCTCCAAATATATTGCTGTGCTATGTGCCACACTCCCCTCTTGTGACCTCACTCACCAAAAATAATGGACCCTCAACTTTGCTGTCTGTGAGTCAAACATGCTGAGATCTAGTGATCTGGTATTGTAGGGTAACTTTGGGACTCTTCAGATAGCTCTCCACACTTAAAAAGGTCTTCAAGATGACCAAATAGATCCACCAGGCTCGATAAAACAAAAATAGAGGCTGCTAGTGAAGTACTGTTAGATATAGATTGATTGCGCACTCAGAGTGGCACTTACGAAATTGCTTGTAAAAACAGGCATCAGTACAGAGGGTTCACCGCTTATCAGCGTGCATTCCACAGAGGGCAGAAGTAACGTCAAAGGTTGGACAACCTGGAAAGTGTCAATGCTTTTCGCCCCTCCTCCATGGCGTCATCAAGGATGAAGGGGAGGAGGGGCGAAACGCATTGATGCATTTGACGCGTTGACACATTTCCGGTTTTCCAAACTTTGATGTTACTTCAGCCTGGTGGATCTATTTGGTCATCTTCAAGACCTTTTAAATGTGGAGAGCTATCTGAAGAGTCCCAAAGTTTACCCTACAATACCAGATCACTAGATCTCAGTGTGGTTGACTCGCAGACTGCAAAGCTGAGGATCCATTCATTTTGGTGAGTGGGGTCACCAGAGGGGAGTGTGGCACATGGCACAGCAATATATTTGGAGCACTTCATTTGGTTTGGAGAAACTTAGCTCATTGTAAGAGACTGTGGGGGTTATTTATGAAAGGCAAATCCACTTTGCATTGAAAGTGCACTTGGAAGTGCAGTCGCTATAAATCCAAGGGGGAGATCTGAAATGAGTGGAAGCTCTGCTGATTTTATCATCCAATCATGTGCATGCTAAAATGCTGTTTTTTATTTTCCTTGCATGTTCCCAGGGCCGGATTTACCACAAGGCCACCGAGGCCAGGCCTCGGGGCGGCAGTGGTGTAGGGGCGGCGCCGCTCCTGCAGCGACTTCGCGGCCGCCCCCCCTTTCGTGCTGGCCATTAATGTCTATTATGGGCACCAGTGCCCATAGAAAAGATGGCCGCGAGCCGACCACGCAACTGCGCATGCGCCGTTCCGAAGCCGGCCGGGCTCGGGAAAACTCGTAAGCGCTCGGCCGGGCGGCGCATGCGCAGTAGCGTGATTGCGCCGCTCGGCGCCATTTTTAAAAATTTTGAGAGTAGCTTGTAGTGTCAGCGGTGCGGCGGCGTGGGAGAGAGATGACATCTCTCATTGCCCGCACCGCTGTTCCGCCCTCCTCCTTCTGATGGCAGGCAGCATGACAAGGGACATCCCCATGTGGTGGCAAGTGACATCCCCATGTGGTGGCAAGTGACATCCCCATGTGGTGGCAAGTGACATCCCCATGTGGTGGCAAGGGACATCCCCATCTGGTGGCAAGTGACATCCCCATGTGGTGGCAAGGGACATCCCCATGTGGTGGCAAGTGACATCCCCATGTGGTGGCAAGGGACATCCCCATCTGGTGGCAAGTGACATCCCCATCTGGTGGCAAGTGACATCCCCATCTGGTGGCAAGTGACATCCCCATCTGGTGGCAAGGGACATCCCCATCTGGTGGCAAGTGACATCCCCATCTGGTGGCAAGGGACATCCCCATCTGGTGGCAAGTGACATCCCCATCTGGTGGCAAGTGACATCCCCATCTGGTGGCAAGGGTCCCCCATCTGGTGGCAAGTGACATCCCCATCTGGTGGCAAGGGACATCCCCATCTGGTGGCAAGGGACATCCCCATCTGGTGGCAAGGGACATCCCCATCTGGTGGCAAGGGACATCCCCATCTGGTGGCAAGTGACATCCCCATCTGGTGGCAAGTGACATCCCCATCTGGTGGCAAGGGACATCCCCATCTGGTGGCAAGTGACATCCCCATCTGGTGGCAAGGGACATCCCCATCTGGTGACAAGGGACATCCCCATCTGGTAGCAAGTGACATCCCCATCTGGTGGCAAGGGACATCCCCATCTGGTGGCAAGTGACATCCCCATCTGGTGGCAGGCAGAGTGGCAAGTGACATCCCCATATGGTGGCAAGTGACATCCCCATCTGGTGGCAAGTGACATCCCCATGTGGTGGCAGGCAGAGTGGCAAGTGACATCCCCATCTGGTGGCAGGCAGAGTGGCAAGTGACATCCCCATCTGGTGGCAGGCAGCGTGGCAAGTGACATCCCCATCTGGTGGCAGGCAGAGTGGCAAGTGACATCCCCATCTGGTGGCAGGCAGCGTGGCAAGTGACATCCCCATCTGGTGGCAGGCAGCGTGGCAAGTGACATCCCCAACTGGTGGCAGGCATGGTGGCAAGTGACATCCCCATCTGGTGGCAGGCAGCGTGGCAAGTGACATCCCCATCTGGTGGCAGGCATGGTGGCAAGTGACATCCCCATCTGGTGGCAGGCAGCGTAGCAAGTGACATCCCCATCTGGTGGCAGGCATGGTGGCAAGTGACATCCCCATCTGGTGGCAGGCAGCGTGGCAAGTGACATCCCCATCTGGTGGCAGGCAGCGTGGCAAGTGACATCCCCATCTGGTGGCAGGCAGCGTGGCAAGTGACATCCCCATCTG
Organism: Lithobates clamitans; assembly: GCA_037952925.1. Taxonomy (NCBI): domain Eukaryota; kingdom Metazoa; phylum Chordata; class Amphibia; order Anura; family Ranidae; genus Lithobates; species Lithobates clamitans. The sequence continues at coordinate 3,174,501 of JBBGZY010000099.1, read as the reverse complement.
GTGGCAGGCAGCGTGGCAAGTGACAAGAGATGGTGGCAAGTGACACGCTCAGGGCTCCCAATGATTCTGCATTATGGTGAGTTGAACTATTTCAGTTTATATTACAATGTAATGATAGGAATAATGTGTTTCAATCATCCTGACACCATAACAACCATGGTGCCGGGGATGATTGAAGCACTAACACCAGCCATTGCCTTGAAAATTTGCCTGCGAAAAATCCTTACCCCTCGCGCGCTTACCCTGAAGTATTTTTAGTCTGTACAATTAAAGCCAGTTATTTTCAGTGTTCTCGTGTATGGAGATATGTTTTTAATTGATCTATTGTAGAAGTCATCGATAAAGGACGTGGTATGTGTGTGTGTGTGTGTGTGGGGGGGGGGGGGGGCGGCATTGAAGGACCCGGCCTTGGGGCGGCAAAGGGAGTAAATCCGGGCCTGCATGTTCCCCTCAGATCTACAGCGACTGCACTTCCAAGTGCACTTTCAGTGCACTTGCAGTGCAAAGTGGATTTTCCTTTTTTTAAATAACCCCCCATATGTTTATCATTATCTTTGATTGTATTATCAACACTGTAAGCGCTGTTTTTATATATATATATATATATATATATATATATATATATATATATATATATATATATATATATATATATTCAGCCTTTGAGGTTGTAGCACTTTGTGGACAGCTGCTGCAGGTTTTTTATCATTTCTTCACTTTTTATATTGATCACATAGCGCCAATTTATGGTTTATTATAATACATTTTTATTGTTTTTGGAAATTGCAGTGTTATATTATCAACAATTCTTATTAATATTGCTAACCGCCAAAGGAAAATATTTCAACACGTCGACGTGTCATATGGCAGCAATCCACATAGTGTTGTATAATTATAATATAATAAAGCGTTAGCTAGCAAAGCAATCTTATCCAACAAAGTGTGTGAGGGGTCTAAATTGGCAAAAAAAACAGGGGGGGATAAAAGGCATCCAATGAGGGAGACGGCCAAGCCACCATTCCTAGTTTATTATAGAGGGGGAAGGCTTTTGTATCTGTAACTTTACATATATAGAACTATACATAAACTTTTAGCTAACTTATAAAATTAGTATAGTATCTAGCCCAAGACATCGAGCCAGTGTAGCTATTCATGGAGGGGTGCCTAAGTCTATTAACTCATAAAGGATAAGAGTAAAGCAGATTGAAAAAACTGTACCCATGGGGTCCATATCTCCCTGAACTTGGAATCATTTTCATTAACTGAAGCTACCATCTCTTCCGTGCGCATGGTATGGTTCACTTCTGCAACCCATTCCCGCATTTTTGGTATTTGTATTGATTTCCAATATCTGGGTATTAAAGCTCTACCTGCCATCAGCAGAAATCTAAATATTTCCTTTTTGATAGATATAATTGATCCCGGAATCAAAGATAAGAGGGCAACCTCTGGAGTCCCTGGCTAGTTCTTACGCGTGATTAAGTGGCTTAGACGGAATATGGCGGACCAGTATGGCTTTATTGTTGGGGAAGTCCACCACATGTTTAGATGTGTACCCCCAGGCTCGCCACATCTCCAACATAGGGCTGGTATAGCTGGGTTGATTTTCCGGGCAACAATACCATCTGGTTATGGTTTTATAGTTTCTCTGTTGTGAGTGGGAAGTAAAGGTTGACTTAAATATAAGAAAAAAGACTATATCCCATTCCTCAACAGCCAATTTAATACCTAATTCTTGCTCCCAGTCTCGGATATAGAAGGGACGGTGAGGAAATGCATGAGCTAGGAGGATTCGGAATATTTTGGAAAGGGTATGTACACATTTTTGGTCAGAGAGACACAGCTCCTCAAACTTGGTAAGATCCCTACAGAGCTGCTCCTTGCCCAGTCCGTCATATAAGTGACGTAGTTGGAAATAGTTAAGCCAATCTCCTCGTACGACCCTAGATGGAGAGCTAAGCTCACTCAGAGGTTTCAAGCCTTTCGAGGTAATTGCATATAGGATAGGAGCTGGTTGTGATGGTTGCCAGCTAACCGCTGGCAATAATCACTGTCTTCTCCCAGCGGCCCAGCAGGAGGGATTCCTGTATCAACATTGTCTGTGTTGATGGGGGAATTGAGAGGATTTCTTTCCTGCAACCTGTGGTCGTAGGAAAGAAATCTGCTCCGTTTATGGCCGGCCTAACTATGCATGCACCATATCTGACGGATGCCTCTGGTAGCTGGACATCACTGAAGAAGACAGTGCTACTCCAGTGATCTTCACTTACTTCTGTGTCCCATGCCAGGCAGCTGTCCTGCTGCACTCTGAATGCAGGTGGTCAGCCGCTCAACCCGGGGACTATTCAGAGGATGCTTTGCCTTTCCTTTCCCTTTCCCTGATTTAATGAGATGTAGAGCGTGATTTCATTTCCCCACCTTTCCACCTTGTCTAATCAGGAAATGCTGGGTCAGGATCTAGTGACCAACTGACTGGCAGCTTCTGACTCCAGCTTTTTAAGAACCAGAGAACCAGGCCCCTGGACACTGGCTTTGCCATAGACAGGTGCCTAGGCTGCCTTTGGGGTGATCCATCCCGCAGTCCCCCTGCTTGTTTAATCACCTCAGTATGGTCATGTTTCACCACCTTCATTACCAGACCATTTTTCGTTTTTTTACACTGTGATACATTGATTGAAAATTATTCAGTAATGCAGCACTGTACTCAAATACATATTTTTTAATACAGATAATGCTAACCACTAGGTTCAGGAGAAGAATGGGTTAATGTACAGGTCACATACAATGGGAGGATGAAGATAAAGGGGTTACAGATGTGCAGTATAAGGGAGGTGAGGGGTTAATATACAGGTGATAAGAGACAGGATGGGGGCGACATATACTGTAGAGAGGTGAATGACATTAGAGGAGTGGGTTTTTATACTTTTGGCACTGTACTGGATTTCACTTGTCCTGGCCGGTGGTTGGGAGGCTTTCTTACCTTTTACACACTGATTGGTGCTTCCAGATCACCGGCCAGTAAGTGAGACACAGCTCCTCACTGCAGCCTGTGTTTACATTCTGTAATGCTATGATTGGTCACAGCGATCACATTGTGTCTTTTGCCAGTGATGTCCAATCACAGCGCAATCACAGGCGTGCAGTTCCCAGAGGGCCTACCAGTACATCCTCCCAGAAAAGTAGGGGAGCCAACCCGCTGTATAGTTGTAGTGGTCGGCCTGCAAAAGATCAAAAGTGTTTTTCTCCCATAGGCTGTCAGATCATTTTCAGATTTAATAAGAAAAATGGTCAATATAATATGTTAAAGAAACTCTGTTCCCAGACCACATTTTTGAAAATTTTCAACAGTACAGGATAACAGGCACTTGCTGAGATCTGGTTACGAGGTAAAATGTGAAACTGGAACTGAAGACTTTATTCCACCCAAAGCTCTACAAAGCCTCCAGACCCTTGGACAGGATTTACTGAGATTAAAAAAAAAATACAAAAAGTTTATTTTCTCCACATTGCCCATAAACCCTGCAGCACTTCCTCTTGTGTACTATAGAAGAAATACCCTCTCTGAAAGGAAACAAAGAAAACAGGGGCACTATGATGGGCACAAAAGACTGTGGGAACTCAAAATTGAAATGAAAAATATATACCGTATTTTATTGCAAATCAGTAAAAACAGCCAATAGAATACTAGCAGCTTTAAACTGCATGCATGAACAATACATTGCTGTTTAAAAATATCCTTGACTATAAAGACAGACTATTGAGACACCCAACGCTTTTCGAAAAAAAGGGTTTTGTAGTCCTTCTTCAGGGATGCTCATATATAAGTTCAAGGATGCTCTATAATATAAAACACATATAATCATATAAGGATAAGCATTCATCCCAACTTTTTGGGATGGGAACGAGGGACGCCTATTAGCAAAAGTATGTAGGCATAGGACACACCCCTAGCAACGCCCCCTTAAAGGAGAATTATACAAAAAAAAATGATTAGTTAAACCCACTAGTGCTTTTTTAACTACTATTCCTTTATTTAGGCTTTCGAAATTTCCAAATGCAGCCATTTAGAAATTTTACAAAGAACCCCCTAGCGGGGCTTTAAAGCAGCCAGTAAATACAAGATAAATAATCAAAGCATAATTTTTTTGGTACAAAAAGTAGTATATAATGAATGAATTCTGACCTTTAGAGTCAGGACATGAACTGGGATACAATATGCAATAAAAAAATATAAAAAACACAGCGGACAGTGCCCGTAATCGGGAACAATGTGCAATACAATGTATTAGGACAATACGAGAATGTTTAAATGTTAAAAAACTGACGCGTTTCGACCAAGCAACGCCCCCTTAAAGGAGAATTATACAAAAAAAATGATTGGTTAAACCCACTAGTGCTTTTTTAACTACTATTCCTTTATTTAGGCTTTCGAAATTTCCAAATGCAGCAATTTAGAAATTGTATGAAAGGTTTAGCATTGGGAAATACTTTTTGAAAGATAAAAAGTGCATTTTATATACATCTATATAGATCAGACCAAAATGAGGGACAAATGAGGAGGAAGGAGGGACATTGTTCCAAATTAGGGACAGTCCCTCAAAATCAGGGACAGTTGGGAGCTATGGGATAAGTGTAATACACAGCTATCTTAGTTATTGACCCAGCTGTGTTGGATACTTCAACAAGTTTACCCGCAAAAAGTTAAAAACCAAGGTGGAAGTATGTCGCCATACAATATACGGTATCTTACAAAAGCGAGTACACCTCTCACATTTTTGTAAATGTTTTATTATATTTTTTTATGTGACAACACTGAAGAAATGACACTTTGCTACAATGTAAAGTAGTGAGTGTACAGCTTGTATAACAGTGTAAATTTGCTGTCCCCTCAAAATAACTCAACACACAGCCATTAATGTCTAAACCGCTGGCAAAAAAAAGTGTTCCCAATTCGCCATTTTCTCTCCCTGGTGTCATGTAACTCATTAGTGTTACAAGGTCTCAGGTGTGAATGGGGAGCAGGTGTGTTAAGTTTGGTGTTATTGCTCTCACTCTCTCATACTGGTCACTGATCACTGGAAGTTCAACATGGCACCTCATGGCAAAGAACTCTCTGAGGATCTGAAAAAAATAATTGTTGCTCTACATAAAGATGTCCTAGGCTATAAGAAGATTGCCAAGACCCTGAAACTGAGCTGCAGCACAGTGGCCAAGACCATACAGCGGTTCAACATGACAGGTTCCACTCAGAACAGGCCTCGCCATGGTCGACGAAAGAAGTTGAGTGCACATGCTCAGTGTCATATCCAGAAGTTGTCTTTGGGAAATAGACGTATGAGTGCTGCCAGCATTGCTGCAGAGGTTTAAGGAGTGGGAGGTCAGCATGTCAGTGCTCAGACCATACGCCGCACACTGCATCAAATTGGTCTGCATGGCTGTTATCCCAGAAGGAATCCTCTTCTAAAGATGATGCACAAGAAAGCCTGCAAACAGTTTGCTGAAAACAAGCAGACTAAGGACATGGATTACCAGAACCAGGTCCTGTGATCTGATGAGACCAAGATAAACTTATTTGGTTCAGATGGTGTCAAGTGGCGCATCCCGTGTTTAGAACAGTCCCTAATCAAAATGACATTTCTAAAGGAAAAAAAAATTATTTAAAAGTACTTGCGGCTATAATGAATTATCTATGGGAGAAATCAAAAGTGCTAATTTTAAAGGCTTATATGCATGGTATTGTCATAAAAAGTGTTTTGGGACCCGGGTCCTGCCCCAGGGGACATGTATCAATGCACAAAAAAGTTTTAAAAACAGTCTGGTATGGATTTGGCATGGGGGTCCCCCCAGAAATCCATACCAGACCCTTATCCGAACATGCAACCTGGCAGGCTGCAGGAAAAGAGGGGTGACTAGAGAGCACCCCCCTCCTGTACCGTACCAGGCCACATGCCCTCAACATGGGGAGGGTGCTTTGGGGTAGCCCCCCAAAGCACCTTGTCCCCATGTTGATGGGGATAAGGGCCTCATTCCCACAACTCTTGCCCGGTGGTTGTGGGGGTCTGCGAGTGGGGGGCTTATTGGAATCTGGAAGCCCCCTTTAACAAGGGGACCCCCAGATCCCACCCCCCTGTTTGAAATAGTAATGGGTACATTGTACCCGTACCATTTCACAAAAAAAGTGTCAAAATGTTAAAAAGAAACAAGACACAACTTGGGACAAGTCCTTTATTAAAAAATAAAAAAATGAAAATGTCCCACGAAGTCCATTCATCTTTTTCTATGGCTCCGCCGATGGACCGAAAAATAAAAATAAAAAACCACCACCAATCCGCCTCCATGGGAGGCACCTGCCATCTGACGCATCCTCACAGGTGACAGTTCTTATATAGCTGAGGGTGGGGTCACATGGTGATGTACCTGGGTGACCCCGCCCCCTCTGACGCGCGGGGACTTCCCAATGGCTTAATGATTCAACAATAAGAAAGAGACTGGGCAAAAATGGCATCCATGGGAGAGTTCCAAGGCCAAAGCCACTGCTGACCAATAAGAACACAAAGGCTCATCTCACATTTACCAAAAAACATCTTGATTATCCCCAAGACTTTTAGGCAAATATTCTGTGGACTGATGAGACAAAAATTTTACTTTTTGGAAGGTGTGTATCCTGTTACACCTGGCATAAAACTAATACAGCATTTCATAACAAGAACATCATACCAACAGTCAGACATAGTGGTGGTAGCGTGATGGTCTGCATCAGGACCTGGACCTAATGGTCTTTGCAGCTTCAGGACCTGAATGACTTACCATAATTGATGGAACTATGAATTCTGAGCTCTACCAGAAAATCCTAAAGGAGAATGTCCGGCCATCAGTTCATGACCTCAAGCTCAAGTGCACTTGGGTTATGCAGCAGGACAGTGATCCGAAACACAACAGCAGGCATGCTGGCATATCCCCCGGACACGATGCATCTTAGATTGGTAGGAGGGCTCTGTGATTTGCCCTCCTGATCAGATGATGGCTGTGTCCAATCACAGCCATCGTGTGATGTAAACAGCCTGGGGGAATGTCACAAAAAGCGTGATGGCGTGGCCGTGTGCCTGTGCAGTGGCGCAATCCCAATCTGCTTGTGTCCCCCAGAGACAGGGCAACATGCATGGTCGTCATGATCACATGAGGGCCAATTATGACGGCCAATCACAGCCCTCATGTAATGTAAGCAGAGAGACTTTATCAGGCAATCGGCTCTGCTTCTCCTCACTCAGAGTCAGTGAAGAGGAGAGCAGATCTGCGAGCTGGGGATCAGTGTGTATGAGCTGTTTTTTACAGATTTTTACACACTGATCACCCAGCTAGTGTCCCCAAACAGTGTTTCCAAACAGTGAAAACACCAACACCTGTCCCACATATGTCCCAGTAAACACCTGTACCACATCTGTCCCAGTAAACATCTGTCCCACTGAACATCTGCCACACTGAACATCTGTCCATGATCATCTGGCACATCTGTCACATCTATCTATGATCATCTGGTGCACATCTGTCGTGATCATCTGCACACATCTGTCTGTGATCATCTACGCACAACTGGCGCACAAGTCTGTGATCATCTGCACACATCTGGCGCACATCTGTCTGTGATTATCTGCGCACATCTGGCGCACATCTGTCTGTGATCATCTGCGTGCATCTGGTGCAAATCTGTCCGTGATCATCTGCGCACATCTGCCGCAAATCTGTCAGTGATAATCTGCGGACATTTGGCGCACATCTGTCTGTGATCATCTGTGCACATCTGTCTGTGATTATCTGGTGCACATCTGTATGTGTACACACTGATCACCCAGCTAGTGTCCCCAAACAGTGTCCCCAAACAGTAAAAACACCAACACCTGTCCCACATATGTCCCAGTAAACACCTGTCCCACATCTGTCCCAGTAAACATCTGTCCCACTGAACATCTGTCCATGATCATCTGGCACATCTGTCACATCTGTCTGTGATCATCTGTGCACATCTGGTGCACATCTGTCTGTGATCATCTGCGCACAACTTTATAATACAAAGGCACTGAATCTCAAAAGAGCCAACTTCTCTAAACTACGAACCTTGTTAGAAGGCATGAATTGGGATGAAATCTTAGGAACAAAGAACATGGAGGAGAGATGGGTTTGCTTTAGGAGCATGTTAAATAAGGGCATTAGCCAATGCATCCCATTGGGTAATAAATTTAAAAGCGCGGACAAAAGTCCTAGATGGCTTAACTTCAATGTAAAAATGCATATACAAGCAAAGGAGAAGGCCTTAAAAAAATACAAGGTTGAGGGATCATCATCAGCATTCAGACTTTATAAAGAATGCAACAAGAAATGTAAGGGTGCAATTAGGGCCGCTAAGATATAACACGAAAGACACAAAAAAATCCCAAGAAATTCTTTAAGTATGTAAACAGTAAAAAAGGGAGACAGACCATATTGGCCCCACAAAGAATGAGGAAGGACATCTGGTTACAAAGGATGGGGAGATGGCGAAGGTAATAAATTTAAAGAACATGCGAAAAATTTGGAAGAACACACAAACACAGTTAAAGTCTATGGAACATGAACATGAAAAATCAAAAGTGCTTATTTTAATGGCTTATATACAAGTTGAGCCCCCGTGGCGTCAGAGGGGAAGGGGTCACCCGTTTACGTCCCTGGGTGGCCCCGCCCTCAGCTATATAAGAACTGTCACAGAGAAGAAGCGTCAGTTGGCGGGAGCCTCCTATAAAGGCGGATCAGTTGCGATTTTTTTTTTCTTTTTCAGTCTGTCAGGCGGTGTGAATTTACATCATGGGACATTCTTATTTTTTAATAAAGGACTTGTCCCTAGCTGTCTCTTGTCTTTTTTACCATTTTTGACACTTTTTTGTGGTAGATATGTACAATGTATCCCATTACCAATTCACATAGGGGGAGGTCGGGATCTGGGGAGTCCCCTTGTTAAAGGGGCTTCCAGATTCCGATAAGCCCCCCGCCCCGGATACCCCCACAACCACCGGGCAAGAGTTGTGGGAATAAGGCCCTTGTCCCCATCAACATGGGGACAAGGTGCTTTGGGGTCAGACCCCAAAGCACCCTCCCCATGTTGAGGGCATATGGCCTGGTATGGTTCAAGAGGGGGGCACTCTCTCGCCCCCCTCTTTTCCTGTGGCCTGCCAGGTTGTGTGCTTGGATAAGGGTCTGGTATGGATTTTGGGGGGACCCCTACGCCATTTTTTTTCAAAATTTTGGTGCAGGGTTCCCCTTATAATCCATACCAGGCCCAAAGGGTCTGGTATGAATTTTGGGGGGGTCCTACACCATTAAAAAAAAAAAAAATTGGCGCAGGGTTCCCCTTAATTTCCATATCAGGCCTGAAGGGCCTGGTATGGATTTTAGGGGGACCTCCACACAATTTTTTTTTTATTTTTGGTTCGCGGTTCCCCTTAATATTCATACCAGACCCAAAGGGCCTGGTAATGGACTGGGGGGGGAAACCTATGCTTTTTTTTTCAATGAGTTTTATCTATATTGCCCAGACCCCACAATTCATTACAGCCGTGATCAGTTTTAAATGACGTTTTTTTCTTTAGAAATGTCTGTTCTTGCTGTGGTACTGTTCTAAACACGGGAAAAATGCACCACTTTACAGGCATAATTTAGACACCCCCCAGGCATGATATTTAAAGGAATATTTCATTTTTATTGTTTAACTTTAAGCATTAAATAAATCACTGCTCCAGAAAAAACTTCAGTTTTTTGCATTGATACATGTCCCCAGGAAGGGTTTGAAAGATACAGCCTCAATGGGACCTGGCGGTGAAGTAGTGTTTAGCTTAAAAATCCACCTAAGCTCACATCGGAGTGGCGCTTATTCCAGTCCCCTCCATGAGAACCCGGGTGGATGCGGTCACAAACTAAAAATTGAATACGAGGAAAACATCCTCCATGAACATTTATCATGTGTCACCCAAGGGGGGCTTTATATTGCAGGATGGACATATGCCAGTACGACCTTCTCCACAGTTCTAATTTGGTTTTTCCCACATAAAAACTGGCACATTCACATGTGAGGAGGTGCACACACCCTTTTTTGCAATTAGCTTAGTATTTGGGTATACATTTTCCACCATTTGGAAGAATGATCGATTTATTGGTGTTTATATAGCAGCAGTAGTTACATCCCTCATATGTGAATGCACCTGGGTATTTGCAGGAATCTCCCCTACCTTCACCTCTAAATTCCCTCTGGACAACATTATCCCTGATGGATTTAGCACGTTTAAAGGTGAAGTCCGGCAGATCTGGGACTAGAGGGCCAATATTAGGGTCAATTGTAAGCAAGTGCCTGTATTTGCCAACAGTCTTGATTTGATTTGAAAATATGGTAATGATTTGTGTCGGGTTACATAGTTACATAGTAGGCGAGGTTGAAAAAAGACACAAGTCCATCAAGTCCAACCTATGTGTGTGATTTTATGTCAGTATTACATTGTATATCCCTGAATGTTGCGTTCATTTAGGTGCTTATCTAATAGTTTCTTGAAACTATCGATGCTCCCCGCTGAGACCACCGCCGATGGAAGGGAATTCCACATCCTTGCCGCTCTTACTGTAAAGAACCCTCTACGTAGTTTAAGGTTAAACCTCTTTTCTTCTAATTTTAATGAGTGGCCACGAGTCTTGTTAAACTCTCTTCTGCAAAAAAGTTTTATCCCAATTGTGGGGTCACCAGTACGGTATTTGTATATTGAAATCATATCCCCTCTCAAGTGTCTCTTCCCCAGAGAGAATAAGTTCAGTGCTCGCAACCTTTCCTCATAACTAAGATCCTCCAGACCCTTCATTAGCTTTGTTGCCCTTCTTTGTACTCGCTCCATTTCCAGTACATCCTTCCTGAGGACTGGTGCCCAGAACTGGACAGCATACTCTAGTTGCGGCCGGACCAGAGTCTTGTAGAGTGGGAGAATTATCGTTTTATCGCTGGAGTTGATCCCCTTTTTAATGCATGCCTATATTCTGTTTGCTTTGTTAGCAGCAGATTGGCATTGCATGCCATTACTGAGCCTATCATCTACTAGGACCCCCAGGTCCTTTTCCATCCTAGATTCCCCCAGAGGTTCTCCCAGAGGGTTATCTATGTTGACCTGCTTCTGAATATATAGTAGTTACTGACGTGTTTTGATGATAGCTCATTTGTATGCTTTTTTCAAGCTGGAGGATGAGTATTATCTCAACAGTAGCCTCTCTTTTTATTTCTTAGCCTCTTGTTTGAATGAGCTATCCTTGGAGCAGTTGTATCTGAGTCGTAGGTACTGACTATAGGGTATCGTTCCGACTAGTGGCCTGGGATGAAAACTCTCAGCATGGGGAAAAGAGTTGCCAGCTCTAGGCTTCTAATATAGTGTGCTGGTTAGGTGACCATCAATACATTTATGGATCTCATCATTCAAGAAGGATATAGAGTCCATACTGGATGTCAAGGTACATTTTAGATTGAATTTGTTCACATTCAGTACATTTAAGAATTCTTGCAATAAATGGAATGACTCATCCCATACAACAATTACATCATCTATATACCTGTACCACAGGATGATGTGGTCCATATATACAGCTAGCTCCTCCAAGGACAGTAGCATACGTTTCCACTCCCCCAGATACAAATTGACATAGGATGGAGCACAGCATGTCCCCATCGCTATGCCTTGTGCCTAAAATAATTGTGATGAAGAATATAGTTTAGTGACTTTAGAATGAATTCAGTCAGAGATCGATCCTGAGAGCTACACTGTGACAGGACTGGTTTTATACAAGCCAGGCCCATGTCATATGGGACTGAACTATACAGTGCCTCGATGTCTTTGGCGACTAAGTGAGCTGGTTGAGGTATATGTAAGACATCAAGGATCTGGAGTAGATGGATAGTATTCTGTATATATGTGGGAAGGCTTACAACATACGGTCCTCGATATTCATCCACCATCATACTAAGGTTTTCAGGAAGGGAGCCACTCCCTGAGATTATTGGGGGCCTGGGTGAGTGTTTCAAGTCCTAGTGGAGTTTGGGTGAAGCGTAAAACATAGAAGTACGGTAAAAGGTTATTCTGGTGAATTACCTTTTAGGTATGCTGCTTCTACAAACTGGTAGACTTCGTTATGGAATCTATCAATAAGTGTGCTGTTGGTCTGACGATACCAGCGTTTGTTTTGCAAAATTTTGTTACACACAGCAATGTATTGATTGTTATCAAGCACAACGATATTGCCCCCCTTATCAGAGGGCTTAATCGTTATGCTGGAATTGTTTGCCAAATTTTGAGGTGCTTGCCTTTCTTCTAGTGTGAGGTTCCATTTCACTTTTCTAATTTTGATTTTTTTTTATTTCCTTTATTATAATTTTCATAAAGGCTGTTATATTGGAATTAAAATTGAATGGGGGAAATGTATCTGATTTTTTTCTTGGCTTTAGTATTTGTTGTAGAGGCACTGGAAAAGTGAGGGCTGGTTCATTCAATCTGTGTGTTTTAATTGATTCACATCCAGATGATCAATAAGATCATCTGAATCGTGTTCATCCAAGAGAGAGATGAGATTATCCAGGGCCTCCAAGTCCTGTTTGTTCATTGTGTCATGTTGTGTGTTATCTTTCTTATTATATAGGGTCTTGAGAATTCGTTTTCTGGCAAATAACTGTATATTCTTAATGACCTCAAATTTATCGATGTTATTGTCAGTGTGACAGACCTAGCCGGGACAGGGGCTGTTGGAGAGGACTGAATGCTAACCTCTTGCCTTTTGATTATGGGCCCTGGATTTTCAAGGGAACAATACTCTTTGTGAGGTGAATTAGAAATCCAGTCTGAACTGTACTAATCGGACTCAGTTGTGTATATATGTATATATTGTATGTTGTTTGATTCTGTTGTGGACTCTTTGCTGTGATCATTTGGGATGTGTGTCCCTGTAGAGAGAGGGGGGATTCCTCAAGCAGCCCCCTGCTGATAAGACTGATTCATACTGTTGGGACACATACTGTGAGGAGATGCTGGTGTCATCAACTCCAACTACCTGTCTTGTTCTCTGCTATAATGTGTTTAATGTAAATGAGTTTAGTTTGGCTTACCACAGGTTCTAAGGGTATTCCACACATTGTTGTTTGTTCTAATTAACCCTGTGTTTATGTTTATGGTAATGAGCTAGGAGACGTAGTCACCTAGTCTGGGTAATTGATTTAGTAAACTAGCTCATGTTAATTAGGTTACAGTTGTATTGTTAGAGGAGGTTCCAACGGCAAATAAAGTCTTGTAATTTTGATTCTAAATAAAGTTAGTCCATGTTAGCATCTAAGCAAGTGTCGACTTGTTTTGTGCTCAGAGCAGTTGGAATATCTGATATCTGTATCCAGACTACAAGGAAGTGGTATACTGATGGAAGCACTCAAGCGGAGTTTGGGACGTTCTATGACAGTCAGGACAAAAGCCTAACCACTTCCCACCCGGCCTATAACAGATTGACATCTGGGAAGTGGTACTGTTATCCTGACTGGGCGTCATAAGACGTCCAGCAGGATAACATGCCGGCGTGCCCGCGGGGGCGCGCAGTGCGGCGATCACGAGTGTGGCATGTCAGTCTGATATGCCACATCTCCAATCGTGATAAGAAACCTCTGGCAGAGGCTTTTTACCACGTGATCAGCTGTGACCAATCACAGCTGATCATCGCGAGAACCAGCATTCCTCGGTTCGCGCAGACAGGGAGAGCCGATCGGCAGCTCTCCCTGTTGGGGGGGTCTGTGCTGATAATCAGCACATTGATTATCAGCACAGCCCCCATCAATTGTACCCATAAGCTGCCAATTGGTGCCCAGTCAGTACCCCATCATAACCCTCTGCCAGTGCCCAATAAAGTGCCAATCAGTGCCCACCACAGTGCAAATCAGTGCCCAGCATTAACACCTGTCAGTACCTGCCCAATCAGTATTGCCCATCAGTGCCATCTATTAGTGTCCATCAATGCCACCTGTCAGTGCCAATCAGTGCCGCCTATCAGTGCCAATCAGTGCCGCCTGTCAGTGCCCATCAATGCCGCCTGTCAGTGCCCATTAATGCCGCCTGTCAGTGCCCACCAGTGCCACCTGTCAGTGCCCATCAGTGCCGCCTCAGTGCCCATCAGTGCTGCATATCAATGCCACCTATCGGTGCCCATCAGTGCTGCATATCAGTGCCCATCAATTTTTCATATCAGTGCCTCCTCATTAGTGCCCTACAGTGTCATCTTATCAGTGCCAACTCATCAGTGCCCATCAGTGCCGCCTCATCAGTGCCCATCAGTGCTGACTCATCAGTGCCCGTCAGTGACAGAGAAAACAAAATTTTATAACAGAAACAAAGAAAAACTTTTTTTTCAAAAATGACGGTCTTTTTTAGTTTGTTTAGCAAAAATTAAAAACCGCAGAGGTGATCAAATACCACCAAAATAAAGCTCTATTTGTAGGAATAAATGATAAATATTTAGTTTGGGTACAGTGTTGTATGACCTCACAATTGTCATTCAAATTGCTGAAATCTCAAAATTGTCCTGGGCAGGAAGAGGCGAAAGTGCCTGGTATTGAAGTGGTTAATCTCTTAGCAACACTGCCTTTTAGTTATCTGAAAGTATATATTTGGAAAGGTTGACTACACTTAACCCAACCGTAATTTTATTACAATGACTTAAAGCGGTTGTATACCCGCAAATTTTTTTTTTTTTTTTTTTAACCCTGTAAAGCAAAAGGCATAATGAGCTAGTATGCACCGCATACTAGCTCATTATGAAATACTTACCTTAGAACGAGGCGTCAGTATCTTACCTGGTCCACGCCGAGGGAGCTGTCATGTTGCCTCGGCGTGTCTTCCGGGTATCGCGGTTCCAGCGCTGTAAGTGGCTGGAGCCGCGATGTCATCACTCCCGCGCATGCGCGCGGGAGATTTCTTACTCGGCCAGGTCCGGCAGCTGCCGGGCTTCAGCCGAGAATCCCCTGTGCGCATGCGCCGCTGCAGTCAGCGGCGTATAGCAAGGGGAATATCTCCTAAACCGTAAAGGTTAAGGAGATATTTTTTTTACCTACAGGTAAGCCTTATTATAGGCTTACCTGTAGGTAAAAGTAAAAAAAAAGACTATACAACCGCTTTAACTGTAGGCCTGTATTGTCTATTCTAAAAATGTATCCGTTTGTGAGGGTTTTGATTGGAAGTGCTTTTAGAAACCTTTGAATTAGATTTACCATCTATAGAGGCATTAGAGCCAGAAGAGATACTATCACCATACCATGTTACCTACCACCATAGAAGAAGCACCATTTTGACCTGGTGTGGTATATGTGTGTGTTTCTTGTATGCATCTTCACTGCGGAAATGTCTTTTACATACCTATGACTTTTTGTTTAGTAGAACCTTGAGAAAAAAACAGAACATTTTGAGGAAGCCTGTGAAGAAATAGATTGAGTGTCAATAAATATCCTGTTATTGTGCCAGGGTTTAGGGAATGCACAACCTTGATTCCATTTCTATGCTTTATTTTCCTCAAAGGCCATCTCATCCCTCTGAAACTTTTTTCTTTAGTAATCAAAATTTCTTTAGTGAATTGTTCAATATGCTCTTTAAGTTCTTTCTCATACTGGGGATAATTAGGGTAGATCTTGAAAGGCAGTAATTGGGCGGAGATTCTATCAAGTCCATTATCTATCTCCTTTAGTCTTTTATTATACTTGTCAATTAGCAGGATCATCATAGTTTTGGAACAAGTTTTTAGATATGTTCTCATTCTTTCTTAAAGGATGTATTTATATTGTCCAGAGTTGGGAATATCTGAACCCTCAATCCACAGGGGTTGATGTCATTTTTAATATAATTTTCAAAAGTCTGGACATGCCAGAAAAAGGATACCTTTCTTTCCAAAACTTTCTTAAGAGTGGAAAACAAATTCCAGAGTCCTTAAGTTCTTTCTGAATTCCTTATGTATACTGGACATAAATAATTTCCAATTTTTGCCTAAATAGTCTGCCATATTGAAGCTAGTCTATAATTGTCAATGAAGAAAAAGATCAAGAAGACGTAATGCCAAACAAATTGTCTGACTGCAGCACTTCTACCATTATAGGGAGGGAAAAAAGGCTATTTACAAAAACATGGAAGAGAGCTAAGGAAGAGCCATCATCCCAATATTGACAGTTGAAGAAATACCCTCCAAAAGGAAACAGGGGGACTATTATGGGCACAGCAGATTGTGGGAACTCAAAATTAAAAATATATATTTTATTGCAAATCAGTAAAAACAGGTAATAGAAAAAAGTAATAATAAAAGGATCTTTCGAGCTACCAATAATATATTAAGCTGAAAGCCTTAAAGAAGCATCTTGTTGATGCAAAGAAATGTAATAATGCCTTTCAGCTGCTGACACCAGTCACACTCCCATATGTTGTGTTAAACTAAACAAATATATATATAAATATTGTGCCACGTTGTAAGAATAGTATTGCAAAATTAATACTATTATAATAATATATATTATATATACAATAATATATTGTGCCACACTACGTGAATTACTCTACTTCAATATTTCATAATCCATAAAGTGCAGATGCAAAGAATATATACTGAAAATAATATCAGTATTAAAGTGCAATAAACCAATATCAACAATTCATTTTACACATAAAAATATAACCAGTCCTTAACCACTTCAGCCCCGGAAGAATTGACTGCTCAACGACCAGGCCATTTTTTGAGATACGGCACTGCGTCGCTTTAACTGACAATTGCACGGTCGTGCGACGCTGTACCCAAACAAAATTGACATCCTTTTTTTCCCACAAATAGAGCTTTCTTTTGGTGGTATTTGATCATTTCTGCGGTTTTTATTTTTTGCGCTATAAACAAAAAAAGAGCAACAATTTTGAAAAAAACACAATATTTTGTACTTTTTGCTGTAGTAAATAGCCCCATTTAAAAAAAAAAAAAAGTTATTTTTTTCCTCAGTTTAGGCCGATATGTATTCTTTTACATATTTTTGGTAAAAAAAAATCGCAATAAGTGTATATTGATTGGTTTGCGCAAAAGTTATAGCATCTACAAAATAGGGGATAGATTTATGGCATATTTATTTATTTATTTATTTTTACTAGTAATGGCGGCAATCTGTGATTTTTATTGAGGCTGCGACATTATGGCGGACATATCGGACACTTTTGACACATTATTTGGTCAATTGCCAATTATAAAGTGATCAGTGCTATAAAAATGCACTGATTACTGTATAAATGTCACTGGCAGGGAAGGGGTTAACACTAGGGGGCGATCAAGGGGTTAACTGTGTTCCCTGTGTGTGTTCTAACTGTGGGGGATGGGACTGACTATAGGAGATGAGAGATCGTGGTTCCCAGCTCGTAGGAACTCACAATCTCTCTCTCCTCTCCTCACAGAACTGGGATGTGTGTGTTTACACACACGCATGCCTGTTCTGCCTCTCGAGCCCGCGATCGCTCATGGCCGGCGGTCATCGTGACCGCCAGTCACGAGTATCAGCACCCCTGCTGTGCAGCGCGTGCTACGGCGGTTCGCAGGATTGTGCCGACCTGCCACAGTATAATGACGGCGGCTGGTCGGCAAGTGGTTAAATGATCAATTGATCTATATACAGTGCTCGAAAGAACGTTCCTCAGTGACTTGTGATAGTGCTTCAGTGTTAAAACTCTCTGTGACTTCACACACATGCTCCCCCTCTTTGTGATAGCATCCACCTCAGAGGATGCGACCACACAGCTAAGTTTGGTCAGGCAACAGTAGAACCATCACTGGGTTCAAGGTTAATGGACTATGCAAATCCTCAGATGCTTCAATATAGATACCCTTGATTTATGTATGTAAAAAAATAGTCTGGATAGTGTGATACCGCTTTAACTCAAAAATGTATTGTATAAAATATGCCAATGTACTCACATGCTGTCAGTGCTACTAGCGCACCACTCTATATAAAGCATAGGCAAATACGAGAGTCCCAATCCGATAGGCAAAGGTTCTGTGTCTCTAGCAGCCGTGTTGCGAGATCAGCGTCTCAGCTGACTCCTCCACCATCCTAGCCCCCCCCCCTATGTGTGCCGACACAGGGCTTGTCATGTGTTTTCCTCAGGGGGATTCCCACTAAGTACAAGGATATTCTATAACAGTAAGACAATTGTTAGATGTCACATATAATCATATAGGGATAAGTGTAATACACAGCTATCATAGTTACTGACCCAGCTGTGTTGGATACTTCAACAAGCTCATCCTTAAAAAGTTAAAAACCAAGATGGAAGTATGTCGCCGCTTCCCGATAAATCCCCATGAATGAAGATCACTGCCAAACCTGGGCCAACAAGACCACATATATACAGTATACATTGTCAGAATGAATAAGCCTTCTTCAGCAGAAAAACATGGTGCTGCTTACAGAGTCATGGGCTCTGGAAACAAGGTGCCTGAAAAATCAACAGGCTCCTTGAGGGGTAAGCACTACATATAGTTGTCTTTTAAATTTTTCAGACTGGTTGCTGGCTTGAAGGATAAACTGAGAGGGCTGAAAAAAATCACTAACTCAACATGCTTGACCTAGACTAATGCTTCGTCTGTGCTTTCAGTGTGACATTAGCTTCAGCCTTCCACAGAAGTATGACTACCATCTTAAAAAAAATTATTAGATACTTGATTCTGACCTTGAAGAAAAATGAATGTTCCTGCTTTGTTTTCCTCACTATTGTCTATTTCAAGGTAACCGGTGCCTTGTATTGAGGGAGAATGTAAATGATTGCTTTTCTCTTTCTAAAAGCACTGTCCTTGCTGGCTAAACCGCAACACATAATACGTGTAGAATCTGACAAAAGTATAAAATCTTAGGTAACGAGTGGTGCTGTAGCCATTTGATCCCGTAAAATATACATAACCTTTACATGAATAACGTAATTCCTCTTCACAGAGCCCTTTTTTTTTTCTCTCGGGCTACGCTGAGAAGTAGCTATTGTAACTCTCTGTGATGTGTTGTGCTACATGAATATGCCAGGGCTTCTTTCTATAGAACCTGTTTCCATTGTAGGAAGACAGACCTAGTAACACCAGGTCATGGTAATGCTGCCCATTCTTACAGAAGAAATAACAGGGGCTTGTAAGGGTCCAGGGGAAGAAAATTTGAATAAAGAACACTCGTTTTTTCCTAATTGGTCGTTTTTGTAGTCAAGAATTATAACTAATGAAACAAATTAGATTTTTATTGTAAATGGGTTTTTTTTTATTGCATTCATATATAAATCCAAACATGTTTTGTAGAATAAACCTCCTACATCAAGGCTGATTATAACCAATTAAAGCCCAACTAAACTTTCAGTTTAAATCCACTAAATATGTTCCAGGTGTATCAAAACAAAATGTGTTCAATGTCTTACAGTTTGTTTTTTGTTCAAAGTAACTACAGTCTGAGTAGAAAAGTCTGTCCCCTGCCAGCATGCTGTGGAGACAAGCTCTTGCTCTCTGTGTTAAAATAATAATCTTTCTGAAGAGGTCCCCACATACCCCCTACTGTGTTAGACTTGTAGCTCTATAATCAGCAGGCACACTGAGCTTTGCAAAACTATAGGTCTGACTTAGCAAACTCTACCATAATAACTTTTCTATCACAAACCTCCCGAATCAACACTCCTAGCACAAATCCTCTTCTTGTGTCCCGCTCCCAACACAGGACCAAATCCAAATCACCCCTCTTAGCACACACACCCACATTTCCCCATCTAGAACAGTTCCTACCCCCTGCTGCCCACCAAATTCATCCTCGTAACACAAATCCCCTCCCATCAATCACCTCGGTGTCCCCCCACCTCACATGATATCACTGTGCCCAGGGCAGCCACCCCTCCTGCCCACCCCTTGTCATTGCCCTGGTCAGATTCCCCCCACACACACACACAGAACACTGCTTCCACACACATAGTCCAATCCTCAGATGTGGTGGCTACATTAGTTTCCTTTTATAAGCGTTTTCCTTTTTTTCAATCTGGTGATCCGACCAGTAATTCTGTTATTTTCCAAATTCCTGTAACAGACCAAACTGTCCAGCTAAAGAGGTAGCTAGGGGGTTAAGAAAAAACATTTAACGCTGATAGGGGTGCACTGCTCACAATGATCAGATTTAGTTAATTAAAGTAATAAAAGATGTGGTTGATCCATAGGCACCACATCCCTAATCAAATGTAACAAAGGAGAAATTTAAGTATATGGGACATTTTAGGTGCTCTCCCACCCTCAGGAAACATTACTCATACACAACCTTTACATAAAACTCATCAAAGTTTATTACAAAATATTAAAACTAGGGAATACACCCATAAAATCAATGAATTCAGCACAGTGAACCCCAAAAAACCTTCCTAATTCAAAAATTCTGTATAGAATTCGGTAGTATGTATTAGATGATGGATGAGGAAGGTGTCATCTCCCAACACATTTCACCGGATAGGCCTTATCAAGGATTCAGATGGGGGGCACGTATGATGTAAAACATATTGTATAGTTCATACAGATAATTGATTTTGTATTTATATATTAATGTACATTATATATCAAATTAAAGATTACAAAAACTCTACAAAGACTTTACCAGTACTGCCGGTCATCCCAAAACCAAACGACCATAGAGGAAGAGGAACAGTCAGATGGAGATAAGACAAAGGCATAATGACAGGGGGTAGTTACCTTAAAAGGTATTGTATTCTGTGGTACTACAGGTATCAGTAAGGTGAATAAGGACAATGGTGTCTGTATACAGTGTCTCTGTATCTGGATGGCCTTATGTTTTGTGGCACTACAGGTGTCAGCAGGGTAACTAACGGCAATGATGTCTGTATACAGTGTTCATAAAGCTGGATGGGCAGGTGCCCGCTCAACGATACTGTAATTGATGATGCTGATTAGGGATGAGCCGAACACCCCCCGGTTCGGTTCGCACCAGAACCCGCGAACGGACCGAAAGTTCGCACGAACGTTAGAACCCCATTGACGTCTATGGGACTCTAACGTTCGAAATCAAAAGTGCTCATTTTAAAGGCTAATTTGCATGGTATTGTCCTAAAAAGGGTTTGGGGACCCGGGTCCTACCCCAGGGGACATGTATCAATGCAAAAAAAACTTCTAAAAACGGCCGTTTTTTCGGGAGCAGTGATTTTAGTGATGCTTAAAGTAAAAAAAAAAAAAGTGAAATATTCCTTTAAATATCGTACCTGGGGGGTGTCTATAGTATGCCTGTAAAGTGACGCGTGTTTCCCATGTTTAGAACAGTCCCTGCACCAAATGTCATTTTTAAAGGAAAGAATCTCCTTTAATGTCATGTCGGGTCATGGCAATATGGATGAAAATCAGTGAGACAAATGGCATGGGTACCCCCCAGTCCATTACCAGGCCCTTTGGGTCTTGTATGGATATTAAGGGGAACCCCGCACCCAAATTAAAATAAGGAAAGGTGTGGGGCCACCAGGCCCTATATACTCTGAACAGCAGTATACAGGCGGTGCAAACAAGACAGGGACTGTAGGTTTGTTGTTAAGTAGAATCTGTTTGTAATTTTGAACATTTTTAACGTGTTTAGCTCCAGCCAAAAAATCTTTTCTAAGCTTTTTGGAAAACATAGGGAAGGGTTATCACCCCTGTGACATTTGTTTTGCTGTCTTTCCTCCTCTTCAGAACATTTCACCTCACTTTTTTGTCCCAATGAAAAATGTTTTTTGAAAATTTGGGTTTTTTTGTGGAACAAGGATTGGAAAGCATCAGTGGAAAGGAGAAATTGTTTTCCCATATTAACTCTTACAGGAGAGAATTTCCCTTCCTAGGGGTAGATTTCATCTCACTTCCTGTTGTCTCCTTCCATTTGCAAGTAGGAGTCGTTTGTAAGTTAGATGTTTGAAAGTAGGGTCCTGCCCTATATACTCAGCAGAAATTTGGGCCTTAGGTGTTGCTGTGGCCACAACACTGTAAGCCCTCACAGGGCCCTGCTGTGAAATATTAGATCAAGAATTGTAATTACATGCCCCTTAGGCACTGGTGCTGGTGCCACAACACTGCAACCCCTCACAGACACTCTAGTTGGAACGCAGGAACGAGCCCTGCTGCAAAGTATTGCATCAAAAATTGTAATTACACGCCCCTGTTAGACAGGGGCAGAAAAATTGGGCCTTAGGCACTGGTGCTGGTGCCACAACACTGCAACCCCTCACAGACACTCTAGTTGGAATGCAGGAACGAGCCCTGCTGCAAAGTATTACATCAAAAATTGTAATTACACGCCCCTGTTAAACAGGGGCTGAAAAATTGTGCCTTAGGCACTGGTGGTGGCGCCCAGAACCAAAAATGTTCTTACAAGCTATCAGCGTGATGATTGAGGAGGAAGAGGATAATTACTCAGGGATAGTCACTCAGCATCAGCATAGGCAGTCTTTGAAGGGATCTGAGATTTCAAAAAAAATTATTCGGTTACATCAGCATCAGGTGCTTGGTAGCTGGTGGTGATCCAAGACTGATTCATTTTTATGAAGGTCAGCCGATCGACCGAGTCGGTGGACAGACGCACCCTGTGATCGGTTACCACGCCTCCAGCAGCACTGAATGTGCGTTCCGAAAGAACGCTGGATGCAGGACAGGCCAGTAGCTCAATTGCATACTGTGCAAGCTCTGGCCAGTGATCCATCCTCAAGACCCAGTAACCCAGAGGATTTTTGGTGGGAAAGGTGTCCAAGTCTGATCTTGCCCCTAGGTATTCCTGCACCATGTAAAACAGACGCTGGCGATGGTTGCTGGAACCGATCATACCTTGGGGCTGCGGACCAAAAAATTGTCTGAACGCATCGGTCAGACGGCCACCTTCTCCACCGCTCCTTCTTTGACTGACCGAAGCCTCAGCAACACGTTGTCCAGAAACAGGAGTTTGTAACCTCCCAGTCTCTGGGAACGCGTTGCACAGACCTTTCTGCAAGGCCTCCCGAAGATGTTTCATCCTCTGCTCCCTCTGCGATGGCAAGATAAGGTCCGCAACCTTACCCTTGTAACGTGGATCAAGGAGGGTTGCCAGCCAGTATTGGTCCTTCTCCTTGATACCACGAATACGAGGATCCTTACGCAGGCTTTGCAGGATCAGGGAGGCCATGCAGCGTAGGTTTGCTGAGGCATTCGGTCCGGAGTCCTCTGGGTCACTAAAGACAACAACGTCCGCAGCCACCTCCTCCCAGCCACGTACAAGTCCATGTGTTCCTTGGGACTGATCCCTTAAAGACTGCTGCTGATGCTGAGTGCCAGGCTCCACCTCCATACTGACACAATCTTCCTCCTCCTCCTCCTCCTCCTCCTCGTCCTCTTCCTGTGTGATCGGCGGGCACGCAGGAACACTGTCTGGATAAAGGGGGCCTTGAGAGCTAAGGAAGTCCTCCTCTTCCTGCCTCTGTTCTGCCTCAAGTGCCCTGTCCATTATTTTACGCAGCGTGTGCTCCAACAGGTGGACAAGGGGGACAGTGTCACTGATGCATGCACTGTCAGTGCTCACCATCCTCGTGGCCTCCTCGAATGGTGACAGGACAGTGCATGCATCCCTGATCATGGCCCACTGGCGTGGGGAAAAAAAAACAAGCTCCCCTGACCCTGTCCTGGTGCCATAGTCGCACAGGTACTCATTGATGGCCCTCTGCTGCGTGTGCAGCCGCTGCAGCATGGCCAACGTTGAGTTCCACCTGGTGGGCATGTCACAGATTAGGCGGTTCTTGGGCAGGTTAAACTCCTTTTGGAGGTCCGTCAGCCGAGCACTGGCATTATATGACCGGCGGAAATGCACACAGACTTTCCTGGCCTGCCTCAGGACATCCTGTAAGCCCAGGTACCTGCCCAAGAACCGCTGCACCACCAAGTTAAGGACGTGAGCCAAACAGGGCACATGGGTCATTTGTCCCTGTCGGAGGGCAGAGAGGAGGTTGGTGCCATTGTCGCAAACCACCATTCCTGCCTTAAGTTGGCGTGGCGTCAACCACCTCTGAACCTGCCCCTGCAGAGCTGACAGAACCTCTGCCCCAGTGTGGCTCCTGTCCTCCAAGCACACCAGCTCAAGCACCGCATGGCATCTTTTGGCCTGCGTACTTGCATAGCCCCTTGAACGCCTACGGAGCACCGCTGGTTCCGAGGAAGAGGCCATGGAGGAAGAAGAAGAGGAGGGGGTGGAGGAGAGAGGTGTGTCACAATCAGCATTTTGGAGGCGTGGTGGCGGAACAACCTCCAACACTACTGCACCTTGTCCTGCATCCTTCCCAGCTGCCAGCAGAGTCACCCAATGCGCCGTGAAACTTAGGTAACGTCCCTGTCCATGCCTGCTGGACCATGAGTCAGCGGTAATATGCACCTTACCGCTGACCGCCCTGTCCAGCGAGGCATGGACATTGCCTTCCACATGCCGGTAGAGAGCCGGAATCGCCTTCCGTGAGAAAAAGTGGCGTTTGGGTACCTGCCACTGAGGAACCGCACATTCCACAAACTCACGGAAGGGGGCAGAGTCTACCAACTGAAAAGGCAGCAGTTGAAGTGCTAGCAATTTTGCCAAGCTAGCATTCAACCGCTGGGCATGTGGATGGCTGGGAGCAAACTTCTTTCGGCGGTGCAGCAGCTGGGGCAGGGAAATTTGCCTGGTACAATCTGACATCGGTGTACCAAAAGCAGATTGCCCACAAGTACTTGGCTGTGACACACCTAATTCTACACCTTCATTCCTCTCACTGCAGGTCTCAGAGAGGACTGAAGGTCTAGTGGGGTTGGAAATCTCAGCTGATGAGGAGCAAGGAGAGATCCTCTTTGTTCTTTGGTGTGGGTCTTTTAGATACGCTTGCCAACGAACTGCATGGCAGGTCAACATATGTCTGGTCAAGCATGTGGTACCCAAGCGGGAGATGTTTTGGCCACGCGAGATACGCTTGAGACATATGTTGCAAATAGCAGCGGTGCGATCTGATGCACTCGTCTCAAAAAAGGCCCACACCAAAGAACTTTTTGAATAACGCGCAGAGACTGCAGCGCCCTGCACATGTGGAGCTTTGGGGTGTGATGCAGTCAATGTGCTGCCCTTAGGCTGGCCCCTGGAGGGCATCCTGCCTCGTTGGTGATGTGCCGCCTCCTCCTCCTCCTCCTCCTCTCTCCTATCAGGCACCCACGTTGAGTCAGTGACCTCATCATCCCCTCCCTCCTCATCACTGGAGCAAACCTGGCAGTATGCTGCAGCAGGGGAAGCATGACTGCCAGATTGCTGTCCTTCTTGGGCACCCCCTCTGTCCGTGCTCATGTTACTGCCTTCATCGAGCTCAGTATCATCATCAGAGCCTTCCAAACGCTGGGCATCCTCCTGGAGCATGTACCCAACACTGTGGTCAAACAGTTCGAGGGAATCCTCATGAGGACATGGTGGAGCTAGGGAAGGAGTCACTGATGACATTGAGCTGAGGGAAGAGGCCGCTGCTTTGCCAGACAAAGCACCCTGGGCATGGGTGAGAGAGGATGAGGAGGATGAGGACGACTTGGTCATCCACTCGACCAAGTCTTCCGCATGTTGCGGCTCAACACGGCCAGCTGCCGAAAAAAAGGCCAAGCGTGTCCCATGGCCACGTGCTGATGAGGATGCACCGTCTCCACGACCAGCACTAGACACAGAGCCTGCTTGCCCTCTCTTATTGGCTTGTGACTGTCTGCCTCTCCTTCTTGGCCTTCCAGACATACTAATGGCCAGTGGCGTCTCCAGCTTTCAAATTTAGGGGGGGCACATGGGGGGACAGGGACAAAAGTAGGGGGGCAACTATAATATATATATATATATATATATATATATGTATATATATATCCTGGGGCCCTTTACTACGACCCCACAACGGGCCCTTTCACATGTTCTGCAGTGAGCTCCCTTCCTACTGTATTGGGGTCCCCCAGGGTGGCAGAAAACAAGAGATATATGTCACCAGCATACCAAGAAAATATAAGGGTCCAAAGCAGTGGGAGAACTATCAGGGTTGCAAAGGTTGTCTTGCCTCCGGGCCCTGGTGTTCTGTCACTGTGGGGTTCCCCAGCCTCCTCTTGCTGTCCTGCCCCTGCTATTGACAGCGCTGGTCTGGCATCTCTTGGAATTTACAGGCTGGTTCTCCTGTCCTAAGGATGGAAGAAATCAGTCTGTTTTTTCAGTAACTGAGAGTCCTGGTGGAGTCCTTCCTGCAAATTGCTCTTCTCCCTGCCAATGAGGATGCAGGTGAAGGAGCAGATCGGGTGGCCGTGGTTGTGTGAACGCTCGCATTATGCAGTGTCAGCGAGCAGGGGAGGGGGGAGGAATCACCCACAGGAGCAGACTGGGGACTCTCTCCCTCTTAGACCCCCCCTAGGGTCGCCATTGCTAATGGCCTGTAGCTGCACTAAGCTGGGATAGAACACCTGTAATTTTCTTCAGGTAGCTTTATATACTGTAACCAGACAAGCCTGCCTGTCAGTAGGAAGATAACAGGAACGGATCTAGCTGAACACTGTGAGCAGGACGCACTGTACTAAATGTAAATAGTCTAGCTGCCTGACCGTGGTACTAATAGGATCAAATAGAACACCTGTAATTTTCTTCAGGTAGCTTTATATACTGTAACCAGACAAGCCTGCCTGTCAGTAGGAAGATAACAGGAACGGTTCTAGCTGAACACTGTGAGCAGGACGCACTGCACTAAATGTAAATAGTCTAGCTGCCTGACCGTGGTACTAATAGGATCAAATAGAACACCTGTAATTTTCTTCAGGTAGCTTTATATACTGTAACCAGACAAGCCTGCCTGTCAGTAGGAAGATAACAGGAACGGATCTAGCTGAACACTGTGAGCAGGACGCACTGCACTAAATGTAAATAGTCTAGAAGATAACAGGAACGGATCTAGCTGAACACTGTGAGCAGGACGCACTGCACTAAATGTAAATAGTCTAGAAGATAACAGGAACGGATCTAGCTGAAAACTGTGAGCAGGACGCACTGCACTAAATGTAAATAGTCTAGAAGATAACAGGAACGGATCTAGCTGAACACTGTGAGCAGGACGCACTGCACTAAATGTAAATAGTCTAGAAGATAACAGGAACGGATCTAGCTGAACACTGTGAGCAGGACGCACTGCACTAAATGTAAATAGCAGGAACGGATCTAGCTGAACACTGTGAGCAGGACGCACTGCACTAAATGTAAATAGTCTAGAAGATAACAGGAACGGATCTAGCTGAACACTGTGAGCAGGACGCACTGCACTAAATGTAAATAGTCTAGAAGATAACAGGAACGGATCTAGCTGAACACTGTGAGCAGGACGCACTGCACTAAATGTAAATAGCAGGAACGGATCTAGCTGAACACTGTGAGCAGGACGCACTGCACTAAATGTAAATAGCAGGAACGGATCTAGCTGAACACTGTGAGCAGGACGCACTGCACTAAATGTAAATAGCAGGAACGGATCTAGCTGAACACTGTGAGCAGGACGCACTGCACTAAATGTAAATAGTCTAGAAGATAACAGGAACGGATCTAGCTGAACACTGTGAGCAGGACGCACTGCACTAAATGTAAATAGCAGGAACGGATCTAGCTGAACACTGTGAGCTGGACGCACTGCACTAAATGTAAATAGCAGGAACGGATCTAGCTGAACACTGTGAGCAGGACGCACTGCACTAAATGTAAATATCAGGAACGGATCTAGCTGAACACTGTGAGCAGGACGCACTGCACTAAATGTAAATAGCAGGAACGGATCTAGCTGAACACTGTGAGCAGGACGCACTGCACTAAATGTAAATAACAGGAACGGATCTAGCTGAACACTGTGAGCAGGACGCACTGCACTAAATGTAAATAGTCTAGATAGAAGATAACAGGAACGGATCTAGCTAAACTGAATACAGTGTATATATATATATATGCAACACCTGGGATGCATATATATACACAATACACTGTAAGTGCAGCTAACTGACTGACTGTTCTGCCTAATGTATCTAACTCAAATCAAATGACACTGTCTCTCTCTCTCTCTCTATCTCTCAGCACACCGGAACACACACTACACAGGGCCGCCGTGCAGGCGGCCTTATATAGTGTGGGGTGTGTACTAAATCCCCTGAGCCATAATTGGCCAAAGCCACCCTGGCTTTGGCCAATTACAGCTCTCTCTACTGACGGCGCTGTGATTGGCCAAGCATGCGGGTCATAGTGCATGCTTGGCCAATCATCAGCCAGCAATGCACTGCGATGCCGCAGTGAATTATGGGCCGTGACGCGCCACACGAATTTGGCGCGAACGGCCCATATCGTTCGCAATTCGATGGACGGTCGAACAGCCGACGTTCGAGTCGAACATGGGTTCGACTCGAACACGAAGCTCATCCCTAATGCTGATGATGAAGATGGTGGCTTTACAGGATTTCCCTTTAGAGTCCTGGCTCAAGGGATGAGATGGCATCCAACCTCCATCGCACCGTGCCACAGCCCACCTGGATCAACTGTAACCATGATGAAGATGAAGCAGAAGCAGCCTCCAGGCTGCCGCTGGACAGTAGAGCGATGCTGTCTGCAGATGCCCCTAAGATACACATATGGTGATTCTTCCTTGCACAGGCCGTGACTAGAACACAGCACATACAGACACACAGAGTCACTGCTTGCAGATCCAGGCCAAGGTCCCAAGTGAGAAATCCAACCCTAGCACAGCCTTTTTATAAGCTCTCCCAGAAGTCTGTTCTTCTCTGCCAGCCGGCTGGTAGTTGTAGTTCCAAGCAGTTTTACTAGAATGTGAAACTTGAGTCCTGGGACTACAATTCCCTGTATGCGTTGCTCCCTAGTAGTAATCACCTGGCTGGCAGGATGTGATGACACAGAGTCTTAGCTGGCACCATATAATCTATAAACCAAACAACAAGAAGTGGTATACGAATAAATACTGTCAATATTGGTGTTAAAAATACATGCCGGGGGACAGCAAAAGAACAGCCTTATCAATACCCTAATCAACAAACATTGGTACAAGAGGAATACAACTACATATAAGACCTGAAATATTTATACCCACAATATATAACCAAACATTAGTTATTTATGTTAAAATACATTGTGCGTGGTTGCCTGGGTCACTGAAAGGCCCAAGGTAACTTTTAAACGGGCGATATCATTACAAGATTATCTTATGCACAGTCATCTACAAGAAAGGATCCCCCCCTGCCATAAGGCAAAAGGGAACTTTCCCATGTGGCCATTGCGATTTTTGCAATTGGATCCCCATGAGTAAGAGCATATTCCTTTTCAAATGGCAGATCATGGACTCCACGGCATGCGATTAATTATCAAACTGTTGGAGTAGTTTATTATATGCAATATTCCTGTAATGGCTTTTATATAGGTAAAACGAGAAGGCCATTCTGGAAGAGAATTAGAGATCATGTTTACTTAATCCAAAATTGGAAGATGTTTACATCAAGTAAGTTGACATGTGGGTCTCTATCATAGATTTGATTCGAGTGTTAGAAATATTAATTTCAAATGTTGGTAATGTATGTAAAGCCTTTATAACAAAAGGAAAGAAAACTGTTGCTACAATTGCCTAAAAAGTGTTAACTGGAGTTCAGGTTTTATTTGTTCGTCAAACTGATCTAAATTGGCATTTAACACTACCCTTCTCACAGATTGACAATGCTGCTGTCTAAAGATGTCTCCATCTAGAGTGGAGACACCCTAAGACAAGAGGTATGTTATTGGCCGGATCACCAGGTGAAAAGAAAGAAAAAAGCGTCCCCTAAATAAAACTGATACAGCCACCACATTTAAAGTTTGAAGAGCTACAATATACTGTATAACAATTTGGGGCTCATCACAAGCTTTCTTGAGATCCTGTCACCAACTTAAAAAATTACAGGCAAAAGAAAAATCAAGTATTTTCCATGAAGCAAAAATTAGAGTTATGGTGAAGATCATCAAACATGTAGAGTTAGGGTCACTCCCTATTTATACCACAAGCAACGGAAATGCCCCCTGGGCCCCCTAGAAAAGTATAAAAAGAACAAAATGTATTGCGTATAAAACAGTCTAAAAATAGACAATAGTATCACATTGGTAGACAATAGTATCACATTGGTAGAAATGAAGGGTCATCATATACAAATATATACATCTATGTTCTATAGCACAGTTGTTCTATACAGCTATGTTCTGTAGTGAAAATCATCAAACATGTAGAGTTAGGGTCACTCCCTATTTATACCGCAAGCAACGGAAATGCCCCCTGGGCCCCCTAGAAAAGTATAAAAAGTACAAAAATGTATTGAGTAAAAAACAGTCAAAAATAGACAATAGTATCACATTGGTAGACATAAAGGGTCATCATATGCAAATATATACAACTATGTTCTATAGCACTTGGATGATCTCACAATAGAAAGCCAGAACCGCAAATGATTGCATAAAGAATCCCAACATGTTTCGAAATATACACTTAATTACTTTTTCAGGTATTGGTCAAAACAGGCTGTGTAGTATGGTGACTACCATTAACAAATATGAAAATAGAAGCACAACATGATTCATGGAATTACATCTCTCCACGGTGTCCCATCGCGTCTGGATCTTGCCCAAAAGAGGGGAATATACCCCTGCTTCCTGGAACTCTAATGTTGTTTTTATGACAGGACACACATTCTTTTGCGGTGCTGCAAGGCCACCCTCACAGATACATTACTCGTGAGAGCTTACATAGCTGCGGTAGTGACATCATATCTACCCCCCTCCTTTCACTGTATGTGGAGTCTATCTTGGACCGAAACTTTGCCCTATCCAACTTTAGGGGTATATTCCCCTCTTTTGGGCAAGATCCAGATGTGATGGTACACCGTGGAGAGATGTAATTCCATGAACCATGTTGTG
Organism: Lithobates clamitans; assembly: GCA_037952925.1. Classification (NCBI taxonomy): domain Eukaryota; kingdom Metazoa; phylum Chordata; class Amphibia; order Anura; family Ranidae; genus Lithobates; species Lithobates clamitans. The sequence continues at coordinate 3,143,471 of JBBGZY010000099.1, read as the reverse complement.
CTTCTATTTCCATATTTGTTAATGGTAGTCACCATACTATACAGCCTGTTCTGACCATTCCCTGAAGAAGGAATTAAGTGTATATTCTGAAATGTGTTGGGATTCTTTATGCAATCATTTGCGGTTCTGGCTTTCTATTGTGAGATCAACTGTGTGCTATAGAACATAGCTGTGTATATTTGTATATGATGACCCTTTATGCCTACCAATGTGATACCATTGTCTATTTTTAGAGTGTTTTATACTCAATAAATGTTGTACTTTTTATACTTTTCTACGTTATTATCTGGTTTTCAAACCTTTGCCCACAAAGTCCCAGGGGGCATTTCCTTTGCTTTCTTTCTCAAATATTGGGTTGTGCCTATAGGTTTCCAGCTTTGACTTACATTTGGCTTTCCTACATATATTTTCAGATGATAGAAAGGCAACAGTAACTCGAATAACCACTCGTTACAACCAAGGTATGCAGAATACCATCTCTGAATGCACAACACTTTGAACCTTGAAGCAGAAGACCACACCGGGTGCCACTCCTGGTAGCTAAGAATAGGAAACTGAGGCTACAATTTGCACAGCCTCACCAATATTGGACAATAGAAGTTTTGAAAAAGGTTGCCTGGTCTGATGAGTCTTGATTTCAGCTGCGACATTCAGATGGTAGGGTCAGAATTTGGCGTAAACAACACGAAAGCATGGATCCATCCTGCCTTGTATCAACGGTTCAGACTGGTGGAGGTGTAATGGTGTGGGGGATATTTTCTTGGCACACTTTGGACCCCTGAGTATTGTTGCTGACCATGTCCATCCCTTTATGACTACAGTGTACCCATCTTCTGATGGTTACTTCCAGCAGGATAATGCTCCATTTTACAAAGCTTAAATTATATCACCACTGGTTTCTTGAACACGGCAATGAGTTCACTGTACTCCAATGGCCTTCACAGTCATCAGATCTAGGGATGAGCCTGATGTTCGCCTGTTCGCCGAATAGAGAACAATTTGGGGTGTTTGAGGCAAATTCGAAAGCTGCGGAACACCCTTTAAAAGTCTATGGGAAAAATCAAAAGTGATAATTCTAAAGGCTTATATGCATGGTATTGTCATAAAAGTGTTTGGGGACCTGGGTCCTGCCCAGGGGACATGTATCAATGCAAAAAAAGTTTTAAAAATGGACGTTTTTTCGGGAGCAGTGATTTTAATAATGCTTAAAGTGAAACAATAAAAGTGAAATATTCCTTTAAATTTCGTACCTGGGGGGGTGTCTATAGTATGCCTGTAAAGTGCCGCATGTTTCCCGTGTTTAGAACAGTCCAAGAGCAAAATGACATTTCTAAAGGAAAAAAAGTCATTTAAAACTACTCGCGGCAATACAGATAAAAGAAGTCATTAAAAAAACCCAGCATGGGATCCCCCCAGTCTATTACCAGTCCCTTTGGGTCTGGTATGAATATTAAGGGGAACCCCGAACCAAAATTAAAAAAAAAAATTGCGTGGGGGTCCCCCCAAACTGCATACCTGGCCCTTCAGGTCTGGTATGGATATTAAGGAGAACCCCGCGCCAAATTTTTTTAAAAAATGGCGTGGGGTCTTCCTCAAAATCCATAACAGACCCTTATCCTAGCACTCAACCTGGCAGGCCGCAGGAAAAGAAGGGGGGCGAGAGAGCGCCCCCCCTCCTGAACCGTACCAGGCCACATGCCTTCAACATGGGGAGGGTGCTTTGGGGTAGCCCCCCAAAGCACCTTGTCTGCATGTTGATGGGGACAACGGCCTCATCCCCACAAGCCTTGCCTGGTGGTTGTGGGGGTCTGCGGGTGGGGGGCTTATCGAAATCTGGAAGCCCCCTTTAACAAGGGGACCCCCAGATCCCGGCCTCCCCCCCGTGTGAAATGGTAACGGCTTGGGACAAGTCCTTTATTAAAAAATAATGAAATAAAAATGTCCCACAAAGTCTTCTTCTTCTCTTGCTCCGCCGACCAAAAAAAAAAAGTCTTCCGCCGCATGACGCGTCTTTGCTTTGACAGTTCTTTTATAACTCAGGGCGGGACCACACCGTGATGTTCCCGGGTGACCCCGCCCCCTCTGACGCACGGGGATATCCCTATGGCTTTCCCAGGGCGTCAGAGGGGGGCAGGGCTACCCGGTTACGTAAACTTTACAGGCATACTATAGACACCCCCCAGGTGCGAAATTTAAAGGAATATTTCACTTTTATTGTTTCACTTTAAGCATTATTAAAATCACTGCTCCCGAAAAAAACGCCCGTTTTTAAAACTTTTTTTTGCATTGATACATGTCTCCTGGGGCAGGACCCGGGTCCCCAAACACTTTTATATTGACTGCAGTATATTGACTGCAGTAATATGTTGTACATGCCTTCTATACAGGGGCCACATAAAGTTAGCTTAATTTTTCACAATCTATAAAGGCAATTAAACCATTGCAAACCTGGCCTATAGCAGAATGACGGCCGGGTGGTGGCTTTACTATTTTGAGTGTACTCAAAGTGCAGCACAGTGGTGCGATCTGTCACCAGTTGACACAGCTGATGAGTGGTGTACTGGCTCGCTGCTGGTACCATGTGACTGTTGTGACCAATTACAGCAGGCCCCATGACAGTTAACAATGGATGGCTTCCTTTCATGCTATCCATTGCGTACAATTGTGTTACTAGCTGTGATTGGTCAATGTGATCACATGATACAGACAGGGCCAATCAAATTCCATCTGTACCATGTGATTAGCTTTGACTAATCTCAGCTAATCACAACAAAACAAACTGAAGAAATCAGTTTCATTCAGTAAAATGCTTGCTTATAACAATGTAATTCACTGCTATAAGCAAACATAGGTGTAGAAAAAAAAATCCTGATCACTTCCCCAGAGTAGTACAATGTTACTATGGTAACATTATAATGCCCTGGTCATAGTGTGTAAAAAAAATGTAAAAAAGTAATAAAAAACAAAAAAAGAGATGGCACCAGGACAGAGTATAGGAAGCATGCAAGCCGGCAGTGGCTGTGTGATAGTTTGGGCAATGTTCTGCTGGGAAACCTTGGGTCCTGCCATTTAAGTGGATGTTATTTGACAAGTACCACCTACCTTACCATTACTGCTGACCAAGTACACCCCATCATGGAAACGGCATTTCCTGATGGCAGGGGTCCCTTTCAGCAAGATAATGCACCCTGCCACACTGCAAAAATGGTTCAAGAATGGTTTGAGGATAACGACAACGAGTTTGGCCTCCAAATTCTCCAGATCTCAATCTATCGAGCAACTGCGAGATGTGCTGGAAAAATAAGTTTGATTCATTGAGCCCCCACCTCACAATTTACAGGACTTAAATGATCTGCTAGTGACGTTTTGGTGCCAAATATACCACAACATACTTTCAGAGGTACAGTTGCCTTCATGTTGCGATGTGACAGGGCTGTTTTGGCAGAAAAGGGTGAATTATTCAATATTAGGTGGGTGGTCAAAAAGTTATCACTGATCAGTGTATATCATCTTATAAGAAGATTTTTGTCAAAATTAAAGATCTGGTCACAGTAGATGACAAAAAACACCAGTAGATTTACTAAAAACACAAAACAGCTACCATTTTTTTAAAATTAATATACAGTGCTCGCCTTTTGTTTCATCCTTCTTTGCATCTCAGTGCTGCTGATCTCCTCCAACCTCTTTCAGCCATGTCCTGTCTACTGTACAATGGGGGGAAAAGGACATTACAGAGGGAAAAAAAAGACATTTAAGGAGGCGCTTTAGATGAGTCCCTAAGTAGCACTTTGTATCTCTGATGGCTAAAAATGTGGCATAAACACTACATGGGGAACAATTTATTTCTGTTTAAAGAGCTTGTTAACATAATACCACCATGAGATGCATTACAACTGCTGTGTAGTTGACACAATAATCAAGGAAAATTCCTTTCCAGGCAAATTTCTTACATTACACCGTAATGAGCAGTGTCTCCCACTGGATGACTCTATATACAATGCTTACTTGTGCCAGGTAGAGATTGATGGAACTAGAACAATGGCTAAATTGCTTTTTGAGTTGGCTTGTTACAGACTGGCTACTCAAGCATGATAAACTATGACTTCACAAAGAGGTCCTAAATTTAGATGTACTGGTGGGGGAAAATATGTATTACTAAAAATGTGCCACTTAAGCCTTTTAGGGCTCCATCTCTTCATCAGAGTCCCTAAAGTGATACTAAAGTCTATTTTTTTTTTTTAGTTAAATATAACAAACATGTTATACTTTCCTGCTCTGTTGCAGTGTTTTTGCACAGAGCAGCCCAGATCCTCCTCTTCTCAGGTCCCACTTTGGTGCTCCTGGCCCCACCCTCCTGTTGAGTGCCCCCACAGCAAGCAGCTTGCTATGGGGGCACCCGAGCCGAGTCCACCCCGCCCCCTTTCTCTTCTCATTGGCTGACTGACTTTGATTGACAGCAGCGGGAGCCAATGGTGCCGCGCTGATGTCTCGGCCAATGATGAGGGGAGTCCCAGGCAGCCAAGAAACTTCTGCAACATCGCCGGATCTAGATGGACCTCAGGTAAGGATTGGGGGGGGGGGGCTGAGGGGGGCTGCTGCACACGGAAGGATTTTTATTGTAATGCATATAATGCATTAAAATAAAAGAAAAACATCTGCCTTTACAATCACTTTAAGTGGTTTACAAGAATTACCACTGGGTTGGTTAAAAGACTTGATTAGGACCTGAATGAGTGCAACCTATTCTATTTGCTGCCTTGGTAGCTTCTTATAATCTGTAAGAAGAAATACGCTATTTAGAAATTATCTAAACGTGGAACTGTGTCATGAAGGACGTCCTGTTAGTTCAGCCGTCGGCGGAAGATCGGTTAACAGAACTACTGTCAGTGGAGCCGGAGGACACGTTCGGAAGCGCGTCGACGCGAATGGACGCATGCGGGTGCGCGCTAATACGAGCGGGTGTACGCGGGTACACGGTGAGACGAACGGGCACGTACGATCGGTACTCGGGCATGCACGTGTGCTCGCGGTGGCGCGCAGACGTTCAGTGTGACAGCTTTTGGCGCCATTAGGCCTATTTAAGGGTGCCTGTCAGCATGCTTCCTTGCTGTCCGGTCTACAGCGTTCCCTGTGACCCTAAGCTTCCAGTATACCTGTTTACCTGATTCCTGTTACCCGGCTTGTTCCTGACTTCTCCTGTTTGCTGCCAGTCCCCGACCTCGGCTTGTCTGACGATTCTCCTGCCTCATCCTTCAGTTATTACCTGCCTGTCTGTTGCCGACCCGGTCCGTGCCCTGACTACTCTCCTGATTCCGTTTTGTACCTGCTCTGCTTGCCTGTGTTTGACCTGGCCTGTCTGACTTTGCTAGTGCTTCCAGTGGTACTACAGAACACCTCCCCGCTGCCTGCTTGTTCGTGGGTTTCTGCTAGCTGCAGTGCTTCTCTATCCAGTCAACAGTTCCAGTGTTCCTGCCAAGAGTTCCGGTTCATCTACCAGTTGTTCCAGTGCTTCAGTTGTACTACAGAACACCTCCCTGTTGCCTGTTGTTCCTGAGTTCCTGCCAGTGGATCCAGTGTTCCTGTCAGTCCTCCTGCTGCTGCTCCAGAGGTCCGGATCAACTCTACACCTGCCACTTACCAAGCACTTGTGGCCCCCTGCGCTCTTGAGTCCCTGTCTTCTCTATCAGGGGCTCTCGAACCAGAGGCACACAAGAGGCTACTCCTTGCATTCTGGGCTCCCCCACCAGGTACGTGACAAACTGCATTTAAAACCTTTTCCCTTTCCTGAACTTCCCCAACCCCATTTTTTTTTACACCCGTTTGAATGTCCATAGCAAAAAAAAAATAAAAAATTGGGGTTAGGGGAGTTCAGGAAAGGGAAAGGGTTTTAAATGTTTTTTTAAGATATTTTCTAAGTAGCGTATTGCTTATTTACTCTGCGATAAAGTGGACCTTTAAATCTTCTCCTTGGGGTGAGATAGTGGGGCTGATTTACTAAAAGATAGACATGTGCGTGCCACAAATGTTTGTTTTGTTTCAGATGCATTCATTAATTGAATCGATTTCTTTTCGAAATACATTTCATATCTTTGGCATTTGTTTAGTTTAATTCGGAATAGCACCCCACAACCATCGGGCCAGGGATGTGGGGAAGAGGCTCTTGTTCTCATCAACAAGGTGCTTTGGGGGGGTCCCTCCCCCAAAGCACCCCCCTCCTTATGTTGAGGGAATGTAGCCAGGTATGGTTCAGGAGGGACATCGCTCCCTCGTCCCCCCCTTTACTGGCCTGCTGGGCTGCATGGTCTGATAAGGGTCTGGAATGGATTGAAACTGTGCCCCCTCCCCAAGATATATAAGCATTATGTGTTAGCAAAAATCCCCCCACAAAAAAAAAGCTGAGCACTAATTTGCATGATTACCCCTAAGCATAAATTCCCTCTCCTCGCAGTACTTATCCATCCCCTACTGAAATCCCCCTCTCAGCACATATCTTTGCCCCCCCCAAAAAAAATGTTTTACCCCTTCTACCACAAATCTACTACCCCTAAAACTTCCCTCCTTGTACACATCTTCTCCCCCACTTCAAATCCCCCCTCCCAACACAAATCTCCCTAAATGACCACTGTTGGCAACCCCCCAAATTTTCCCTTATAGAACAATATACTCTGCTGCCCCCCAAATCCCCCCTTCCAACACAAACCCCCTACCCACCCCACATGATACCACAGTGCCTCAGGGCAGCCGCCCCTCCCGTCCACCCCTTATCCTGGCCCTGGTACTTAAACACAGCATGGGAGATTTACTTTTGGACCCTGTATTGTTCTTCTCAGTCACCTACAATTGAGCATGTGCTTGACATTGCCTGGTTGTAATGCTTTATTTAATTCTGCTTATATTTGCCCGTGGTTCCTCCTTCACACCTCATCAACATGCTAATGATATTTCTAAATTAAACCTTTCAATTTTCATTATACTCATCTTTTTATATCCAATGATGTTGTCATTGGGTCTCTGAGCTTTTATGTGCAATGCAGGCAGATCATGGGTGGTTGGAGGGGCCAGCGGGTTGCTGTACATATCTTCCTGAAAAATCACAGTATCAAGCCTCAGTACTCCACTTAGGCCTGATGCAAGCAGTAGGAGAAGTTATTCAAATATCAAAATGCTTTAATGGGTGGATGTAAGTTTGAAGGAGTGAGCGTTCCTAGACAGCCCCATTAGCATGCATACAACCCTAAGGAGAAAACACAAGCGCCATACTGAGTGTAGCATTTTGGTGAATTTATTTATATCATAAAGAATGATACACAGAAAGGTAAGATGTTAAAAAGCTTGTAACACTGCAATAATCCCCATCCGTGGAGCGTGCTGGTGAGTCAGGAGGGTCCTCTACGGCTGGGTGCGCGACCGGTGGTTTCTTGTGCCTCCTGGAGCCATGGAACTCAGTATGCCTTAGGTCTTTCACAATCCTACCAACTCTCTGGTTTTTGGACTCCAAAAAACATGAATTCTAGTAGGTTATGCAGCAAATGCCACTGACGATTCAACCGTTATAGGCAAGTGAAAAGCTCTATGAGAGAAGTTTTTGCTCATAGGGAAATTGGGATTGCTCAATTATTCCTCCATACTCTATAGAATTACAATTCCACGGTACAAGAACATAAATTACCTGAAAAGGTTCAGTTTGGAACTTAAAAATCATGTTCATGATCAAAAATTCAATGGAAGAAGATGATTACAAAATTATTTGACTGCGCTTTGAAAGTCCTGTCTGCCCCCTCAGAAGCTTTGTTGAATTTAGCACCATCTGACCATTTAGGCTTTTGACTTTTATCTTCACAGCCAACAAACAAAATTTAGATAGAGCATGTTGATCTGGAACACAACAAAAAGTCATATTGAATGAAAAGCTGGCAGACATCTTGCATGATTAGTCATAAAATCTAAAAATGCCTGGCATCCATGGCTCTCTCATTATTTTTGGGGGGGATTTTAACAAGTCTCTATGAAAATGTAATTCTCCATAGACTGAAGTTTGGTGGGGGTCATTTTGTAAGCATCCATAAAAGCCTAAGTCCAACTCTTCATCCTGGTCCCCCACCTCCTGCTTCCCTTTTCCTTACTCTCCCTATTCAGCCAACTTGTTCTTTCTTAGCTTATCTCAACCTTTCACTTCCACAGTACACTTTCTCTTTCACTTTCACAGTACACATCTCTTTTGCCTTGGAATGGACCTGAGGGGTATTCCCTTGGTAGGGACCTCCCCCACTACAGCATTCAAAATATCTCAACTGCCCAGTGATATCTAGAAGATATCAAAAAGAAACGCTTACCACTTGCAACTAGGATCACATATATTTTTATCATGTGCGTATGCAACATCTTGATGTATTTATATTTCTGTCTTTGTTTTGTACCCTATATTAGGATGTATACCTTTACGACTGAAGTTTATCTATGATTTGTATTTGGATTATATAAAACTTGTTCAATAAAAAGTTGTTGAAACAGAAATTTATATCTGGTCGTGCAGGGTTCAATATATGCAAGTGATACCACAGACTCTACTAACACTCACGCTTTTCCAGCCAACAAGTGCTCAATAAAGTTTATGTAAAGCCAAGACTTTTTTTGTTCATTTTAAAGTAGAGGATTGACACCACTATGAATGTGTTTGTTGCTTTCTGTGTCCAGCTGTGGGGGCTTCCCTTCATTTTACTGGTAATGCAACAGCAAATACAATATAATGGAACCTCTCCAAAATGAACGATATTCCCATCTTAGAGACTGTCGCAAGAATCGCTGTTGCTATTGGAAGATTACTCCTAACGTATTGCTCTGCTGACAACTCAAAATGTTTGGATTTTCTCCTACTTTTTGATTTGATGATGATGTACCTGGGACATAGATACAAGGGAAGGGGAAATAAAAGGGTTCCAACAACCCCCGTTGCAGAACTTCTACAATGCAGACATGGATCCTCCACAGTTGAGGAAAGTTGTAGGTGGATCCAGATTTGGATCACGTCTTTGACCCTGGGTAAACCAAAATAGAGCATATTCTTTAGTATTTTCGTGCTGCTAGGGGCGCCATCATCCTGACATGCCTCTTTCACAGCAGATAAAGCTGGAGAGGACAGGCTAGGCAGAGTGCAGCATGAGACAAGAGCACTGCTGGGCAGGGGAGCGGTATGGTGGCTATCATTGGCTCAATTCCATTAAATAAGTCACTGTAAGTAAGGCTTTTTTCTTTCAGCAGTGAACTTAACCTTGTTGCTACTCCTAATTTGTGCTTTCAGAAGAGCATTACTGGTGCAATCTATAATTACATTCTTTATTTTGATCCTTAATAGCAAGGTTAGGGGGCGCACACCACATAGATCAACTACATCTAATGGTAAGCTAGCAGAGGCTTCAACTACAGTCCCTGAACCTTGGCCATGTCCCTTTGACATGTTTCAGTTTCTGGGGATATATTCCACTTTATCTGTTTACTAGCAATGTGCGATGTTTTATAGCAGCCTTTTTCAAACAGGGTGCCCAGGCACCCTGGGGTGTCTTCAGGGGTGCCTTGGCAAAATATCTAAAACTTGCCCAAAATTTGTATACAAGTCAGCAGGTGGATCAAGCCTGCCTTTCAGTTACAGAAAGCCGCAGGCTTTCATTGTGCAACATTACAACCTTCTAGCTGCCAATGTTCAAACAACCAATGATTGCATTGATTGATAAGGAGGATGTCAGGCACATGCACAGCATCCTTGTTTACCCTTCCCCTGCTTTGCTGTATTTTCTTTGAAAGAATAAAACGCCTCTAATGGTGGATGTCCTATGTGTGTGGATGTTGCTGAATTATATAAAACTATTAGTTTAGCTGTTTACATTTTAGAATAGAGTGCCTCAAAATTGGGCATAACTTTAAAGAGTGTCTTGACTGAAAAAAAAGGTTGAGAAACTCAGTTTTATAGAGAGAAGGAAGGGACACATGCAGGTGTATAATACCAGCTTTTAACTTCTTTTAGTTTATTTTTTCTGCATGCAGGAGTTGCTGTAAGTACCAGGGTGCTGATGTATGAGGTGGGCTACTACTGTTAGCATAATTTTGCCACACCCACAATTTGCAGCGGAACACACAAAGGTGCTCTTTAAGTCTTTCATAGTCCTATGAATGTCCTTGGCTGACTCATTTAACCACTTCAGCCCCGGAAGGTTTTACCCCCTTCCTGACCAGAGCACTTTTTACAATTCGGCACTGCGTCGCTTTAACTGCTAATTGCGCGGTCATGCAATGCTGTACCCAAACGAAATTTGCGTCCTTTTCTTCCCACAAATAGAGCTTTCTTTTGATGGTATTTGATCACCTCTGCCGTTTTTATTTTTTGCGCTTTACGCGGAAAAAGACCGAAAATTTTGAAAAAAAATGATATTTTCTAATTTTTGTTCTAAAAAAAATCCAATAAACTCAATTTTAGTCATACATTTAGGCCAAAATGTATTCGGCCACATGTCTTTGGTAAAAAAAATGTCAATAAGTGTATATTTATTGGTTTGCGCAAAAGTTATAGCGTCTACAAACTAGGGTACATTTTCTGGAATTTACACAGCCTTTAATTTATGACTGCCTATGTCGTTTCTTGAGGTGCTAAAATGGCAGGGCAGTACAAAACCCCCACAAATGACCCCATTTTGGAAAGTAGACACCCCAAGGAATTTGCTGAGAGGCATGTTGAGCCCATTGAATATTCATTTTTTTTGTCCCAAGTGATTGAATAATGACAAAAAAAAAAAAAAATTACAAAAAGTTGTCACTAAATGATATATTGCTCACACAGGCCATGGGCATATGTGGAATTGCACCCCAAAATACATTTAGCTGCTTCTCCTGAGTACGGGGATACCACATGTGTGGGACTTTTTGGGAGCCTAGCCGCGTACGGGGCCCCGAAAACCAAGCACCGCCTTCAGGATTTCTAAGGGCGTACATTTTTGATTTTACTCCTCACTACCTATCACAGTTTTGAAGGCCATAAAATGCCCAGATGACATAAAACCCCCCCAAATGACCCCATTTTGGAAAGTAGACACCCCAAGCTATTTGCTTTGAGGCATGTTGAGTCCATGGAATGTTTTATATTTTGACACAAGTTGCGGGAAAGTGACAAATTTTTTTTTTTTTTTTTTTTTTTTTGCACAAAGTTGTCACTAAATGATATATTGCTCACACAGGCCATGGGCATATGTGGAATTGCACCCCAAAATACATTTAGCTGCTTCTCCTGAGTACGGGGATACCACATGTGTGGGACTTTTTAGGAGCCTAGCCGCGTACGGGACCCCGAAAACCAAGCACCGCCTTCAGGATTTCTAAGGGCGTACATTTTTGATTTTACTCCTCACTGCCTATCACAGTTTCGGAGGCCATGGAATGCCCAGGTGGCACAAACCCCCCCCAAATGACCCCATTTTGGAAAGTAGACACCCCAAGCTATTTGCTGAGAGGCATGGTGAGTATTTTGCAGCTCTCATTTGTTTTTGAAAATAAAGAAAGACGAGAAAAAAATTTTTTTTTTTTTCTTTTTTCAATTTTCAAAACTTTGTGACAAAAAGTGAGGTCTGCAAAATACTCACTATACCTCTCATCAAATAGCTTGGGGTGTCTACTTTCCAAAATGGGGTCATTTGGGGGGGTTTTGTGCCACCTGGGCATTCCATGGCCTCCGAAACTGTGATAGGCAGTGAAGAGTGAAATCAAAAATTTACGGCCTTAGAAAGCCTGAAGGCGGTGCTTGGTTTTCGGGGTCCCGTACGCGGCTAGGCTCCCAAAAAGTCCCACACATGTGGTATCCCCATACTCAGGAGAAGCAACAGAATGTATTTTGGGGTGTAATTTCACATATTCCCATGCCATGTTTGAGCAATATATCATTTAGTGACAACTTTGCGCAAAAAAAAATAAAAAAAATAAAAAATTGTCTCTTTCCCGCAACTTGTGTCACAATATAAATTATTCCATGGACTCGACATGCCTCTCAGCAAATAGCTTGGGGTGTCTACTTTCCAAAATGGGGTCATTTGGGGGGGGTTTGAACTGTCCTGGCATTTTATGCACAACATCTAGAAGCTTATGTCACACATCACCCACTCTTCTAACCACTTGAAGACAAAGCCCTTTCTGACATTATTGTTTACATAAAAAAATAATTTTTTTTTGCAAGAAAATTACTTTGAACCCCCAAACATTATATATTTTTTTTAAAGCAAATGCCCTACAGATTAAAATGGTGGGTGTTTCATTTTTTTTTTTCACACAGTATTTGCGCAGCGATTTTTCAAACGCATTTTTTGGGGAAAAAACACACTTTTTTACATTTTAATGCACTAAAACACACTATATTGCCCAAATGTTTGATGAGATAAAAAAGATGATCTTAGGCCGAGTACATGGATACCAAACATGACATGCTTTAAAATTGCGCACAAACGTGCAGTGGCGACAAACTAAATACATTTTTAAAAGCCTTTAAAAGCCTTTACAGGTTACCACTTTAGATTTACAGAGGAGGTCTACTGCTAAACTTACTGCCCTCGATCTGACCTTCGCGGCGATACCTCACATGCATGGTGCAATTGCTGTTTACATTTGACGCCAGACCAACGCTTGCGTTCACCTTAGCGCGAGAGCAGGGGGGACAGGGGTGCTTTTTTTTTTTTTTTTTTTTTTTTTTTTTCTTTATTATTATTATTTTTTTATCTTATTTTTAAACTGTTCCTTTCATTTTTTTTTTTAAATCATTTTTATTGTTATCTCAGGGAATGTAAATATCCCCTATGATAGCAATAGGTAGTGACAGGTACTCTTTTTTGCAAAAATTGGGGTCTATTAGACCCTAGATTTCTCCTCTGCCCTCAAAGCATCTGATCACACCAAGATCGGTGTGATAAAACGCTTTCCCAATTTCCCAATGGCGCTGTTTACATCCGGCGAAATCTACGTCATAAAATGCTCGTAGCTTCCGGTTTCTTAGGTCATAGAGATGTTTGGAGCCACTCTGGTCTCTGATCAGCTCTATGGTCAGCTGGCTGAATCACCGGCTGCATTTTCAGGTTCCCTGTTGAGACAGGAGAGCCAGAGAAAAACACGGAAGATGTTGGGGGGGGGGGGCATTCCCTCCCACTGCTTGTAAAAGCAGTCTAGAGGCTAATTAGCCACTAGGATTGCTTTTACATGAAAGCCGACCGCTGGCTGAAAAGAATGATACCAAGATGATACCTAAACCTGCAGGCATCATTCTGGTATAACCACTCAAAGTCGTGAATGGCGTACCTGAAGACAAAAAAATGGTTAACAATAAAGCACAGTAAACGGTAAGGTATAAAAAATTGCATACCTGAAAAGCAAACATGATAAAACATAATAACAATAAAACATTGCAGAATAGAATACAGTAAAAAAGAGCAGAACAATAGAGAGAGAGAGAACAATAAAACGACAACTATTTTTATTTTATATTTTTGTTTGTGTTTTTTTTTTTTTTTTTTTACACTTTTTTTGTAACTAACTTTTATAACTGTAACCGGTTCCAGGTTCGGGTCTCTCAAAATGCGATGGCATCTTGGGAGACCCTGTGAAAGTGTGCCTAGTCTGTGCAATGCTGTACCCTACGCTAATACTCAACTAGTGAATGGTAGCGTTCAAAACATTCACCAATGCAAAGACCAGGATTGTCAGGACAGGAGGGACAATAATAGCGGGTGTCACGCCTATATCCGCGCTTGCTGCAGACACAACATCTTTTTTGGCGGGTTCGTTGGGTAGGGGTACTCGGGAGGACATAAAGAAAATGCCTCTCATGCAGCCGACTGCATTTGGTTGGGGATGTGAATGGGGGAAGTACAGGCGCTGCAGAAGTGGTGGGCTCCCAATTAGGATTGGCGAATGCAGCAGGAAGGGCATTATGGGCACGACGGGCCTGTGTTTGTCTTTTTGGTGGCAGCGGGACACTACTTGTGCTTGCCACCTCACCAGCTTGAACTGCACTTATGGGACTCGCCACATCACCAAGTGTTACTGCAGTGCTGGTTTGACTACGACCGGGGTGTACTAGGCCGCTGGCGCTTGCCAGTTCACCAAAACGCTACCAAAAAAACTGTTAGCGATCGCAGGAATCAGGCCTGACTCTGCGAACGCTGCAGTTATGCGTTTAGTGTTTTGTAAGTGACAGTGATCGATTGATACTGCACTTGGGTGGGCTGGGCTGGGCCGGGCGGAGGGGCAAAACGCAGGTGCTAGCAGGTATCTGGGCTGATCCCGCTAACACTGCGTTTTTGGGAACCCTAAACTGCTGGGGACACTAGTATAGATCTGATCGGATCAGATATTGATCGGATCAGATACTATACCACTAAGGGAGGCGTATGCTGCGTGCGTGGGTGTTAGCGGTACTGGCGCTAATCTGACGCCTGGGGCTGGTGCTTGCCAGTTCACCAAAACGCTACCAAAAAAACTGTTAGCGATCGCAGGGATCAGGCCTGACTCTGCGAACGCTGCAGTTATGCATTTTGTAAGTGACAGTGATCGATCGATACTGCACTTGGGTGGGCTGGGCCGGGCGGAGGGGCAAAACGCAGGTGCTAGCAGGTATCTGGGCTGATCCCGCTAACACTGCGTTTTTGGGAACCCTAAACTGCTGGGGACGCTAGTATAGATCTGATCGGATCAGATATTGATCCGATCAGATACTATACCACTAAGGGAGGTATACGGTGCGTGCGTGGGTGTTAGCGGTACTGGCGCTAACCTGACGCTGCCTGGGGCTGGTGCTTGCCAGTTCACCAAAACGCTACCAAAAAAACTGTTAGCGATCGCAGGGATCAGGCCTGACTCTGCGAACGCTGCAGTTATGCGTTTAGTGTTTTGTAAGTGACAGTGATCGATCGATACTGCACTTGGGTGGGCTGGGCGGAGGCACAAAACGCAGGTGCTAGCAGGTATCTGGGCTGATCCCGCTAACACTGCGTTTTCGGGAACCCTAAACTGCTGGGGACGCTAGTATAGATTTGATCGGATCAGATATTGATCGGATCAGATACTATACCACTAAGGGAGGCGTATGCTGCGTGCGTGGGTGTTAGCGGTACTGGCGCTAATCTGACGCTGCCTGGGGCGACGCATATCACCGCCGGGCGATCAGGGGGCTAAACCTTTATTCGGTAATAAACGGCGGGTTCCCTGACACTATAAAAAATAAACGAACTAACCAGCGTCACCCGTAACGGTTATACGGTGATCAGTGGTGAAAGGGTTAACTAGGGGGCAATCAAGGGGTTAAAACATTTATTAGATAGTATATGGGGGTCCCTGACGCTATAAAACGCTGACGGCGAACCTAAATATTTACCTCACTAACTAGCGTCACCAGCGACACTAATACAGCGATCAGAAAAATGATCGCTTAGCGACACTGGTGAGGGGGGGTGATCAAGGGGTTAAAACTTTATTAGGGGGGTTAGGGGGGTATCCTAGACCTAAAGGGGGCCTAACACTCACTGCCCTAACACTAACTGTCACAAACTGACACTATGCAGTAATCAGAAAAAAAAAAAAAAAAAAAATACTGCTAATGTCAGTTTGTGACAGGGGGGGGGGGGTGATTGGGGGGGGATCGGGGGGCGATCGGGGGGGGGATCGGGGGTGTAAATATGCCTGGCATGTTCTACTGTGTGTGTGTGTGTGTTTGGTGCACTCACTTGTCTTCTCTCCTCGGCGCTGGGACGGAAACTGCCCAGCCGAGGAGAGATGACATCACATCCTCTGCCTGTGTGAAACGACACACAGGCAGAGGAGGATTCCCATTGGCTGGGAGCGATCGCGAGGGGGGGGCCACGATCGGATGGTCTCCCCCTCGCCTCCCGACGCTCCCAGTCAAATGCCGACCGCCGATGGCACCGGGGGGGGGTCCGATCGGACCCCCCGCCCGCGGGAGGCAGATCACGTACGGGTACGTGATTTTGCCTGCCCGTGCCATTCTGCCGCAGTATATATGCGGTAGGCGGTCGGCAAGTGGTTAAAAGAGCTTAACCCTCCTCCAGGTTTAAAACAAATTTCCTGCTCTGTGATGATCACCAAGAAAGACAGAGGGTGAATATCCACAGCAAAGACACAGACAGCAATAAAAACTATTCCCTACTCTATCCAAAGCTTAAAACAAAATGGGGTTGATTTACTAAAGACAAATAGACTGCACGTTTTACAAAGTGTAGTTGTTTCAGAGCTTAGTAAATGAGGTAAAGGTTTACTTTGAAAAGAATATCCAATCACATGCAAGGAAAATAAAAAAAACAGCATTTTTGCCTGCACATGATTGGATGATAGAAGTCAGCAGAGCTTCTGCTCATTTACTAAGCTCTGGAGCAACTGTACAGTGCAACTGTACTTTGCAAAGTGCACAGACAATTTGCCTTTAGTAAATCCACCAGAATGTGCCTTTACAAAAACTTTATTACACATACTGGCTTCCCAACAAAAGGTCATAAAAATGCAATTAATTGTAGCACCCCCCTAGCATAGGGTTTTGTTTTTTACTCCTTCTGTAATCAAGGGAGCAGTGCTTATTTGTTCTGGTCTGTTCAGGGTTTCACAGGTTGGGCGTTTGATTGCTTCCCCTGGTGTCTGGAAGAAGCTTCCAGAGAATAGGGAGGGAGATGCAAATACCCAGCCTGAATGATTAGCATGGCCTAGCCAACCCCTCGGGAGGTGTGCCCAGAAGGTTGCGGGAGTTGATATTGTCTGGAGCCTTGGAGCAATTATTCTTTCATCAGAATGCAGGGTTCCAAGCCTCAGGGGACCATTGCTCCTGGGAAAGAGCCAGCTATAACCAGCTGCCCTTATAAGGGTAGCACTACATACTTTAGGTAGATCTGTCACTGACCTTTCTTGTAAGACCCATATACTGCTATCCCTGGCTACTGCCAATCAGCAGAAACAAAGAACCAACAAAAACTATATACTTTTTTTCCTTTTTTTTTAGCTCATAACATAACCACCTTAAAGTGAATGTAAAGCTTTGGTTTTTTTTAACCACTTCAATACCAGGCACTTATGCACCTTCCCGCCCAGACCAATTTTCAGCTTTCAGCGCTCTAACACTTTGAATGACAATTACTCAGTCATGCTACACTGTATCCAAACAAAATGTTTATCATTTTCTTCTCACAAATAGAGCTTTCTTTTGGTGGTATTTAATCACCACTGGGTTTTTCATTTTTTGAGATATAAGCAAAAAAACAACGAAAATTTTGAAAAAAACATACTTTTTTTTAGTTTCTATTGTAAAATTTTGGAAACAAGTCATTTTTCTTCATAAATTTGTGCCAAAATTTATACTGCTACATATCTTTGGTAAAAATAACCCAAATTAATGTATATTATTTGGTCTTTGTGAAAGTTATAGAGTCTACAAACTATGGTGCCAATCACTGAAAATTGATCACAACTGAAGTACTATCTCACCTGAAGGCCTATCTCATTTCTTGAGACACTAACAAGCCAGGAAAGTACAAATACCCCCCAAATGACCCCTTTTTGGAAAGTAGACAGTCCAATGTATTTACTAAGAGGTATGGTGAGTTTTTTGAAGCTGTAATTTTTTTCCACAATTCTTGGGAAAATTAAGATTTTTTTTTTTTTTTTTTACACAAACTGGTCAGATTAACAGTTTATTTCTCTCACACAGCATATGCATAATTGCAACTACACCCCAAAATACATTCTGCTACTCCTCCTGAGTATAGTGATACCACATGTGTGAGACTTTTACACAGCCTGGCCACATACAAAGGGCCAACACTGAAGTAGCACTTTCAGGCGTTCTACAAGCATAAATTGCACATATCCTTTCTCAACCACCTATTACACTTTTGAAGGCGCTGGAGCACCAGGACAATTGAATTGTCCACAAAATGACCCCATTTTGGAAAGCACACACCCCAACGTATAATCTATGAGGCATAATGAGTCTTTTGAACGGTTCATTTTTTTCCAGAAGTTTTTGGAAAATGTGGAAAAAAAATGAAAATGCATTTTTTTTACACAAAGTTGTCCATTTATAAGATATTTCTAACACATAGCAAATACATAGCAAAAATTACACCCCAAAACGCATTCCTCTACTCCTCCTGAGTATAGCGATACCACATGTGTGAGACTTTTACACAGCCTGGCCACATATAAAGGGCCAACACTGAAGTAGCACTTTCAGGCGTTCTACAAGCATAACTTGCACATATCCTTTCTCATTCACCTATTACACTTTTGAAGGCGCTGGAGCACCAGAACAATTGAATTGTCCACAAATGACCCCATTTTGGAAAGCACACACCCCAACGTATAATCTATGAGGCATAATGAGTCTTTTGAACAGTTCATTTTTTCCAGAAGTTTCTGGAAAATGTGGAAAAAAATGAAAATGCATTTTTTTACACAAAGTTGTCCATTTATAAGATATTTCTAACACATAGCATGTACATAGCAAAAATGACACCCAAAAATCCATTCCTCTACTCCTCCTGAGTATGGTGATACCACATGTGTGAGGCTTTTACACAGCCTGGCCACATACAAAGGCCCAACATTGAAGTAGCACTTTCATGCGTTTTACAAGCATAAATTGCACATATCCTTTCTCAACCACCTATTACAGTTTTGAAGGCCCTGGAGCACCAGAACAATGGAATTATCCACAAAATGAACCCATTTTGGAAAGCACACACCCCAACGTATAATCTGTGAGGCATAATGAGTCTTTTGAACGGTTCATTTTTTTCCAGAAGGTTTTGAAAAAAGTGGAAAAAAAATGAAAATGCATTTTTTTTACACAAAGTTGTCCCTTTATAAGATATTTATAACGCATAGCATGTACATAGCAAAAATGACACCCCAAAATACATTCTGCTACTCCTCCTGAGTATGGCGATACCACATGTTTGAGATTTTTACACAGCCTGGCCACATACAGAGGCCCAAAATCCAAGTAGCACCTCCAGGCATTCTAGCAGCATTAATTACACATATCATTTTCTGACTACCGATCACATTTTTGAAGGCCCTTCATATTTCTAACACATAGCAGGTACATACCAAATAACAAAAGATTACCTGTGGTTTTAGAAGTGCAGTGGTCCACAGAGGAGAGCATCGGTGCAGGCAGCAGGCAGGAATGAGGTCAGCGACAGCAAAAGCAATCATCCAGGCAGCAGGCAGGGATACTGTCCATAGTTCATACAGGCAGAGATACTGTCAGCACAGCCAGAGCACAGCCAGAGCACAGCCAGAGCACAGCCAGAGCACAGCCAAAGCACAGGTCCAGGTAGCAGGCAGAGGTGTCCCGGCAGAAATACTGTCCAAAGTCAGTAGAGGCAGCAGGCAGATATATGGTCAACACAGCCAAAGTATTGGTCCAAACAGCAGGAAGAAACATGGTCCATAATGTCATGGGTCTTTACAGGCAGCAATATGGTCAGCACAGCCAAAGTATTGGTCCAGGCAGCAGAAAGGACCATCAAGCTTAGGGCCAGGGGGACAGGGGTAGAGGCTTCTCCCACCCAAATCGCTTTGAAGCCTCCGGGCAACCAGACCCTGTTCTGGGAGCACAGAAAACGAAAAACTGTTTTTCTCTACTCAGAACGCTATTCTGAAGCCCCTCACATATGTGAGACCGCTGTGTACTAAAGTAGATGGCCAAAAGATCAGTCCAAGTGGCAGGCAAAAACATGGTCGAATAACAGGCCAAGGTCGGTACACGTGGAAGTCAGAAACGTGGTTTAAATTGGCAGGCAGAGGCATCGTCAGTAAACAGGGTGAGGTTGGTACACGTGCAAGTCAGAAACGTGGTTTAAATCGGCAGGCAGAGGCATCGTCGGTAAACAGGCTGAGGTTGGTACACGTGCAAGTCAGAAACGTGCAGAAACGGCAAGCAAAGACATCGTCGGTAAACAGGCCAGGGTCAGTTAATTAACATGGTAGCAGGCAAATGGGGAAATGGCAGTCTGGTAATAATACAGGGAACTAATATTGGATGAATGTATGATAATTTCTGAAGCAATCTCCGATGCACAGGCCAGGTTGGGAGGGACATTGGGGACAATAATAGCTGGAATCTCTTCTTACTCCTCCTCTGCTGCATACACGGCATTTTTTTTGGCGTCTTCTTCCAGATTCTGTGGGGGGAATGCTATAGGGAAGGTGTTGCTCGTGAAGTCTACTCACAGCATCCGAGCGAATGCTTCCTGGGGTGGGACCTTGTTTGTAAATGAGGGCAGTGACGATCGATTCAAAATACTTGAGGTAGGTGACTTGTTGGTTTTGAGTTGCTTTTTGGTATCAGACAAACGAATTAAAAAGGGCCATGTGAAAAAGGTGAAAGGCAACTTTCTTGTACCAGTAACGGGACTTTCTGTTTGATAAGTAGGGCTGTAGCATCTGATCGTTTAAATCCACCCCCCCCCATATACATATTGTAGTCGTGGACACATTCGGGCTTTACAATGGGGCCACGTCTTCTTTGGATCTCCACCACAGTGTCATTGTGGCTGGTAGAGAGCATGTGGACATCTTTCTTGTCCCTCCACTTCATGGCCAACACCTCCTCATTCCTCATGAATGCCGATTCTCCCTTTCTTAATTTTTTTGCCAACAGATTTTGTGGGAATCCCTTACGGTTTTTTTTTAAGGTACCACAGGCTGGGGTTTTTTTACTATAAAGGTGACGAAAAAGGGGCAGGCTGGTATAGTATTTGTCGACATATAAATGGTATCCTTTGTCGAATAGGGGGTATGCCAGCTCCCAGACAATTTTCCCACTGGTTCCAATATATGTGGGGCAATCATGGGGCTGGAGCTGGGAATCTTTGCCTTCGTAGATCCGGAATGTGAAGACATATCCAGTGGCTCGATCGCATAATTTATTTAACTTCACCCCATACCTGGATCTCTTGCTTGGTATATACTGCTTGAAGTGCAGTCGGCCAGTGAAATGTATGAGGGACTCGTCCACACAAATTCTTTGGTCTGGGATGAAAACTTCTCTAAATCGCTGGGAAAAGGAATTGATTAGGGGGCGTATCTTGTACAATTTGTCATGGTTGGGATGATCTCAGGGAGGGCACTGGGAATTGTCACTGAAGTGGAGAAAACGCATAATCATGTCGTATCTTGTCCTGGACATGACAGCGGAATATATGGGCATGTGTTGGATGGGGTGGGTGGACCAATATGCATGGGCTTCGTTCTTTTTTGTAAGCCCCATATTAAAAGTTAGGCCCAAAAACAATTTAAATTCATCCAGTGTGACACATCGCCACTGGAACATGCGGGCATAGGAAGAATTGGGGTTGGCAGCAATAAATTCGGATGCATATAAATTAGTTTGATCCACCATATTCTGCAGAAAATCTTGTGGGAAAAATAAAGAAAAATAATCAAATTCAGAAAAATTTGTAGTGTCGGGCTGCACACCTGGCTGTGCGATGAAAGGGGGGATGATAGCAGGTCCTGAGTTGGCAGGCAACCATAAGGGGTTTGCCAGGGCATCGGGAAGGTAGGACTGGGGCTGGGTTCTTCGGGTTGGGCGGGTAATTCCAGTGCTTGTACTGGGCTCCTCTTCCTCTTCCTCGGGTCTGGCGCTGCTGGTGGTAATTCCAGTGCTTGTACTGGGCTCCTCTTCCTCTTCCTGGGGTCTGGCGCTGCTGGTGGTAATTCCAGTGCTTGTACTGGGCTCCTCTTCCTCTTCCTGGGGTCTGGTGCTGCTGGTGGTGGGCAGATCTCCTGATCTTGGTCCTGATCTTGGTCCTGATCTGATTCTTTTGGGAGGGACGGTTTCCTCCGCGGACTCGGACTCTGATCCACTATCCTCCACTGGCTCGTATTCCGAACGAGATGATGTGAGCTCCCCGCTGCTCTCATCATCCGACATGGCAAGAATCTCATATGCCTCCTCAGGTGTGTAAACCCTTTGGGACATTATGGCAATTCTAATTGGCGGGCCTGTGTGGTGGTACAGATGGCGGTATGGGTGGTGGTACTGATGGAGGTACGGGTGGTGGTGATGGTGGTGGCGGTACGGGTGGCGGTGGTACCGATGGCGGTACAGGTGGTGGTGGCAGTACCGGTGGCGGTACGGGTGGTGGTGGTACCGATGGCGGTACAGGTGGTGGTGGCGGTACAGGTGGTGATTGCGGTACCGGTGGCAGTACAGGTGGTGGTGGTACCAATGGCGGTACGGGTGGTGGTGGCGGTACAGGTGGTGATGGCGGTACAGGTGGTGATGGCGGTACAGGTGGCGGTATGGGTGGTGGTGGTACCGATGGTGGTACTGACGGTGGTACGGGTGGTGGTGGTACCGATGGCGGCACTAGTGGCGATACTACCTGTGTGGCAGTATAGATGTGGGCCTGATGGAGGTACTAATGGCGTTACTGGTGGTGGTACCGATGGCGGTACTGGTAACCTGTGTGGCGGTACCGATGGCGGTGGGCCTGTGACAGATGGGCTGGTTGACAGATGGGCTGGTTGACAGATGGGCTGATTGACAGATGGGCTGATTGACAGATGGGCTGATTGGCTGGGCTATGTGACAGGTCCTCCTTATTGGGGGGGGCCGTGTTGTGCACAGCACAGAACAATACAGTTATGTCAGACAGACACTGATTCACTCACTGATCCCTGCTCTCTCCTCTCATGATCGGTGTGTGAGGAGAGAGCAGGGATCAGATAGTAACAGCTACTATTTTGTTTACATTTGTGACCGGCTGTGATTGGACACAGCCGGTCACCTGGTAAACAGCCAATTTTATTGGCTGTTTACCAATCGGGGAAGCGCTGTGTCCAATGGACACTCGCCTTCCTCGATCACTGCCCTGGATGCCGTCGGCGGCGCGCAGGGAGCGCGCCGCCGAGTCTGTTGTGACAGGTGATCGGCTGTGACTTTGACACAGCCGATCACGGGGTAAACAGCCAATAAAATTGGCTGTTTACCTAGATCGGGGAAGCGATGTGTCCGGGGGAAACGCGCCGCCGATCGCCACGCTGCGCGCTCCCGTGGGCACGCGCCGGCATGTTATCCTGCTGGACATCATATGACGTCCAGTCAGGATAACTCAACCACCTTCGGACGTCAATATGCTATTGACCGGGCGGGAAGTGGTTAAATAACAAACATGGTTTTGCACAGAGTGGCCCCAGTCTTCCTTTTCTGGGGTCCCCCAGTGGCGCTCCTGGATCCTCCTCTTCTCGAGTGCCCCCATGGATAGCCGCATTCCATTAGGGCAGTCGTGCGGGTGCACTCCCGAGTCCTGCTGCTGCATCCATTGACACAGACAGCAGAACTTGGCCCCGCCCCCCGCCTCCCATGTCACTGGATTTGATTGACAGCAATGCGATCCAATGGCTCCTGCTGCTATCAATCTATCCAATGAGGACCCGAGACAGCGGCTGGAGCTGCTGTGCTCGTCCCCGTCGCTGGAACGATCGGGTTCAGGTAAGAAAAGGGGGGGGGGGGGCTGCAGCACAAAAGGCTTTTCACCCTAATGCATAGAATGCATTAAGGTGAAAAACCACTTTAAGGAGTAAGTTTAAATCCTATAAACCTCAGATTTTAAAAGTGATTCATACTATCTGAAGGATATGCAACTGTTTTTCATCAGTAAAATAATGGCCTGCAGTTGCTATGAAGATGTGACCTTCCTTTTGTAAGTTAGGTTTTCAAAATTTCCACCTATGTCAGCCATGTTAAACCACCAATCACTGTCACATTGTGGGTCCACTAGTCACCTCTCCATCTTGATCAATGCTTTAGGGGCAAGGTTGTTTTCAGATGGATGTTTTTCAGAGTTCGGTGCAAACTACATTGGAAGGTTTATCTACAATGGTTTTCACAGCAATGGTAAAACCATTGTTAAAGCCTGTCAAGGAAATTCTTTTGTTAAAGGTCAACAGTTTTTACTATCTAAAAGAATTAAAAAAAAAGCTATACGATATATTTGAACTTGTAAGTATCTATACAAATTGCTCCTAAGACATTTTCTCTTTTCCTAAAAGACATAGGATATGAATGGAAAAATGTGATGGTGTCTCAGAATGATTAAAACACTTGATTACAGGTATTGAGATTATTCATATTCTATTTTTTGGTTTTAGAAAATATAAATTAATGGAAAATTAGAAAGAAACATGCCAGAAACATACCTGCAGTATGAGCATTCAAGTAATCAGTTTATCCTTCTGCAAGGCCTTCTTGAGCTTCCTTCTTCCTTGTGTTATTCCTTATTCTCTTTTTGGGTATTGCTGCCCTTTGATTCCTGTTGCTAAGTCCTTCTACACGCCATATTCCCTATACTGTGCACACATGTGTGTACAGTCTTTCTCTTTATTCCATATTTTTTCTTTTTTTGTAATTATATTTTTATTGAAAACATTTTTCAAAGGAATTACAACGAGAACAATAAACCAAATGGTAAAATCAACTCAAGTTAGAAGTAAAACCTCCTCAAAATGAAACAATAGGACAAAGTTAAAAAGACATGACAAAAACAGGCCATGTAAAGCAAAGGTATGCATACATAAAAAGAATTGCATAAAATACAAAGCAAATTGTGAGGAAAAGGGATAGCGAGTTGGATCCTAAGAACAAACCAAAGGGTAAGATAGTGGGCAAAGGACCCAGAAGGTTAAGGGCTGTGTAAGGATAGGTCACCTGAGGGGCAAATATCACATTGAGGGAGAGAGGCCATATTCAGACTGGTCCTAGATGTTCCAAACCTTGTTAAATTGTGCTAGAGTGCCATTGACTGAGGCCATTAGATATTCAATTCTGCATGTCAGCTATAGTATTCAAAAGTAGGGGAGGTTCAGTAGACAAGCAAACTTTGCTGCCAAAGTTATAGAACATGCAACCCTTTAGCAGCTTTACTAAGGCTGCTAATAGAATATAAGAGGCCAATCTTTTAGCAGATTTACTAAGGCCTGGGAACGGAAGACCTAACAGGTACTGAGTTGGGTTTAACAGGAAAGGCACAATGGATAAACATTGAAGAAGGGACATCACAGTGGTCCAGAAAGGTTGTAACAGTGTACATTGCCAGAAAATATGAAAATGGGAACCTAAATCAGTGCTACAACTCCAGCACAATTGCAAAAGTGAAGAGTCGTGGTTCTGTACCACAACATTAAAACCTTAAAATCAGTCTCTCTCTGCACCATACATTGAGATTTTTTAGAAGTGGAAAACCAAATCTTATCCCAACAGGAAAGGAGGATAGGCCACCATTTTAACATATAGGTATGCAGATATTCAGTACGAGGGGTAGCGTCATGAAGTATTTTGTAAATGGAGGAAGTTAAATGTAGCTGATAAGGGCACTGAGCACAAACAAATTCAAATTTAGTGGGTTTATCCAAGGTAAGGGATGGAGCTAGTGAGGAAAAATAATGTTTGGTTTGAAGAACAGAGAAAAACATATCCTTAGAAATATGATATTTCATCCACAAGTCTTATGACATACTTTTTTATCAGCTGGTGTTGGTGAATGTCCTTACTCCTTGTGGGGTTGATTTACTAAAGGCAAATAGACTGTAGACTTTGCAAAGTGCAGTTGCACTCTGCAAGTGCAATTGCTCCAGTGCTTAGTAAATGAGGCGAGGCTTCACTTTGCAAAGACTACCTCATGCAAGGAAAATGTAAAAAAAATGCATTTTTTGCTTGCACCTGATTGGATGATGGTAGTCAGCAGAGCATCTGCTCATTTACAAAGCTCTGAAGCAACTGCACTTGAAGAGTGCAACTGCACTTTACAAAGTGCACAATATTTTTGCCATTAATAAATCAACCCATCAGTGTCTTGTAACCACTTCCTGACTGGCGCACGCCGATGTACGTCGGCAGAATGGCATGGCTGGGCAAATGGGCGTACCTGTAAGTCCCATTGAATTCCCCGGCGTGCCATTGCCTGCGCGCCGGCCGGGAGCTCCGTAAGTCAGGTTGTGGGTCCCGCGGACTTGATCGCCGTGGGGATACCCACGATCGCCTCACGAAGAAGTAGAATGGGGAGATGCTGATGTAAATCAGCATCTCCCCGTTCTGCCTAGTGACAGTGTCACTGATCTCTGCTCCCTGTCATCGGGAGCAGAGATCAGTGATGTGTCACAGCTAGCCCATCCCCCCTACAGTTAGAACACATCCCTAGTATTGACTTAACCCCTCCCCGCCCCCTAGTGGTTAACCCCTTCACTGCCAGTGTCATTTACACAGGAATCAGTGCATTTTTATAGCACTGATTGCTATATAAATGACAATGGTCTCCCAAATATGTGTCAAAAATGCCCGATGTGTCCGCCATAATGTCGCAGTCACAAAAAAAATTGCTGATCGCCGCCATTTTTGCGCAAACCAATCAATAAACGCTTATTGCAATTTTTTTTTACCAAAAATATGTAGGAGAATATGTATCGGCCTAAACTGAGGAAAAAAAATTTTTTTTAAATTATTTTTTGGGGATATTTATTATAGCGAAAAGTAAAAAATAATGCGTTTTTTTCAAAATTGTGTTTGACACTTACCTCTAGTTACCCCTGGAAATTACCTCTGACTATTATGCCAACTATTCCAACTATGCAGGCTGCCCACACTGGGTATTCCATATAGTCCACTTTTAGGGGAACATGCATTTACAAGTGTAGAAAAAGGCATTGAAAAGGCACTGGCACTTTGATGTGAGTTCATACAAAATAGTGAGAGAAAAAAAACATTCAGAGAGCTCACTGGCCCAGGTTTGGCTGCTCATAACAGACAAGGCTACCCTCCAGTGGGTATCCCAGCAGGTTACCAGAAAAAAATTGCACTAATGGAAAAAAGCCCTAGACCAAAGGACAAGAGTCCAAATTCATGTATTAGCTTAAACTAAAAACAAGCAACTCATTTTGGAGGGTCTGAAAAAAATTCTCTTCATCAGGGCTACAATAAAATATAAGTGTGACTGAAATGTTCAAAAGTCTAACGATGAAAAAAGTCATAACATACATATATATGTGTATGTGTATATGCAAATACAAATACACATGCATAGAAATGAAAATAAAGAAATAGTGATAATATGTGATTTTTTAAAATCATTTTTATTAGATGCTACATACTATTATGCCATTGTACATATAACTAAAATAAATATACATGAAAAAAAAATCTAAATGAAATTAAATTGATTATGATTGCACAATATGATACATTTATAGTGATTATGATATATTTCTTAGTACCAATAGGATCTCCTGAAGAAGCTAAAGGCGAAACGCGTAGCGATCCATTGGCACTGATATTAAAGTTTTGCATGCTTGGCCTTTAAGCCAGAAGGAATCTTCTAGGACTACCTGGCTTCCCAGTCTCATAGGCCATCCATGCGACTTCTCTTTTTCAGCTTCCTCATCTGTTCTGTTATATGAGACAGTGTACTTTTTCAGATATGTTCATGTATATATATTTCCTTTTTTCCAAATATATGTGTTTTTTAATGTGATTCAAATAAATTTTATATTTTTACTAAATGCGAGACCATTCCACTTTTCTATTTGGGATCACGGTGGCAACCTTCAAAGTCCGTTTTCTCCTTTTTTCTTTTTTCTGTCTTCGTAGGATTGCACAGATGTCTAAAAAAAAATAAGGCTCACAGGTTAAATTAGCTACTTAAAAACAAATATCACATACTGTAAATTGTGCAACAAAAATACCTCCAACGTTAACTTTTAAGTAGCCTTAATAGGGAGGTTGTGTTCCAGCCCCCAGATAGCAGATAGCTTCTAGTTCAGAATAAAATGGGAGGGCACAGAGGAGCGCCCTTGCTGTTCATTCACAAGCCCTGCAGCTTTCAAACTGACAGTCTGTATGGCGGTACATGCTGCAAGCTGTAGGGCTTGTCTGCAAAAGCTTGACATTGCACCTGTGTTCTACTGATCGTGGGTGCAATGTTTTCCTGGCTCCTGAAGGAAAAAAATAATAAATGCACATTTATTTCCAGCAAAACTACATGCATTTATTATTAATTCTATAGAGGTGAACTTATCATTTAAAATTCTGCACAATATTGAAGCAACCCATTTGAAATGTAAAAAAAAATAAATAAAAAAAATAGCAGTTTTACATAACACAGCAACATCCATACATGTAGGACACCCAATATTAAATGTTATTTATTCGTACAAGGCAAATAAACCTTTGCACACTGGTACTGACTGGTACTTTAACGTTTATCTTCCCTCTCAGATTTTCGAAATCACTCAGCTAACGTGACCCCAGTGCTGAAAAAGAGGAGCAAGGAAGGGGCAAACAAGGATGCCGTGCAGGTGTCTGTGTAAGGGATGTCAAAATCAGGTACCCCATAAAAAAGGATTATAGTTCTGTCATGGAGAAAGTAAAATTCATGGGATTTCTATTAAATCACCAGTAGATGGCAGCATAGAGTGAAAGGCCTGAATGACAGAGAGCACATTTTAATGAATACTGCTAATAGCAGGGGGAACCAAAAAGACAGACCTTTGTTTCTGGTGGGAACGGAATAACAGTTGATACTCGGTCTATCAGTCTGAATGCCATGTGTTTGTGTCATTGCAGGTAAGAGGGAGCATATTTAAGGCCAGGGGCGTAACTACCACCATAGCGACCCATGCGGGCGCTATGGGGCCCGCAGCCGAGTGGGGCCCAGTGAGGATAAGAGCACCGCCGGCACAGTCTCCAAGCCAGGGGAAGAGAGAGGAAAGGCAGAGGCGAGCTGTCCGTATCAGCAGAGAGCTGAATTGCCCGATGTAAGAGCTTTCATTAGAACTTCCAGTGTTCCCGGGGCTCACGTCACATAGCTCCACCTTTTGGCCCGGTGCCTTTGATAGACAGAACGCCGATCCAATGCGGGACATGTGACGTCATCAAAGGCGTCGGGCCAAGAGGTGGGGCTATGTGACGATGAGCCCCGGGAAGACAGGAAATTCAAATGAAAGCTATTACAGCGGGCAATCCCGCTCTCTGCTGATCCGGGTGGCTTGCCTCTTCCTCTGCATAGGTGGGGCTGTATGGGGCACAGGCAGACCAGGCTATATTGGGCACAGGTCACGCTGTATTGGGCACAGGTCACGCTGCATTGACACTAGGGCAGCTGTGGGGTGGGGCTGTTTGCAGGGGGGCCTCATACAACATTTTGCTATGGGGCCCTGCTATTTCTAGTTACGCCCCTGTTTAAGGCTATAAACAGGGCAAAATTGATTTAATTTACATCCCTGTGATCAGTAAAGGCTGCTGTCACTGTGTGTGATTAAAAACATATCAGCACATGTGCAATTGTTTATTATTTACTATGAGGACATTATTCCTGTATATGAGAATGTTATTATTATAGATATAGATGTGTATTATTATGTATGAATGGAATAGCAGTTGCTACCCAGTCTATCAGTCTGAAGGTCATGTGTTTGTGTCAATGCAGAAACACTTCTGGTTTCACCCGGCCCGCTCCCTTCGCACATTGGAATTAATGACAATACTTTCAGCATATGTGCAACACCAGACATCCTCCTTATCAATCGATGATGTCATTGGTTGTTTGGACATCGGTGGCTGGCCCATGTGGGGCTCAAGGTTGTAATCCTGTAGCTTTGCATAACAAAAAAGTAGGCTTGATCCATCCACTGGCTTGTTGACAATTTTTGAGCAACTTGGGTCAATTTTTAGGCATTTTGCCAAGACAACCCTGGCGTACCCAGAAGGCAAGCATGCACCCTGGTTGAAAGAGGCTGATCTAATGAATTGTGTGACTAGCAGGATCACTGGGTAAAAATAAGAAAAGCCTAAAGAAACAAATCAAATGTAGTCACTACATCTAAAAAGTGATAAGCTGCAATGTATATATATATATATATATATATATATATATATATATATATATATATATATATATATATATATTAATTATTACACGTACTTATATGGCACAATCAATACACAGCGCGTTACATATTTATTATATATTCACATCAGTCCTGATATACCCGTATTTATCGGCGTATAACACGCACTTTTTCCCCCTTAAAATCAGGGGAAAATCGCAGGTGCGTGTTATATGCCGATCCCCTGCGATCCCGAGCTGTCAAAACTTCAAAATCGCCGACCGCGATTTGAAAATGGCGCCGCCGGCGCCGAAATACAAAGAGCCGGTCCTCGGCTCTTCTTGGCGGCTCTCGTTCACTTTCGGCTCCACTCGTAGTCCCGAGCGGAGCTATCCGAACCTACTCGGCTAGGTTCGGATAGCTCCGCTCGGGACTACGAGTGGAGCCGAAAGTGAACGAGAGCCGCCGGGAAGAGCCGAGGACCGGCTCTGTGTATTTCGGCGCCGGCGGCGCCATTTTCAAATCGCAGTCGGCGATTTTGAAGTCCAGGACAGAGGATCGAAGGCTGCACTGGGGAAGGCTGCACTGGGGAAGGCTGCATTGGGGAAGGCTGCACTGGGGAAGGCTGCATTGGGGAAGGCTGCACTGGGGAAGGCTGCATTGGGGAAGGCTGCACTGACAAGGCTGCACTGGGGAAGGCTGCACTGACAAGGCTGCACTGACATGGCTGCACTGACAAGGCTGCACTGACAAGGCTGCATTGACATGGCTGCACTGACAAGGCTGCACTGACATGGCTGCACTGACAAGGCTGCACTGAGAAGGCTGCAATGATGGGCATTTAAATGTAAGTTTTTTCCCTTCAACTTCCCTCCTAAAAGTTTTTTTTTCCTTAAAATTCCCTCCTAAATTGGGGTGCGTGTTATACGCCGGTGCGTGTTATACGCCGATAAATACGATATATATGATATAATATATATATATATATATATATACAGACTCATCTACCTTACCAATCGCGCTGTGTCTGCTACCCCTCTCTGTCAATCCCTCCACTGGCTTCCGCTCACCCAACGAATTACATTCAAAATACTAACAACTATTTACAAAGCCATCCACAATTTAGCCCCCAGTTACATCACTAGCCTAGTCTCTAAATACCAACCTACTCATTTCCTTCGTTCCTCTCAAGACCTTCTGCTCTCTAGCTCCCTCGTCACCTCCTCCCATGCTCGCCTCCAGGACTTTTCCAAAGCCTCTCCAATCCTATGGAATGCCCTACCCCAATCTGTCCGCTTATCTGCTATTCTATTAGCTATTAGACGATCCCTGAAAACTCTTCTCTTCAGAGAAGCCTACCCTACCCACACTTAACAACTGTTTTTTTTCATTTTCTCCATCAGCTCATCCCCCACAGTTATTACCTTTTGTTTCCACTTGACCCTCCCTTCTAGATTGTAAGCTCTAATGAGCAGGGAGCTCTGATCCCTCCTGTATTGATTTGTATTGTAAGTGTACTGTCTGACCTCATGTTGTAAAGCGCTGGGCAAACTGTTGGCTCTATATAAATCCTGTATAATAATTTATAATAATACTATATAATATATAATAATAATATATATATACTTTTCGTTATTGGATTTAGCGACACTTTAAAAAAAAAAAAATGAAGCAAAAAAGAGTTTCGTTAGATTTTCCATTCTCCCCAAAAGAACAGCTTATTGTTGTCTATCCAACAACTGTACACAGAATGATACCTTATATAAATTTTTTCAAACGTCTATGAAAAATAAAATGAAAAAGGTAATTAAAGTACATTTTCATGTACAACATTTTTATATTTAAAAAAAATCCTATAGTAAACACAGAAATCTGACGACTTATATGTATCCGTTTGGTTTTTATTTGTGGCATAGAAATATTGTACATCCTGTTGGCTTATCTAACTTACAAGATGCTGGGCTGTTGCAATTCTCTCACTTCTTATCAAATTTATTCATGGCTAAATTGTCAAAGCTCCATTGGAGTTGTAGCAAGCTCTAGCACTGGCAAAGGGGTCCTAAAAATAAGAATAGAGAATTACAAATTCACTTTAAATATAAAGGACAGGTATGTTGTTGTTTTTTTTTCCAGCATATTCTTGGTGAAAATTACAATTGATGGGATGCATATGGAATATGAAAACAAACTGGTTTAATGTATCGTTTCTATAAGAAAAAAAATAAGAGAAAAGAAAAAATACTGCGCACATGCATGCACGCTTAAAAATTCCTTTATTAGCAATTTTATCCCATATTACACTACTGGCTTTTCCTCTGGAAGGCCCCATTCTGTTAAGCCTCTGCTGAATTATGTTTTAATAACCATCCAACGGCATTTTTATCCATCACAACCTTTAAAAGTCTCAGGTCATTTAAAAGAAAAACACTTTATTACTGCTCAGCACACCAAATTGTTTTTAAATTGGAAACATTTCGCAGAGAAGACTTCATTAATATAGTAAAACCCCGAGAATCAAACCTTCTTTTTCCCTTCCTTGTAGGTTTTTTTTTTTTTTTTTACCTTTTTTTCTACTGCATTCAAACCCTTTTATGAGTCTTGAAAATCTCACTGTTCTTTTTTTTTTTTTATCTTAAGCTGTATAATGTTCTATAATAAAAAAACAACCATTTTGAAGTCTGGCAAAATAATATGCTTTTGGATGTCTGTGTGTGTTGCCAATTAGTTTTGCTGTAAATATAGACCTCCATCCATCAGCAAACACTGGGTGGCTACAAGGGAGATCTAATTTGTTTCAGATGCAGTGTTATTCGGTCTGTTCTACAGCTCCGCACACCCTGCTGGGAAGCCTGAATGGCTGCAAGAGAATGACTGGCTGCTATGACGGCGGGACCTCTATCTGCTTGGACAAATTGTGACTTATACTGGAAAAAAAAGATAGGTATTTGTAATTCTTGTCCCCCCCCCCCCCCCCAACATACACACCCTCCCTCCTCTTTTCCAGCTCTGCTTTCACTTTCTCCTTTTCAGAAGCTTCAGCTTTAAAGGATTTGAAAGACACAAGAATCGCATTAGAAAGATTGTGACAAGGTAATGGAAGAAAAAGCCCCCCTCCCCAATCCGATACTTTTTTTTTTTTTTTTTTTTTACAAGCCCTTCTTAAAACTTCCAGCTCCTTTGGAATTTTATGAATGCCTGCAAGAGGCCAAAATAAACTAGTAAAAGAAGTTTCACAAAGAGGTCACAGGCCTATGCAGCAAGTGCTAACCAGTAAAAATGAAAACTAGACATTATACCATTTGTTGATCTCTTTGGACCCACAAACAATGCTTTAGCATTTTTATGAGGCAAAATGTTTTTTCAAGAAGCCCTCAAAAGTGGTTGTTTTTTATGGGTTTTTGGAAGGTTGGGAGGAAAAAAGCGAAGAGGAGGGGGGGGGGGTTACCAAAGCGTATGATGGAAA
Source organism: Lithobates clamitans (assembly GCA_037952925.1). Classification (NCBI taxonomy): domain Eukaryota; kingdom Metazoa; phylum Chordata; class Amphibia; order Anura; family Ranidae; genus Lithobates; species Lithobates clamitans. The sequence continues at coordinate 3,110,098 of JBBGZY010000099.1, read as the reverse complement.
TGCGGGTAAGGAAACTCTAAATGAATGTGTGGCTGACCCAAACCCCAGTTCAATTCGGCATTGGCTGCATTGGAACGCTGGTCTTTCCTGAGCAACAGATCCAGTTCTGATTTAAAAATAGACTTCAAAATGGAGAGTAAATAAGAACCACTTGGCCCACCTACACAGCCCGTAACTTAGCTTCTAGGTGAAAAAAGTCAGAGAGTTATTATGCAGAAGGTGTTAATAGGGGTTTGAAGGATCTTGCGTAAAATTGTTTTTGAGTAGGGGTAAATATAAACTGTACAGCGAGTTGGAGGTCTTCTAGCAAATATTTTCAGACTATGAATCCTAGTTTCCCCGGGGCCAGGAACATCTTAGAGTTAACGTTTAGAAGAACAAGAAACTCCAGAAGTTCCGGTGCTATGTGAATGCAAAGAAAGATTCTGTCTTTTTTTTTAAAGCAGTATTACAATGATGTATATCATATTTCAAAGCAGTTGAAAGGAAAAAGTTTATATAGTAAGGCTCATGTATATGTGGAATTTTAAATAAGTTGTTATAAATAAAGAGTATATTAAAAAAAAAAAAAATTTAAGGAAAAAGTTTTTGTTCATTTTAATTCCATACTTGAAGGGCAGGGATGAAATCATTTTACACAAAAATTTAGATTTCTAAAACTGAAGATTTATAAATGTTCAAATTTATATTTCCCTTTTAGCTATTAGGCCTCAAGCACACTGGATGTTATAAGAACACCAGTAGCGTCAGCTGTAGAAAGCTGTAGCTGTAGAATGAGTTATGCAGCGTTTTTGCAGTAGCGTTTTTAAGCTTTTTTTTTAGCTTTTTTTTAGCAAAACTATACTCCCACAAAAGCTTATGGCTCAAAATGCTGATAAACACATAATAGCACATAAAAATAATAATAATAGCCGCATTTTTTTTATCAGCATTTTTAAGCTTTCATGACAGTTAGAGCTTTTTCCAGCTGAAAAACTCCTCTTAAAACCCACTAGTTCTGGTGTTTTGTTCCAGCCAGAAAATGCGCCTTCCAAAAAACGCAGATAACAGCCTATGTGTGCATGGACACAAAGGGGTTGATTTACTAAAGGGAAAAAGACTGTGCACTTTGCAAAGTGCAATTGCCCTCTGCAAGAGCAGTTGCTCCAGGGCTTAGTAAATGAGCAGAAGCTCTGCTGACTTCCATCATCCAATCATGCACAAGCAAAAATGCTGTTTTTTTATTTTCCTTGCACAGGATTGGGTACTCTTTGCAAAGTCAAGCCTTACCTCATTTTCTAAGCTCTGGAGTAATTGCACCTGCAGAGGGCAACTGCACTCTGCAAAGTGCACAGTCTATTCACCTTTAGTAAATCAACCCCATAGGCTAACATACTGGGAAGTTTACTGGCTGCAGAAAAAAAAATGTGAAGTCAAAAACAGCAGCTGTAAAAACGTCCAGTGTGCATGAGGCCTAATTGTCAGTTAAACAATGGAAAGCCCAAGGGGGTACCATTTTTGGGGTGTGCTTAGGGCAGGGTGGTCAAACTCAATTTCATTGTGGGCCGCATCAGCATTATGGTTGTCCACAAAGAGCCAGTTGTATTGTAAAACTATATAAATGTATCTACTCTTTATCTTATTAAAAAAATGCATTCAGTTATTGGTTTTAGTAATAACTTAAAGTGGTTGTAAAGGCTCAGGGTGTAAAAAACATTCTGTGTGCATCAGCCCTCTCCCAGCACCCCCTAATACTTGCCTGAGCCCCATTTTGATCCAGTGATGTGCACGAGAGCAGCGGCTCTCCCGGGTCTCTTTCTCCTCATTGGCTGAGACAGCAGTGGGAGCGAGTGTCAATCGCAGCTAGTGAGCCAATGAGGAGAGCAGGGACTGGGCCAGAATGCTCTTCATGTGTGAATTAGCAGGAGCGAGCATGCTCAGTTGCCCCCATAGCAAGCTTCTTGCTATGGGGGCACTCAGCAGGAGGGAGGGGCCAGGAGCACTGACGGGGGACCAGAGAAGAGAAGGATCAGGGCTGCACTATGCAAAACCACTGCACAAAGCAGTTAAGTGTAATATGTTTGTTATTTAAAAAGAGAAAAATCTGCCTTTAATATTACTTTAAAACTTAAGCTATGAAGGGCAGGTGCAGGCTGGCACAGAGCCCACTCACACTCCTGTAGCAGATGATGCAAGTCTGAAAAGGAGGGTCGCAGACAGAACATGGTTCTGCCATGGTGTTCTGTCTGAACAGTCTCCAATAAAGTTTTTAGTGGATGATACCGGCAACCCTCTTTTTCAACTGACATAGAATTATATTATTCTTATAATAACTATAAGCAGATGTCCAGAGCACCCCCACCCTCTTACATCAGATGTCAAAAGCCCCCCCCCACAATCAGAAGTCAACAGGGATGGACTGGCCATCGAGACTACCGGGAGTTTCCCGGTGGGCCGAATGGCTCAGTGGGCCAGTTTCAGTGGCTGCCTTTCGCATCTGCGGTGTCTACGATTTACCTGTCAATCGCTGACAGCTGGCGCCTGACGGGTAGATCGAGATTCATGCAGAGTAGCGCAGGAAGCCTCTGTAGTAAGTTCTCTCTCCTGTCACGCTGCTGCTGCTCCCCCCCGGTGGCCCCTCCTCCTCTCTTCTCGTCCATCCCCATTTGCTTGTCACATAATTTGGGATGGACGAGAAGAGAGGAGGAGGGGCCGCCGGGGGGAGCAGCAGCAGCATGACAGGAGAGAGAGAACTTACTACAGAGGCTTCCTGCGCTACTCTGCATGTGAAGAAAACAAGTAAACGCTGTTCCCTGATGTGCCCTGAATGTACCCCATGTGCCCTTAATGTGCCCTGATGTGCCCTGAATGTACCCCATATGCCCTGAATGTGCCCTGATGTTCCCTGAATGTGCCCTGATATATCCCATGGGCCTGATGTGCCCTGAATGTGCCCTGATGTGCCCTGAATGTGCCCCATGTGCCCTGAATGTGCCCTGATGTATCCCATGTGCCTGATGTGCCCTGAATGTGCCCTGATGTGCCCTGATGTACCCCATGTGCCTGATGTTCCCTGAATGTGCCCTGATGTTCCCTGAATGTGCCCTGATGTGCCCTGAAGTACTCCATGTGCCTGATATTCCCTGAATGTGCCCTGATGTGCCCTGATGTACCCTGTGTGCCTAATGTGCTCTGAATGTGCCCCATGTGCCCTGATGTGCCCTGATGTACCCCATGTGCCTGATGTGCCCTGAATGTGCCCCGATATGCCCTGAATGTGCCCTGATTTTCCCTGAATGTGCCCTGATGTGCCTGATGTGCCCTGAATGTGCCCCCCTGATGTGCCTGATGTGCCCTGATGTACCCCATGTGCCTGATGTGCCCTGAATGTGCCTGATGTGCCCTGAATGTGCCCCATGTGCCCTGAATGTGCCCGGATGTTCCCTGAATATGCACTGATGTACCCCATGTGCCCCAATTTGCCCTGATCATGTGCCCTGATGTGCCCTGAATGTGCCCTGATGTACCACATATGCCCTAAAGTACCCCATGTGCCTGATGTGCCCTGAATATGCCCATTTTCCCTGAATGTGCCCTGATGTGCCCCATGTACCCTGATGTTCCCCATGTACCCTGATGTGTCCCATGTACCCTGATGTGCCCTATGTACCCTGATGTGCTGTACTCTGATGTGCTGTGTTCTGTTGCCCCGATGTGCGATGTACCCCGATGTGCTGTGCCCTGATATGCTGTGCCCTGATGTGTGCTGTGCCCTGATGTGCGCTGTGCCCTGATGTGCGCTGTGCCCTGATATGCTGTGCCCTGGGCCGGTCTGGATAATGTCCAGGGCCACATTTTTGTCCCAGTCCAGCCCTGGAAGTCAATAGTCCTCAACTCTCCCTTACATCACAGTGCACCCCATTACCTTGTGCTGTGCCGGGAGGAAGCTGGGGGAAGAACTGGGAAGCAGTAAGTGCAGGGTCTGGAGTAGGAGCAGAGGAGGGCTGGAATCATCTACTGGAGTTTGTTGAATGCTGAGGCAGGGGGAGGCGGAGATGAGGGGGAGTGCTTCAGCTGCATAAAGAAGCACAGGATCTGTAGGAGGGGTTCTGTACACCTCTGTGCTGCTGACTGCTGAGACGGAGGAGGGAGGCCAAAGACGAGCCTGTTAGCAGCTGCATGGAGAAGTGTAGGATCTGGCACCTAAGTTCTGTCCTTCTCTCTTCTGCTGACTGCAGCAGAATGGCTCTGTGCTTTGTGATAACTGTGATGGCCAATCACAGAGATGACAAGTGTAGACACTGTCAGTGTTTACATTTGAGAGCCCTCCTCTTCCTTATTCACTGCCTTATGATTCTTTGCCAATCCTTAATGTCCTTACCATTGATCCTTAGTGTTACTCTCAATGATCTTGAACACAAGGGGGAACAATGAGCTTCAAGGGGGTTACACTGAGCAGCAAGGTGGGGTACACTACATCAAGTGAGTATGCCACTTGACCATAAAGGTGTCACACTGATCACCAATGTAATTGGGCACTCACCAGTATTTAAAGTAGATGTAAAGCGTAGTGTGGTGGCCACAATTTGCCATAATGTGCAAGTATTAGCAGAATACTTGCACATTATGACCCACTTACCTCTGGGTGTGCCCTCTTATACCACTCATTCCCACTCACTCCAGCTCCCCACATCCACTCATTCCCAGTCCATGTCCTTCTCTTCTCCTTGGGTCTTAAACCTTTTATCAGACAAGAGGGGAAGGATTCACCTCAACAAAGCCTCAGACAGCAGTAAAACCTGACAAGAATTCTAATCGTTCCGCACTCTATCAAAAAAAAAAACAAAAAAACCCAAAACATAATATATTAATACATTTAAACTTTCCAGTATCTAGGAAAAATGTAAATATTGGTTTTAGAATGAAATGACCCTTTAACTTGGTTGGAAAACATAGTACGCACTACAGAAAATTCACCAGCAACCATCAAATAAAGCCATTTCAGCATGTATGCCCATTACATTCTAATATAGCAGAACAACAAACATATTGAGTTCAGTTTCGTCTTGGGTCAGTGTGCCATTTTGATGCCCATGGGTAGAGAATCTCATGCAGAACCTATATTGACAGCATTCATAAACAGCTTCTATTCCTGAAAAAAACAAGATATATGAAATTATATTTCATGTAGACATTCAGCCAAAATCGTTTCATTACCTCCTCCCTCTGGAAGAAGAGATTTAATATCTGGGAAATTTGTTGAGAAGTTCGCCTGCCCCTGCAAGTATCAGCTGAAAAGTTGAATGATAATCAAAAACCGACCATAGACAGTGACATTTTCTTTCCTGTAACCACAGCTTGCAGGAAAGAAAATCACTTGATTCCCCCATCAGCACTATCAGTGTTGATGGGGAATCCCTCCCACGGAGCTATTGTGTTCTCCCTGTGGGGGGGGGCAGGGGAGCCATCCCAGCTGGGAGAACACACAGTTATTATTGCTAGAGGCTATAGCCGCTGGCAATAATCACATTAAAAAGCCGACAGGCTGGTTGTACCTTTAATAAAGTCACATGACGAAACATGTTGGGGCATAGTTAATGACATTATCCACGATCCAGTGTATGCTGATGTTTTATGCTCCTTAAGGGGCCAAAGTCCACCTGCACATGCTTTTTACGATGATGATTACTTTCTTATTCCTTTGAGCATATGCCCCTAACATTTAAGGAGTGGATTTATATCCACCAGCTGCCTTCCAAGTCTGATCTTAGTGAAGTACCCAGTGGAGGAATAGCAGAATATGAGTTGGTCCAAACTCAAAAAGGGGGCGATGCGCATTAGACCTATATCTATTAGGTCCAATCTTAGAGGTGGGCTGCCATCCGTACTGGTGAAGGATTCACGTGGTGTTATAAAAAACATCCAGTCACTGCATGTGTTTTAAAGGAGAAATGCTCTCTATCAAGCACACACTTATGCCGCGTACACACGAGCGGACTTTCTATCCTACTTGGTCCGGCACACTTTCCGACGGACTTTGTCCGCCAGGTGCGCCGGACTTTAAAACGAACGGACTTGCCCACACACGCCGGGATTTTCCGGCGGGCTAAGTCCGCCCGTCTTTCCGACGGACTTTCGCCGGAGTTCCGGCGGACTTTCAGAATGAACGGACTTGCCCACACACGGACAAGTCCGTTCATTTTGAACGTGACTCAGGTGCGACGGGACTAGAAAAGGATGTCAATCTTGCCGCTTTTATCGGCTAGATTGACACCTTGCGAGCCCCGTCGCGGGGCATACCAGGCCCTTAGGTCTGGTATGGATTATAAAGGGGAACCCCTACGCCGAAAAAACGGCGTGGGGCCCCCCCTAAAATCCATACCAGACCCCGATCCGAGCACGCAGCCTGGCCGGTCAGGAAAGGGGGTGGGGACGAGCGAGCGCCCCCCCCCCCCTCCTGAACCGTACCAGGCCGCATGCCCTCAACATGGGGGGGTGGGTGCTTTGGGGGAGGGGGGCGCCCTGCGCCCCCCCCCAAAGCACCTTGTCCCCATGTTGATGAGGACAAGGGCCTCTTCCCGACAACCCTGGCCGTTGGTTGTCGGGGTCTGCGGGCGGGGGCTTATCGGAATCTGGGAGCCCCCTTTAATAAGGGGGCCCCCAGATCCCGGCCCCCCACCCTTTGTAAATGAGTATGGGGTACATGGTACCCCTACCCATTTACCTAGGAAAAAAGTGTAAGTAATAAAACACACTACACAGGTTTTTAAAATATTTTATTAAACAGCTCCGGGGGGGGGATCTTCCTCCGGCTTCGGGGGTCTTCTTCCAGCTTCGGGGGTCCCTCCGCTTCATCTTCTCCCGGCGTCCGGTTGGTTCTTCTCCGCTCTCCGGCCTCTTCTCCCGGTGTCGCAGGTCTTCGGCCGGCCCCCTCCGCTGTCTTCATGTAGCTCTATTGCGAGCGGAGGTCCGGACTTCTGGGCTTCTTGGCTTCTGGGCTTCTTGGCTTCTCTTCTCTTCTCTTCCCCCAGATGTTGACACGACGCTCTCTCCGGCTGGACTGGTCTCTGAGGGCTGCGTTGTGACTTATATAGGCGGAGACCCCGCCCCCATATGATGTCACAGTCCCTGGGCATGCTGGGACTGTGACGTTTTAGGGGGCGTGGTCGACCACGCCCCCTAAAACATCACAGTCCCAGCATGCCCAGGGACTGTGACATCATATGGGGGCGGGGTCTCCGCCTATATAAGTCACAACGCAGCCCTCAGAGACCAGTCCAGCCGGAGAGAGCGTTGTGTCAACATCTGGGGGAAGAGAAGAGAAGAGAAGCCAAGAAGCCAAGAAGCCAAGAAGCCAAGAAGTCCGGACCTCCGCTTGCAATAGAGCTACATGAAGACAGCGGAGGGGGCCGGCCGAAGACCTGCGACACCGGGAGAAGAGGCCGGAGAGCGGAGAAGAACCAACCGGACGCCGGGAGAAGATGAAGCGGAGGGACCCCCGAAGCCGGAAGAAGACCCCCGAAGCCGGAGGAAGATCCCCCCCCCGGAGCTGTTTAATAAAATATTTTAAAAACCTGTGTAGTGTGTTTTATTACTTACACTTTTTTCCTAGGTAAATGGGTAGGGGTACCATGTACCCCATACTCATTTACAAAGGGTGGGGGGCCGGGATCTGGGGGCCCCCTTATTAAAGGGGGCTCCCAGATTCCGATAAGCCCCCGCCCGCAGACCCCGACAACCAGCGGCCAGGGTTGTCGGGAAGAGGCCCTTGTCCTCATCAACATGGGGACAAGGTGCTTTGGGGGGGGGGCGCAGGGCGCCCCCCTCCCCCAAAGCACCCACCCCCCCATGTTGAGGGCATGCAGCCTGGTACGGTTCAGGAGGGGGGGGGGGCGCTCGCTCGTCCCCACCCCCTTTCCTGACCGGCCAGGCTGCGTGCTCGGATCGGGGTCTGGTATGGATTTTAGGGGGGGCCCCACGCCGTTTTTTCGGCGTAGGGGTTCCCCTTTATAATCCATACCAGACCTAAGGGCCTGGTATGCCCCGCGCTCGCCGCAATAGGAAGATTTGTTTTTCCTATTGCAGCGAGCGCGAGATGCAATACTTTCCTCGTGTCGTATTTGGTCTGTCGGACCAGCCTACACACGAGCGGGCTTTCCGTCGGACCAGCACACACACGGGCGGACTTTCCGCCCGAAACTGAGTCCGACGGAAAGATTTGAAACTTTCTTTAAATCTAGGTCCGGCGGGCTTTTGGGAAGAAGTCCGCCGGAAAAGTCCGCCGCCGCCCACACACGGGCGGATTGTCCGGCACACTCTGGTCCGCCGGACCAAGTATGCCGGAAAGTCCGACCGTGTGTACGCGGCATTAGGGCCCTTTCACACATTCGTTTCATCAGTTCAGTCACTTTTTTCAAAGTTAGAAATTGATGAAGTTTACATCAGTTTGTCATCAGTTTTTCATCATTTTTTTTACATCTTTCAGCTGGAGTCCTTAACCACTTGAGTCCCGGAGCCAATTTTCATGCAAAAACGGACCGCTTGTCCGCTTACATCAGTTTTTCATCCGATCCGTTTTTTTAACGGATGAAAAATAGGGCTTTTATCTGTTCTAAAAAATGGATGTTGACGGAAGTGGATGAGAACGGATGTAAACGGATGATCATCTATTTTTCCATAGGAATACATTGATGTCTGTTTTTCATCTGTCAACGGATGGATGAAAAATGGACGAACGGTCCATATGTGTGAAATGGGCCTAAATATATGTGAACTGTTGCACAGAGTTATAGGATATATGTATGGACATGTAATATATTTATTTTGAGTTTTGTTAAAGAGGTTATAAACCTCCTAAAAAAAAATACCCTGCAAGACAAAGGCATAATGAGTTAGTATGCATCGCATACTAGCTCATTATGAAATACTTACCTTAGATCGATGCCCTGGATCAGCTTCGGCACTCCAAATACATGGCGGACATCTTCCACTGGAGTTACTTCTGGGTTCGCGGCTCCGTCGCTGTGATTGGCCAGAGCCACGAAGACATTACTCAGCCACCGGTCACAGCACGATCCCTGAAGAAGCGGCACCAGCAGCCCATTTATTCAGTGCTCATGCACCGATGACATCGACAGCAGCGCATATACTGAATATCTCATAAACTGTGCAAGTTTAGGAAATATTCAAGGTACCTACAGGTAAGCCTTATTATAGGCTTAATAGTGTATCTAATGAATATAATAATCTCCAATACTTTTGACAATATAGTGTATATCTATGCAAAGTAAGAAGAAAACTATATAACAGAACACAATCTTGTGAAGGAGTTTTTATGTGAACAGAAATATAAGCAGATTTTTAAATGTTAAAATGTATTTCTTGTAGTTTTATATATACAGTGGATACAAAAAGTCAACACACCCCTGTTAAAATGTCAGGTTTCTGTGATGTAAAAAAATGAGACAGATATAAATCATTTCAGAACTTTTTCCACCTTGAATGTGACATATCTGTAAGACTCATTAAAAAAAAAAAAATGAAATCTTTTTTTTTTTTTGGGGGGGGAGTAATAATAAAAAAACTAAAATAATGTGGTTGCATAAGTGTGGACACCCTCCTATAACTGGGAATGTAGCTATGTTCAGAATTAGGCAATCACATTTAAACTAATGTTAAATAGGAGTCTGTACACACCTGCCATCATTTAAAGTGCCTCTAAATAACTCCAAATGAAGTTCAGCTGTTCTAGTAGGTCTTTCCTGACATTTTCTTACTTGCATCCTACAGCAAAAGCCATGGTCCGCAGAGAGCTTCCAAAGCATCAGAAGGATCTCATTGTTAAAAGGTATCAGTCAGGAGAAGGATACAAAAGAATTACTAAGGCATTAGATATACCATGGAACACAGTGAAGACCGTCTTCATCAAGTGGAGAAAATATGGCACATTACCAAGAACTGGACATCCCTCCAAAATTGATGAAAAGACAAGAAGAAAACTGGTCAGGGAGGCTGCCAAGAGGCCTATAGCAACATTAAAGGATCTGCAGGAATATCTGGCAAGTACTGACTGTGTGGTATATGTGACAACAATCTCCCGTATTCTCCATATGTCTGGGCTATGGGGTAGAGTGGCAAAGTTGAAGCCTTTTCTAACGAAGAAAAACATCCAAGCCCTGCTAAATTTTGCAAAAACACATCTGAAGTCTCCCAAAAGCATGTGGGAAAATGTGTTATGGTCTGGTGAAACCAAGGTTGAACTTTTTGGTTATGATTCCAGATATGTTTGGGACAAAAACAACACTGCACATCACCAAAAGAACACCATACCCACCGTGAAGCATGGTGGTGGCAGCATCATGCTTGGGGGGCGTTTTTTCTTCAGCTGGAACAGTAGCCTTAGTCAAGGTAGAGGGAATTATGAACAGTTCCAAATATCAGTCAATATTGGCATAAAACCTTCAGGCTTCTGCTAGAAAGCTGAACATGAAGAGGAACTTCATCTTTCAGCATGACAACGACCCAAAGCATACATCCAAATCAACAAAGGAATGGCTTAACCAGAAGAAGATTCAAGTTTTGGAATGGCCCAGCCAGAGCCCAGACCTGAATCCAATTGAAAAGCTGTGGAGTGATCTGAAGAGGGCTGTGGACAGGAGATCCTCTCGCAATCTGACAGATTTGGAGTGTTTTTGCAAAGAAGAGTGGCCAAGTCAATATTGCCAAGTCAAGATGTACCATGCTGATAGATTTATACCCAAAAAGACTGAGTGCTGTAATAAAATCAGAAGGTGCTTCAACAAAGTATTAGTTTAAGGGTGTGCACACTAATGCAATCATATTATTTTATTTTTTTTATTTTTACTTCCCTCCACCTAAAAGATTTCAGTTTATAGGTCACATTAAAGGTTGAAAAAGTTCTGAAATGATTAATCCTTGTCTCATTATATTACATTACAGAAACCTGACATTTTCACAAGGGTGTGTAGACCTATGCTCGCCATACACTATACGAAAAACACCCGAAATTCGGTAATTTAGACAGTTCGTTCGTTTTTCGGCCAGTTAATGGGCACAAAATCGATAATCGTTTGGATGTTTTTGAGCCGAAAAAACGAAGCACAAGTTTGGAAATTTTCTGCCGAACAATCGATAAATTGAAAGGTTAAAGTGGGGTTCCACCCAAAAAACAAAAATACCTGTAAAAATTCTAAAAAAAAAACAAAAAAACATTTGGATATTTTTTTTTTTCACTTACCTCTAAATGCCTGTTGCTAGGTGGTCCCTCGTAGTCTGCCTGTTCCTTTGCCTGGGCTGGTGACATCACTTCCCCCCAGGCACAGGAAGGGCTCCGCTCTGCTCCCTCCCTCCTGTCAATCATCTGGGACCCAATACAGGTCCCAGGTGATTGAGCGGCCAATCACGGCGCGCGGCGCCGCTCGCGCATGCACAGTGGGTGCCAGGCTGTGAAGCCACAGCCCGGCGCCCACAGTTGAAATGCCGGCGCCGACGAGCGGAGGGGGGGGGGACGAGTGGCGCTTCGATCCCCCGCATCGCTGGACCCAGGGACAGGTAAGTGTCCAATTAAAAGTCAGCAGCTGCAGTATTTGTAGCTGCTGACTTTTAATTTTTTTTTGACGGCCCCCCTGGGTGGAACTCCTCTTTAATGTGTTTCCCGTCTGAACTGTCTGCACTAGGTATATGTAAAAAAACGAACAAAAAATGTATTTATTTATGTCCACTGAACGATTTATCGGTCATTACATGATGGCACCATCGTTTACGCTCACAGCCAAATGTTCGTTTTTTCGAAAATGGGTTCGGCCGATTTTTCCTATAGTGTATGGCCAGCATTAGTATATCCACTGTAGCTGAATATTGATGCCTTTAAGGTCCAATGTGATTCATGTTAAGTTCCCTAGAAAGATAAAAAGAAGAAATTTACCAATGGAAAAATGAACTTCTTTTGGTAGAGTAGAGGAATGCTAGACGATCCTCAGCTCTTTATTACTATCTGTGTACCTGTTGCAGACTTTTTGTCACCTCCTGTCTGGTAAAACCCTTGTCACCGGGACAGAAAGGGAGACTCTCTCCAATGGAGCCCTGTATAGCAGTAAAATACAACAAGGATTCCAGCCAGAACCCATTTTATCCAAAACAAAACAAAAACTTTAGCTTGACATACACTGTAGGGGGTTTTTCACACAAACTTTGCTGTCTGAAGAGCATGTAGGCAGGACCACCATGCCCATGCATGCACAGGGTACCTCTCCTCTCGTGTACACACTCATCAATGCCCGGGCGGGGCCATGTTCATGTGAAAGTCAACATTAAGGTGGAACCCCAGCTTAGAGATGAGCCGTACACTGTGTGCAGTAGTACGATGTATAGGGTCTCTCTGTAAAAACTAACTGAAGCCAAACTCCAGCTCACACTGAAGTTACACAAGCAGCTGCAGCAACATATTCTTCCTTTTTATAAAAGTTTTATATGAAAAAATAAAAGCTGATTATTATATGCACCCCTATCAGTGGTAAATAGTTTGTCTCAACCCTCTAACTGATAAATCTGTAAGGAACCTTATTCTGTTAAAAAACAATAGTCTTACTGGCCAGTTCACCAGGTGAAAATAAAGGAAAGAAAGCCTTAAAAAGAAAACTAATGCAGCCATCACATCTAAGAATTGGTAAACTGTGATATAATAAATATTTGCTTTCGGGTTTAATATTGCTTTACGGTTATTTACACATGTTACCAGAACTCCAGGTTTGCACCAGGAAAACAATTTAAAGTGATACTAAAGGCCAATTTTTTTTTTGCATTACATAGTTACATAGTTACAGTTAGTCAGGTTGAAAAAAACACAAGTCCATCCAGTTTAACCATAAAAAATAAATAAATTAATAAATAAAAATAAAAAATATCATACAATCCCATATACCCAATCCTATACCCACAGTTGATCCAGAGGAAGGCAAAAAAAAAAAAAAGGCAAGATCCAATTTGCTGGGGAAAGCAGGGGGAAAAATTCCTTCCTGATCCCAGAGAGGCAATCAGATTTTCCCGGGATCAACTTTACCTATAAATGTCAGTACCCAGTTATATTATGTAAATTTAGGAAAGCATCCAGGCCTTTCTTAAAGCAATCTACTGAGCTGGCCAGAACCACCTCTGGAGGAAGTCTATTCCACATTTTTACAGCTCTTACTGTGAAGAAACCTTTCCATATGAAATGAAATCTATTTTCCTCTGCATTGTTTTGTTGAAAGTAAGAAAGAGGTCATACTTACCCACGCTATGCAACGATATTGCATAAAGGTCCATTACCTCCTCTTTGGGGCAGTCCCCTGCCCCTCCTTCTTCCACCAGGTACCTACAAAGCAAACCGGGTGCTAAAGAGCTCCTGAGTCGGGCTGTATGCATCCATTGACACACAGTATCAGTAGGCCACGCCCCCACTCCCTCCTCACAGCAGCTTGACTGACAACAGCAGAAGCCTATAGCTCTGCTGCCCTCAGTTTTTCCAGTGAAAGCAGGAAGTGGGAATGCTTTAAGGTAAAAAAACTTAAGATTTTAGAACTCTTTTAAATGTTATATGTAAAACAGGAGAGGGATGCAGAGGGTTGTTAGGGTGCTAAAATGTACTGTTTCTAAGTACCAGTGATTAAAATCCAGTCCTGATTGCTAGTAATGAAGAAAGCTTGCATTAGTTCCATCTAATCTAGATATGGCAATGACTAAAGAGGTTTACCTACTGTTTCGAGTGACACCCCTTGCAGGTGACATGGGCTCCCTAAGGAGTTGAAGTGACTGCTTGGTCTTCACCATGGCACCTGACCCTAGTGGCTCCTGGGCTACTTTGCTACTTGCTGTCACCAGGTTACAACAGCAACTTGATGTCTGGGCAGAGGTTGGAGCAAGCAGCAGGCACAATAGTAGTAAATGTCCAAGCAGAAGTCAGAGCAGGCAACAGAAATGTCAGTGTCCAGGCATAGGTCTAGGCAGGCAGCAGACAAACAGTAGTCAGGGTCCCAGCAGAGGTCTAGGCAGGCAGCAGACAAACAGTAGTCAGGGTCCCAGCAGAGGTTGAGGCAGGCAGTAGACAAACAGTAGTCAGGGTCCCAGCAGAGGTTGAGGCAGGCAGTAGACAAACAGTAGTCAGGGTCCCAGCAGAGGTTGAGGCAGGCAGTAGACAAACAGTAGTCAGGGTCCCAGCAGAGGTCGAGGCAGGCAGTAGACAAACAGTAGTCAGGGTCCCAGCAGAGGTCGAGGCAGGCAGCAGACAAACAGTAGTCAGAGTCCCAGCAGAGGTTGAGGCAGGTGGCAAGGTAATTAACAGGAAAGGACAGAGTCAGCAACAGTGACTGGAGATGAGGAAAGAATCAAGCAATTCAGGTCAGCAATGGGTGATAAAAACAACAGCAATCTCATGTATAAAGTAGCCGGTAAGAAGACACAGCACCAGTCACTAGAAAAATAAGTATTTAAATATCAATTTTGACAAATATTATATATGATATACAAAATCCATAATTTTATTACAAAAATATTAAAAAATGTACAATCAGTAGGAACAAGTATGCATTAGTCAACCATACATAAAACTGTCAGAAACTCAATCAAAGTCTCCCTACGCGTTTCGCGGTCGCAGCTGCTTCCTCAGGGTTAGAAATGTCTTCATCTGACAAAGTGCCTAGAATCAACAATTTAAATCTGGAAGCGTAACATACAGATACATCTTAGATGCAAATATAGTATACATATTCTCAAAATCTCCTATCCCTTTGTCCTATATGCCCAATATCACCCCCCTTTTTTAAAATATGTATACATATATATAAACCTTTTTTAAGAACCACAATTGGCCGTTGGTACCTTCCCCCATCCTCTGTTTGTGGTATTTTATACACATTGGAAGTCATTGCTGCCTTGGATCCCTCTCTTCAGCCTCCTCATAGCCCAGTTAGAAAGGATGAACCCATCTTGTATGTGCACATGGTTAATTGTATTTGTGGGCTGTTTTTCTTGTTGTTTTTGTCCCCCCCACCCTTCCCCTCCTCCCCCTTTTTTTCCTTCTCCCTCTCTCTAATGGGATAGGAGATTTTGAGAATATGTGTATTATATTTGTATCTAACATGTATCTATATGTTATACATTTAGATTTAAATTGTTGATACTAGGCACTTTGTCAGACGAAGAAATTTCTAACCCCCGAGGAAGCGGCTGCGACACACATAGGAAGACAATACTTCAATTATTTCTGACTATTGCCTCAGTGGTTTTATGAATGGTTGACTAATGCATAGTTGTTCCTACTGATTGTACAAATTATAATATTTTTGTAATAAAATGATGGATTTTGTATATCATATATGTTATTTATCAAAACTGATATACTGAGGGACCACCCATGAACACCCACATTTTCCTATCTTTTTCTTATTCAATATTTATTTGGGTTGATGATCCCTCAGTATTGAGCTGTTTCAGCCATTAGACGTTAGGTGCATTGCCTCTGCCACAAACTTTCCCATTTTTTGCACCCTTCCAACCAATGAGTACGCCCAACGTCACAAATGCACACCAACACAAGCTAACCCACCTTTTTACACTCATGCCTACGAGCAAAACCAGCCATGGCCAAAAGACCACAAGTCACGTGACACTCTGCAGATGGACAGAACAGGCCATGCCCCTAGCTGTGCATACAAGGATCTTATGCCGCGTACACACGACCAGACTTTCTGGCAGAAAAGGTCAGACGGAATCATTCCATCGGACATTCCGATCATGTGTGGGCTTCTTCGGACTTCTTCTTTAGAAAATTCTGAAGGAACTAGAAATAGAACATGTTTCAAATCTTTCCGACGGAATCAGTTCCTATCGGGAAAAACGTTCATCTGTATGCTGTTCCGATGGACCAAAAACGACGTGTGCTCTGAAGCAAGTACAAGACGGCAACTATTGGCTACTCGCTATTGAACTTCCTTTTTCTAGTCCCATCATATGTGTTGTACGTCATCGCATTCTAGATGGTCGGACTTTGGTGTGATTGTGTGTAGGCAAGACAGTTTCAGCGGAACTCAGTCGGAACTCCGTCGGAAAGTCCTTCAGAGTTTATTCTGATGGAAAGACCGGTCGTGTGTACACGGCATTAGAGGTACGGTAACACCCGCATTCTAAAATGTCTCTTGGAACTGAACTATGATTTTTTTTTCTCCTTTACCTAAAAAAGAATAGAAACCTTTCTGCTGTTCAAAGGCCAAACATAACATTGCAACTAGTCAGGAGCAAAATTTGTGGAGAGTACAGGTGGAGACTGATAGATTCCAGCACTAGCAGCTCTACAATCCCTCTATATGACCTACTCCTCAACCAGTTCCTGCTGGTCGGATTTGTGTAGAGTTACCCTTTATTGCTGCCTGATTAATGTTCAATCCTCACAAATTTTCTTTGTCTCAGTCTTACATTATTCTAAGGCTATAAAAAGAAAGTAAACGCAATTTAAACTCAGCAGCTGCTTGGGACGTCCTGTCTAAAACACATTATTCTGTCAGCATATTATTTTCTTTGGAAAAAAATAGCAGTTCCAGTAGTTGAAGTCAATGTAGCGGTAAAAAAAAAAAAATTCTGCAGGTGCTTCAGAGTTCATCCACAGGATAAAGGGGGGCTGAGGCTCCCTCAGAAAGGGATGTTAATGTCAGTAATGACTAACTGATTTGCTCGGGCTGGGATTGCTTTACAGAACATTTCTGTTTTATAGAACTTTTTATTTCTTCTCCATGTTTGCAGAGAAGCTATCTGACCCTATTAATTGTGGAAATGTTTGGCTGCAACATGATGTTGATGACCTTTTCTAGGTCCTATCAAAAATATCTGAAAATTTTCTTGAAAACTAAAACCAGATTGTGCTCTACTACTATTAATCACAAAACTTCCGGGAAGATGGGGGTAGAAGTTTGTTACTTCTCCAATAAAGAGTCTTTAAAGTGGACCTAATCTCACCTATCCTTTACAGCAATAGAAGCTGCCATCTTAGCCTCAGTTTGATTTACAGTTGCCATGGGGCTGCACATCATGTGATCAGTTATGACACCAACCATTTGATTATTTTACAGTTTGGTTGAGAGCACAGCAAACATGACAGTTATCATTCACTGTATACCTTGAATTTAAAGTGGAGTTCCACCCACTTTTACAACTCTTCAGCATCCCTCACTAAACTGTGCACTGTAAACGAATTGGATATTTAAAAAAACAAATTTCTCAGCACCTACTGTATATCTGCTGTATTCTTTTTTCACTTCCTCCTCCCTGGCTGCGGCCCATCGCATCATTTCCTGTTTGCAATGCCTTCTGGGAAGGGGCGGCAACTTCCTCTGACACTGCCGTTGCTATGGAAACCTGACCTGAAACCTACTACACTGCTTGTGCTGCACTGAGCATGTGCGAGACCTGCAAGAATGAGATCCAGGAAGAAATACATTCTGGCTTCAGATGCCCACACTTAAGATGGCCACGGCCTGCTGTAAGTTTTTAAAATAACAAACTACTGCTATAAACTAACAAAACAGACCTTAGTTTACAGACTAACTTTACTAGCATACATTAAGCTTGTGTGTTATAGGGGTATTTTTATTTAAAAATTATAATTTCGGCCGGAACACCACTTTAAAGTGTTTGTAAACCTATGAAAAAAATGCCTCTTTAACCACTTGCCGACCAGCTCGCACACATTTACGTTGGCAAGCTAGCTCCTTCCCGCAAATCGCCATACCTGTACGTCAGCTCCTTTAAGAGCCATAGCAGGCGCTTGCCCGCTGCACGGCGGGGGACCCGATGCATGTGGCCGGTAGCTGCGATGTCTGCCGACCACCCGCGGTCGCAGGCACGAGAGCCAGAATGGGGATGTGTGTATGTAGACACACACATCCCCGTTCTGACAGGGGAGGTGAGACTGATCTGCTGTTCCTAGTAATTAGGAACAGCGATATGTCTCCTCCTCCAGTCAGTCCCATCCCCCCACAGTTAGAAACACTCATGAGGGAAAATGTTTAACCCCTTGATCGCCCCCTAGTGTTAACCCCTTCCCTGCCAGTGACATTTATGGCTATTTTTAGCTCTGATCTCTGTATAAACGTCAATGGTCCCAAAAAAGTGTCAAAAGTGTCTGATCTGTCCGCCGCAATGTCACTGTCCCGCTAAAAATTACTGATCGCTGCAATTACTAGTAAAAAATAAATAAATAAATAAACATGTCATAAATCTATCCCCTTATTTGTAGACGCTATAACTTTTGTGCAAACCAATCAATATACACTTATTGCGATTTTTTTAGAATACATATCGGCTTAAACTGGTGAAGAAATATGTTTTTTTAAATAATTTTTTGGGATATTTATTTAGCAAAAAAGTACAAAAATTGTCACTCTTTTTTTTTTTTTATAGCACAAATAAAAAACGCAGAGGTGTTCAAATACCACCAAAAGAAAGCTCTATTTGTGGGGAAAACATGACATCAATTTTATTTGGGTACAGCATCGCACAACTGCGCAATTGTCAGTAAAAGCGACAGAGTGTCATATCACAGAAAATGGCCTTGTCATTAAGGGGGAAAATCTTCCGGGGCTTAAGTGGTTAAAGGAAAACAATATGCTTTGTTATGGTGCTATTTTATTTGGTGCTGCCTATGTTGTGTAATACCTGGTTGATCCTGCCTTGGTCCCTCCTCCAGACAGTAAACTGACCATGCTAGCATGGCTGCCAATCCATGTGTAGCCAGGAGCTGGCTAAGTGTAGCCTGCGTTTCAAGGGACATTGGGCAGCATTCACTGCAGTAAGACTGTTTTCCCCTTATGCACAGCTAAGACTCTAGATCATTATATCCTCCTGGCAGAGTGAATAACATCAGGGAACAGAGCTAAGCATCTTGGCAGCTATAGTCCCAGTACTCAAATTCCACACTCAGACCGGACTGTAATTGACTACAACTACCAGCCGGCTGGAGTGAGAGAAGAGACTGCTGGGAGAGGTAATAAAGAGCCTGTGTTAGGCCAGGATCACTCTCTTGGAACCCAGGCCTGGATTTGCAAGCAAGTTACTCAGTGTCAGACTGTGCAATGGCCGAGTTGCGGCCGGCGCTAGAGAGATTCATCACGTGTCTGTACAGAGACATCCATTGCCAGCTACTTCTGGACATCCAGCGGCAGCCTGGATGCTGCTCTCATCACATCCACGCCAGATCCTGCTGATCTGGCGTGGATCAGGGCAACACGAGGTTGAGCGCCATCCCTTGAGCCAAGACCCTGTGGGAGCTTGCTGAATAGCCCTCACTCCATTCTTTGATGCCACCAGTCGCTGGGATTGGTAAGCGGGCACTTGCCCATCTTGTTATTAAAGGGACACTGCATTCAGACAATTTTGCCTTTCTTTTGCCTACACTTGTATAACTCTGCTTTACATTCACTCTCTGCCAAGCAGCGACAATGTTCATTTTGCTTCAGGATACCACGGGCACACTTTGCATCCCCTGCTGTCAGGACCCATTAGCCTAATTGGCTTCACTTTGCTTATCAGGAGACCTCCAGTGTATCATCAAAGAGCTAGCTGAAGATTCAAGACATTCTTTCATTCAAAGGGACTAAACTCCCACAAGGGATTAATATTCGGGGTGCTATAAAGGCCCTACTTTCACCTGAGACTCTGTTATTATATGAGCAGATAAAGAGCTTAATGGTTAAACTGTTTATACTGTATTAAAGCGGAGTTACACCCAAACATGGAACTTCCGCTGATCGGATTCCTCCCCCCCTCCGGTGTCACATTTGGCACCTTTCAGGGGGGAGGGGGGAGCAGATACCTGTATAATACAGGTATTTGCTCCCACTTCCAGGCATAGATCACCGCAGGCTCCGCGGTGATCTAGGCCATGTCCGTCCCCTCCTCCGTCCCCCCCCCCCTGTCTTTTGGGAGACACAGGTCCCAGAAGACAGCAGCGACCAGTGAGAATGCGCAGTGTGACTTGCGCATGTGCAGTAGGGAACCAGGCTGTTCCCTACTGCACCCGAGAGCCTTGGGACAAATCGGCTTCGGGTGAGGACATAGCGGGCGCCCTGGACAGGTAAGTGTCCATATTTTAAAAGTCAGCAGCTGCAGTATTTGTAGCTGCTGACTTAAAAAAAAAAAAATTGGCGGAACTCCGCTTTAAGTACACTGTTATAGCCCTTTTTTTTCTTGACCTGTGGTGTTGAGGCACAGAAGGGAGTGGTTTGACATAAGAAAGTGGTCATTCATCTGCCCTTCTTCTGCCTGTTCACATAGGTTTCTAACTAACATGGTACAGTAAAACTTTGAGAACGTTTTGCAAGACAAGCAAGATTTTTTAATAAATTTGAACTTGATCTACAAGCGATGTCTTGATATATAAGTAGTGTCATGTCACAACTGGGTATAAAAGAGAAGAGAGGCGCCTCTAAGTGTAGCAATATGGTTACATTTAATGAAGGTACAACATTTAGCAACATATTGCTAAATATGTTGCGCCTCTCTTCTCTTTTATACTCTGTAGCTCCTGCTGGATTTTGCTTCTAATCCCCTTGTAGAGGCTTCCATTTGTGGATGGACATTTTATGGTTACACAACCTATCACATTGCTTTAATCTTTTTGTATGGACTATAAACTGAAGGACCTATGAATAAATGGTAGTGGAATGAATCATTTGAGTTTCCATCATTTCTTATGGGGAAATCTGTTAAAATCAGTGTTTTTTTTTTTTTCACTTGGAATTTAGCTCCTTTGTAAAAAATGAAAGCACACTATGAGCTAAGTCCAGCAAGATACATGACACCTCCTGGGCTTGGCCCTATTGTTTATATCTGACAGCTTTATAGTACTCCTGGAAGACAGCTATCACTGTTTTTCGGAGAGCGATGCTGATCCTTTTGAGCTTTTATTCTTGAGCAGGAGAGTCGCTGCAGCTGTGTCCACCCCTCCTCCTTCCCATTTACTGAAGCCCTTGTATTATGAGAACAAATTCAGAAATTACAAAGGCTTCTCTGAATGGGCAGCAGAGCTGCTCTGTGTTCTGTGTTCTCCTCTCTCACAGCCCCAAGTGTCTCAAGTGTATTTCCCTGCAAAGCAATAAACTTGTCAGACATAAATAATAGAGATAAGCCCAGCAGATGTCATGCAGCTCCTTGGACTTAACTCATAGTGTGCCTTCACTTTTTACAGTGGCTGAATTCCTGGAATTCAGCTTTAAACATCCCTCAGAGGCCCCTGAGCCCACTTCACCTTCAGCTATATTCCTGAATAAAGCCATAAGGGATAGTTTAAACTTGTGATTGAAAGGCAGTAAAAACACTTGTGCTGCACTTTGCCAGCCCTCAACTGCCCCCCTAAGCTGCAAAAGCAGTGGACAAGGGTGTACATATGCCCCGGTCATAATACTTTGCAGCCACAGCAAAAGTGACCTCGCCCCTGTCACATTCAGTGGGTAGTAATACTGCTGGACACGACACAATCAAAACAAATGGTGCCACACTGAATCCACCCTGCAATGCAAGCAGTTGCAGTGCAATGGTGCCCCTTTTATGGGTTTAAAACAGGCAAAGAGGAGCATATTGCCTCCTTACTGCCTGTCAAATGCTTCTGAAGAATGATCCGAGCTAATCTAAGTGTCCAGAAAGGAACAGACTAAAAATAAAAAAATAAACAAATTTAAGTGCCTTACTTCTTATCCTACTGCTCTTTGAATGAGCCCACGTGTTCTGGTTATGTTAAATAGCCCCAATTTGTGCTTTTAACGTGCATGTCTGTTAAAAAAAAAAAAAAAGTTTTGTCTCTTTAAAAATATGCAAATACAGAAAAACACCAAATAAGGCTTCCAGATTTCCAGTGAGCTCCTGACTTCCTGTAATGAGTTGACAACCCCTCCTGTGCTGCACTAAAATCCGAAGCAGAGTTGTCAGCCCTGCCTAAGTTCTCCTCTATGGACTATAGAGAGAGATAGATTTTCTGTAGCCAGGCACTGGAGAACTAAGCAATGCTGACAACGCTGTTTTGGATTTCAGTGCAGCAGAGGCACTCCTGTCCCCTTATATAGTAATTTATAAGCACGCTGGATTTCTGGCCGATCAACAAGCATTTGTCTGTATTTGCAATGTTTATAAATGAATAAAACTTTGGAAAATAGGCATATTGGGTTCATATTTATTAGTTGGTAACACTGCACCTGTCCAACTGGGAGACTAGCTGATAAGACTGCCAGGACAATATCCACTAGCACCCAAAGCAAAGTGTAGGTCATCCACCGGAGCTAAGGCTCATGGTAGGATACTGATTGGACAACTTGGAAAACCTTGCCAATTTTTTGTAATGCTTCTCCCTCTCCCACCATAGGCTTAAGCGTGCATTTTGGCGTGTAGGCGGGGCCTACTTGAATACAGGCCTTTTTGCTCTCTCTCAATCTTACCCTTCCCCTGGACTCTCCGGTGTACATGCTCGGTCATGCCCAGGACCAGGCGGGGCCACCTTCATGTGGCATCAAAATTATGGTGTCACTCCAAAGCGAGCCGTACAGCCCAGTGTCTTTGTATCATAATCTGAAGCTGTCGTACAGGTGCCTCCCGGTCCCACATTACTTACACCTGCTCAGGATGAGACATTTAGAAGGAGACAATACTTGGCAGTGTCCCATTCCACCAGTCCAGCTTGACTCTGTCACCTATCTCTCTGTGACAGAGCGGGTCCCAGCGGGAACTAGTGTGGACCCCATGCACGCGCACGATAAACTTTCTCTTCTGTACCTTATGGCTAGGTTCCTAGGGTCCCCGCCACGTGGATCCAGGTCCCAGTTGCTGGGGCACCGACTGCTTCTTTCACTATCAATGAGACCTGTCACCCCTGCCGGTAGCACTCTCTCACTGTCTGGCTGTCATATCATCCTTCTCTAATACTTTTTGCCCCTATCAAACGCATGTCACCACTTCACCTTGTGTGTGCATTACAGGCCCTTTTCTTCCATACGCTATTACCACTAGGGATGGGCCGAACACCCCCCGGTTCGATTCGCACAAGAACATGCGAACAGGCAAATCATTTTTGCAAACATGCAAACCCTATTAAAGTCTATGGGACACTGTAATATATTTTCGGTACCTGGCAATATAAAGGAAAAAATCGCCATGGGTCCCCCCTCCCCCCAGTCCATTCCAGGCCCTTTGGGTCTGTTATTGATATTAAGGGGATATCCACGGCAAAATTTTAAAAAAAAAAACAGCGTGGGGTCCCCCCCCCCAAAATCCATACCACGCCCTTAAGGAGAACTCCACACCCTACCCATTCACCCAAAAAAGTGTCAAAAAGTAAAAAACACAAAACACAGTTTTTGACAATTCCTTTATTAAAAAACAAAGAAAAAAAAAGTGTCCAGCAATGTACATCCATCCTCAATCGCGCCGCCCAACAGACCCGAATAAAACAAAAAAAATTACTCCGCCTCCATGGGAGGCCTCCCGGCGACTGCTATCTTTGCGCTGCGACAGCTTTTATATAGGCAAGGGCGGGGCCACCCGCTGACGTAACCGGATGACCCCGCCCCCTCTGACGGCACATCAGAAAGGGCCCCGCCCTTGCCTGTATAACAGCTGTCACAGCGAAAAGACAGCAGTCAGCGGGACACCTCCCTACAAAAAAAATTTGTTGCACTGAAGGTTCCCAAGAGCACAATGGCCTCCATAATTCTCATATGGAAGAAGTTTGGCACAACCAGGACTAAGAGTCAAACTGAGCAATTGGGGGAGAGGCCTTAGTAAGAGAGGTGACTAAGAACCGATGGTCACTCTGACTAAGCTCCAGAGATCCTGTGTGGAGATGGGACAAAGTTCCAGAAAGAGAACCATCACTGCAGCTCTCCACCAATCTGGGCTTCATGGCAGAGTGGCTAGACAGAAGCCTCTCCTCAGTGCAAGACACATAAAAGTCCCCTTGGAGTTGCAAAAAAGCACCTGAAGGACTCTCAGACTGTGAGGAACAAGATTCTCTGGTCTGATGAAACCAAGATTGAACAGTTTGGCTTCAATTCTAAATGTTATGTCTAGAGGGAAACCAGGAAATGCAACAGTGAAGCATGGTGGTGGCAGCATCATTCTGTGGGGGTGTTTTTCAGCAGCAGGTACTAGGAGACTGGTCAGGGTTGAGGGAAAGCTAAGTGGAGCAAAATCCAGAGATATCCTCAATGAAAACCTATTCTACAGCACTCAGGACTTCAAACTGGGCTGAAGGTTCACCTTGCAACATGACAATGATCCTTAGCACACAGCCAAGACAACACAGGAGTGGCTTAGGGACTCTGTAATTTTGAGGTTGGGTGGTTGGAACTAGCATACTAGCATAGCATAAATACAATAAAACATTTAAAGTTTACAGCAAAAAGAATGTTCAGTTCCAACAGAGCAGCTCACTTAATTCTGCTCACCCCTCCCTGCAGTGACTCGGCGGCTTCCCAGCCTACACACAGATCAGGTACACAGGAATAGGAAGGAAAGCAATGCACTGAGGCCAGGCATTAGTAACTTCACAGCTTCTCCTGTAAACTCTGAGAATGAAATGCTCCTTAGTAGCTGCAGCTACAGAAGTTAGTGAGGCCTTGTTTGTACATAACCTGACTACAATTCTTCTTTAATTAAAAAATGGCCATGCACACACATTCTAATATATTTCCTCAGTAATTATTCTGTATATAGGATGCAAAGAAGGATAACACAAACCCCAAGTGCAAAAATATTAATATTATACACGATTTATATAGCACCAACAGTCTGGGCATCACTTTACAATATAAAAGGACACAGTAGAGTTATAATTTAATTCAAGACAAGAGGGTTAGGAGGGTCCTGTTCGTGAGAGCATAACAATCTTACATTTAGGGGCAAGTGATACAAAGGGAAATAAATGTGAGTTTGATGAGGAAAGAAATGTTAGAAGGTAGAAGTGGGTTAGGCTTCCCTGAAGAGAATAATTTTCAGGAAAAGGTGGACAGAGTAGCTGGACACAATGTGATCCCATCCAGAGGATGGAAGAAGCTCTGGAGAAGTTGTGGAGGGCGAACATGGGAGGAGGTGATGAGGGAGCTAGAGAGAAGGAGGTCTTGGGCGAAGCGGAGAGGACAATTGGGGTGATATTTTGAGACAAGGTTGGTGATGTAGTCTGGGGCACAGCTGTGGATGACTTTGTATATTGTCTATTGTTGGAATGGTCAGGAACACAATTTGCCCTCAAAGAAGACCATTACACAAAATCATTCATTCTAGATCAATGGTGGCTATAGAAGACCCTTTTTCTAACATTTAAAACCCAAATTCCTCACAGCAAAAGGAAAATGATAGTAATGAGGGGGGTACAGTAAGGTGGCCATCTTACTATACCCCCCATTACTGCCATTTTCCTTCAAGTTGCCCCCAAAGAAAACCATCACAAAAAAAGCATTACTCCTGGATGAAGGGTGACTGTGTCAGACCTTTTTTTAACCTCTAAAACTTAAATACAGCACACTCTGGTGACTATTGCATGGCAAAATGACATTAAGTGGGGGGGACAGTAGGGTGGCCCAACAAGAAGGTTGTGTTTGCAGGGCCAGTTTAGATCCAAAAAGACTGTGTGAGATTGGAGTTTGCTTTTTAAAACAAAAACTAGGTAAGACCTTCTTTAAACCCCCATCATGAGTCAGTCTCACTCTTATGTATGGAAAACCATAATTCCCTCTTGTCCCCCATATTCTGTATATTTTTTTTCCACTACAGGTTTAATTAGAAAACATCTTTGAACAAGAATACTTCCTGCTTCTGTAATAATTAGCATATATTAGTAAATGTTACAAGTTTGGTAACACTGCATTACCATACATGAATTTGTAAGCTTCTACATGAAGCGTCTAAGCTGTTATGATAGCTTTTACTAGACTAATTTATTCCAAGTAGGATACTTAGATCCACTTGATGCACTTTATTCATATTACTGATTAATCCATTTCTCAATTATCTTAAAAATGATCTCAAATAGAAAAATACTTGAGATGTGCGGCTTTGCTGTGTGTGAAGTGGTTGCTCCAAGTGCTCTGCTCAGTTATACAGTAAATGCTATGATTAATACAGGTGTAATGTTTTGTCTCCTACTTCTGCCATGTAAATATACTACAGGAACAGGGAGCCATATTTGTTCACATTAAATACTATAATGTTTGAAGTTTTATTAAACAAGAACTCAATTTTATTAAAGTGGTATGATATGTTTTAAAGCTGAACACCAAGGTAATATAGAGGACAAAAATGAAGGTCCGAGCCATTAAATTCTGGTTTAAATATTCTATTTAAGTAGGTACTCAAAAAAGTATCTTCTATTACCCTCATCCTCCTCTAAATCTCTAAATTCCATTTTTTGGCTGCTGTGATCTGACTTCCTTTTACAGGGTGGCTACATTCATTCTCCATGGTCCCACTGTATGTAGGAACGTAGCCACTCTGTTTTGCTCACTCCCGAGATGAACTTTGGACTAATGCCGCGTACACACGGTTGGACTTTTCGGCTACGAAAGTCCAACAGCCCGTCCGACAGACTTTCGACGGACGTTTGGCGGACTTGCGACGGACTTGCGGCAGACTTTCTAACAAACGGACTTGCCTACATACGATCACACAAAAGTCCGACTGATTCGTACGTGATGACGTACTCCGGACTAAAATAAGGAAGTTGATAGCCAGTAGCCAATAGCTGCCCTAGCGTGGGTTTTTGTCCGTCGGACTACCATACAGACGAGCGGATTTCTGGGTCCGGCGGAGTTACGACGTAAAGATTTGAAGCATGTTCAAAAAAGTCAGTCGAAAGTCTGGGGAAGCCCACACATGATCGGATTGTCAGCTGGCTTTGGTCCGTCTGCGTCCGTAGGACTTTTGTAGACGAAAAGTCCGACTGTGTGTACGCGGCATAAGGGAAATTTTTAGCAGGCCTGATCGGACCCGGAGGTAGGCAAAATCAAAGGAATGCATGGACCATCTGATCACCATCAGGTGGAAAACTGACCAGTGGACCTGATCAGATCAGCCGTGTGAAAGGACCCTAAGGCTGGGTTCACACTGGTACGGCATACGCTCTGACTTTGGGAGCAAATGTCGCATGACGTGTGTAAATCAATGGTTTCCTATGAGAGCCATCTTAACTGGTCCGACACAAGTCGTTCCAGCTTTGAAAAAGGTTCCTGCACTACTTTGGTCTGACTTTGGTCTTACTTCAGCCTCACTGAAGTCGGATCAAAGTCGGATCCTTTTCCTAACCATCCGTGTGGCACCTGACATGGTGATTACAGCAGCAGTAAAAGGAATTTATGTCACACTGGGATTGTTTTGACTGGTCAAAGGACAAGTCAGACTATCTCAAAGTCGGAGCAAAATCTTACCTTGTTCATTCAAGTCGGATGGAAGTAGGACCGATGTAGGACCAATGTAGGACCATGTCGGAGGGCAAAGTAGGATGACAGTCGTACAACAGACGTGTGATACCAGTGTGAACCTGGCCTTACTCTATGTTTTAAGCAGCAACAGTCTACTGTTCTTTATGAAAAAAAGGTTTAACCACTTCCCAACCAGCCGCCGCAGTTTTACTGCGGCAGAATGTCATGGGTGGGTGAAGCAACGTTACCTTACGTTGGGCACGCTGGCCACCTAGGGGTCCGCGACGATCGGATTAGTTTCAGAACCGATCAGTCTCCAGGCCCAGGACAATGATTTCTGGCCTGGACCTACTGTTCTGTTCTGACGAATGAAATACTCCCCTGTCTGTGTAAGTGTAAACACAGGCAGGGGAAGTGATGTCATCTCCCCTCGTGGAACTTTTTTCCGTTCCAGAGAGAGGAGAGAGGACATCCAAACGTGAGTTGCACCAACACCACACTGACACAGTACACATAGGCACACATTTAACCCTCCGATCACCTCCCTCGATCGCCCCCCCTTCCGTTAACCCCTTCACTCCCTGTCACTCTGTCACCCAGTGAAGTTTTCATATTTTTCTTTGATCACTGTACTGGTGTCATTTGTGACACTAAACAGCATTAGAGTACTTAGTAGTACCCCCACATAGGTCTAGGGACACCTCTAAATCCCCCTAATAAAGGTTTAACCCCTTGATCACCTCCTGTCACCAGTGATCACCATATTAGTGATACGGGTGACGCTGGTTAGTTAGTTCGTTTTTTTATAGCGTCACCAGGCGGGTGATATCAGTTAGGTTTTATCGTCAGTCAGGGTGTGCGTCGCCCTAGGCAGGTCAGATTAGTGCCAGTAGCACTAATACCCACGCACGCACCATACACCTCCCTTAATAGTATAGTGTCTGAACGGATCGATATCTTTGACCTGATCCGAACCATATTAGCGTCCCCAATAGTTTAGGGTTCCCAAAAATGCAGCGTTAGCGGGATCAGCCCAGATACCTGCTAGCACCTGCATTTAGACCCTCCTCCCAGGCCAGCCCAGCCCAGCCCAGCGGTATCAATCGATCACGGTCACAAAACACTAAACCCATAACTGCAGCATTCGCAGAGTCAGGCCTGATCCCTGTGAACGCTAACAGTTTTTTTGGTAGCGTTTGAAGCAGTCGCTGACAGTCAGGTGCTCTTTTTTCTTGTTAGTCTCACTAGTGTACCAGTAGATTTAGAGACCAAAATGTCCAATCGACGGTACACTAGTGAAGAGGCCTACACGTTTCTGAGCATGACAGATGGGAGTGAAGAGGAACTCACCCATCTGTCAGATTCAGATTCAGAATACAAACTTGTAGACAGCAGCGGCACCCTGACAGATAGGTCTGACGATGGAGTAGTGGTCCCTGCCAAGGTCAGGCGTACCCGACCCCGTTCTTCTGCTGTTCTTGAGGTGCAAGTACTGCAAGGCTCTCGTATGGAGCAGAGAGCCAGTACTAGTGCCGCTCATCCTTCTGGTGAACTGGCAAGCACTAGTGGCCTAGTACATCCTGGTCGTACATCCAGCACTGCAGTAACACGTGGTGACGATAATAGTCCCATAAGTGCAGTTCAAGCTGGTGAGGTGGCTAGCACAACTAGTGTCCCGCAGCCACCAAGAAGACAAAGACAGGTCTGTCAAGCCCATAGTGCCCTTCCTGCTGCATTTGCAAATCCGAATTGGGAGCCCACCACTTCTGCAGCACCCGTACTTCCCCCATTTACTGGCCAACCCGGAATTCAGGTGGAAACAGTTGCTTTTACGTCACTTGATTTTTTTTCGCTGTTTTTCACGGAAGATCTCTATAGATCTATTGTGGATCACAGCAATTTGTATGCTGTTCAATTCACCGCCGCTAATCCCCAATTGACCCTTGCCAGAGATTGGAGACCTGTTACGGTCTCTGAATTTAAGACCTTCCTGGGCCTATCTCTCCTCATGGGCATAACTAAGAAAAGTGAGTTGCGGTCATATTGGTCCACTGACCAATTCACCATATGCCTTCGTTCTCTGCCTCCATGACCAGGACACGATACGAGCAGATCTTGCGGTTCATGCATTTCAATGGCAATGAACTCTGTCATCCTCGGGGTGACCCTGAATACGATCGGCTCTACAAAATTCGGCCCCTCGTAAACCACTTCAACCAGCAGATTGCAGCCTTGTTTACTCCCTATCAAGTTGTCTGCGTTGATGAGTCCCTGATGAAGCAAACAGTATCTTCCCAGCAAGCATGCCAGATATGGGGTCAATTTGTATAAGCTCTGTGACAGGGCAACAGGCTATACATATAGTTTTATGGTTTACGAGGGAAGAGATAGTTACGTAGAGCCGGAGAACTTCCCAGACTACATAGGGAGCACTGGTAAGATTGTGTGGGGCTTGGTGTCACCCTTATTCGGAAAGGGGTACCACTTGTATGTGGACAATTATTACATGAGCATGCCACTTTTTAGTCACTTGTTTGATCATGGAATTGGCACATGTGGCACCGTGCGATATAATCGCCGGGGCTTACCCCAGCGGCTTGTAGATTCCCATCTTAGGCTGGGGGAGAGAGCCTGCTTGAAGTGTAATAATTTGCTTGCTGTGAAGTGGAGGGATAATAATGTTTTCATTCTGTCCTTCCTTCATGCAGAAACCACGGTCCAAATTCAAACGGAGACTGGTGTTGTGGAGAAACCCCTCTGTGTCCATGAATATAACCTTAATATGGGAGGGGTGGACCTCAATGACCAGTTGTTGGTGCCGTACCTAATTGCCCGTAAGGCCAAAAAAAGTGTCTGTATATTTATTCCAATTGGCTCTGCTGAATGCTTATGTGCTATACAAAACTTCAGGACGAACTTCATTCTTCCTTAAATTCCAGGAAGAGTTCATCACAGGCCTTCTGTTTCCAGACGGTGCTTTGGCCCAACTTCCCAATCCAAATGCAGTGAGCCGGCTGCATGAGTGGCATTTTCCGTATGTCCTCCCTGGTACCCTTACCCAAAGAAATCCCCAAAGAAGATGTCGTGTCTGTAGAAAGCGCAGATACTGTATAGGCATGACACCCACTTTTATTGTCCCTCCTGTCCTGACCAACCTAATCTTTGCATTGGTAAATGTTTTGAACGCTACCACACACTAGTGGAGTATTAGTGTAGGGTACAGCATTGCACAGTCCTAGGGCACACTTACATGGGGTCTCGAAAGATGAGATGGCCATCACATTTTGAGAGACCCTAATCTGGAACGTTTACAGTTTACAGTTTATATAAAAGTGCAAAAAAAAAACACAAAAACACAAAAAAATAAAAATAAAAAAGCCAAAAATAGTTGTGGTTTTATTTTTTTTCTCTCTCTATTGTTCTCTCTCTATGTTCGCTCTCTATCGTCTGCTCTCTATTGTTCTATATCTATTGTTCTCTCTCTATTGTCACTGTATTTTAGAACTGTAATGTTTTATTTTTATTATGTTTTATTGTATTTGCTTTGCAGGTATGGTATGTCTTACTGTTATACTGTAATGTTATTTTGTTTTATTGTTAACCGTCATTTGCTTAGCAGGTACACCATTCAGCTGCAGCACGGGTTTATTTATTCTGACAGCAACAGCGTGTGCTCCCACGATACGTAAAGCCGTGACTCCAGCGCTGTAGGAGGTGATTTCACCACCACAGTTAAAAAAAAGAGTATATATGCCGAAGCATGGGGGCAGGTATGGAGGAGCGATTTGCTCCTAACATTAGGGGTGGATTGCCCCCATGCTTCGGCATATATTTTTTAGACACAGATTGCGTTAAAAAATGTTTTATTTTTACTGTGTTTTATTGTATTTGCTTTGCAGGTATGGTATGTCTTACTGTTATACTGTAATGTTATTTTGTTTAGCAGGTACACCATTCAGCTGCAGCACTGATTTATTTATCTTGACAGGTACAGCGTTTGCTCTGACGATACATAAATCAGCGACTCCAGCGCTGTAGGAGGTGATTTCACCACCACAGTTAAAACAAATATGGTGCATGTATGCCCATCATTAGAAGTGGGTGGATGAAGGGCGGTATT
Organism: Lithobates clamitans; assembly: GCA_037952925.1. NCBI lineage: Eukaryota > Metazoa > Chordata > Amphibia > Anura > Ranidae > Lithobates > Lithobates clamitans. The sequence goes on along the minus strand of JBBGZY010000099.1, from coordinate 3,078,556 downwards.
CTAATGGTGGGCATACCCACAGATCAATCTCTTTTTTTCATTCAGCCCACAGGCTGCATGAAAAAAGAACATTACAATATACTGTATGCCCAACGAGGACCAGCAAGGTACTGGTATGTGGCTGGACTTTGAGTGGTTATACCAGAATGATGCCTGCAGGTTTAGGTATCATCTTGGTATCATTCTTTTCAGCCAGCGGTCGGCTTTCATGTAAAAGCAATTCTAGCAGCTAATTAGCCTCTAGACTGCTTTTACAAGCAGTGGGAGCGAAAGTCGCCCCCCCACCATTTTCCATGGTTTTCTCTGGCTCTCCTGTCCCAACAGGGAACCGGAAAATGCAGCCGGTGGTTCCGCCAGCTGACCATAGAGCTGATCGGAGCTCCAATCATCTCTTTGGCCTAAGAAACCGGAATCTAAAAGCATTTCATGACTTAGGTTTTGCCGGATATAAACAGCGCCATTGGGAAATTGGGAAAGCATTTTATCACACTGATCTTGGTGTGGTCAGATGCTTTGAAGGCAGAGGAGAGATCTAGGGTCTAATAGACCCCAATTTTTTCAAAAAAGAGTACCTGTCACTACCTATTGTTATCATAGGGGATATTTACATTCCCTGAGATAACAATAAAAATGATAAAAAAAATGAAAGGACCCTTTTTAAAATAAAATAAAAAAGCAAAATTAAATAATAATAATAAAAAAAACCACCTCTGTCCCCCCCGTGCTCACGTGCAAAGGCGAACGAAGCATCGGTCTGGTGTCATATAAAAACAGCAATTGCACTATGCATGTGAGGTATCACCGTGAAGGTCAGATCAAGGGCAGTAATTTCCTCTGTAACACTAAAGTGGTAACCTGTAAAGGATTTTAAAGGCTTTTAAAAATGTATGTAGTTTGTTGCCGCTGGACGTTTGTGCGCAATTTTAAAGCATGTCATGTTTGGCATCCATGTACTCGGCATAAGATCATCTTTTTTATTTCATCAAACATTTTGGCAATATAGTGTGCTTTAGTGCATTAAAATAAAAAAAAGTGTTTTTTTCCAAAAAAATTGTGTTTGAAAAATCGCTGCGCAAATACTGTGTGAAAAAAAAATTGCAACACCCACCTTTTTAATCTGTAGGGCCTTTGCTTTAAAAAAATATGTAATGTTTGGGGGTTCAAAGTAATTTTCTAGCAAAAAAAAAAATTTTTCTTGTAAACAAAAAGTGTCAGAAAGGGCTTTGTCTTCAAGTGGTTAGAAGAGTGGGTGATTAAGTTGTCACTAAATTATATATTGCTCAAACATGGCATGGTTATATGTGGAAATACATCCCAAAATACATTCTGCTGCTTCTCCTGAGTATGCGGATACCACATGTGTGAGACCTTTTGGGAGCCTAGCCGCGTACAGGACCCCAAAAACCAAGCACCGTCTTCAGGCTTTCTAAAGGGTAAAATTGTGATTTTACACCTTGCTACTGGCAAAATATAAAATATTCCATGGACTCAACTTGCCTTTCAGCAAATAGCTTGAAGTGTTCTCTTTCCAAAATGGGCTAATTTGGGGGCGGGGGTTGTGTTATCTTGGCATTTTATGGCCTTCGAAACTGTGATAGGTAGTGAGGAGTGAAATCAAAAATTTACGCCCTTAGAAATCCTGAAGGCGGTGCTTGGTTTTGGGGTCCTGTACACGGCTAGGTTCCGAAAAGTCTTACACATGTGGTATCCCCATACTCAGGAGAAGCAGCAGAATGTATTTTGGGGTGCAATTCCACATATAACCATGGCATGTGTGAGCAATATATCATTTAGTGACATCTTTGTGTAATTTTTTATTTTTGTCATTTTTCAATCATTTGTGACAAAAAATAAAATATTCAATGGGCTCAACATGCCTCTCAGCAATTTCCTTGGGGTGTCTACTTTCCAAAACGGGGTCATTTGGGGGGTGTTGTACTGTCCTGCCATTTTAGCACCTCAAGAAATGACATAGGCAGTCATAAACTTAAAGCTGTGTAAATTCCAGAAAATGTACCCTAGTTTGTAGACGCTATAATTTTTGCGCAAACCAATAAATATACGCTTGTTGACATTTTTTTTTGGCTGAATACACTTTGGCCTAAATGTATGACTAAAATTTAGTTCATTGGATTTTTTTTTACAACAAAAAGTAGAAAATATAATTTTTTTCAACATTTTCTGTGTTTTTCCGTTTATATCGCAAAAAATAAAAATGGCAGAGGCAATCAAATACCATCAAAAGAAAGCTCTACTTGTGGGAAAAAAGGGATGCCAATTTTTTTTGGGTACAGCATTGCATGACCGCGCAATTACCAGTTAAAGCAGCGCAGTGCCAAATTGTAAAAAGCTCTGCTCTGGTCAATGAGCAGCCAAATCTTCCGGGGCTGAAGTGGTTAAAGCATGTGAATAAAAGTTGACCATCTCCTGTCTCGCTTAGTCTGCATATACACGTGGAAAAACGAAAACATTAAGGCTTGTGAGAAAAAGAAATTCATATACTGGATGCTATTATTGTAGGTTTTATTAAAGGCCATAGTGGGCCTTTAATCCTGATTGGTTGCTTCAGGCTCCCGAATTTAACACACCGCTCTTTGATAATAAATAAGCTTCTGTGTTCCCAGGTCATTAATGATGTGCAGCAATTGAAAGTTTTAAGCAAGACTGGTATCATTATGACTTCATCAACACCAAAAGCCAAAACGCAACCGCTAGAAAAACATAATTAATGCCACAGAAACAATACAGACTACCAACATCTCAAGGTTAAGAAAACACGGTTTTGAATAAATGAGGACACACATGTTCCAACATTGCATTATATCTTTAGTTTATAATACAAACTCCCTCTGTTGGAAGCACAATGCCTTTTTTTTTCTTTGGTCTACATTTCCATTCTAATCCCAGAAGCCTTTTTCTCCACCCCTATCACAGATGTCTAATGAAATTTGGAGGTCTCTTGTCACTCTAGAAGCCAGAAGTGCTTTGGAGATGCCAGCAATTAATGCACAAAACTGATAAAAAGGACTGTGATTTACAAAGCAGCTAGAGATAATTGAAGTACCTGCATCTCATGCTTTTCATCGAGTCTATTTTCTTGCTCAATAAAGCAACTCCTATGAACCCGCTATTCGGGTTAGCAACGGCAAAGTAAATTGCACACTGAGCGCTGATGCTAGTTAAAGAGACTGGGACTGAGGCGGGGAGTGAATGAACAATTTCACCTTTGTGGCCTTGGAACTCACAATGTTGTTAATTAGGAAGACACAGGTAGAGCCACAAGCGGCAGTATTTTGCGATGGTCTACCCCGTCAATAGAGCTCCTATATCAGACAGGTCCGGTGATATGTCATTCATAACGGGGCTGTATTGCATGAGTAAATGGGTCTGCCTGGAAGCACCTGTCGCTGGTGGAAATAATGAAAATTCTTTCAGCCGACATTGATTATTTCCATTAAGCACTGGCATTTAAGGCAGCAATGTGAGATGAATATAATCAGATCAGCATAGGTCAAACATATGACGATGCAAGCTCACAGGCTTACGATGTAAACATGGCGTGCATCCTTTGTCAACTTCAAGCAAAACTTTTTTACTGGGACAGTTGGGAAAGGATTAAAGCAGTATTTAAGTGTTACTGAACCCACAACAGTAAAATCAGTCTGTATATGCAGTAAAGCATGCTTGTTATACTGACTGTGACCCTAAGGGGTTAATCCTTTGCATTGTGTAAAAAGTAAATGATTAATATATATGCAAATCATTAAAGTGCAAAGTGATTAAAAAAGTTCATAAGTGCAAAAAATAAATAAAGTCCATGATTGATAATGCTATAAAAGATGCGTGAACAAAACTGAAAAAAATATGAAGATATGACGGTAGAAATGTATTACTTCCCGACACTAGGGAGGCTAGCCATAAATATATTCCAAATCGCTTCCAGCCGCTGAGGTTCCTATGCGAGCTGCAAGTGCAATCCTGGACAGCGTGTTGACGTCAGCGTCCTAGCGCCGCCCTACACGTTTTTTCGCTGCGGCCCCCGGGAAGACATCATATGATGAAACGCGTAGGTCGGGGCTAGGATGCTGACGTCAACACGCTGTCCAGGATTGCACTCGCAGCTCGCATATGAACCTAAGCCGCTGGAGTCAATTTAGAATCATTTATGCCTAGCATCCCCTAGTGTCATGTCTGACACTTATGATATGTGAGTGAATTTCTTTTAAATGATTTAAATAAACCTTTTAATAAGCGTTATCACACTATTGGAGCTTCCTTCTTCCTTCCCTTATGTCTGGGTGAATCATGGGATGACTTATTGGAGAGGACCTTGTGTATTTGCTAACAAGCATTTCTGATTCAAACATTGATTGCAAAAAGGCACAAATTCTGGTTTATAATTTTACCAGTTATTGGATCTGGTGAGTCAGTTTGGTACGCCTGGTGGAGGATCACACTCTGGTGTTACAGTCACATTGAATCTGCACACAAGATATCACCGATTGTCACTACTATATATCGGTTATTGATGGATTGTTTTTCATTTATATGAAAACGTTTTTTTGAACACTTATGTCCTGTACACATGGTCGGACATTGATCGGACATTCCGACAACAAAATCCTAGGATTTTTTCCGACGGATGTTGGCTCAAATTTGTCTTGCATACACACGGTCACACAAAGTTGTCGTAAAATCCGATCGTTCTGAACGCGGTGCCGTAAAACACGTACGTCGGGACTATAAACGGGGCAGTAGCCAATAGCTTTCATCTCTTTATTTATTCTGAGCATGCGTGGCACTTTGTGCGTCGGATTTGTGTACACACGATCGGAAATTCCGACAACGGATTTTGTTGTCGGAAAATTTTATAGCCTGCTCTCAAACTTTGTGTGTTGGAAAATCCGATGGAAAATGTGTGATGGAGCCTACACACGGTCGGAAATTCCGACAACAAGGTCCTATCACACATTTTCCGTCGGAAAATCCGACAGTGTGTACAGGGCATAATACATTTCTACTGTCATATCTTCTTTTTTTTTCCATTTTTGTTCACGCATTGTTTATAGCATTATCAATCATGGACTTTATTTATTTTTTGCACTTATGAACTTTTTTAAGCACTTTGCACTTTAATGTTTTGCATATATATTAATTGTTTACTATAGTTGTGTGATATAATGGTGTTGATGAATTTTTATTTATGTTTATATCACATTTTCCCACTATTTAGCACATATAGGGTGGTATAGTAAGTTTGATTAGCGCTGCTTTTCACATTTTTTTAATTTCAGTTTTATGGTCCTCACACTAATTAGAGCAGCCGCGATCCACAGTTTGTTTGATCATTAAATATTTTAGATCATTCCATTTTTAAGTAATCCCTGGCGCTGTATTGCACATTTTTTCTTTTATTGTGTAAAAAGGCTGCTTGATCCTTTCCCCTCTGATCCTCTCCTTCTTTCACTGTCCCCAATATATCTACTGATAAGACAGAGCCTTTTAAACAGAGGCGGCTCTTTAATTAGACAAATTAGGCGGTCTCCTTAGGCCTCACACTCACAGGGGCCTCGCGGCCACCTAATCTGCCTAGTTAAAGAGCCACCTCTGAGTCTGGCAGCAAGGATCTCCCCGCCATCAGTAAAGTGCCGAGTCCCGGCCGGTCTGTAAGCGCTACAGTCCACCCAAGAGCTCACAGGGCTGCATTGTCAGTGCTCAGACCATAAACCACACACTGCATCAAATTGGTCTGCATGGCTGTTGTCCCAGAAGGAAGCCTCATCTAAAGATGATGTACAAGAGAGCCTGAAAACAGTTTGCTGAAGACAAGCAGACTAAGGACATGCCTACAGTCAAGCATGGTAGTGGGAGTGTCATGGTCTGGAGTTCCATGAGTGCTGCTGGAGAGCTGCATTTCATCGAGGTAACCATGAATGCCAACATGTGCTGTGACATACTGAAGTAAGGCATGATCCCCTCCCTTTGGAGACTGGGCCGCAGGGCAGTATTCCAACATGATAACGACCCCAAACACAACTCCAAGACGACCACTGCCTTGCTAAAGAGGCTGAGGGTAAAGGTGATGGACTGACCAAGCATGTTTCCAGACCTAAAGACCTAAACCCTATTGAGCATCTGTGGGGCATCCTCAAACGGAAGGTGGAGGAGAGCAAGAGGTTTCTAACATCCACCAGCTCCATTACGTCTTCATGGAGGAGTGGAAGAGGACTCTGGTGGCTTCTTCTTTTTGACTGCTAGGATACCCCTATCCCTGAGGGCAGCAAGGCCTGAGGCATTATCCATTACGAAATCTAGTCCATCTGGTAACTCACTTGTGCACAGGAGTATTTGTTTTCTGTTTTTTAGGGACTCCAGTGTCAACCTGTGAAGCTCTGCTGAACTCCATGCCCAAGAGGGTTAAGGCAGTGCTGGAAAATAATGGTGGCCACACAAAATATAGACACTTTGAGCCCAATTTGGACAATTTCACTTAGGGGTGTACAGGGCCGCCATCAGAGGGTACAGCCGTTACAACTGTAAGGGGCCCTGGGGCCTGAGGGGCCTGCCCAGGCCAGAAGAAGGCAGGTTGGGTGAAGGGGATCCGTGCTGTGCAGTATAGAAACAATCTCACAGTTTTTGCAGTTCTCATGTCATTGATTTTAGATATCGAGCTCTTTACTGCCACCTCTGGCTACTATGTGCGTGTGCACCCCTCGTGTGACAGTGATCTGCCTGTACTATGCTTCTCAGCAACATGTCAGCTTTGTAAAAACGAGCTGGGACCAGATAGGAAAGTTACAAATAGGGGCTGTGAAGGAAAGGGAGGGGCCAGAGACTTGTGTGTGTACAGATTTCTGTATGTGGGGCTGCCATATATACAGGTGTGTGTTTGTGTGTGGGGGGATGGTTGACATATATACAGGTGTGTGTGGGGGGTGCTAACATATATACAGGTGGGTGTGGGGGGGCACTGACATATATACTGGTGTGTGTGTGTATGTATAGGGAGGCTGACATATATACAGGTGTGTGTGTGTATGGGGGGGGTGACATATATACAGGTGTGTGTGTGTGTATGGGGGGCGGACATATATACAGGTGTGTGTGTGTATGGGGGGGTGACATATATACAGGTGTGTGGGGGGGCTGCCATATATAGAGGTTTGTATGGGGGGGCTGACATATTTACAGGTGTGTGTGAGGGCGGCTGCCATATAAACAGGTGTGTGTATGGGGGGCTGACATATATACAGGTGTGTGTGGGGGGGCACTGACATATATACAGGTGTGTGTTTGAGGGGGGCTGCCATATATACAGGTATGTGGGGGGGCTGCCATATAGAGAGGTGTGTGTGGGGGAGGCACTGACATATATACAGGTGTGTGTGGGGGGGCGCTGACATATATACAGGTGTGTGTGGGGGGGGGCGCTGACATATATACAGGTGTGTGTGTGGGGGGGGGGAGCTGACATATATATAGGTGTGTGGAGGGGTGGCTGACATACAGATTCTCACAAAAGTGAGTACACCCCTCACATTTTTGTAAATATTTTATTCTATCTTTTCATGTGACAACACTGAAGAAATTACACTTTGAGTGTACAGCTTGTATATCAGTGTAAATTTGCTGTCCCCTCAAAATAACTCAAGCATTAATGTGTAAACTGCTGGCAGGAAAAGTGAGTACACCCCTAAGTGAAAATGAGCGACGTGCTGACGTCACCACGTGTACGCAGATCCCGGAAGCAACGGGCTGCTAACGAGAGCCGGCCGGCTCGATTCTATATGTTGTTTTTAAACAACCTAATTGTAAGTGCAATTTTGTTTTCTTTTAACCAAATAAATTAAGTATTTACGCTATGCAAGCCTTTTTTGTCTTTCCATGGGGATCCATTGAATTTCTCTTCTCACTTTTTCTGTGGTGTTCTGTTCGGGTGCCACCGTGGAGAAACACATTGATGTACCACTTTCAACACATGGACTTTTTCTTTTTTGGTTGCGTTAAGGATCAAATAGTGACTTTTTTCACCAATGACATCATTTTGTATTATCTAAATTTCTTTTTCACAGGTTACATATAAATTTGTTTATGTGTCACAAATTTAAGGCATCATTTAGATTATCAATCACCAATCAGCGCAACTTGAATTTTTTTATGTAGCACGATATTGTGTGTGTCTCACATGAAGTTGCAGCAGAGTTTTGGATTTATATATATATATTGTATAAGTTTATCACTTTTGTCCTACTACAGATAGCGCAGTATTTTATTTTTGTTGCATTTATAGTACCTTTCTCCTAGGAGTAGCCTTTCACCACTCTGCCTGTTCAGGTACCAACCCCAGCAACACAGTGTATGCAAAGAATAAAACATACTATATGCAGTGCGCTGCTTTATTAAAGTAATGTACCTACAACAAACTTTACTGGGATAAAGCAACAATTTGTTTACTTGTCCTGGTATTGCTTTATCCTTGGCATTCACGGGGGTTCCCTGTGGTTGGTACCGGATCAAGCTACTATACCTGCAGTGTTGTCTTTTGAGTGAAGTGATTGTAAATATCCAGCAGGTGACAAGTGCATGTGACCTCAAGTTTAAGGAGTCAATTTTTTTTGATAAGCAAATGGTATGTGCTTTGTCTTGGTGATGGTACACTGAAGTCCCTGCAAATAGTTTGCAGTGGATCTGCACAAGTTTATCACAGCACAGTTTTATTGGATTTTTTTGTGTGAAATGTATGCTTATTATTTATTTTACTAGCACTTTGGAATGAACATATATTAAAGATATCTATCACACTATAGCATTTTATTGTGGTACACACTTATATGATGGATGTTCTTTTCTTTTCTTTCTTACCCCATTGACAGCCTGCCAGAATAGCTAGGGTCTGCAAGAGCAGCTCTGTATTATACATTACTCCCTCTATACTGTACCCTCCTGCCCCCCCTGTACTGTGTCCACTTACCCTCCCCCTGTACTGTACCCTCCTGCCCCATGTATTGTGTCCATTTACCCTCCCCCTGTACTGTACCCTCCTGCCCCCTGTATTGTGTCCATTTACCCTCCCCCTGTACTGTGCCCTCCTGCCCCCTGTATAGTGTCCATTTAACCTCCCCCTGTACTGTGCCCTCCTGCCCCCTGTATTGTGTCCATTTACCCTCCCCCTGTACTGTGCCCTCCTGCCCCCTGTATTGTGTCAATTTACCCTCCCCCTGTACTGTACCCTCCTGCCCCCTGTATTGTGTCCATTTACCCTCCCCTGTACTGTGCCCTCCTGCCCCCTGTATTGTGTCCATTTACCCTCCCCCTGTACTGTGCCCTCCTGCCCCCTGTATAGTATCCATTTACCCTCCCCCTGTACTGTGCCCTCCTGCCCCCTGTATAGTATCTATTTACCCTCCCCCTGTACTGTGCCCTCCTGCCCCCTGTATTGTGTCCATTTACCCTCCCCCTGTACTGTACCCTCCTGCCCCCTGTATTGTGTCCATTTACCCTTCCCCTGTACTATGCCCTCCTGCCCCCTGTATTGTGTCCATTTACCCTCCCCCTGTACTGTGCCCTCCTGCCCCCTGTATTGTGTCCATTTACCCTCCCCCTGTACTGTGCCCTCCTGCCCCCTGTATTGTGTCCACTGACGCTACCCTTGTACTGTGTCCTCCTGCCCCCCCTGTTCTGTACCCTCCTGCCCCCTGTATTGTATCCATTTACCCTCCCCCTGTACTGTGCCCTCCTGCCCCTTGTATTGTGTCCACTTACCCTCCCCTTGTACTGTGCCCTCCTGCTCCCCCTGTACTGTACCCTCCTGCCCCCTGTATTGTGTCCACTTACCCTCCCCCTGTACTGTGCCCTCCTGCCCCCTGTATTGTGTCCACTTACCCTCCCCTTGTACTGTGCCCTCCTGCCCCCTGTATTGCGTCCACTTACCCTCCCCTTGTACTGTGCCCTCCTGCTCCCCCCTGTACTGTACCCTCCTGCCCCCTGTATTGTGTCCACTTACCCTCCCCCTGTACTGTGCCCTCCTGCCCCCTGTACTGTGTCCACTTACCCTTCCCCCTTTACCATCCTTCTACAGTTAAATTTTATCGCTTGAATTATTTTTCCTATTATAGACGTGAGTGGGGCCTCATGTCTAAGTTTTGCCTAAGGCCTCACAAAGCCTAGAGCCGCCTCTGCTTTTGAGTCACCTCGCACATGCTCAGTTTGGTGTGTAATGGTAGAGAGTTTTTTTTTCTTAGGGGAGTGCATGTGATCAGTGTAGGGCCAATCAGCACTGTCTAGACAGAGGGTCAGGTGTCCTGCAGCCTCATTGGACAGCCAGAGTAGAATGAAAATGAAAAGTGTTACTAAACCCACAACAGAAATCAGTCTGTATATGCAGTAAAACATGCTCTTTATACTCACTGTGTGACCTAAGGGGTTAATCCTCTGCATTGTGTAAAAAGGCTGTTTGATCCTGTCTTCTCTGATCCTCATCTTCTTCCACTATCCCCAATCTATCTGCTGTTAGTACAGAGCCTTGGGGGGCAAGCTGCACATGCTCAGTATGGTGTGTATTGCTCTGGGTTTAGTAACACTTTAAACCCAAAAGCAAGCATTTTTTTTGTATTGCAGCTTACCAATTCTTAGATGTGATGGCTGTATTCATTTTATTTTTTAGGCTTTCTTTCTTCCATTTTAACCTGTAATCCAGCCAGCAAGTCTGTTGTTTTTCACAGCACAAACTCTCCTGCAGAATGTATCAGTCTACAGGGATGAGACAAGCCATATAACACTGACAGGGTTATTAAAACGATCAGCTTTTATTTATTCATGTAAAGCCTTTATCACAAAAAGGGAAAAAAATGTTTGCTGTAACTGATTATAAAGTGTGAACTGGAGTTTGGCTTCAATTTATTAGTATATTTAAACCTGCTAATACACATTTAACACTAGCGCCTCCCCCAGACTGGTAATGCTGCTGTCTGCTTTGCCTCCTAGTCTCACTCCTCCAGGGTTGTGTCTCACTAATACTGGAGGTGTGTTACTGGCTAGATCACTAGGTGAAAACAGAGGAAACAAAAAGCTAAAGAAAAGAAAACTATTGCAGCCACCACACCTAATGTTTATTAAGTTGCAATATATTACATTTTTGGTTTTGGGTTTAACACTGCTTTAACCTCCCTGGCGGTATGATTATTTCGGATTTTAGGTGCTGAAAGCGGTACCATTATTTTGCATGGAAATTTGGCATTTATATTGTAGGTCTGTAAATCTTAACAATAACACACTTAAATCTGTCCAAACCAGAGTCTAGTAGATATCCCGGGTATGATAAAGTTTGAAACACAAAAACATAAATTATAATATAATAAATAAAAATAAATAATAAAAAAAAATAAAAAAAAATAGTAATAAAATAAATTTCCCCACAATTCACTATCGCTCAATTCTGCAAGTGTTCTAATTTACTATCGCTGTTTTCTAGCTGGTCTAAAGCCACTTTTGACGTAAAGGGACACTTTTTGGTTGCTATGGACAATCTCCAGTTTCCAGCCAGAAAGAACAGTGTATATCACATAAAACTGCATGCAGGGCATGGGCCAAAGCACTGGGGACAAAAGGGATGTGAAATCATTTCATACAGTACTGTAATCTGTAAGATTACAGTACTGTATGTGTTATGGTTTTTACTGTTTTTTGAATTTGCCGCCAGGCTCCGCCCCGTGCGTCGCGCCGCTCGCAGGGAACGGAACCTGGCACTGAGAGGCTTCGGGCAGAGGACGGAGCCCTCGGACACTGCGGGGGACATCGCAGGATCCCGGGGACAAGGTAAGTAACGCCGCCCCAGGATCCTGCAATGCGATCCCGAGTGTGGCTCGGGGTTACCGCTAATGGTACTGAATTTTAACCCTGAGCCACACTCGGGAAAACCGCCAGGGAGGTTACAACCCTTGTGAGGTTTTAATTATTTCTGTGTCACCATCAGGGTTTAAAAGCTAATTTCACCTTTTGCAAACAAATAATAAATGTACCCACATTGATTAAAGTTTAGGTATACAGTGGAACCTCGGATTACGAGTAACGCGATTAACGAGCGTTTCACAATACGAGTATTGTATTTTTAAAAATCGTAACTCGCTTTGCGAGTGTGTCTCACAAAATGAGCACGATTTAGGCCAAAGCGTGTGCAGTACCGCGTTTGGCCTGAGGTGGGGGGGTGCCGATCGGTGCCGTTCTGAAGTGCACGGAAAGGCCTGAGGACAGCTTGGCTGACCTCAGCAAACCTCCAGAACGGAGTCTTTCCGAGGTGTCCTCTGGCCTTTCCGGCCGTTTCCGAGGCTCTCTGGCGCCCCCTACCTCAGGCCGCATGCGGTATTGCATGCCATTGAAGTCAATGTGGAACTAATTATTTTTGTTTCCATTGACTTCAATGGGGAAACTCGCTTTAATATGCGAGTGCTTTGGATTACGAGCATTCTCCTGGAACGGATTATGCTCGTAATCCGAGGTTCCACTGTACATTTAAAGAAAATGGCACCGGGGACTAGGGGTGCAACGGATCATCACCGATCCATGATCCGAACGGTTCAGCCTGTTCGGATCGGCACACATGCGCTCCGCGGAGCGCGCCGCCACCTCGGCCTAGCTCCTGAGAGGCGGCCATCTTGGTACACCCGGCGGCCGTTTACCACGTGATCGCTCCGTCAAATGACGGAGCGATCACTTGTAAACAAACCGATGTTATGTCATGATGCCGGTTCCTCTCTCCCCTCTGTGTACTGATCTGTACAGTGGAGGGGAGAGATCAGATGGCAGCAGTGCCAATACTCTGCCATACCCTGCCAATACTCTGCAATGCCCTGCCAGTACTCTGCAATACCCTGACAATACCCTGACAATACTCTGCAATACCCTGCCAATACTCTGCAATACCCTGCCAATACCCTGCAATAGCCTGCCAATACTCTGCCAACACCCTGACAATACCCTGCTAATACTCTGCCAAAACTCTGACAATACCCTGACAATACCCTGCCAATACTCTGCAATACCCTGCCAATACTCTGCAATACTCTGCCAATACTCTGCCAATACCCTGCTAATATATTATTAGAGTGGGGGAGATTGCGGATATTACAGTGGGGGGAGATGACGTGGATATTAGAGTGGGGGAGATTTTTTTCTGTTGATCCGAAAATGATCCGAACCGTGACTCCTGATCTGAGGAACGATCCGAACCATGATTTTTTTGATCCGTTGCACCCCTACTAGGGACCCTACTTACATTGAATGAGAAGTGTCCTTTGTTCTGGTGCGGAAAATTAAAGCCCTCTGCTCGCCCCCTATTTTGAGCCATGATCTTCAAGTAATGCATTTTCTGAATTAATATTATTAACAAACCTTCTATTGTCAGCTCTCCTCCCCAAATACTTACCTGAGCCAGATCTCGATCCAGTGATGTGCCCGGGAGTGGCCGGTGACGCAGCTCTTTCTCTCTCCCTCCTCACTGCATTTAGTGAGAGCAGTTGGAGCCATTGGCTTTTGCTGCTGTCAATCAAAACCAGTGATGAGGGAACAGGGGGTGGAGCACAGCTCGGGATTAAGCCCACACATGTACCACCATAGGTAGTGGCTTCCTATGGTGGCACACAGAGAAGAGGAGGAGCCCAGAGTACCAGCGGGGCCCCAGAAATGGATGATCACAACACAGAGCAGGGAAGTATAACATGTTTGTTATTTTAAAAAAATGAACTTTACAATCACGTTAAGTCCACAGAATTTTCAGAAATTTTAACGCACATCAATGTGGCTACAGATTCTTGCCCAACAGGAGCAGTAGATTGTAACTGTTTCTTGTAAATGACATCTAAAATTGACTGTGAAATAAGAATGTTTTGTAAATATGGCTCAATATGTGTTTATAAAGTAAACAAATTGAATTTGTGTAGGAAAAAAAGGAAAAAATACAATGGCCTTGGCTTCTTCATTTACAACAATAGCTTAAAGTGGATGTAAACTCTCACATATACCTAGTGAAGTGACTAGTCTCCGATGATACACAGAGATTAAACAAATCATCCTACGTAAATTTTACACGTACATCTGCTATCTTCCCAGAGCCGTCTTTAAGGCAGGGCAAAAGGGGCAGCTGCCCCAGGCCCAGTCATGGTTGTGGGGCCCAAAGCAGCTGCCCCTTGAGCCTACACTGCCTGAAAAAAGTTTACAAGTGGATTCGGGAGGGCACAAGAAAATGTTTGCCCAGGGTCCAATCAATATTAAAGATGGCCCTGTGTCTTCCCCTTTCTACACCCTTTTAAAAGTGCAGATCATGTTAAAAATCTTTCTTCATCCGCCAACAGTACATAGGGAAGGGTGGAGAGACTGCACTTACGCTGAGCGAAAGCTGATTGGAGGAAAAGGACCCCCCCCCCATCCACATAGGCAGAGGAAGGAAGGAACATGCAGAGCTGTATTACAAATAGACAAGCTCAGTGCTTATCTCCCTTCAAGCACCCTCCCCGACACAAATTATTATTATTATACAGGATTTATATAGCGCCAACAGTTTGCACGGTGCTTTACAACATGAAGGCAGACAGTAGAGTTACAATACAAAAGGTAATAACTGTGAGGGATAAGCTGTTGGAGAAAGGGAAAATACAGTTGTTAGGTGTGGGCAGGATAGGCTTCTCTAAAGAGGAAAGTTTTCAGGGATCATATAAAAGCTAACAGAGTAGGAGATAATCGGACAGATTGGGGAAAGGAGTTCCATAGGATGGGAATCCTCTGGAAAAGTCCTGGAGGTGAGCATGGGAGGAGGTGAAGAGGGAGCTAGAGAGCAGGAGGACTTAAAGGATAGATAAGAGTCCAGGATCACACCTAGAACATTGACATGCAGGGGTGTGCTGATAATTGTGCCTTCGATTTTGACAGAGAGATCAGGGAAAGGAGCATGTGGGGGAGGAACAATTATAAGTTAGGTTTTTGGATAGATTGAGTTTGAGGAAGTGGTGTGACATCCAGACTGATATATCTGTTAGTAAATTAGTGATACTTGAAGAGACAGAGGGAGTGAGCCGAAGGGTAGAGAGATAGATTTGGGTGTCGTCAGCGTAGAGATGGTATTGGAAGCCCAGCTGACTCAGGAATGAGGTGTAGATTGAAAATTGGAGAGGTCCAAGAACAGAACCTTGGGAGAGCCCAAGAGAGAAAGGAAGAGAAAGTAGAATTGTAAGGCGCGGTTGGATAAGTAGGAGGAGAACCAGCGAAGAGTACAGTCACAGAGACCAAAGGCGTGGAGTTTTTTGAGGAGGAGTGGGTGGTCAACCGTATCAAAGGCAGCAGAAAGGTCCAGGAGTAGGAGTACATAATAGTGGCTACTGGTCTTGGCCATTAGTAGGTTGTTTGTAAGTTTTAGGAGAGCAGTTTCTGTGGAGTGTTGAGGAGGAAATCCAGACTGCAGGGTATCAAGAAGGCTATTTTTCGGTGAGTTGGTCGCTCAGTCGATTGTAGACCATGGGGCTGACTAGTGCGTGTTTAAGAGAGTTGGGGAACGTGCCAGAAGAGAGTGAGGGATTGAAGATGTGGGTTAGAGTGTGTAGATTAGAGCCAGAGGCTGAACGTAGCATTTGCGAGGGAACAGGATCCAGAGGGCAGGTGGTTAGCTGGACGTTGGCAAGTAGTTTAGCAACCTCGTCTATAGTGGTGGGGTTGAATGAGGGAAGTAATGGTTGTACCTGGGCAAAAAGTGTAAAGCGTAGAAGGTATCTGTACAGCAGAGATCTCACAAATTGTATCAGTCTTATGTTTGAAGTGATTGGCGATCTCCTGGGCAGTGAGTGAGTTAGTGGGTGGAGTCAGTGGAGGACGAAGGAGATAGTTGAAGGTAGAGAAGAGTTGATGGGGATGGGATGATAAGTTGTTAATGAGTTATACATTTTTAGCTCATGTTATCTCCTGTGTTGGAGAACTTGTCAGAAGTGATTCATGCTGATAACAGATGAAGGAAGAACCTAAGAGAAACAACACTTAGAGCTTTGGAGACAGACAAGTAAACACTACAGATATATGTGCCTAGGTCAGATTTCACAAATGGGGTTTACAACCACTTTAATGCATGTGTTATATTTCTTTGATTTTTAATGTTTTTTTACAAGTGGTAGTTAAGTATGCATTGAAGAGTTCATGTTTGAATTTGACCAAGACAGTGCAAGAATAATATTTTTTTTCACTGCGGACTTAAATGTGTGAATCAGAGGGTCAAGATAAAACACAGCTGATATTTTGATTATGTATAATTTCACCCCTATTATTATTCTATCCTTGATTTAATACCAGATCTTAAATTTGACCTCCTTACACCAGCTGGGTCTGTGTGTGGCCATAGCCAAATCACCTGTGAGGGAGAATGGATAAGACTAATTGACAACAAGCACTGCTCATTATTTATCAAGTGTCTGTAAGTGATTACATGTTATAAAAAAATAAAGTCACTATGGTCCAAGAAGTGAGAGCTATTACGTTGAGCATATGCCATGTGCTTCTAATGTACTGAGGATGACAATGAATAAGAACAAATACTAGTAGAGTTACTGTTTAAGGCCCAATTCACACTTAGCGTACCAGGAACCATTCCCATGTGCATCAACATGGGGACAAGGTGTTTTGGGGGGCTACCCCAAAGCACCCTCCCAATGTTGAGGGCATGTGGCCTGGTACGGTTCAGGAGTGGGGCCGCTCTCTCGTCCCCCCCTCTTTACCTGCGGCCTGCCAGGTTGCGTGCTCGGATAAGGGTCTGGTATGGATTTTTGGGGGGACCTCACGCCATTTTTTAAAAATTTTTGGCGTGGGGTTCCCCTTAAAATCCAAACCAGACCTGAAGGGTCTGGTATACATTTTGAGGGGGACCCCACGCCATTTTTTTTACATTTTGGCTGGGGTTCCCCTTAATATCCATACCAGACCTGAAGGGCTTGGTATGGAATTTAGGGGGACCCCCCACGTCATTTTTTTTAAAATTTTGGTTCGGGGTTCCCCTGTGGGGAATTCCCATGCCGTTTTTATCAATGAACTTTTATGTGTATTGTCGGACCGGCAATTCATTAACAGCCGCGAGTAGTTTTAAATAACTTTTTTTCCTTTGAAATGTCATTTTGCTGTCAGACTGTTCTTAACACGGGAAACATGCGCCCCTTTACAGGCTTACTATAGACACCCCCCAGGTACGAAATTTAAAGGAATATTACACTTTTATTGTTTCACTTTAAGCATTATTAAAATCACTGCTCCCGAAGAAACGGACGTTTTTAAAACTTTTTTTTGCATTGATCCATGTCCCCTGGGGCAGGACCCAGGTCCCCAAACACTTTTTAGGACAATACCATGCATATACAGTAAGCCTTTAAAATTAGCACTTTTGATTTCTCCCATTGAAATTTGCAGCGAACACCCCAAATTATTCGCTGTTCGGCGAACTGGCGAACAGCCGATGTTCGACTCGAACATGAGTTCGACTCGAACTCGAGGCTCATCCCTAATGGTGAGGAGTAAGATGTAATGATTTTGGTGAAGACTTTGATCAGCAGTGAGATGTATACAGTTCTGTGCACCTCAAGGAAGTTGGCAACAAGGTAACTTGTACTTCTACAATGTGGGGATGAGCATAGAGATTAGAATAGATTTTACCAAAAGGTACCAATTTTGCTGTTGGTGAAATTTAACCAAACCTTGCTTGAATAAAATGTTATCTTTTTTTCTTTAATTAGAGGGCGTAGATTTTGGTGTATTTCGGGAAGTTTCATCTAGTGTTCTTGGTATTTGTGTTTTTTTCCCTTTTTAACAGTTGTTTGTGTACTATTGAAAAAAAAAAAAATCAGTGGTTGTTTTTTCTTTCTGTGGAAAAAGTTTAATAATTAGGCTAATGAGCGGACTTTTTTCAGACTAGATGATTTGATTTTCTTTCTTTTTACCATAGGTGGAAGGAAAGAAAACACAGGCAGCTCCATGGGGCGAAATCTGCTTGTTCAGCAGGGGATCAGTCTGCTAATCCCCCGCGGATGTCAGGTCCGTCTCCGCTCCACTGTGCAGAGCAGAGACAGACACAGTCCCACCACCTTCTATGGGGAGAGCAGGTGAAAACAGACCGTCTGTCCATTTTCATTCGATCATATCCGATCCAACAGACAGATGGAAATTAGGACCTCCATCCATCTGTTTTTTGAAGGCAGGATCAAATAGCGGCGGATGTCAACGTACGTCACCGCTGACATCTGCCGCTCCATAGGGGAGACTGGAGGGTCCCATCAAGTCCGCCTGAAAAACTGACAGGTGGACCTGATAGGACAGCCAGTGTGAAAGGGCCCTAAGGGTAAATTTTGCGTCTAAATCGCCCTTGCATCTAAAGCTCAAGGCTACCTTCCAGAGGCTACTGACAGGTGGTGAGGGAGCGATCTGATGCCTCCTCACCACCTGTTTTAACCCCATTTTTGCGAACAAATGTGCCGCAACTGCATGCCACCCCCTCCCCAAAGGTAAGTCTCAACAAAGCCTAAGGCCTTGTTCATGCATTGCATACCACTACAGGGCCGTGTTTAGCTGCAGAGGGATGCACAGGTGTTCCATGCATCCCCATGCAGGCAGTCCCATTGATGTCAATTGGGTCACAGCAGCTGCACAGGAATGCACAGGTGTTCCGTGCATTCCATGTGCAAATAAGGATTTTAGTGTTTTTTTTGTGAAAATAGGGATTTGATACAATTTTGCCAAAAATTGCAGGGCCTTAAAAATCAGTAGCACCTTCTTTTTATTCTACTGGTCCTATGGTTTCAGAAAATATATGGTTTGGGGGGTATTTCACAAATTCTGGATGCTGTAAGGGAAAAATAAAGACCTTCAGATTTTGAGAAAAATATGGATATTTACATTTTTGCGTTCGTTCGATTTTCACCATTTTGCAAAAAGGCGCATTTTAAAATTTACAAATATTTGTTATTACTTAACTCAACACAGGATAAGCTTTTACATTTAGTAGGGATTTAGCAGGAATTTTGTAATATTAGCTGTGTTTTTATCTGCTAATAATGGTTTTAGTGTATTTTTTGCAAAAATTTTGTTTTGATAAACATTTGCAAAATACCGCAGGGTCTAAAAAATCAGTAGCACCCTCTTTTTATTCTAGAGATCATATGCTTTCAGAAAATATATGGTTTTGGGGGTCTTTCACAAATTCTCAAAGCAGTAAGGGAAAAATGAAAACCTTTAGATTTTTTGAGAAATGTGGATATTTAAATTTTGGCATACATTTGATTTTCACCATTTTGCAAAAAGGCGCAATTTAAAAGTTACAAATATTTGTTATTTATTTACTCAATACAAGTTAAGCTTTTATATTTAGAATGCATTTTGTAAATTCTGCTCTGTTTTTATCTGCGAATAATGATTTTAGTGGATTTTTTAGCGAAAATATTGTTTTGATAAACATTTGCGCAAATTTCCTGGGACCTTAAAAATCAGTAGCACCTTCTTTTTATTCTACTGGTCATGTGCTTTCAGAAAATATATGGTTTTGGGGGGGGGGTATTTTACAAACTCTGAAAGCTATAAGTGAAAAATAAAAAAGCAAAGGAAAAATTGCAAAAATGGTCTGGCCACCTGAGGGTACAAAATGGCGCACAAGGCCGGGCAGCGAAAGGGTTAAAGCCCATTGCATCCTTACAAACAACAAAAAAAAATCTCAATTTTGCCTCGCCATTGACATCAATGTATTTACGTAAAATTGGGATTGGGAAATCATAGATTTTTGCCAAAATTTCAAATGAAAACTTATAATTTTGCTCATCTCTTTCACAATGCTTAATGGTGGGAGGTTTGTATGATCTTAATTGGCTTGTGAACAAGGTTTTTAGATACAGGAGAGACTTAAGCCATACATGGGTCAAAATTTGGCCGGTTCAAAAGGTACCCTTTTATTTGATCCAACCATGGACATGCTGATTGTACCCAAGTTGATCCATCGAGCAACTTGGGTACAACCAGCCTGTCGGATTTTTTTATATGTGATTACTTCCGGCAGCTATAGTCGCTAACAGTAATCATTTTGGTCTGCCTACCGGGAAGTCCCCGCCAGTAGAACAGGATAGCGCTGCTGAAGGTATTTCCTCATCAACAAAATTAAGCTAGTTCCAGGCCGGCCAAACATGGATCAAAATTTCTCCTGTTTTGCAGAGGCTGCTAGATAGCGTAAGCGTCACCTAAACATGAAAACTCTACAGATATTATGCAAAAAAAACTCCAAAAATGTGCAAACCTCAGCTGCAAGCACATTATCTCTATCCAGGTCAAATTTTGAACCTGGGAAATCAATTTGGTCATCTGTAATTTTTAGGTTTACTGTCTGATTTAGGAGCAGATTATTCCTTTTTTTCTCTCTAAAAAGCAGCATTGACATCTTTGACTAAGACAAGGTTACAAGTTAAAATGCGCACTGAATTATCGTTAGCTAGTGTTGATTATTCCTGAATACACTCAAATTATAACAAACTAATTTACAAGAAATTGTACATGACCTTTCCAAATAATAAGCACCCTCTGTTCTCATCCTGTAGCTGTCAAGGTTCTCTAAGCCTGTGGATCATTTTCTCCTGCTCTTCTTTGATTTCTCTTTCCACAGCCTACTCCTTGGTTGTTTAATGTCGTGAGAGCATCATTAATTCTTCAGCTACTAATAGGATCTCAAAACTTTTGTTTACTGCCTGTCTATTGAAATGTCTTTTAATTTTAAAAGGAGTCATCATGAGGCCATTAAGGTTACAGACATCAAAAGTAGATGATTATCAGTTGGATATACATTCTGAACTAGAGAAATCTACAATACATCTTGAAGTGAAGTAGCAGAAAATAAAGAATTGATAAACACTAAGTGTTTCTAGAAGAGGCACAGATGTGTAATATAATAAACCAATGTCTTATTGGCTCCTGTGTGGATACCTCAAATATAACAGATAAAAAACACTTATGACAACCTCTTAAAGACAGGATTAACTGTTTTTGGGGATGGATGAATGTGCAAGGTTGGATTTACTGGGTAATTAGTTGAATTTTAAAAAAATGTAATTAAAAACAGAATCCTATGGCTATAGGCTGCCCACCTTTCTCCAAATTAGGACCGCTCAAAATAAAAGGCAAAAAAATTAAAGGCAAACCTAAAAGGAGAGGTGGAAGTGCTGCCTCATGGAGGATGTAGGTGTCGAATCTTGGAGAAAACACACAATAAATGTAGCGCTAGTAGAAATGAGAAAACGTCCAGTATGAAAAACGTCAAAACCACAGTTCCAAGTGTAAATACTGCAGAGGGATCATCAATATGTGCATGGAGGAAAAAATCTTCAGAAAAATGTTCCAAACAAAGATGTATATAATCTTGAGATGAAAAACAGACACACCACCACCAATTATGAAGAGGCTTACCGGATGGAGTGGACCCAATGGGGCATACGCCGGTGATGGGTGGCTGGGAATGGCCCGGGAAGGCGATGTTGGTGGATGGACCCACACGTTACTCTGTCACTCAAGGCGATGCAGGAACCCAGAGAAATGTGTAGACCGCAACGCACATTGTTGTTTCGCTCAAATTGATGTTGAAGGAGGCAGGTAGAGGATGGAAAGAAAGGAAAAGGCTGTGTTCTTCTGTTGAGGCTGCTGTTTCTTGTTCTGGTCCTTGCTGTCTTTTCGAATCCTGGTGACCACTAAATGCTCTTTCTGGTTTTTTTCATTCCATCTTAACTGGGAAAAGGCCTCATGTTAAGGCCAGATAATTCAGTACTTAAGTTTCTGGGGGCACAGTATATGCATAGAATGTGCAGTAGAAAGTTAGTTGATAAAGGTGAAGTGTGCCATGGCAGTGGTTATCTGTTTTTATTTATTTTTACTATATTTGCATATATCTGAAGCTTTTTGCTAAAAAGGTGGTGGTGTGTCTGTTTTTCATCTCAAGATTATATACAATCTTTGTTTGGAACGTTTTTCTGAAGATTTTTTCCTCCATGCACATATTGATGATCCCTCTGCAGTATTTTGACGTTTTTCATACTGGACGTTTTCTCATTTCTACTAGCGCTACACTTATCGTGTGTTTTCTCTCTGTTTTGCTTTGTTGGTTGTGTTAGCTGCTTTTTTTTCCGCTATGGCAGCGCAGAATTGTTTTGTATATATCAGGTGTCGAATCTTGCTAATGTGACCTCTTCTTAATCCTCCTACTCCTCCATCTCCACCTCCACCTCCTCCTATCTCTACTCCTCTTATGCCGCGTACACACGATCGGAATTTCCGTCCGAAAAAACTTGGATGGTTTTTCCGACGGAATTCCGCTCAAGCTTGCCTTGAATACACACGGTCACACAAAAGTTCTCTGAACTTTCGACCGTCAAGAACACGGTGACTACAACACTATGACGAGCCGAGAAAATGAAGTTCAATGCTTCCGAGCATGCGTCGAATTGTTTCCGAGCATGCGTGATTTTTTGCGTGTCCGAATTGCATACAGACAAACGCTTTTTCAGATGGGAACTTTTTCCGACCGAAAAATGAAGAACCTGCTCTCAATCTTTTGCTGGTGGGAATTCCGCCAGCAAAAGTCTGATGGAGCATACACACGTTCGCATTTTCCAACCAAAAGCTCTCATTGGTCTTTTGCTGGACGAATTTCCGATCATGTGTACGCGGCATTACTCTTCCTTCTTCACCTCTTCCTCCTCATGTAGACTACTCAAATACCATATAGTAGCAATCAATCTCACATTATTGCACAGTGCTCCATTCATGTGCGACTGATCCCTTCAAGATGCTACTGCAAGTTAATATTGTAGCCGTTGCCAATGAAAGACATCTCTTTCATTTGTGTGCTGCCACAGAAGCTTGTCTTTTGTCTTCTTTATTGCATTTAGTATGTTCCTCTGTCCCACCACCCTTTTTTAATGCTAGTTGGTTCAATCGTTAGCAAGACACTCCCAGCCTCTCACTGACATTTAGTTTGTAAGTTTCACTTTCCAAGCAGAACCAGGCTTAGGAAAGCAATTGTCTTTTGAAGTAAAACTACATTAGAGTCAACGTCTGTGTCTTATTGAAGAGAAAAGCTGCTTGTGGATTCTGACAGATCAGCAAGCAGCCATTCTGTCCACACACACTAAGTCTAATGAGATATGCCATTGCATGTATTGGCATTTGAAGCAGAAGAGTACAATAGATTTCCAATACTCTGCTCCATTTCTTGTGAAGTTTCTCCATACCTTGGTAAGCACATGGTCTTGACTAGGGTACCATCGAAGTTCACAGCCCCATTAAAGTACCCCTGATACCCTTCAAAATACACTTTATGTAACCAAATAATGAGAACCACACAAATAGGGAGTAAATTTGGCCGCAGTGGCCATTTATTAACAAAACCACACATTTTAATATTATAACAGAAACAATAAAAATAAATAACATAAAGTTTGTCGGTCTTAGGAGGCACAATGAACCAACATCAAGTTTGTATCTGCGTGCCTACTAAAAGTTCCCCAGCTGCGCTACACCAGCTGGGGGACCACCCACCTTTTCGCAGGTTCTTGCTATTTGCCACTTCCCAGTTAACCCACCATTAACTGGGATACCACAGAGGACTGGACTCCGAACCTTAGATGGGACCCTACAAAGAACTACTGAAAATCTGAACACCTCCAAAGACCCCAACTGCCAAACATTTACAACCAACATGAAAAGAGATCCAACATCCAGGGCTGGAGAGTGGAAAGCTTCTTCCACGGCCATTGGCTCTGACTGCTTGCCGCCTTTTCAGATCCCACCCTGCATACCCCCCACAGCCCTCCTGCTCTCCACAAGCTGACCAATCCCAGTAATGTAGCATCCCCACTCTGTCTAAATTAACTCTATCCTGTCCTGTTCCACTGTCCCTACCCACACACCCCCACCCCCATGTGGCCCTCTGCTTATTTTTCTTTTTGTTTTGCTTTGGGCTTCTCTTTTTTGTGCAGGCTGGGTGAGCAGATGTTGTATTACAGACTCTGAGATCTGCTTAGAAGTTATTTGGATCAAATTAAAGCCTGCTGCAATAACCTTAGGTGTCTGTTCTCACTCTTAAGAATCAAATCATTCTACAATATGGAAATGTGTACATGCATTGGAGTTTTTTTTATTGAATCTGTTTCTGGATCTAGAAGAACTGTTGCAGCCAGAAATATCACTGCCCCTGGAATTTCTGATCAGTTCTAGGCTATGATTTCTATGCTGCTTAGTTATATGTTCTCTGCATAACCTGTCTGCACACAGATAATGCCACACTGCTCACCCTTGCAATAACTTGTCCCAGCAAGAATCTGTACATCCGCTAGGCATTGATCCCCAATTTGAGGCTGATTTGCCAGAGGTAGACATACAGTATCTGCTGGACCCAAATGCACAGTCAACTTATTTGTGAACACTATACTTATCTGAGTTTACTCTAATGCAGTACAAAGCATTTCCTAAATACCTTTTTTGTAATGCTGTATGTGGAAATCACATGACCTCCCAGCCTTCGTTTGTCCATATTTCCCATGGCATAGGGGCATGTATGTCTTGTGCACAACATTCCTGCTTGGAGTTACAGAATGTTCTGCCTGTGCCTCATCCTGTCAGTTTTGCTGCCACTTCCGCTACCCAGCCATGCTGTGTTTATTGATAGTTGTATTTCCACAGCGTCCTGTAACTGCAATCAGGTTACACAGCATGTAAACTGACCATGCCAGCACAGGTCTGCTTCTGTGCTTGGTGTGGTCAGATTAAATTAGGAAAGTAGGAATACTGACAGGAGCACGGTGCATTTCCCCAACAATGTAAAAGTAAAAACAAAAAAGGTTTGATTTAAAAACATTTGCATAACACCTTGACACACACATAGTCAATATTAGGACCCGAGGGGTGGAGTGAAATGCGTTGGGGCATGGCCTGGCCAGAGTCCAAGCTGAGATTGCCACTAATACACTCATCTTAGGGACAGCACAGACGTGCGGCTACAGGGAGTCTTTTTTAACCTTAAGTATTCAATATTATTAATTGGGGTAACATACAGTGTAATGCCCCATGCACGCGGTCGGATTTTCCAACGGAAAATGTGCGATCAGGGCGTGTTGTCGGAAATTCCGACCGTGTGTGGGCTCCATCGGACTTTTTCTATCGGATTTTCCGACACACAAAGTTTGAGAGCAGGCTATAAAATTTTCCGACAACAAAATCCGTTGTCGGAATTTACGATCGTGTGTACACAAATTCGATGCACAAAGTGCCACGCATGCTCAGAATAAATAAAGAGATGAAAGCAATTGGCTACTGCCCCGTTTATAGTCCCGACGTACGTGTTTTATGTCACCGTGTTCAGAATGATCGGATTTTCCGACAACTTTGTGTGACCGTGTGTATGCAAGACAAGTTTGAGCCAACATCCGACGGAAAAAATCCTAGGATTTTGTTGTCGGAATGTCCGAACAAAGTCCGACCGTGTGTACGGGGCATAAGCCTTCCTTGAAGCCTAAGTAGGTTAAGAAGCAAACAAGGCAGACATTACTAATAGTTTATCTGATATGTAGAACAGGACTATGTGATGCATAACTGCTGCTGATCAAACATGCAATTAGAAACACAATTAAACAGTGCACTTGCAATGTAAATTGAGCTTATAAAAGCTATAAGAGATTGTCTGAAAAATATTCTTCTTTTCTCTTGTGCATCAACACAGAAAAGTCTCTGCAAAAATTGCTTTACTGCCCTTAACCCCTTTACGCCAACAGTACACATACATGCAGCCTCAGTGGACTGAGCTTTTTTCCATGGGGCCGCATATATGCTTAACAGTCTTTGTGCTGGGAGCGCACCGGAAAGCCCCGTACTAATGATTGGAACCCAGAACTCCCAGTTCCGGGTCACCTGATTGCTGTGATAGCCTTTGATTGGCTATCAGAGTAATTAGTCACTGTGAAGCCCTCCCCTATGTTTTCTCCCTCTTATTGCAGAGAGAAAAAAAAAAGCATAACTGTGTAAAAAATAAAAAAAACATAATTACAAAATAGAATAAAAAATAAAGAAAAATACCTATAACAAAGTTTGATCTGGGACAGTGCCAGGGTTAGTATTTGGGTTAAATAAAAGTCAAAGGTTTAGATCAGAGGCAAAAGTCAGCGGTCAAAAGTCAGTATATTTTGGGTAGGATTGTTTTTTTTTTTAAAAAGCATTTTTTAAATTAGTATCAGTTGCAGTTAGTGTCAGTGTGTTTAGGTAGGATTAAAAAAAAAAGAAAAATGTGTACTATTGCTTCTGGGCTGTACTACGGTTACAAACAACAACTAACATACACATATGTGGTATCATTGTGATCATTGGAAGCAGGGGAATTTATTTTGGGTTGTTCTTTGGTGGTAGGTTATGGTAATAACAAGAAATATGCAGCTAAATTCAACTTTTTTTTTTACTATTTTGAGCCAGTTTTCCTTTGATAATAAAAAACAAACAGGAGATATCCAGTACCATTTACTACCAAATGAAAGCCAAGTTCGTCCTAAATAAAACAAGGCATAATTCAAGTGGATGCACAAAGTAGCTGTGATGATATGTACAGTTTTGCTAACGCATGTCAAAGCTGCAAAATTGTTCTTAGGCATTAACATTTGTATTACCCTTAGGCACAAAGGTGTTAAAGTGGTTGTAAACCTCAGAAATGAAATATGGACAAAGGATATCCCTCTATAGTGTGTACTTGTCTCGATTAAGAGCACTAAGTGTAATTTCTGTCTACTGCTTCGTTCCTCTGCTATCAGCAATTATCACTTCTGGCAAGTTTTCCTGACACCAAGAGAAAAATGGTGACAGGGGAGGGAGCTCCAGCACATTAACAACCTCAGCACGTTTCCGGTGAGCTATGTGAAGGGGGATTGTCTCTGCCCTCCAATCAACTCTCAGAGCTCTCCTCACTGAGCTCTGCAGAGTGTAACTTCAGCTCTCTGCCCCTTTTTTTGAACTTTCACACAAACTTTTAAATTCTGGAATTTGAACAAAAGTAGAGAAGAGAATAATGCAGATAGACAGGTACAACTTATGTATGATGATTAGTTTCATCTCTGTGTATCACCTGAGGCCAGTCACTTTACCGGGTATATGTGAGGGTTTACAACCACTTTATCTGAGGAAGATATATTGCATTTTTGGAGGCCAAGTCACAGAAAAACAGAAAAACAAGAATATATCAAAACTGCATGAAAATACATCCTGCCACTATATATCCTTCAAGCATTTTAGGTGATCCTCCAGATCACTAAAATCCCACTCACAGTGACCATCACTAAGATCCTGCTTGCCAGGGATGGGTCTAGCATACCCCAATGTGGTTCTAGGTGAGTTTGGCGAACTTTACTGAGGTTTTGGTGTCAAATCCAAACCCTATTGAAGCCAATGGGAGCCAAATGATATAAAACAGTATTGGCCATTTGTTATGCTAACAGGCAATATATTGTCAATAAATGGTCTAGGGGGCTGAGCACTGCTCTGGAGAACATGTGTCAATGCAAAAAAAAGTTTAACATTTCCATTTGGCAAGGAGCAGTGATTTTTCGAGTGCATAAAGTAAAATAAAAAATAACATGCCTGGGAGTGCCCTTAATCTGTCTGTGAGGATAGGCCGACCTCATGAACCTGAAGACCACCACTAAAGAGACCATGGCTGTTTATTTGGTTATAACTTGTCCAGGCTTGCCCAGAGACTTAGAATGTGACTGCCATGCTGTGCTTTAGAATGGTCCCCGCTTGGGCATTATCGCCAGACTGCTTGGAATCCTGATAAAGAGCATATATAACATCCAAATTTTCATCTGCCATTGCCATGTCATGCAAGGTATGCTGCCATGGAAGAAGCCTATCCAAGTGCTGGACACGGTATTGTGTACCGGCCTATTGCAGGTCTTGCACACTGCCGGGTACGTGACTGGGACAAACTGTGGGTAATTTGCTCATCATGCCAAAGACGGCACATGAACTTTACCCCATGGGCGTAATGCCACACCTGTGGATGGGACTGAGAAGCCATCTGATCTTGGAGAAGATGGACTGACGATAAACCAAGTAACTTCTGCTCCTCCAAGGAGATAAGGAGAAGCGATCCTATTGGTTGTCGAGGAGGAGGAGGGAGGAGATGCAGAGAAAGCCACGCTGTGGTGAAGCCGGGGAAGGAGGAGACGCAGAGACCCATTGCCCACCGCCCAGAGGAAGCCCTAGATGGAGTATGTGCGGGGACCGATGGACCGACCAGAGGGGTAATGGATTATCAGTGTCCCCCCAAAAATATACCACCAGCCGCCACTGCTCACCCTTCAGATGCTTACCTCCAGCAAGGGTTGGTTCCTCCAGGCCATAAGCTAACCAGGTTATCAAGATTACAAAGATTCTTCAATGTCTACTCCCTCGGAAAATGTGTTCCCATGCGTGCAAGAGGACTTATTCCGACAGCTGGAGGAAGACCGTCCTGAAATCTATAGTAAGGCCGTCTGGGAGAGACGGCGGGTCTGAGAGCAGGGTGAGAACAGCACTGCAGACCCACGGCAAATGGAGTGGGTCCATCGGGGATGCAGCCTTCAGTCAGTTGGATGGAAATGGACAGCGACAGATCTGAGGGTGCACTGTCCGGGTCGGAGGGTGGCGATGAACAACGACTTCCAGCAACGGTGGTTCCCGTAGTGGCGGCTGGTGGGCCCTGGCCTGGGCAGCCTGGTGAGTGAATCTTTACTTTTATTTTCACTTTACTGCATAGTCTGTTGGGTCAGGGTGGTAGACCAGGGCCATCCGGTTTAAGGGTAATTTAGGCAGGTTTACTCCCGTACCGCCAAATGAGACAGGACTCCAGACAGGAACCGTAGGGGCTAGGTGAGTTAGCGGTTGGGCTCAAGGGGTTGGTGCAGCGCTTTGTGCCAGGCACAGGAAGTAGTCCGGGGCAGGCATGGGCACCGACGCATGCCACACCTCCGGCAGCGGGCGCCCCCAGGGTTGCAGGCGAACGCAGTGACAGCAATTGGGACAGCTACGGCGGTAGGTTAGTCTCCCAGTTTATTGCATAGGCTCCGGATAGCCAGGGCAAGACAGGGAACGGAAAAGCGGACACGGTCAGGTTGGCGGATTCCGCGAACGCATACTTCTGTTTTGAGGGCCCCCTAGGGGCCCCATGTGCAGACAGAAATAACAGGAAATTTGGCTGATCGATGTGCTTGGCTTAACCCCACTCTGTTAGGACTGGTTCACATCTATGTGGGTGGCTGTGGGTGCCAGAATCACAAGGAATGCGCTGCTGTTTAACCACCTACCTACTGGGCACTTTAACCGCCTTCCTGCCCAGGCAAATGTTCATCTTTCAACGCTGTTGCACTTTGAATGACAATAGTGCTGTCATGCAACACTGTACCCAAACAAAATGTTTATAATTTTTTTCACACAAATAGAGCTTTCTTTTTTGATGATATGTAATCACCACTGAGTTTTTTATGTTTTGCTAAATTAAGACCGAAGAAAAAACCCCAAAAAAAGTTTTTATAGTTTGTTATAAAATTTTGCAAACAGGTAATGTTTCTCCTTCACTGATGTGTATGGGTGAGGCGGCACTGATGGGCAGTGATAAGCTCCACTGATAGGCTGCACTGTTGGACACTAATGGGTGGCACTGATAGGTGGATCTGATAGGTGGCACTGGTAAGCGGCACCGATAGGTGACATTGATAAGGAGGCACTGATTGGCAGCACTGATGGACACTGGCTGGCAGCACTGGTGGACACAGATTGGCAGCACTGGTGGGCACTGTTGGTACTGCACTGGTAATCAGGACACTGATAATCACTGCCCTGATTATCAGTGTACATGTTCCTTTAACACAAGCCAGTTATCAGTTCTCTTCTCCTTCTCTTCTCTCACGCTGACAGCATGCTGATAACCCGATTCTGTTTACAGCTGTGATCAGCTCTGATTGGACACAGCTCATCATGTGGTAAAGAGATGCTGATTGGCTCTTTACCTCAATCTGTGATCAGCAGTGCCCGGAGGAGGTAAGTATAACATGTTTGTTATTTAAAAAAAAAAAAAGACTTTAATATCACTTTTAGTCTGAAAAAATATTAGAAATCAGCAGGCTCCACAGCCGACTTCTCACTGCGCATGCCCAAGCAAAGTCCTACATCCTTCAGGGACCTGTGGCATGTCTCAAGAGGCTGCAGGCAGGGAAGGGATGGGGGCGAACTGTCAAAACCAAGTGCATGCTCCCCCCCCCCAAAAAAAATATAATGTGCCAAAAGTTGAAGGGGGGGAGGCAGAAAACCAGAACTTCCCCTGTTGGATGAAGTTCTGCTTTAATATGATACTGTAAGAAAGTCCGGGTGCATATACAGTAATAAATACAGTATGCTTCTGTTATACATTTTTATCAGCTACGTTTTGAAACAAAAGTTAAAACAGCCTGTGCTGGCAGCACGTAGAAGAGTCAGAATGCTGTTCTGAAACAAATGGTGTCCTGGCTCTCCTGCAGCCTGACATGCCCCACTAGGCACCTCTTAGCTTGGCAAAAGTCAATTGTTTAATCCAATCCAAGCCAATCAGATGCAGGCACCCTGAAGGAATTCTGACAATGACAACTACAGCTGGCTGTGAGAATACAATAGCCGGCAAGGGTGATTTGTTCATATGTGCTGTTTAGCAAAGATTCTAGATTTGCAGGCTGAACAAAAGAAATCAATGTATGTGTGGCTAGCTTAAACCCTGCTCTAATTAACAACTATATCACTGCCTGAGCAAAGATTTTGATTGAAGCAGTATTCAGAGGGTTGTGTTGGAGAGCTAGGATGCTGCCTGTGTGTGAGATCAGCAATCCACTCTCCTAGTGCTGCTAGCACAGAGCCTATTAACATTTTCTATAGCACTTAGCAGTAGGGATGGGCGAACGGTTCGGCCCGAGCATAAGTTCAGCGAACACCGAAAAATATGCGGTGTTTGGGGCAAATTCGAAAAAGCCGCCGAAACACTGTTAAAGTCTATGGGACATTAACATATAAAATCAAAAGTGTTCATTTTAAAGGATTATATGCAAGTTATTGTCATAAAAAGTGTTTGTGGACCCGGGTCCTGCCCCAGGGGACATGTATCAATGCAACTTTTTTTTTTTAAACGTTTTTTTAGGGAGCAGTGATTTTAATAATGCTTAAAGTGAAACAATAAAAGTGAAATATTCCTTTAAATTTTGTACCTGGGGGATGTCCCCAAACACTTTTTTATGACAATACAATGCATATAAGCCTTTAAAATTAGCATTTTTGATTTCTCCCATAGAGAATTCATTATAGCCGCAAGTATTTTTAAATTACTTTTTTTCCTTTAGAAATGTCATTTTGTGCAGGGACTGTTCTAAACACGGGAAAAATGCTCCACTTTACAGGCATAGCATAGTCACCCCCCAGGTACGAAATTTAAAGCAATATTTCACTTTTATTGTTTCACTTTAAGCATTATTAAAATCACTGCTCCTGAAAAAAACGGCCATTTAAAAAAAAATCTGGGGCAGGACCCAGGTCCCCAAACACTTTTTATGACAATAACTTGCATATAAGCCTTTTTTTCCGACGGATGTTGGCTCAAATTTGTCTTGCATACACACGGTCACAGAAAGTTGTCGGAAAATCCGATCGTTCTGAACGCGGTGACGTAAAACACGTACGTTGGGACTATAAACAGGGCAGTAGCCAATAGCTTTCATCTCTTTATTTATTCTGAGCATGCGTGGCACTTTGTGCGTCGGATTTGTGTACACAGGATCGGAATTTCCGACAACGGATTTTGTTGTCGGAAAATTTTATAACCTGCTCTCAAACTTTGTGTGTCGGAAATTCCGATGGAAAATGTGTGATGGAGCCTACACACGGTCGGAATTTCCAACAACAAGGTTTTATCACACATTTTCCATTGGAAAATCCGACCGCGTGTACAGGACATATGAACGGTGTTAGTCAGGTACAAAATTTAAAGGAATATTTCACTTTTATTGTTTCACTTTAAGCATTATTAAAATCACTGCTCCCGAAAACGGCCGTTTTTAAACTTTTTTTGCATTGATACATGTCCCCTGGGGCAGGACTCAGGTCCCCAAAACTTTTATTGTCAATAACTTGCATATTATCCCTTAAAATTAGCACTTTTGATTTTTCACGTTCTTGTTCCATAGACTTTAACGGTGTTTGCGTGTTCGAACAAATTTTTTGCCTGTTCGCATGTTCTGCTGCAAACCAAACTGTGGGGTGTTTGGCCCATCCCTACTTAGGAGATAAAAAAGGAAAGAAGAGGCATATTCATCAATTTTAATGCAGGCTGATTATAATACTAAATTTGGATTTAATTAACCTTTAAAACCTCAACTTTTCTGCTGTTGCCTCCTGTCATGTTTCAACTCTTCTACAGCCTAAGAGCCCAACATGCAGCCTGTCCATGCTCATCAGCCCTGGAGTCCTGCCCATGCTCATTATGGGGTCCACTGTGCTGCAGACCTTTGTTTATGTCTAGAGTCCAACAGGTTGAGCCCTTAGTGCCAGCATTATGCCTTCTCTGTATACCACTTTGATTATCTTCTTCCTTCTTGCCAAGGTCAGAAAGGCATTACCCTTAATGCTGTGCTAGGTTTAGCCACAACTCATCTTGACTTCTTCTGATTGGTGAAGTGAGATATTTGCCCAACGACTACATCCTATGATAGGGTATCTATGCTAGGGCTGGCAGTACAGGTAAAGTACGGAGAAGGATGCTGGATGAGGCTTCTTCTAGCTCATCCACCTCCTTTCAGTTTCTGCCGTTCTCAGGATTCTAATTCATACATTTTAATTTTCAAAGAAAACTAATATGAAACCCCTAGAGTTTTCCTCATCGTAATTTACAAGTTATCCTATTTCTCGGTTTACTTAATTTTAATTTTCATACGCTTATATTTTCAGAAGAAGCATCCTCAAACTCTTTTTTGCAAAACAATGGACATATCTCTAACAAATGACTGAGATATCTAAACTAAAGTGTTGCACACTGAAAGCTTTTAGACATTTTTATTTTCCACCAAAACACAGATCAATTTCCCAGCCGGAGTTATTTCAAACTGGAAGGAATTCACAATATTTTTCTGTTATTATCAAGAACACAAAACCAGATAAAGATACGGGACATGATACAATTAGTTCAAGAGAAAATATTTACACACCTGTTCCATTTGTCGGCGCATTTTGAAAATGCGTTTGATATTTAAACAATCCTTAGAAGCTCACGGAGCGTACCAGAGAGAGTCTTCTGTCTGAAGAGTTATTACGAGCTGAACCGCGATATTTTACAGATCGGCTCATTTGCATCAAGCTAAGTAAAATCAAAGAGCGTCATCTATTTAATAAAATTATACATTTCTCCCTTTTGTTGCGTAGGGTTTAGAAAGAATCTTGTAAAAGCCATTGAAGAGATGGCTTTGTTCTGAGTAGGGTCACGTCTGAGTAGCTAAAGGCACAACCTGTCCTTCCATATAGCATAATAATGGAGAGTTTTCTACGTGTCTTCTGTAGAAAAGCCCTCAAGGAAATTATGAATAAATACCCCGGCCTCTCTGTTCTGTAACAATTTGCAAGTTGTTGATTACATGCCACCTAAATGTAAGTCTTTGAAAATCAGAGGAGCCAAGGATCACATTTTCCTGTAATTATAACATGCACCTTATCAAAAGCTTATACCAGAGGAAACAATTTAAAAGATTTTATTGGACTTATCTGGGATTTTAATTATGTGTGAAAACTATAAAATATTTGCTTAAGATTAAAAATAAAGTAAAATGGTAGCACATAAATGGGCAACTTTGAGCAACAGGTAAACAAAGAACACACTAAGTGTATGTTTAACCAAAGTGTTTTTTTGTTTTGTTTAGAGTAGGGAAGGAATACACCCTCTGTTGCAATAGTTTTTATTGTTGCTTTGTTCCCGCTAGGGAGATTCAACACCTCAATTGGTCAAGGTGACCATTGTTACCAGGACAGAAAGTGATGAGTAAGGATGAGTCTTGAGTTCACCACCTGCATGAATTCAAGACAAACAATGTGTGTTTTAGGTTTGTGGTCTTTGAAAACGAATTTGCATTTAAACTTTTTCAGTCTTTGCAGATGACACCAAGCTATGCAGTGGAATAACGTCCTTACAGGATTGTGGAAACTGAGGTTTCATTTTGATAAATGTAAAGTTATACACTTGGGGGCTAAGAATATGCATGCATCATGCATAATAGAGAGTACAACTGGGGGAATGCATAGTGGGGAAGGAAGGATCTGTGGGTTTTCGTAGCTCATAAGCTCAATAATAGCATGCAATGCCAAGCTGCGGTTTCCAAAACGAGCAAACTCCTTTCTTGTATTAAGAGAGGTATGGACAGAGAGAGAGATATAATTTTGCCCCTGTACAAATCATTAGTAAGACCTCATCTGGAATATGCAGTTCAGTTATGGGCACTAGTTCTCAAAAAGGATATCTGGGAACTGGAGAAAGTGCAGAGAAGGGCAACCAAACTGATAAGAGGCATGGAGAAGCTCAGCTAGGAGGAAATATTAAAGGAACTGAATTTATTCTCTCTTGAGAAGAGGAGATTAAGGGGGATATGATCAACATGAACAAATACATAAGAGGTCCATATAGCAAATTTGGTGTTGAGTTGCTTTAAGGTCATCACAGAGGACAAGGGGACACGTCTAAAGGAAAAGAGATTTAATCTACAAATACAGAAAGGTTTCTTCACATTAAGAGCTGTGAAAATGTGGAATAGACTCTCTCAAGAGGTGGTTCTGGCCAGCTCAGTAGATTGCTTTAAAAAAGGCCTGGATTCTTTCCTATGTACATATTTTAACTGGGAGCTAACATTTATAGGTAAAGTTGATCCAGGAAATATCCAATTGCCTCTCGGGGGATCAGGAAGGATTTTTTTCCCCTGCTGTAGCAAATTGGATCATGCTTTGCTGGGGTTTTTGCCTTCCTCTGGATCAACTGTGGGTATAGGATTGTGTATATGGGATTGTATGATTTTTTTTTTTTGGTTGAACTAGATGGACTTGTGTCTTTTTTTCAACGTAACTATTTAACTATGTAACTATGTAGTCATAATGCACTGCCTGGCCTCCTGTCAGTTGGCTTTGAGAGGCCAAAAAGAAGACTTTTGAATAAACCAGCTTTTGGGGTTGTTGTACTTTAAAAGTGAACTCCAGACTGATAATTAAAGTGGATGTAAACCAAAAAAACTATTTTTAATTAAGGCTTGCACCTTGTACAGTATAGCATTTCATGTCATCTGTGCCCAGTCTTGCTACAAAGAGTTAATCAAGCTCTGAGCAATCCTCTTCTTTTTTCAGTGAGATAAAAACTGACACACACAGAGAAATAGGAGTCTGTTTCTTCCCCTTGCTGTGAGTGACAGGTGATTTACATATCTAATGCACAAGCCTTAGAGAGGCATTCTGTGTACTTCAGATCCTCTCCTCCTTTCTTCTCCAGCTCTCCCAGGACTGGCTGCTCCGCACCTCAATATGATTGGGCATGCTGAAGGGGTGACTTTTCTGGGTTTTGACTTAATGTTAGTGATCATAGCAGAAGGTCGGTGTAAGAAATACAAAGGAGAAAATGCATGTTGACAAGGGGAGTGTAGAGGTGGGTGGGGAGTGTACTAACATCACGACTCCACCCACGAGCTCCGGACAACATTATATGTACCTAAACTCTGCGCATAGTCTTCTCTACGACAGCACTTAGAATCGGTGAGGGAGGATCAGCATGCAGCCAATTCAGACTTTATGTTGTCTGTCTACTATGCTCACAATGAAGGAGAGCACAAAGATGACCTGATCAGTTTCTTCTGCAACTTCATTGTTTAGCCACAGGATGGGACGGGTCCTGGACTACCCTGCATTGCTTAACTGCAATGTCATCTACAGGGAGGTCCAGGACCTAGCTGTGCTTTTAGGATCAAGACTGGCTAAACAGAATCTCCAGTCCTTTGGCAAGTTCATATATATACTGTAAGTAAGTATAGAATGCAATCAGTGCAAATAATAAACGAACAATAGTTTGCCAGCTGAACACAAAAAGGTTAATCACAACACCTGGAACAGTTTTAAAAGCATAAAAATGCAGTGCAAAATGCCAATAAGAATAAATGAAAAAAAGTTTAAATAATAAAATTGTCCAAAGCACCGAAAGCAAACATCAACAGCACAGATCCTCAACGTGTGGGCAAAGGAAATCCAGAAACACAAAGAACTGTGTGACAATCTCTCCACCTGTGAGATGCTTGCTCGCTCACCTTAGCAAATGGACCTCTGAGCTAACAGGAAGTCAACAGCGCGTGTCCCCTTAGGGGTAAGATGCAATCAGGAAGTAAGCGATGTTCTTCAGAAAACTCATGTAGGTAAAGAGAAAGATCTAAGTGCTCTCTCAAAGCACACGGGGAGAGGTGACCCTAGAAGAAATCCCACGTCCCCCGCACCAATCAGCTGGAAAAGCTGGCTTCTAGGAAAGGATATATATGGTATACATACAGTGTATAAATATCAATTGGGTATTTAGGTGTTTTGCCTGAGTTTTAGTGTAAATTTCAAGAGCTTTACATTGGTTTACACACATCTACTGGTAAAGTAGAAAAGCCTTTTAATGCCCCTTTAACTTTACACAGTAGCACACTAAATCAGTAATGATGTACTATAACAGGCTCACTTTCACATATGTAGACTCTGTCTATGGAATTCAGCTCTACTCTAGATAGGAGAATTGACTGAGTCTCCTTTGTACAGGAAGCAAATGAAAAGCTGGATTAAAAAAGAAATCCTTGCTTTAAACAGTAAAACCTGCAAACAGCTTGCTGTACAAACAGCAAGGTTAAATGAACCGAAAAGAGGATTGTAGTCAATGAAACACACAATACGGCTTTGAATACCTCTCCAAACATCCAACCAGGCTTACTAAGAAACACTCAGGTCTTTTTGTTAGTTCTTTCCACTTTATATTTTTGAAACTTGATGGATTCCTTAACTTCTTTGTTATATTGCTGAATGAAAACTTGTATCTAGAAAGAAAAAAGAAACTAAATAAATTTTTTAATTTTTTTTTTCCACGTGAATTTACCACCAGAATGTGTGCCTGAGTAGGTGACATAATTTAGAAAATAAAAAAATTCAACAAAATTATGGTTATCAAGTTATATTTTAAACTGAATAGCAGGCAGAAATTGTTAAACAGTGTCCTGTAATATACCAAATATAACTAGGTATCTGAAAGTGTGTCTTGGGACAAGGTGGATAGGATAGGTGTTAATGTTATAGGGCTAAGCCTAAGGGTTAGGTTAGTGTTGGACTCATTTAGAGCTAAAACGTGAACAATGACACATACAGTGATACAATATGCAAATATCAAATGCCACAAACGTGATTGATAAAACATTGTCCATGTGTATGAATCAATAGAAAAAAATTTGGTGAAAAAAAAAACACAGTGGGTGAAAATAAATAAATAAATCTATAAATTGTACTTACTTATAAGTAAATAAATGGATATAGACAACTAAGGCCAACTAATATCTTATATTGGACTTAGTTGTCTATTTTCATTTATTTTTTTCACCCACTGTGTTTTTTCACCAAATTTTTTTTCTATTGATTCACACACATAGACATCCCCCATGTCACAGAGCGGTGGCCTTAGTGGCCAATCAATAGGTCAAAACACTATAATTTGGGAAAGCAGGTAGTAACTTCATCCACTGGAGCTTACCCAAGGTAACTCCTGCAGTGAAAGAACACCCTTGTCTTTGTCCTGTGTTTTGTGAACTTGTTTACAGAGTATGAACAATAAAGTATTTACAAATTATGAACAAGCAGTAAAAGCATTGCAAGGCAAGCCCTGATTCACCTCTGTAGCTACAGGCATTATGGAGAAATGTATGTTCAAATGTAAATACAGAGGCAATGAAATATCAGATATTTTCTATGAAAAGCAGATCTTGGCGGTCTGCTAGCCCTCCAATGTAAACACACAGCAGGTGTTTCTAAGCTGCTTGAAATATATGGAAACCCAAATTTGGATTCTTTGTTGTGACCTTTGCGGATATTTGACAATGGATTTCTTCACAGTACATGCAGCTACAGCGGTGAATGAGATTTTGTTTTAAAACTCTTTTATTGCTTGTTAGAAATACACAAAGAATTTAATGTTCATCGTCTGGGCACAGGTGCACTTTGAGGAAGATAAGCTTAACTTTTAAGGTGTAATATTACGGTATAGTTAAGTGATAAAGTAGATCTAAACCCATTCACTAAAATTCACATTCACAGTTATTTCAAAAGTTGTTTTCAATCTTTAAAAATGTGTTTCTTTAAAACAACACAGGGTGATCTTCCCATAAAGTTCATTCTTTAGACACTTCCTATTATATAGAAAAATATAAAAAAAATGTACTTTGTAGACATGTGCACACTGAAATATTTTGTTTCTGAATTTCGTTTTCGTCCGAAAAATAAATTTGTTTAGTTACTCCCAAAATTCGTTTTCATTTATGTCTTTTTTCGTTAAAAATTGCATTAGTCCGAAAATCCAAATTAAGGTTGAATCTGTCATTGAAGGCTTATGGTGTCTGTCGAATGTTCAAAGAAGATTCGACGGAGCAGCTCTACTGTATGACGCCGTTTAGTTTACCTGCTCCGTCTAATCTTCTTAGAAATTTCAACAGACACCATAAGCCAAAGTACATGTGTACTTAGTTCTAGCTATTTTACTGCTCCTCCTCTTTGGTTACATACAGCCAATAACATTCATCATCATCATTATTTTTATTTTACTTCCCCCACCCAATTCCAGCAGCGATCTTTTCTCCCCTACGTCAAATCGTTTCTCCCCTACGTCGAATCTTTTCTCTCTATGTCGAATCTTTTCTCTCTATGTAGAATAATCTTGGACCAATAAAGTTAAGGTTAGGCACAATCGACCACAGGTTTGATGGACACAGATTGTTATTGTCATCATCATGTCGAATCTCCTATCTATATCGAACTGTTGTAGCAATGAAAACGAAAATAAAGCATTTGTTTATGTCGGATCTTTCGTTTTTCGGATTCTGCACCTTCGTTATTGTTTGTTAAAACGATAACGAAAATACCTAAAAATTCGGACGAAAATGCATTTGGACAAAAACGAATGCACATGTCTAGTACTTTGTACTTACCCTAAGAACAAAAATTATACATACTTGAAGGTGCTGCCACTTATAAAGCCCAAATACCTAACTTATAACATATATAGAAAATTTAATAAGTGTACAACCTAAAAAACTTATATGACACAAAATATGTAAATCTTAAAACATACTCAAATCAATCATAAGTCCAAAAAATATAATAAAAAAATTATATAATAAAAAAAAGTCCATAAGAAGGTCCACTAAGAAGTGCTCTTGAAAGTGAAAAGTGATTTACAAGGTGCTCTTTCCCACATATAATAGACACATCTTACCAGAAAGGCTGGATCTCAAATTATAGAGATCTTACTCGCTCACACAATGATCAGCCTGCAGGGATATTCTACTCCTTGGGCTCCTGTGAGAGTTCTCCTTCCTGGTAAGCAGACTGCTCCACTCGGTAAATCTTTCAAATATCCTTGATGTTTATGCGGACCATCTCTCTAGAGATTCTCTCCAGTATATGTGGTGATAGAAGGAAGAGACTTCATGGTGCAGTACTTTAAATTCGGCATTTATTAAAAAGTATCTATTGCACTTACATTTAAAAAAACGATAGAAGGCAAACAAAAACACACAGCCACGGACTTCGCCTGCAGGCTGGTATGTGGTGACGGCCCAGAATTCGCCTCCACCCAACGCGTTTCTCCGTAAGAGGCAATGACTGGGAACGAAGGCTCCTATTATATGGTGACTTGTACTCCTGCTTTGTCACCCTGTCACACCTTCCTCTGGTGGAGACTACAACCAGCCATGCCAATTCACATATTTGGACAGACATGATTCACCATTGCTATTATCAGGAACCAGGTCCAGAACAATGATGTGCACCATGCTGTTTTATGCAAACTTAATATAATAATATGCTGGGTATTTCATTGTATGGATTTGCTTTATGCAATACAATCATTTCATGTCTTTTTGGTCTCATTGCTTAATCTGTGGTTATCAGTTTCCCATTAAATGCCAAAGCAATGACTTAGTTTTATGGCAGGCTGATATGTGGTCCTTGAATCCTTTTTAAGTGTTATGAAAATGTATATTGTTAATGGTGGCTGCCATTTATGTCTTCTTATTCTTACAATTGTAGAAAGCATATCTCCAGCTCCTGAAGAATTTTTTACTAAACACATTGCGCTCAACCCCATCACCGAACAATAGCACAAATCTCTAGCAATAGATGGTGTAACAATATAAGTTATAGTGTTTGTGGGGTGATGGAGGGATATTGCTAATAAGGTGTTTTGTATGACATGCATGTTTTAATCTGTTTTCAATAAAAAGTGATCTTATGAATATCATGTTTATTATCAATTAGTGCCTTAAAAATCCCAAATATTTTGATTTTTCTTGTTGTATGTTGCCTATAGATCTGTCTGATCTGCAAAATATCACATAGTTGAACATTCCAGGTAATTATCATTTACAAAATATAGCATGAATTATAGCTCTTATTGTAAAAGAATAAAAAAAAAATCTCTGATCTTCCCTTTTGCATGGATAAAAACAGAAATTTGAATTGTGATTTAAGTCCCAGTAGACCTCTCCAGGGACTGAAAATGCAAGCAAGAGCATGAAAGGCTATACTTGTAAACTTGCTTGAATTGCTTGGCGTTATTCAGAAAGGCAAAGGTGTATTAAATGTACATTTATCCTTCACCGTGATCACATTGGCTAACATACCTAAAAACTAAGATTATAGATTCCTTTGAAATGTGCTGGAACTTTCGCAAGACACCTAAAACAGTTAAACAAATATCAAAATTTTTTTTTAGGAATGTTGCAATTTAGCAAGAAATTGTAGGTTCTAGTAATGGAATGTCTGTCATCTTGACAAATCACAGTCATTTCACATTTTTTAAGTCTTAAAAAAAAAATTAATATTTCTTTCCATCAGAAAGTATTTGGGATGT
This sequence comes from Lithobates clamitans, assembly GCA_037952925.1. Taxonomy (NCBI): domain Eukaryota; kingdom Metazoa; phylum Chordata; class Amphibia; order Anura; family Ranidae; genus Lithobates; species Lithobates clamitans. The sequence goes on along the minus strand of JBBGZY010000099.1, from coordinate 3,037,335 downwards.
CAAGAAAGCCATAAAACAGGATGGAGTTTAAAATCCTTCACCATCTTGGTTTCAGTAGATAAGCTGACCTCGCTGATTTGGCCCCGTTTCACAGCAATGAAACCAGAATTTATAATTTACAGCTCTCCTGGATCCGGAAGACATATTTATTTTCAGTAATTTCCCCAATTATATATCTATACCGGCTGTATGATGAAGTGCCAAGTCTCATGAGTGTGTCTGGAAAGTCAGAGATGTTTGTACAATACAAACCTATGTCATGTAGGGAATTACTCAGACTAATAGGTCTTTAATTGAAAACTGGTGAGGTCTAAAGGCCCTCGTTTTTTAAGATTCCATTTACAAGCTCAACTAGTAAAATTAGCTGTTCGTAAACTTTTAAAAGCCAGAGACCAGGCCTTTATTGACAAGAAAGTTGTTTACTATACTGGCTAGAAAAAAAAATAAGGAAAACATAAAAAAAGGCAGTGAGGTAGATACTCAAAAGGGGGGAAAGAAAGCAAAGGGATTGTCCCTCTTGGGTTTACTTATGAAACTCTACTAAGGGTAATTTATGTAAGTTTCCTCTCAGTGACTCTGAAGGTATTTATCATGCTGAGAAGTGTCTTTATTTACAGTCCATGAAGTGGTAAGCAATATTTTTAAAGCTTTCGGGAGTTGACCTGGTCTCTCCTCCGGAATTCTTTTGTAGTTAACAGAGATTTTGCTAAATGTGAAGAACAGGTTAGTAGATGTCTAAATTAAACATATTGTGTTTTTCTTTGAAGGTTCTTATGTGGATTTCCCATATGGAATCATTACAAGAGGAATCTGAGAATGATAATGTCCGATTCACTCTTATCATCTGAAAACTGGACCCCAGGAAAAACAACAGAAAAGAGTTACTATATATATTATTGAAACCCTGAGAATAGTCATTATATATTACTGAGCAGGGAATGAACAAGGTATACATATCAACAATGGGGAACTAGCACTGCATACAATGCAAAGCACTATGCATCAGGGGCACTACTGGGCACTACATAAACCAGTGAACGCCAGATAATTGCCAAGGTATACACTATGTAATACAGGAAATATATAGTCTGTATCTGAGCTTTTTTTCTCACAGAATAGGTGCTGGGACTCCTCCCTTCTGAGGCCCCCCCTTATCTCCACGCCCTACCCTGCTCTGAGCACCAACCCTTGGTTCCACTCCCTACCCACCTCCCTGTACTGCCCCAAGTATCATTTTATGGTGCTAAATAATTTGTATGGAATTTGTTCTTGTTGTCTAATAACAAGAAAAGCAGTAAAATAAATCCCCAGGAGCCAGCAACAACAGACCCCATCCCAGCAACAATAGATCCCTCACACAACAATAGACTCTCTCAGCAACAGTGGATCCCACCCCAGCAACTATAGGCCCCCCCAGCAACAATACACCCCAACCATAGAACCCCCAGCAACAATAGACCTCATCCCAGCAATAATAGATCCCTCACACAATAGGCTCTCTGAGCAACAATGGACCCCACCCCATCAACAATAGGTCCCCCCAGCAACAATACACCCCACACCAGCAACAATGGACCACCCACAACAAAATATCACCCCAGCAACAAAAAATCAACCCCAGCATTAGACCCTCCCTCCCAGCAGCAACATCAGATCTCCCAGCAGCAAGCATTGATAGTCCCTCCAGCATACAGCAACAATAGGCCTCTCCCTCAATAGTAGATTCCTACCAGCAACATAAGACCCCACAGCAACAATAGACCCTCACACAAAACAGATCCCCAACAGTGAAAATAGAACCCCCAGCAGCCAGCATTAATAGATCGTCCAACAGACCCCACATCCCTTGCTATAGTCAGTGCTGGACGTGCCGGAACTGCGTTCCTCCTGAAAAAAACTTGTCTTTATGCAGCTGAACACTAGGTCAATGGGCAATTTATATACTGCAAGGCACCAGGGAATGGGCACTGTATATGCATGTGACCACCAGGGAATGGGCACTGTATATATTCTTGATCACCAAGTCATAAGCTACCGATTAGAGATGAACTCATTGATTTAGGCAAAATTTAGATGATGACATTAATATTACATTTTCTACTTATTGAGCTATTTAGGTAAAAGGTGTATTTTATAGTGGGCATGTAACTATAAATGTATCAATAATTTTAATGTATGTAGATACCAAAAAGAAAATGTAAGAAAAAAAGAAAAGGAAAAGTGACCTGGTGGAGGAGAAGGTGGGAAGGGGATAGAGGACAAGCAGCATTCGGTAATCTAGAGATCTGTTTTACACTGCTTCAGAATTTTATTTTGAATATTTTAAACCATGCATACATTGTGTGAACCGCTGTTCTTATACAAAAACTATTAGAATCAGAGTAACAAGAGGAGATGAATTAACCCCTTTAAGTAGCTGTATAAGGGAGATTCAAAGAATCTTTTTTGGAAGCATTCTAAAGCTGAATTGAAACCTTCTGGCTTGCAAAACTCTAGAACCTGACTTCTTTTATGCTATAGACCCAAAACAAACATTTTTACAAAAATTTTCCAGTATCAAAGTCATGTTTTTTCATCTGAGACAGACAGATACCATATAACCATGCAATAACACTTTCCTGCCAAGCATGTGCAATGTATATATTTTAACACCTTTGATAATAATTAAAAAAACACCCCGTCTCCTGCAATTCTCTCAGTTTTCCTTTAATAACAGTGTTATGTCCATGCTACTATTTCACTTCCATGCTACTATTTCACTTTCATATTGTTATGAGTCTGTGTTCAATTCTCCGCGCCAGCTTGGCTCCGTAACCTCTTCGATACATTTGTTTCTCAATGAGTTGATTAAGAAATTAGTCTTTCAAGTCTTCGGAAAAGACGAAAAATCCAAAAAACACAGAAACACAATACGACAGGAAACCGATACGATCTTCTGAAAAAGCGTAATAAAAGGCCGGTCACCTACAAAATATCTGTTTGATAAAAAAATGATAAAATAAACCATTAAAAAGTCAGATAGGTCATAAACATTGTTGTCTTTTTCAGGAGAAGAATTTGGTTTATTCACATTTTTACTGTCATTCTGGTTGAAGAAGAGCTTACGTTTGAAGAAAGGTTGGGATAGCACATCTGGAACAAATTGTATAGAGAGGGATGGAGTTTAATGAGTAACATCAGGCAATAAGCATATTCATTCAGTGAACTGCTAATGGTAACCAAGAAGCACTTTATTTGTGTTAATGTTAAAATGTACCAAAGTTACCGTAAAAAAGTAAAAGTAAGTTTTATGTCAACTTACCATTGGAGAACTAAGCAGACCTTTTAGAATGGCAACAGGCAAGCTTGTAGCATTTTAGTATTTTTTCTGTATTGCACAACCTCTACTGTTACAAATTAAGTTTCCATATATCTGAATGATTATCTGACGTTCTTTTATGGGTCAGTACACACAGGTGTTTGATAGCTCACTAAATGCTTTATGCCTTTATCAAGCCGTAGAACGCTTTTTTGATGCCTTCAAGAGATAGCCATGTCAACCATTACCTTCAGAAGCACTGAAAATCATCAGAGATTTCTATAAAGCTTCTCTGGCACTTCCTAAGCATTATGCAGAAAATGTTCCAAGGCCCCTTTCACACAAGCAACACCTGATTACTCTCAGCAGGGGATTCTAGATGGATCCCCTGCCATGTAGGATCAGAATGGTACGGATGTCAGCTTATGGTGACAAATTCACCTGCATAGGTGTGCACACAGGGTGTGCTAGGTGTGCCTTGGCACACACTAATGCAGTCCCCTGCTTCCTGGCGCCCCCTGTCTCCCGCCTGCAGTTCTGCCAGCTTCAGGATGGAGAGCAGGGGAAGGGGCCGGTAAATATGTAATTTACCGACTCCTGCCTTTTTTGAATGAACACAGGGAATGACGTATATCAGTCCCTACTGTGTTCATTCTTAAATGAAGCATAGTAGACCTTTTTTTTTCTTATTTAATTTACATTTTATTTTTGCACCGTCCCTTTAAAAAAGTTAAATTGGATCACTTTAATTCCTATTACAAGGAATGTAAACATCCCTTGTAATAGAAAAAAAGCATGACAGAACCTGTTTAATGTGGGATCTGGGGTCAAAAAGTGATCTCGCCACAAATTTGCCACGGAGACCACTTTTATCTTGAATAAAGATAAAATATCTCCACTGTGGAGAAAAATACTGTGGGTTATGGCAGCCATAACAACGGTATTTAACGTCAAAGTACCAACGTATATCCACCGTGGGTGGTCTGCAAGTGGTTCCTGTGGGGTAAATAGGCTGGCTTAGAGTATGAAGATCAAGTTTAAATGATTGTATAATTGATTAAAGCTGAATTCCAGGCAGATATGAAGTTGGAAATTAAAGTGATATTATTTTTATAAAATAAAAATGAGGTTATACTTACCTGCTTTGTGCAACAATATTGCATAGAGTGGTGTTTTACCTCCACTTCTTCAGTCCCTCGCTGATGCTGTCCCATTCTCCTTCCCACGGGTGTCACCTCAGCAAGCTGCGTGCTAAGGGGGCACCCATATGAGTGTGCTTCATAGCCGTGCTTTGTGCATCCATAGACACACACACAGTAAGACATGCCCAAGCCTCCACTCCCTCCGCATGAGATTAAACTAACAGCAGCAGGTGATGCTGATGGGACAGCGCTGGATCGGTGAAGGAGTCGGCACAATATGTAGCTGGACGTTCTTACCTTAATGCAGGGAATGCATTAAAGTGGTTGTACAGTGAGGAAAATTATTATTTGATCCTTTACAGATTTTCTAGGTTTGCTCACTTAAGAAATTAAGGGTTTATAATTTTTATCATAGGTGCACTTTAAATAATAGAGACAGAATATCAACTAAAAATCTAGAAAAAAATATAATACAATTTTTATAAATTGAGTTGCTGTTCAGTGTGTAAAATAAATATTTGATCCCCTACCAACGAACAATAATTCTGGCTCCTACAGACTGGCTACAGTATGTGCTCATGTGGTACACAGATTAGTCCTGTCAGTTCAAACAGATTGTAAAGGCTTTGGTCTCCTTGACTGTACTCTTTGCTGGTTCTCTTCCTACTTATCCAACTGCACCTTTAGCGTTTCTTACAAAATAATTCATCCTCTTCTCTTCCTTTCTCGCTTGGGGTCCCCCAAGGTTCTGTTCTTGGACCTCTCCTATTTTCAATCTACACTTTCTCCCTGGGTCAGCTGATAGCCTCCCATGGCTTCCAATACCACCTCTAGAAGAATCTCTTACCTTGAGATAAGTGACAGCTGCTATGGCCTCAGTAGATGTATCTGAGAAGATGTGAAGCACTTTCCTCTGACTTGTGGCAAGGGAGGTAGAAGTGTAGCAGCATTCCATCATACGGATTCCATCTAAGGCATGTAGAGATTGTTTCCAGGACTCCCACTTTGAAAGCTGGTCTATTGGTAGTATTCGTTGAAGTGAGTTGAATCTGGATAGAGCCTGTTCACGATTGGTTGGGAGTTTAACCCTTGCAGCACGAAAAGGTAATGGTGCAGCCCAGCTGTCAGACTCACCCTGGAAGAATTCCTTGTCCATTATTTTGATGAACTCTCTGTCTTCGACCGACAAGGCTATTTTGTTGTCATCGCTTGTAGTACAAAACACTGTGCTACCTAGGTTGTCATCACAAAGGTTAGGAGTGACATCAGGTACTTGGATGATGTCAAGAGGCTTCTCTTTTACTTCATAATGGCGAAGGCACTGTTCGAAGTGGGATGCATGTCCGTTTCCTAACATGTAAGTTTTGAAGGAGTGGATCTCGGATGACGTATTCTATCAAAGGCATACGTCGCCCATGCTTACCCAGCCCAGATCAAGTTTTTGTGCGTAAGGGGCATCATCGGGTCCATTGCACTGCTTGAGTACTTTGTGTACTCTGGGAATGTCCCTTCCTAGCAAGATCAAGATTTCAGCATTCATGTCCATTGCAGGAATTTCAAGGTGCCTCAACAAGGTGCCTCAAGTGAGGATGGTGATATGCAGCCTCTGGAGTAGGAATTTCTTCCCTTTCGTCTGGTATCTGGTCACACTCAACGAATGTTGGTAGGGATATGCCCTCTCCCTTATTGATATGAGAGACCATGAACCCATCGGCCCTTTTACCGAAGGTCTCTTCACAACCAGAACAGGTTCTGAGAGTATACAGTGATGCGTGTCCCTCTATCCCAAAGATCTCAAAGAATTTAGGCTTAACCAGCAATCTGTTGCTCTGTTCATCTATTATGGCATACGTCCTAATAGCTTCCTCAGATTGACCCTTTGGGTGTATCTTGACTAGGCATATCTTAGCGCAGCATTTGTGATCTAAGCCTTCCCCACAGACTTCTGTGCATGAAGAAGAAATGTTAGCTGTGGCTGGACCATGGCCTTGTTGCTTCCTGCCATGACTTTAGACAGGGCTGGAGGTAGGAGGCTGCTGTGAATTGTCTGAGGGTAAGTCCGGATGCATAGCTGTAACATGTCTGTCGCTACTGCATTCTGTGCACTTGATGACAACTTTACAGTCTTTAGCAAAATGTCCATAACAAGCACAGCACCTGTAGCATATTCCAAGTTTCTGAAGAATCTCCCTGCGCTCTTGTAACGTCTTTGCCCTAAGCCCACGACATTTCTTTAGGGGGTGAGGCTTCTTGTGAATAGGGCACTGACGATTAGGTTCTTTATCTCTGTCACCCGAATTGCTCTGGTGAGCAGGAGAGGATACGGGTGGTGAGATGTCTGTCCTTTTAACAGATGTTGCTCTATTAAAGTCTCTATGTTTAGCTGCTATGTTATCATACCTGGATGAAAATGAGGATGATGAAGCAGGCAAGTTGGGTACACTGAAGCTGAAATCGTTTCTCATTCAGGCTTGATCACTGATGAACCTGCAAAAATATGCGAATGGAGGAAAAGATACATTATAGTCTCTTTTGTACCTTGAGCATTGTTGTGCCCATTCCTCTTGCAGGCCGTATGGCAGTTTAGACACCACTGGATTGACACCATGAGCAGTGTCTAGATAGCTTAGTCCAGGTAGACGTGAGTCTGTCTTTGCCAACTCCAGCTCCATGAGAAGATCACTCAGATCTTAGAGCTTGTGATTGTCTTTGTTCAGTAAATTTGGGAAGTTTTGCAGTCTCTTGAATAGAGTGCTTTCTATGGCTTCAGAGCTACCATAGGCTTGCTCAAGTCTTGCCCATGCAGCAACAAGACCTGTAACTGGGTGGTCAACATGCACTGTTCTCAGTCTTTAAACACGATCTGCAGATTCTGGCCCCAGCCACTTTATGAGCAAATCAAGTTCCTCCTTGGTAGTAAGGTTGCGATCAGCAATGGCAGCTTTGAAGATTGATCTCCAAGCCCTGTAGCTAGTCATCAAACCTTGAGTGGGTAGTGTTAATGACCTCATTATATTATATCCATATACCTGGAAAAGTCATTCAAGTCTGGTCTCTCACTCTTCCATGCTAAAGTGACTATTGGCTGACTATTCTGACTCAGATTGTTGTGAAGCACCTATCCCTTGTGAGACCTCAATGCCTGGCCTGTATAAGATATAATCACTGAGGACAATCCTCATCAGATAGTTTTAACTTACCAAATACCGATTCCGTCCACAAAGGTGCTTTTATTCTGAACATCAGGTTACAGCAGATGGCAGGATACAAACAGATGAATAGGTTATAGTATTTATGCGGTCAAAAGATGATATTGTCTGTAGCTTACAATGCAGAATACATGTGCCATGCTACATGTGGCTTGTTGCTGCATCCATGACACAGGAAGTACAAACACAGGAAGAAGGGTGGAGCATTACATATAAAGGAAGTGTGTCATAACATAAGGGAAAATAAACTTGAGAAAACAAGTGCGAACTAAATATAAACGTCCATAGAAAATGGTTAGGAAAACAGTCTATATCAATTCTATGCTCTGTTGGGGCAGCACACTGGCTACTGCATCCCTGACAGCTGAATAGCATTCCGCCACCTGCTGTCAGGGATGCTATAGCCACAACTATAGAGGTAGCATCGGGGCTGGATTAACCCCACTGTTTTTAAACAAGTCCTGCCCGCAGCTCACCACTGCCCTTTGTCCAAGAAAAGTATTGGTTGCCAGGCAGTGGTATATTTAGGTTTTGTGCTGCATTAGGCCTGACTAAACTCGTGCACCCCCCAAATTAAATATGACCCACCCCTTCCTGTCAAGGCCACACCCCTTGCTGTTTAAGACCCGCCATGAAATTTTGGAGTGGGGACACTAGTTCTGAGGGCCTGGGGGGGCAATGGATTCCCTTAATTTACATAGATTTCCTCTCACTTCCTCTTTGGCTGTGGAGCAGGAAGTGAAGGGAAATCTCTGCAATGGGACAGGGATGGTAAAAATAAACTGACAGGGGCTATAACCCTCCCTTATTCAAAATGAAAAAAAAAAACAGTGTTGCCTGTAGTTCTACTTTAAGCACTAGCTGCCTGCCCACTGTCATATGAAGGTGGGACGAGGCAGCTTTCTTTCTGGGCGGACGTCATATGACGCGATCGTCTTCCTGAGCACTAGGGGGCGCGTGCGCCCGCCGCATCACTGGGGACCCGATGCGTGTGCCCGGCGGTCGCGATGTCCGCCGGGCACCCGCGATTGCTCAGCAACCGAGCGGGACCGTGGATCTGTGTATGTAAACACACAGATCCACGTCCTGTCAGAGGAGAGGAGACCGATGGTGTGTCCCTTGTACATAGAGACACCGATCGGTCACCTCCCCCAGTCAGTCCCCTCCCCCCACAGTTAGAATCACCGCCCTAGGACACACATTAACCCCTCGATCACCCCCTAGTGTTAACCCCTTCCCTGCCAGTCACATTTACACAGTAAGCAATGCATTTTTATAGCACGGATCGCTGCATATTTATACAGTTGAATAGTCCCAAAAATGTGTCAAAAGTGTCCGATATGTCCGCCTCAATATCGCAGTCACAAAAAAAAATCGCAGATCGCCGCCATGACTAGTAAAAAAAAATAATAATAAAAATGCTATAAATCTATCCCCTATTTTGTAGACGCTATAACTTTTGCGCAAACCAATCAATATACGCTTATTGCGATTTTCTTTTACCAAAAATATGTAGAAGAATACGTATCGGCCTAAACTGAGGAAAAAATTTGTTTAAAAAAAAAAAAATTGGATATTTATTATAGCAAAAAGTAAAAAATATTGTGTTTTTTTCAAACTTGTCCCTTTTCTTTTGTTTATAGCGCAATGAATAAAACCGCAGAGGTGATCAAATTCCACCAAAAGAAAGCTCTATTTGTGGGGAAAAAATTATAAAAATGTCATTAGGGTGTAGTGTAGCATGACGACGCAATTGTCATTCAAAGTGCGACAGCGCAGAAAGCTGAAAAATGGCTTGGGCAGGAACGGGGTGAAAGTGCCCAGTATTGAGGTGGTTAAACACAAATTTCTGATAATTCTATGGAGAGGACTAAGAAGATATAACCATGCCAATGGTGCAGCAGAAAACATATAGCACAGTGAGGAAGGTTTGTGGTCCAGGATGATAGGACAGTCAAAATTAGAAGCAGCTCCCCCCCCAGTTGCGGAATGCCAGCCGGCTGCATACCGATGTAGCGTCACATATGGCGACCCATCACATTTGGCTACCCGCTGGACTGCACATGCGTGACGCCGCCATATGCGTTCCAACACTGTGGCGATCTGCGCTTGCGCAGAATTTTGTGGCCACACCCCTGAGTCCAGGTTCATGCCCCACCATCCAAGTGGACATAGGGTTAGATTATAATTATGCCGAGCGAAGCGAGGGGCCCTGTGGCAAAGTGGTCTTACAACAGCGTTGGGTAGCAAAATGTGATGGGTAGCCGAATGTGTCGTGACACCGGAAGCAGCGTGGCCGCTTTATGGGGGTGCTAGACTAATTTGCTTCTCAGCCTAGTCCGCCCCATAAGACTGGTACTACACTAACAGTGTAACACAAGCTGGCGGGGACTCTTTCCGTGCTGCTCTCCCTGCAAAGTGCTGCCCTAGGCCTGGGCCTTGTCAGCTTAGGCCAGGATACAGCGTTGTTGCCATGACCGTCCCAGGCAGAGAAGGAGGAGGTAACTTTTTCTCGTGGCTCCGCCTCTGAGTGCCCCGCCTCCCTGCTTCCGTCCTGCAGTGCCGACAACGCAACAACCTGAGGAGGATGCATCAGGACTTGGGACTCAGGAAATGTGACTGGTAAGTGAACAGATCACTCTTCATAGAGCACTTTAGAGGTGGTGAGGAGACGTTGTATCGCCTCCACATCACCTGCTTTAACCTCTTGAACGCCACACTGCACACGGTTGCGGGGCGCTTGCAGAGTGCTGTCATTCACTTGAATGGGTCACAGACAGTGGGTGCTACACCTGCTAAAAGCAAAATGGGGTATAATTGCAGCTGTGGCATGTGAGCATGCCCAGCCACTGTCTCTACAGCTAAAAGGTGGTAGTGGTTGAGGAGTGATAAAAGATTGGTTCAACTACAGAGTTTTACTGCCCCTCAACCACTAGTGTAAACAGTTAAATGTTTTAATAAGTTAAACATATAAAGCGTTTTAGTACATTTTTTTTAACATTGATAAGTGTTAAATGTTTTTATACATTTTAAAATGTTTGTTCACATTTATTTATTATGCCCCGTACACACGGCCGGATTTTCCGATGGAAAATGTCCGATCGGAGCGTGTTGTCGGAAATTCCGCATTTGTGTAGGCTCCATCGGACATTTTCCATCGGATTTTCCGACACACAAAGTTTGAGAGCAGAATATAAAATTTTCCGACAACAAAATCCGTTGTCGGAATTTCCGATCGTGTGTACACAAATCCGACGCACAAAGTGCCACGCATGCTCAGAATAAATAAAGAGATGAAAGCTATTGGCCACTGCCCCATTTATAGACCCGACGTACGTGTTTTATGTCACCGCGTTCAGAATGATCGGATTTTCCGACAACTTTGTGTGACTGTGTGTATGCAAGACAAGTTTGAGCCAACATCCATCAGAAAAAATCCTAGGATTTTGTTGTCGGAATGTCCGAACAAAGTCCGACCGTGTGTACGGGGCATAAGAGTCCGTGTGTGTGTATATATATATATATATATATATATATATATATACACATACATACATATACACACACACACACACACACGTGTTTGAGCTTTATCGTGCACACCCTTATGCAATAGGCTGCACACACCTATGCAGATAGGCCAGTGCTGTTTGCCAGAGCTGTGTAAATCTCAGAACTGGATGGACAGAGCTAAGAACCCAGGTAAAGTAAAACAGCTCTTCTAAATGCATTTAACACCACTTCCCACCCGCCGGCCGTCATATGACGTCCTTGACTTTGTGCGGGTATATCTGAATGATGCCTGAAGCTACAGGCATCATTCAGATATTGTCTTTTTCAGCCAGCAATTCCCTACACCACAAGAATCATCATATCGGCTGGTCAGCCACTTGATCGTTCTTATGGGCGGTGAGAGGGGACATCCCACCACCCTCCGGTGCTTCTACCCACTCACCGCTGCCATCGGTGAGTCGGAGAACAGATCCATCGGCCCCGGATGTTTACCATAGAGATTTCCGGCGGACCAGTTATGACGTCACGCTTGGCCTCTGCATTCAAACAAACGGCGCCGTCTCGGCTGGGAAGCGGAGATCGTTTTTCAATTTTTTTTTATTTCAGCTGTCCCAGCCTAGAGGTGAGATGTGGGGTCTTAACAAGCCCATGGGGGTTATTTACGAAAGGCAAATCCACTTGGAAGTGCAGTCACTGTAAATCTAAGGGGTAGATCTGAAATGAGGGGAAGATCTGCTGATTTTATCATCCAATCATGTGCAAGCTAAAATGCTGTTTTTTATTCTCCTTGCATGTCCCCCTCGGATCTACAGCGACTGCACTTCCAATTGCACTTGCAGTGCAAAGTGGATTTGCCTTTTGTAAATAACCCCCATATCTCACTGTAAAGAGGACCGATCATGCCATAATAGGAATAAAAGTGATCAAATTTTTTTTTTCTTGTTAAAAAGTGTCAAACCAAAAAATTTAAAGTAAAATTAACAAAAAAAAAAAAAATGTTTTAAAGTGCCCCTGTCCCCATGTGCTCACACGCAAAAGTGAACGCATACGTAAGTCCCTCCCACATATGAAAACGGTGTCCAAACCACACATGTGAGGTGTCACCACGAACGTTAGAGCGAGAGCAATAATTCTGGCCCTAGACCTCCTCTGTAACTCTAAACAGGTAACCAGTAAAAAATGGGGATTTTTAGATACCGAAGTTTGGCGTCATTCCACGTGCGTGTGCAATTTTCAAGTGTGACATGTTAGGTATCTATTTACTCGGTGTAACCTCGTGTTTCACATTATGCAAAAAAATTGAGCTAACTTGACTGTTTTTTGTTTAAAGCATGAAACACGTTTGAAAAATTACTACGCAAATACCGTGCATCATAAAAAGTTGCAATGACCGCCATTGTATTTTCTAGGGTCTCTGCTAAAAAAAAAACATATATAATGTTTGTAGGTTCTATGTAACGTTCTTGCAAAAAAATGATGATTTTTTTATGTAGGAGAGAAATGACAGAATTGGCCTGGGTGGCAAGTGGTTCATTTTTGTATCTATTTTCATAGCTCATTTACCAGCTCCCCCAATACAAATCAATCTTTCCCAACCCCACCAATGCCAGACAAACATTCAGCGCTTCTCCCTCCCCTCTAATTTCCACAGGGCCGGACTATACTGTAATAGCAACGAACATTTATGGCTGAATTCTGCCAAATTAAACCCTTAACTCCCCCTGCGCCAAAAAAACAGATTGCTAGAAAAATATATGGTTAGAGACAAATTGCTCCTTTATTATTGTTATGATTACCGATCGCATGTTTCGCATTTCAGGGCAATCTGAGTCAGAAAAGGTAAAAATAAAAAAGACCTGGACTGATTTAAAGTTACAGTTAATGACATTAAATATTAAGAAGGCAAACCCACCGCAGTGATGGGTCTTAAAAGTAATGGATTAACTGCACTTGAAGGTTTTGTTATTGAAAAGTATATTATGCATACTTTTTTTGGAAGACCTTAAACACTTATTATACTTTACAAGAATTTGGGTGGCAGATGTGGTATATATACTTCAGAAAAAGCACTTTGCCGCACAGCTTGCAATATTTTAATGGGCCAGCACACATGTTGTACATCATGGCTTTATTGCGAGAAAAACAATAATGTTGCAAAGGCCTCCGCAAATGAAAACAAGTTGATATTTGGTAATGGGTTACAGGGTTGTCTAAAGCAGGGGGTCTCCAACAGTGGTGGCCGGTCCATAAGGGGCGCCCCCCCCCCCCCTAGTTTGCATTATCTAATCATAGAATGAATAATTTTTAAATAACTGATAATATGGCTAAGATTTTTTAACACTCTTAAAGTTAAAAAATGTTAGTCGAATTATCATTTATTTAAAAAACAATCATTCTATGTGTGTGGCTGTGCACTGTGCAGGGCGCCAGACTAATAGGTATCTATTAGGTCCCTCATTTTTTTTTTTTACAAGCACATCATAAGAGCCTGAGGCTCTAATTGGCTTGTTGTCCTCGGGGCGCCCCGAACCCTCCCACTTTGTGACTTTGTGAATCAATATTCGCCATCAGTTTCCGGCTTCTCCTCCCGACCAATCAGGACAGGAGGCTAAAGATTTGGAAACCGGAAAGAAGAAGGAGTTAACACGGAAGCCCTGGCGCCGGGTATCAGGGGAGCTGTGACCGCTGGAGGGCTCTGTTTGTAGGGTGAGTGCAGACCTGGAGGAGTTTGTTCGCGCCCTTCCAACATTTTTCAGCACCAGCCACCACTGGCTTTTCAGTATGGGGGCCACATTGTTTCTTTTACAAATGCTCTATGGACAAAAAAAAGTCCCTAGCAGAGTTCCCCCTTGAAGGTAAACAGGTGTAATGCTACTACCTATATTGCGAATGCGTGCTACTGTATACGGCTAAATACCTGTGCCAGGACCACCACTGCACATGTCATCCAATAATGTATAGACAGAAGAAGGTCCAGCAACTAGGTTTTGCATAAAAGCCATATAGTCTTTATTATGAATCCATCAATTTAAACAGGGGACTTTAATTTAAAAAGAGTTGTCGCGTTTCAGTCCTTTTACTGGGCTTTAGTCATAACAGTAAAAGGGCTGAAACACGTTTTTTTATTGGATTCTCTGTTTATCTTTATGGATCCATAATAAAGACTATATGGATTTTATGCAATTCTGAGTTACTGGACCTTCTTTTCTCTATATATTATTGTTCGGAGAGTTCCCCTTGTTATCTAAATCCCCATCATAGTCCCGTCTTGCATCAAAGTCCCTATATGAGGTGGTCCCATCAGCGTTCCCCCTTAACATCAGGGGCCCCATCAGACTTCCCCCTTAACAACTGGGTCTCCATCAGAGTCCACCCTTACATTCAAGTCCCCATCAAATATCTCCCTACATCCATGTCCCTATCAGAATCCCTCCTTATGTCTATGTCCCCATCAAATATCCCCCTACATCCATATCCTTATAAAAGATTTCCTCCTTATGTCTATGGCCCCATCAGAGTCCCCCTTACATCTGAGTCCCTATCAGAGTCCTCTTTACACCCCTATTCCCATCAGAGTTCCCCCCTAACATCAGGGTCACCACTTTCATCAGAGTCCCCATCAGAGTTTTCCTCAACTACTGTATGCTGTAAGTATGGCTATAGCAGCAGGATGGGAGCTAGGAGGCAGAGCAGGTCTGGACCAAGCAAGTTCCATCCTTCTGTGAATGCTGGGCCATATTGGTTGTTATCGATGGTCCTAGCAACCAACTATAGGGATGATGACAACAGAGCAAGGAGGAAACTTAACCTTAAGACTGCGAGGTTGGTGGAGGGTGTTAAAGCGTAGCCCATAGGCTCCTCTGCTGACCTTAATCGTCAATCTGTGCACATTGATGATACACCACTGACCCTAGCCAGGGGCAGAATAAATCTTGTAGTGAGCTGGATGTGGTCATAGTTTGGAGACTCCAGATCTAAAGCAACAAATTAGAGGTTTGCATTTGTTCTCTAACTTGTGCTAAAAATCATGGATAATGGCACTACTTCCTTTGAACATTTGGATGTTGTTTTAATAGTTCTGCAGTTTTGTTTGTGATCCCCTACTAGCAGTGACTATTGGCGCTCTCCACTGAATTTTTCAGCTCTGCCTTCTCAATTAATCGGGATCAACTGCAGAGATAATGCAAATGCCCAGAACCTTAGATGGGATCCAACCTTATATCCTCGCCTAGACATCAGCAGAGCCAAGTAGGAAGCCAAAGTAGAGTCTTCTTTGCAGATTTGTAAGCTGTTATAATGAATCTTTTCTCTGGCAAGACACTCTACAATCTAATTGTAAAATAACTTTTAGATTTATTAACAACTAGTATGCAATGGAAAACCTGATTGGATATACATTAATTGGATTGTTGCCCTCTGACTACATAATCATTTAAAAAAAAGAGCATTGTGTGTAGATTGCACACTTACATTGTAATTCGCAAAGTTTTTACAGGAATCTTTTGATAAAGCTCAACTCAATTTTACTTAATTTTGGTTAGGGTGGGTAAGGGCTAGAACAGGTGTCCCCAAACGTTTGAAACAAAGGGCCAATTTACTGTCAGACTGTTGGGGGGGGTGTCAGACTGTGGGAAGAAGGAAAAAAAATGCACTAGAGAGGTATATGTGAAAGGAATAGTGCCCCATCCTTGGTGTCAGTGGGAAGACTAGTGCCCCATCCTGGGTGTCAGTGGGAAGAAGAATGTTTTTCCTTGGTGTCAATGGGGGGAATAGTTCACCCTTATTGGAGTGTGTGGGAGTAATAGTGTCCCATCTTTGGCGTCAGTGGGAGGAATAGTGCCTCATCATTAGTTTAATGGGAGAAATAGTGCCTAATTCCTAGTGTCCGTGGAAGTGTGCCCCATCTGCTGGTGTTAGTGGCAGACATAGCACCCCATCCTTAATATAAGTGGAAGGAATAAGGCCTTATTCTTGGTGTTTGTGGAAGAAATAACGCCCCATCATTGGTTTCAGTTGAAAGAATAGTGTCCCAATCTTGGTGTCTGTGGGAGGAATAGTGCCTTATCCTTGGTGTCACTGGAAGGATCAACACACCATCCTTGGTGTCTGTGGAAGGAATAGTGTCTGATTATTGGTGTCAGTGGGAGAAATAGTGCCCCATTTTTGGTATCAGTGGGAGAAATCATGCCCCATCCTTGTTGTTGGTGGCAGGAATAGCATTCTATCGTTTTTGTCTTTGGGAGGAATAGTGTCTCATCTTTGGAGTCAGTGGCAGGAATAGTGACCTATCATTAGTATCAGTGGAGGGAATAGTGCCTCATCCTTGGTGTCAGAGAAATGGTGCACTATCCATTGTGTCAGTGGAAGGAAGAGTGCACCATTAGAGGGGTCTAATGAGGATTAGTTTCCCATCATTAATATCAGTGGAAGGAATAGTGTCCCATACTTGGTGTCAGTAGAAGGACTAGCGCCCAATCCTTGGTGTCAGTGAAAGGACTAGTGCCCCATCTATAGTGCCAGTGGGAGAAAAAGTGCCCCATTGTTGGTGTCAGTGGGAGGAATAGTGCGCTATCCTTAGTGTCAGTGGGAAAATAGTACCCCATCCTTTGTGTTAGTGGAAAGAAGTTTCCCATCATTGGCATCAGTGGGATTAGAAATAGCAGTGCTGGCATTCAGAGGCACTTTTGTTTTTCACCCTCCATGCCCTACTCTGCCCCACCACTGGTTGGATGTGATGACACAGCTTTAACAATACAGGCACCAGTGGGCATAGTGCCCTATATATTTATACCACCCCCTCCCCATTTTTGGGTACAGGCTTTAAAGGACTGGATGCAAGGAGGGCATCTTACAAATGGAATCACAGGCATAAGTAAAAACTGTACCTTATCCCCATTCTACCAAAAAATGACTGGATTTAGGCTTAATGTTGTGTTAATGTTGGGCAGATACTTCAACATCTAAGGTCCATAAGGTCCATGGATGTGCTCACAGAAACCATGTTATTATCTGGTTACATTCTGGTTGTCTTTCCAATACTCTCCTGTCAGGGGACCCAGCCTGGGGGGGGGGGGGATAGCCATTTTGATATGCTGCAATGCAAGATTAAACAAACTCCACTCTTTGCTGCTTGTGTACACAGATCCATTTGGCTCAGTAGACTGTTTCCAGCTCAGGGGCAGCCAGCGGGTGTAAAGAATGCACACCAGGCACTCCCTTTCAAATCCCATGTTTATAAGGCCTAAAGAAAAAGAATATAATTAGCTAAATAGAAAAGATCAAGTATAAATAAAAAGAAAAAAAAACTACAGTGTTCATTTGTTTCAAATGATCACAGCATTCGGTGTACTCTGCCACTGACATGCCTAGGGTTTGGGAACCAAGTCTGCATAATGAAGTTTCTTAATTTAGACTTGTTACATAACAATGTGTATTCAATTTGATTTACAGCAGCAATGCTACTCATTCCAGATGTAAAAATTACACAATGTGATTTACAGCACAAATATTGAAAGCTAGTGGATCCCATTGCCTTGGGCTTCCATCAGCATTTCCCAATGTTTTCCAGGGATGGCACAACATGAAAAACAACAGTGTCACTCCAACTGGTAACAAGTGATTGCAGTCATTAAGCATGTGGCTGCAATGTGTGTGCAATGTGCAACCGCTAACATGTGGACGCAACCATTTATGTCAAACAACATGCCACATGAGAGGCGGAAACCATCTTAAGACAATGCTTCTACTAACAGAGCTAATGGGGATTCAATAAACATTCGATAACAAACTAACAGTGCTAATGAAATATAGATCTACCACATGACAGGACAATGAATCTTTTTTTTTTTAACAGAAATGTTTATTGTAGAAATCAGCATTACAATGTCATGATCAGTAGAAAGAAATACATCCATACACCCATAAAAAGCAGGATGAAATCTGTATCAGTCTAGGGATCTAATTCCTAGTCCAGTAGAATACATTTTAGATATTTATTGAGTTATTCCTAGCTTCAACCAGGGTTCTCCACCATCATAGTCTTCCCACATCCTATGCCCATGCATATATATAGCCTACATAACTGAAGAGTTAGGTATTTCTGGGGGGGGGGTAGGAAGGAGGAAGGAAAGTGAGAAAAATGGAATCCAGATGAGATGACTTCTTTCCCATGTGATCCTTCAGGTCCACTACTAGTACTTTAGCCATTAGCGTCTGTCCACCCCAACCAGACCTTATCGAATTTTGCTGGGCACTGCCTGCTCTCTTATGCGAGCCTGTAAAGGGGTAGCACCAAGTTTATTGAAAGGCGCAAAGAGTCGCACGTGGGTGGCTCTGCCGACTTCTATCTTAGGAGTATTTCTCTTCTAGCATAGAACAGGGAGAATGTCATGCAAAGCTTGGTATACCCATCTCCCTGCACCTCATCCAAGTGACTTAGTAAGAGAGTCAGGGGGTCCAGCGGGATCTGTGTCCCACTCACTTACTCAAGGTATCAGTGACTGCCTCCCGATAAGGTTGGAGTTTGGGGCAGGACCAGACCATATTCCAGAATGAGCCTTCCTTCTGTCTACATCAGGGGCAGAATGGGTCTCGTTGAGGGTATATGCGGGCTAGTCTCTGTGGGGTGTAGTAGGACCCGTGGAGGAATTTGAGTTGAATAAATCTGTCTCTTGCCGATATCATCGAGGGGATAAAAGTGGAGACACATTCCTCCCATTCCTCATCACCAAGAGTCTGTATGTCTATTTTCCACTTGTCCAGAGATTAGGTCGGTTTAATGGCGGGGGCTACCGTCAGGTACTGTAAAGGTATAGAGAGGAAAGGGGTTTCCTCATCATATTAGAGATTAAGAGACGCTCTATAGAATCCAATTCCAAAATGATTGTTTCCATGAATTGGGTCCTAAAAGCATGTCTCAATTGCCAGTATCTAAATTCCCATGAGTTGGTTATCGAGTACAGGGTTTTCAGTTCCTGAAATGTCATGAGTTTACCGTCCTTAGTGATATGTTTCAAATTCGTGATCCCTTTCCTTGACCATAGTGATAGGTCCGGTAAGGTATTTAGATGGGGTAACGCTGGATTCCCCCATAAGGGCATGTGAGGGAATATATGAAAGGGTTTTTTATACACTACTCTGGCTTCCTGCCAGGCCCTTATCGTGGTCTTCATAGGGATAGTTACGGAGGGGTTAGCCTGCATCCCCCGAAATGCTAGGTTGCTCAAAGCTGCATATGACCCCAGGATGGCCGCTTCTAATGTGCTGTTTTTTTCTGGGCTGGGAGAACCACCAGCGCACGGTGACAAGGACGACTGCCCAATAATAAATTTGGAAATCTGGAAGCACCAGACCTCCTCCCAAAAGGGGAAGGTACAGTATTCGTTTGGCCACCCTGGGGGGCTTCCCAGCCTAGACAAAGGACATCAGCAACTCTTCCAACCTCATCCTCTTGAAGAAGCTTTTGGGGAGATGCGACAGAGTATTCCTTAAGAAGTATAAAAATGTAGGTATATACACCATTTTCAGTAGGTTGACCCTACCTACAGGTGTCAGGGGGAGTGTGCACCATGCTGCACATTTGGTGGTGACCTGTGACATAAGGGGCTGTATGTTATTGCCTATGTAGTCTCCAATCTCTTCCTCCCATTTAAGCTGTGTCTGGGTATCGGGTTTAGTGGGTGAAGAGTGCAGTGAGAAAAGTACAGACATCCCAGTTTATGCGTATGCCCGAGTAGCCACTGAATTGATCAAATAGGGACAGCGCTGTGCGAAGAGATGTGGATGCATCAGCTAGATAAAGCAGAGCATCATCCACATAAAGAGACATTTTTTTTCAATTGACCCAACCTGTATACCCCTCACTTCCCTGTCTGCTTGGATGAGGGCAGCCAGGGCTCCTAATTCCAGGGCAAACAGCCCTAGGGATAGGGGGCACCCCTGCCTTGTTCCACGGCTCAACGAAAATGGATCAGATGGACAACCATTCGTATGGACCCTAGCTTGAGGATTGGCATACAGCATCTTTACCCATGACATGAATTTAGGGCCAAAGCCAAATTTGGAGAGAACTGCCCACAGATATCTCCACCCAATGGAGCCAAAAGCCTTCTCCACGTCCAGAGAGGCTACCAGCCCCACGCTTTCCTGGCCTGCTCTGGCAATGTGGGTAAAGAGTCTCCTGATGATGATATCTGTGCCCCTGCCCGGCATGAATCCCATTTGGTTGAGGTGGACAAGGGCTGTTATAACTGTGTTCAGTTGGTTGGCTAATATTTTTGGCTATTATTTTCACATCTACATTTATTAGGGAAATAGGCCGATAGGAGGAGCACAGGGAAGGGTCCTTCTCCGGCTTAGGGATCACTACTATGACCGCCTCTCCCATAGATTTGGGAAGGGTCTCTAATTCTGCCGATTTAACAATCATGGCAAGAAATCTAACGGCAATGACATCTGCATACTGTTTGTAGAGCTCTACTGGAAAACCATCAGGGCCAGGGGTCTTGCCTGATTGCAGTGTTTTGAGTGCCTTGAGTATTTCCTCTACCGTGATAGGCCTGTCTAGTCCATTCCTATAAGTGGCAGTCAGAACTGGAATATCTATGTCCTCTAAATAGGATGTCAGTTGGTCCTCACTATAGATCTCTAATATGAGGCGAAGCAGCGGTTAATCTCTTCAGGGATGTAGAGGAGCTCTCCAGTCCACTAGTGCCAAGAATGTGGGGTATACTAATCCCACCTGACTGCTCCTTAGAGAGCCAGGCCAGAAGTTAGTGTTCCCAACACCAAAAAAATGCTTTTAAATGAAGCTCCTAGTTCTTCCACCACAGGTGCTCAATGGAAAGGTGGCAACTCATGACAGCTGTTTGACCACTTTTTAAGGTAGGTCTAATTGCGCATTTGGAATAATAAATTGTTTCCCACTGTCAACACCACTCCGCTCCAATGGACCCTCCGGGTGAAGCTAGAGCATAAAAATGTATTTACGGGAGACGAGAGAGAAAGTCTCATAGTGTAGTATAGTTAATAAAATGTAAAAGCAATGACAAAGTAGTAAGTTGCACTCACATGTAAAAGTGCCTGCCTGGTACTAGGGAAAACAGATTGTGCGGATCTGGCTGGTTCCTAACGCAGTGGCGTGCATTTCGCATCATGCTCGTAGGGGTAAAGCCTGGTGTGGGGTGACAAATCAGGACCCTGAAGTGACGAATCCTCTGCTTCGATGTACGTTTCGCCGTAAATGGCATCTTCAGGAAGTGACCTCATGCCACTTCCAGCTTACTTATATATGTATGGGATGGTTGCGATTGGTGAGACTCCTCCAAAATGGAGGAGAGGACAAATCTATAGCGCTAATTTTTCCTCTAGGGATGCCAATCCGCACACTCTGTGAACACCATTATTAAATAGCCAACCATTTAGAATTATTATACAAATGTTAACAAACATAATTCTAATTTTAATGGAACAATGATCCTGTCACATACATATGTGAATAAACGAATTTGAATAAACGAATTTGACATACCACAGAGGGGAATTGTGGATGCTAATCTAATAGTATTGGAAATGGTTTCATGTGAATATGAAGGTATGTTTGTGGACAAATAAAAAAACAAGTATGCAAAATATTATTAAAATGATTATATTAAAAAGATTATATAAAAAATTTAAGAAGTCGATATATGGTAAAAATACTGCTGTAGCTAGTATATAGAAAAAGAGGGAAACAAGTAATGAATGAGATATTCCCTATATGTAGTAAAGCTAATTACACAGAAAAAAAACTAAAACATTAATAATCAGTTAGGAAACATTTCAAATTGATATCGATGTTGAGTCCCATCAGTTGAAGAGATTGGAATCTGCATATCCACTGAGTCTCCATTTGTGAAACTTTTTTGGTCATGTCTGTACCTCTCCAATGGGGGCGGAGTGAGTACCCCCTACGTGAAAATGTCCAAATTGGGTCCAAAGTGTCAATATGTTGTGTGGCCACCATTATTTTCCAGCACTGCCTTAACCCTCTTGGGCATGGAGTTCACCAGAGCTTCACAGGTTGCCACTGGAGTCCGCCTCCAGTCCTCCATGACGTCATCACGGAGCTGGTGGATGTTAGAGATCTTGCGCTCATCCGCCTTCTGTTTGAGGATGCCCCACAGATGCTCAATAGGGTTTAGATCTGGAGACATGCTTGGCCAGTCCATCACCTTTATCCTCAGCTTCTTTAGCAAGGCAGTGGTCATCTTGGAGGTGTGTTTGGGGTCGTTATCATGTTGAAATACTGCCCTGCGGCCCAGTCTCTGAAGGGAGGGATCATGCTCTGCTTCATTATGTCACAGTACATGTTGGCATTCATGGTTCCTTCAATGAACTGTAGCTCTCCAGTGCCGGCAGCACTCATGCAGCCCTAGACCATGACACTCCCACCACCATGCTTGACTGTAGGCAAGACACACTTGTCTTTGTACTCCTTTTGGGGAGCAGACACTAGTGCTGACGTCAGGCCACTGTCCAATACCGGGTCGGCAGTGGCACCCATTGTCATATGTTTTTGATTCATTTTATTTTGGCTTTTAACATACAATTCCAATAAATACTACACTATGGCTCCCGGTGAGCTTTATTTACTACAGCTACATCTGGATGGTGCGAGTTGCAGCCTTCCACACAACAGATGGTGGTTCTACACTGAGTGCGTGTTTGCTGCTGGAGCAGTGCAGTGGATGATTCTGGAGCACTCTACTGAATCACCTCTTCACTTTTCAAGTCACTACCCAATTTTGTTTGTTTTTTTGGTGTTTTGGTGTTTCCAACAATAAGTTTATATTGCTGATCCTATCATGAGACTGTGCATTTAAATCTATATATTTCACTACATTGGTTTTTTATTGTTGATTTCCATCCACAAGATTGGACTTTTATATATTTTTTTCACTTTAGCATTTTTTCACTTTAACAGTTTTTTTGGACTTTATTTCAATGTGCTGCCATTTAATTTTGGTGATACACATTTTTTCTTAAGATTATTTATAAGTTTGGTATATTAATTATCTGTGTCAGCTGCCACCCAACCACAGTGCAAAGATACATTTTTTTTATTTCTAGTACTGTTGAATCCCTTATTAAAGGGGTTGTAATGTCAGAAGGTTTTTTTATCTTAACGCATTCTGTGCATTAAAATAAAAAAAAACCTTCTGTGTGCAACAGCCGCCCCAGCACCCCCTAATATTTACCTGAGCCCCATCTCTCTCCAGTGATGTCCAGGAGTGCCTCGGCCATCCGGGACTCTCTTCCTGATTGGCTGAAACACAGCAGCGGCGCCATTGGCTCCTGCTGCTGTCAATCAAAGTCAGTTAGCCAATCAGGAGAGAGAGGGGGTGGGGCTGAAAAGGGGCTCCGTGTATGAATGAACACAAGGAGTCGTGCCTCGGCTCGGGTGCCCCCATAGTAAGCCGCTTGCTGTGGGGGCACTCATTAGGAGGGAGGGGCCAAGAGAGCCGAAGAGGGACCCGAGGAGTGGAGGATTGGGGCTGCTCTGTGCAAAACGACTGCACAGACGAGATAAGAATAACATGTTTGTTATTTTTAGAGAAAAAAAATAGACTTTACAATCACTTTAAAGCATAACTTCAGTCATTTTTTCATCTTTCCTTCTATTAAATCTTCTGCCCTTGTTGTTTTAACTTTGGATAGTAAAACATTTTTTTTTCTGCCGGTAAATACCTTTTACAGCCCACTTCCTGTTTCTTGTCTGGAAAAAAGCCTAGGCTTATGACATCATGCACAGCTCTCTCTCTCATTCTTGTGAGAGTTTGCCAGGAAGGAAGGGGGGATGAGTCATAAGAGGGCCAATGAGAGCTGCAGAGCTGGAGGTGTGCCTCTTTGTGTCTGTGTACTTCCAGGAAGTTAACAGGCAGCACCTTCAGCTGCCCACAGTTAAAATGGCTGCAGCCGGACTTAGTGGAGGGAGATTGTTGCAGCATATTTGGCAAGTACAGAATCGCAGTATATATAAAATTATATGCAAAGTGGTTGGAGGAAAGCTACAGAATGGAAAATATGTTTTTATTACAAATTATATGAGCACACTGCAGTTCCTCTTTAAGAAGTGGATAACTGGGGGATCGCTTGATACCAAGTCAAGGTCAGGTAGACAAAGAAAGATTGCAGCTCCAACTGCTAGAAAAATTGTTTGGGATACAAAGAAAAACCTACAGGAAACCTCAGGAGAAATACAAGCTGCTCTGGAAAAAGGCAGTGTGGTTGTTTCAAGGAGCACAATACGAAGATACTTGAGCAAAAATGAGCTGCATGGTCGAGTTGCAACAAAGAAGCCTTTACTGCGCCAAAAAAGCCTGGCTACAATATGCCAAACAACACCTTGACACGCCTCAAAGCTTCTGAAACACTATAATCTGGAGTGACGAGACCAAAACAGATCTTTATGGTCACAACCAATAAGCACTATGTTTGGAGAAGGGGTCAACAAGACCTATAGCAGCAAGAATACCATCCCCACTGTGAATGATGGTGGTGGCTCATCAATGTTTTGGGTGTTTGTAAGCTCTAAAGGCACAGGGAATCTTGTGAAAATTGATGGCAAGATGAATGCAGCATGTTATCAGAAAATACTGGCAGACAATTTGCATTCTTCTGCACAAAAGCTGTCCATGGATTTTCCAGCACGACAGTGACCCTAAGCACAAGGCCAAGTTGACCCTCCAGTGGTTACAACAGAAAAAGGCGGAGGTTCTGGAGTGACCATCACAGTCTTCTGACCTTATTATCAGGGAGACACTCTGGAGAGATCTTAAATGTGCAGTTCATGCAAGACGACCAAAGACTTTGCATGACCTGGAGGCATTCTCCCAAGAAAAATGGGCAGCTATACCACTTGTAAGAATTCGGGGCCTCATAGACAACTATTACAAAAGACTACATGCTGTCAATGATGCTAAAGGGGGCGATACCCAGTATTAAGAACTAAGGGTATCCAGACTTTTGAACAGGGTTCATTTCATTTGTTTACTTGTTGCCATGTTTTGTTTTATGATTGCGCCATTCTGTTATGACCTACAGTTGAATATAAATCCCAAAAGAAATAAAAGAGTGTGTTTTGCCTGCTAACGCATGTTTTCTGTAAAGAATGGTACATACTGTATATTGCCAATTCTGCAAGGATGTGCAAACTTTTGAGCACAACTTTATCCCTTCATCTCCATAACAAGAATGGCGAGGGATGTTCTGTAGTCCACAGAGAGAAGTGACGTTGTCTTGTAGGTATTTAAGGTATGCTGGAAGGTACTTGTAGGTGTCCTTCTAAGTATCCTGCTTCTCTAGCCTGAGACCACTGATACACAAAAAAAAACAGATTTGTTTCATTCTAAGGAAGCAAAACGTAAAAAAACCAAAGAGAGGAACATCAGAAAAGAGAAAGTAGAGGAGCGAGAGAAGAGATGGTATAAAAGACAAGAAAAAGCCTCAGGCGCTCTTCATAATGTGATGTTACAAGCCCTGGCCTAGATGAAACTAATGCGCGTACACACGACCGGACTTTTTGACCGAACTGGTCCGACAGAACAAATCCGTCGGACAATTCGATCGTGTGTGGGCTTCATCGGAACTTTTCTGTCGAAAAATCTGTCGGACTTTAGAAACAGAACATGTTTCAAATCTTTCCGACGGACTCGAGTCCGATCGAAAAATCAGTTCGTCTGTATGCTATTGGCTACTGGCTATGAACTTTCTTATTCTAGTCCGGTTATACGTCATTACGTTCGAAACGATCGGACTTTGGTGTGATCGTGTGTAGGCAAGTCCGTTTCCTTGGAACTCCGTCAGAACTCTGTCGAAAAGTCCTTCGGAGTTCAGTCGGACGAAAAGTCCGGTCGCATCAATACTATGTATTTGTTAAATGAACACAGTGCAAGTACCTGAATTTGACATAACGTCATCCTCCCTGTACATCAGAGCTCGAACTGGGAGAGGGAGAAGCAGCACATAGAGCCAGTCAGTGCAGTGCTCATGTGTCAACAAGAGACATGCTAATAAGCAGAAAAAGGATAAGAGAGGTCTGCTCAGTCTGCTGCTTCTCTTTTCACTGTACAGTCACAGGCTCTGGGAGGAATAAGACCAGTAAGTATTACTTAAAGTGGAGCTTTATTTAAAAAGTGAAGTCCTACAGGCTCGCTACCTCCCCCAGCCTGTAACTTGTTTTTTATTCTGGAAGGGGAGTGAATACCGATTTTGATTTTTATTGTTAACTGCTCCTACTTTGCAAATTAAAAAAATAAATAAAAATAAAATCCCATGTACATAAGTATTCACAGCCTTTGCTCAATACTTTGTTGAAGCATGTTTGGCATCAATTACAGCCTCAAGTCTTTTTGAGTATGATGCTACAAGCTTGGCACACCTATTTTTTTGCAGTTTCTCCCATTCTTCTTTGCAGAACCTCTCAAGCTCCCATCAGGTTGGATGAGGAGCGTCGGTGCATGGCCATTTTCAGACCTCTTCAGAGAT
This sequence comes from Lithobates clamitans, assembly GCA_037952925.1. NCBI lineage: Eukaryota > Metazoa > Chordata > Amphibia > Anura > Ranidae > Lithobates > Lithobates clamitans. Next base: position 3,010,648 of record JBBGZY010000099.1, on the reverse strand, counting down.
GTTCAAGTCTGGGCTCTGGCTGGGCCACTCAAGGACATTCACAGAGTTGTCCCGTAGTCACTCCTTTGTTATCTCTGCTGTGTGCTTAGGGACATGGTCCTGTTGGAAGATGAACCTGTGCCCCAGTCTGAGGTCCAGAGCGCTATGGAGCAGGTTTTCATCAAGGATGTCTCTGTACATTGCTTCATTCATCTTTCCCTCGATCCTGACTAGTCTCCCAGTTCCTGCTGCTAAAAAACATCCCCACAGCATGATGCTGCCACCACCATTGCTTCACTGTAGGGATGGTATTGGCCAGGTGATGAGGTTGTGCAAGACATGATGTGGTTTCTGCCAGACATGACGCTTGCCATTCAGGCCAAAGAGTTCAATCTTTGCTTCATCAGACCAGAGAATTTTGTTTCTCGTGGTCTGAGAGTCCTTCAGGTGCCTTTTGGCAAACTTCAGGTGGGCTGTCATGTGCCTTTTACTGAGGAGTGGCTTCTGTCTGGCCTCTCTACCATACAGACCTGATTGGTGGAGTGCTGCAGAGATGGTTGTTCTTCTAGAAGGTTCTCCTCTCTCCACAGAGAAATGCTGGAGTTCTGTCAGAGTGACCTTCGGGTTCTTGGTCACCTCCCTGACTAAGGCCCTTCCCCCCAATCACTCAGTTTGGCCTGGTGGCCCACTCTAGGAAGAGTTGTGGTGGTTCCGAAAGTCTTCCATTTACAGATGATGGAGGCCACTGTGCTCACTGGGACCTTCATTGCTGCAGAAATCTTTGTGTACCCTTCCCCAGATCTGTGCCTCCATACAATCCTGTCTCGGAGGTCTACAGACAATTCATTGGAATTCATGGCTTGGTTTGTGCTCTGACATGCACTGTTAACTGTGGGACCTTTTATAGACAGGTGTGTGCCTTTCCAAATAATGTCCAATCAACTGAATTTACCACGGATGGGCTCCAATCAAGTTTTAGCATCTCAAGGATGAAGTGAAAATGCATCTGAGCTCAATTTTGAGTGTCATGGCAAAGGCTGTGAATACTTTTTTTTTTTTTTTTTTACTAAATTTGCAAAAGATTTCAAAGAAACTTCTTTCACATTGTCATTATAGTGTATTGTTTGTAGAATTTTGAGATAAATAATAAATGTAATCCATTTTGGAATAAGGCTGTAACATAACAAAAGGTGGAAAAAGTGAAGCGCTGTGAATACTTTCCAGATGCACTGTACTATATATAATGTATCTGTTTTCCTGGAGTTCAGCTTTAAACCTTGGTGCCCATCATAGCCCCAAGCCTTTTAGGACCATAGAAATACCCCTGGCTCAACATGCCAATTTTCTTGTGTGTGGCAGAGCTGTATAAATCTCAGAACTGGATAGATAGAAATACAAGAACTGGATAGATAGAAATACAAATTCTTTGGTGTGTAAAAAAAAACTCCTATATGTGTAGTTCATCTGTATGACCGGAGTTCAGCTTTCAACCTTGGTGCCCATGGTGGCAACCAAGCCTGTAAGGACCACAGCAATACCCCTGGCTCCACGAGTCAATATTTTTGTATGTGTCAGAATTGTATAAATTTTAGAGCTGAACCCTTTTTTTTGGAACGGTAAACATCTCCCATATATGCAGTTCATCTCTTTGCTTGGAGTTCAGCTCTCAATCTTGGTGCTCATCGTGGCACCATGCCTTTTAGGACCATAGAAATACCTCTGGCTCAACATGCCAACTTTCTTGTGTGTGGCAGAGCTGTGTAAATTTCCGAACTGGATGGACAGAAATACAAATTCTTTGGCAGGTAAAAAAAACCTCCTATATATGTAGTTCATCTGTAGGCCCGAAATTCAGCTTTTAACCACTTCCCGCCCGGCCTATAACAGAATGACGGCCTGGAAGTGGTTCTCTTATCCTGACTGGGCGTCATATGACGTCCAGCAGGATAACATGCCGTCGATCGCGAGTACGGCATGTCAATCTGACACGCCGCATCTCCGATTGTGATAAGAAGCCTCTGACAGAGGCTTCTTACCACGTGATCAGCTATGACCAATCACAGCTGATCATCGCGAGAACCAGGAAGTGCCGGTAAATGGAATTCCTCGGTTCGCACTGACAGGGAGAGCCGATCGGTGGCTCTCCCTGTCAGAGGGGGGTCTGTGCTGATAATCAGCAGATTGATTATCAGCACAGCCCCATCAGATGTGCCAATCAGCTGCCAATCAGTGCCCAGCAGTGCCCCATTAATAAAGTCTGCCAGTGCCCACCACAGTGCCAATCAGTGCCCATCTCAGTGCCAAACAGTGCCCATCTCAGTGCCAATCAGAGCCCACCACAGTGCCAATCAGTGTCCATCACAAAGCTAATCAGTGCCCAACATTAATACCTCTCAGTACCTGCCAAATCAGTGCTGCCCATCAGTGCCATCTATTAGTGTCCATCAATGCCACCTGTCAGTGCCCATCAATGCCGCCGGTCAGTGCCCATCAATGCCGCCTGTCAGTGCCCATCAATGCCGCCGGTCAGTGCCCATCAATGCCGCCTGTCAGTGCCCATCAGTGCTACCTCTCAGTGCCCATCAGTGTTGCATAGCAGTGCCGCCCATAAGTGCCCATCAATTCTACATATCAGTGCCTCCTCATCAGTGCCCATCAGTGCCACCTTATCAGCGCAAACTCATCAGTGCCCATCGGTGCCGCTTCATCAGTGCCCATCAGTGCCGAAGTGTCAAACTTGATGCCCATCGATGGCCCATGCCCATCGTATCACCAAGCCATTTACGACAATAACTATCCCCCCCGGCTCCACGTACCAATTTTCTTTGGGTTAAAGGTCATCCTCCTCAATGCAAGCTTTTCTGCCCATAACTCTTCCATGAATGGGTCTGCCCCACCATCAGATTTCTCCAGCAAATCATTTTTCACCCTCAGTAAAAATGGAATAAATACCTTACAACGTGTTTAAGAACAATATTTCTCTGAAAAGAAAGCAAAACCGTCTTGTATGTTTTCCTAAGCAGACATAACACCGGGATGAAAAGGAATAAGTCTCCGTCCATGCAAGAAAGCCAAGCTTACATACAACACATTCCACGACGTGGTGTGTTTGAGATAAGTGACGGCCCGTTCGCCTTTTTCCTCTGTTTAGACATTAATGCGTTGAGTGAAAACGTCAGCTTTTCGGTTAAACAAAACACTGCGCTGGCCCAGACACACTGAAGACTTTAAACAAGTATTAATTATTCCTCGTATTTCCCTAACATTTTCTGAAAGTTAATAAACTGAGGCAGATTGGCGATGACATCACGTCAAGTCTGGCCTGATCTGCTACAGGCTTATTTTTTTTATTTTTATTTTTTTTTATTTTTTTTATTTTCGGCCCATGCCAATGTCAAAGCCTCAACTCTGGTCGCCGGCCAACGTTTCACCTAGTCAGCAGAGGCAGCCATTGACAGCGCGGCGGATTGCTGAGCGTTTATGTTCTTAATTAATGGTTTGTTGACTTAAACGACTTGATGGATGGAAGATGAAGCAACCTTTTCGCAGTGATTTATTGGGACAAATTGCAGCCGTTATTGTACTAACAAAGGAAGACATGTTAGGGTGATGATCATTAGTTAACCGGTTGGCCACACAATCTATTAATGACTTGACAGAAAAAGTAAAACTGAATTAGCCAGCGCAACGGTTACAGCGGCTAGAAATGCTCTGTTTGATGTTCTGTAATGCCAACATAACTTTGGAACATATTAGCTTGCAAAGCTAATAATACATTTGTTTTTGACCAGTTAAAGTGGAACTTAACTGTATCCGAGCGCCACAAACCCGAAAACAAAATTGAACCGCTTGCTGACCGCCCTATAGCAGATTTACTGCTACAGGGCAGCCGTTCTGTGCAGAATCACGTATATACAAGTGATTCTGCAGTTTTGGGTAGGGGGCGCACCACTTCTGCTGTGATTAGTCACTGCAGAAGCCGATCAGCGGGTGCCGGCCAATGGATCACGGCACCCGCTGATCATCGAGGAGAGAGGCAGGACGCTGTCAAGGTGGAGCTCTGCATTGTTTACATAAGCAGAGCTCCGTCTTGACAGTGAGGATGTAATGGATTTTCTTTCCCTGCAAAGCAGGGGATAAAATCCGTCACATCCCTTAGTAAAAGCAACACACATAGTACACAAAAACACTGGTTAGAACTATTCACAGCAGAAGCTGATCTGCAGGTGCCGAGGACTCGATCTGCACCGGCATCTGCCGATCATCAGGAGTTCTGTTCTGACAGGGCGGGAAGAAATGGATTCTGTTTTCCTGCAAAGCAGGGACTCAAATCCATCTCTTCCCCTAGTAAAAGCAGCACACATAGTAAACAAAAACACTGGTTAGGCACACATTTAACCCTTTGATTGCCCTAGATGTTTAACCTCTTTCCAGCCAGCATCATTAGTACAGTGATAGTGCATATTTTTAGCTCTAATCACTATATTAGCGTCACTGGTTCCCACAAAGTGTCAAAAGTGTCAGTTAGAGTCAGACTGCCCGCCGCAATATCGCAGTCCCCGCTATAAGGCGCTGATCGCCGCCGTTACTAGTATAAAAAATAAATGAATGAAAATTTTATAAATATATATGGTAGTTTGTTGACACCATAACATTTGCGTAAACCAATCAATATATGCTTATTGGGATTTTATTTAAAAAATTCTATTATACAGTATATACTATAGTTTGTAGATGCTATAACTTTTCTGCAAACTAATCAATACGCTTCTTGGGATTTTTTTTTACCAAAAATATGTAGCAGAATACATGTTGCCCTAAATTTATAAAGAAATTAGAGTTTTTGATTTTTTTTTTTTATGGATTTGTTTTATAGCAGAATGTAAAAAATATAGTATTTTTTTTTTTTCAAAATTGTCTGTCTTTTTTTTTTTTAAAGCCCAAAAAATAAAACCCAGTGGTGATCAAGTACCACCAAAAGAAGCTTTACTTGTGGGGAAAAAATACATAAATGAAATTTGGGTACAGTGTTGCATGACCGCGCAATTGTCAGCTAAAGTAATGCAGTGCCGTATCACAAAAATTACTTTATAATATTCCATACTGCGCTCATAAATCATAAGTGAAATAAACAAGACTACGTGACCCTTGATGATGTCAGACGTTGCTGACAAAACGCGTTGGGTAAGTTTGTGCATGACACGTCCCTTCCGCCGTCTGTCTGAAGCGCAGGTGGAATGCAAACGGCGTACCTGCTCGTGTATTCCTGTTTGGGCTGATTTCAACTTACCTAACTGTATGTGATACTTGTTTTATGGCAATAAATATTTTTATATACTATACTATGAGGAGTTTCTTCTCTCCTTTGGGTTTATGATTACATCATCGTTTGGTGGATTTTCAAATACTGGGACACATTTCTACTACTAAACCACGCTATTTGACTACCTGTAATGGGTTTCATTTTGGTCCGGTGAGTAGGATGTCTGCTTGATTATCGGTGGAAGACGGCACATATTTTCACAGCAATCATATACCAATTTTAATTTTTTTCACTTGAATTGAAGATTTGGTGGTGGTTTATGGACTTATTGTTTATTTCACTTATGATTTATGAGCACGGTATGGAATATTATTAAGTTTCTTTCCACATATTTAGACCGTTGGTCTCACTACGAGTTGCTCTAATTTATTATCATTACTAATATTTATATTATTGTTGTTAATTATTGATCCAGGGTGCGCGGTTATAGGTTTAACCTATTTTTTACTCATCAGAAGGATTTTTGCCAAATAGTGATAAGATGTGTGTAAATAACATACATGTAAAAATCATATTTACAAATATTACATTTGACAAGTCATATAGTCACATCCTCAGGTCATGCTTACCCAGATTACCCCAATTTCAACAACATCTAATTTTCCATCCCATCAATGCAAAGGGTTTGTTTCCCCACAATCCTATGGTGGTGTCGGAATGGCCACAGGAGAGGCAATAAGACCTCAGCTATAAAATATATATAAAGATATAAGATATACCAATAGTAATGCTAAAGTATTTATTATCCTTCCCGACATGGAAATATAAGCAAAAAAAAGTATATCCAATACTATCATATTATTAAAAAAAAAAAAATTGCATACATGTATATATATATATATATATATATATATATATATATATATATATCTATATAGATATATATATATACAGGGCTGGACTGAGACAAAAATTTGGCCCTGGACTTCATCTTGACCGGCCCACTTTAATTTTGAGTGTCTCCATCAGCACCCCCCTTACATCAGAGTGTCCCCATCAGCAGCCCTTTTCACATCAGTTTTTCCCCATCAGCAGCCCCCTTCTCATCAGTGTGTCCCCATCAGCAGCCCCCTTCACATCAGTGTGCCCCCATCAGAGTGTCCCCATCAGCAGCCCTCTTCACATCAGAGTGTCTCCATCAGCAGCCCCCCTTCACATCAGTGTGTCCCCATCAGAGTGTCCCCATTAGCAGCCCCCTTCACATCAAAGAGTCCCCATCAGCAGCCCCCTTCACATCCATGTGTCCCCATCAGCAGCCCCCTTCACATCAGAGAGTCCCCATCAGCAGCCCCCTTCACATCAGTGTGTCCCCATCAGAAGCCCCCTTCACATCAATGTGTCCTTCCTCTCCTCCCCTTCCCACCTGTACTCACAGTTTTGAAGGCAGCTTCTCGTTCCTCTCTCCAGTCATGTGATAACAAGTGATAAGGGGAGAGAGGAAGGAACGTCTTCTGGTTGTCTATCTCCCCCTGCAGGCTGGAGGGAGCAGAAAGCCTAATTCTCTCTCCAGCAAGTGACGGCAGCTGCTCCTCCTGACAGGAATGAAATTGCAGTCACTCACTGTCAGTGAGGAGCGGCTCCAGGACTGCACCTGACTGGCCCACTGAGCCATCGGCCCACCGGGAAACTCCCGGTAGTCCCGATGGCCAGTACATGCCTGTATAGATAGATAGATAGATAGATAGATAGATAGATAGATAGATAGATAGATAGATAGATAGATAGATAGATAGATAGATAGATCTATATATATATGTATAGATATATATAGATAAATTTGGGGTTATCTACAGAACAGTAACAGAGAGGAAATCTTCCAATGAGGACACTCGTTCTACTGACAACAGGGGATTGCCTCATGTTGGAAGGATTTCCCCTCACTTCCTGTTTTGGCTATGGGACAGGAAGTGAAGGTAAATCTCCCCAATGGAACACAGATGGCCGCTTCTCTGAGCTGGCCGCTCAGCTGTCAGCTAATTGCCAGCTTCCATCTCTCTCCACAGTTACTCAGCTGTTGATCATATCCTGCTTGTCAGTTCTGCCTACTGAAGCCATCCAGTCCAGAGGAGCTCTGCCTTGGCCTTGGACACAAGGCTCCACTATATTGATCCCTGACTTCTGGATTGGCTGACTATCGGTTTGGGTTACTGAACTTTGGCTATGTTTTGACTATGTTTGTTCTTTTTACTTTTATTATTAAACAAGTGTGATTTAACTGTACTTCCGTTTCGGTCTGATTTCATGATTTCTGACAATCCAAAATTAAAGTACTCCAGTTTCCTACCACACTCCAAAGACATGCTGGAAAGTTATTTGATCCTTGTCTAATATTGGCCTTAGTATGTCTATGTATGAATGTGAATTATAACCGGTTTACACTAGGAATGGCACATGCGATCTTCAGCCCATGCACTACTTTTAAAAACACGCTGCACTGGATTGCATGATACTGCAGTACTATGCAATCTGGTGCAGGTAAAGACTTAAAGAAAAAAAAAACCTACAAAATAAAAACAAATGCAGTCACCATATCTAGTGACTAATAAGTTGCAAAACAATACATTTTTGTTTTTGGTTTTAATACTGCTTTAACCTGAGAGACCAGCATTATCTAGTGTCAGGGTAGAGTTTCTGTGTGTGAGAGCACCAGATTGAAGGTGAGTATTGCAGAAAAAGCTGTTTTTTTATTATTGCTTTTATTGTTGCTGGACTATGTACTCTGATACAAAACTGGAGTTATTATTATTATAATTATTATACAGGATTTATATAGCTCCAACAGTTTGCGCAAACCTTTACAACATAGTTACATAGTTGGTGAGGTTGAAAAAAGTCCATCAAGTCCAACCTATGTGTGTGATTATATGTCATTATTACATTGTATATCCCTGTACGTTGTGGTAGTTCAGTTGCTTATCTAATAGTTTTTTTTTAATTATTTATGCTCCATGCTGAAATCACCGCTTGTTGAAGAGAATTCTACATCCTTACCGCTCTTACAATAAAGAACCCTCTACGCAGTTTAAGGTTAAACCGCTTCTCTTCTAATGTTAGTGAATAGCCATGCGTCTTTTTAATTTCCCTTTTACGGAAACGTTTTATCCCTATTGTGGGGTCACCAGTACGGTATTTGTGCATTAAAAATCATATCCCCTCTCAAGCGTCTCTTCTCCAGAGAGAATAAGTTCAATGCTCGTTCAATACAATTCAATACAGGAGGAATCAGAGGGCCCTGCTCGTTAGAGTCCCACTTTAGGTTTCTCTGGAGCCTCCAATGGTAGAGGTCATCCATCTCATTGCTAGTCCTGGGACAATGTCCCCCCTATACAATGTCTCTGGAAGTCATGTACCTTCTCAACTAGTATGTGGTCTGACAGTCATAGGGTTATACTAACTAAAGGCAACAGATGCAGCTAATGCGTCATGCCGCTAATTAAATTTGATCGTTTTTTTTTTTTTTCTTTTTTCGAGTTTTCAGTATTAATATGTTGTGTAACTTTTCTTTAAAAAAAATATTTCATTCTTAATGGTGTCCCAAACATGGTGCGATTTTTCTATGATTGTTGCGCATCCAAAAAGCACAAATTTTATCACCCAAAAATGTGCAGGAGCTTCTTTGGCATGTTTGTTGCTCATAGAACAACCCATTCGAACTTCCCTATGCCTGATAAAAACAAAAAAAAAAAATGAGCGGGAACAAACTTGCTATGTGCTTCCAGGCTGCCGGGGCTGGCCTATACTTGACAATTGGATATTCAGGTAAAATGCGCAAAAAAAAAAAAATCACGAATGGGAACAAGTGTTCCCACTACATGAAATGCAAATGGGGCTGATTCAGAAACTCATGGCCCATTCAAACCTTGCCCATTCTGGTGCAATGTATTAAAACACATGTTTTTTGTTTAATATCTTTTTATTGAGCAGATGATATACTTATAAAGAAAAGATACAATAACATAGTAAGTCATTATTCCAACATGCATTGAATTAAAACACATGTTAACGCACATTTGCTTGTGAATTAACATATGCCGCGTTATGCAGTCTATTCCCGCAATGCACTAAATGCACTGAATGGGTCCTAATTGTCTATGGACAATGTGATCCCTTTATAAGTGGGTGGCTGTGCTGATGTCATAGAGTATAAAACTGTTGGGCTACATAGGGCTTGGCAAGCTATAAAGTCTTCAGTTCGCTGACTGCATAATGGTTTTTCTGTCTTGTCTGTACAGTCACTAGAGGGCGCACATTCAATTTTCTATGTGCAATATGACGGTGAAGAGACAACACAGAGAACATAGAAATGAAATACGGTAATGCATGAGTCTATTGTCAATTTAACATTACAACTAAAAAAAAATATATATATACTTTACCTTTAAGTATATTATTATTTGCTTTTTGTTCATAATATATAATATAAATGTGGTTCTTTTTCTATCCTGTTTAAAGAGTACTTTCGCCCCTAACAAACAAAGACTGGACAGTTTCACATATAATTTTATTGTTATTTCAAGTTCTTTTAAAATTATTTTATTTTTATTTTTTTTTACTGATGCACATACAACTTTTATAATGTTGGCACAAATAACTGTGCACAAATGAGTGTTAATGACACAGTTGCTACCTGGTATATTTTTACACATTCCATTACTCTTAAATCTGGATTCTAGGCAGACATAAAATACACAAACCAAATAGCTTTGTGATCGTTAAAAAAATTACATGTTTTTTTTTTAATGCAAGCAGTTTAAGTATCTGCATTTGGTATCAGCCCCTTGTAGTCCCTGTGCAGTAGAGCTGGACTGTGAGAAGAAAAAGCAGCACACGTAGCCAATCAGTTCATGTGTTGACAAAGAGTATGCTGATAGAAGGAGAAAGCAGAGTGACAGAGAGATGAACTATATAGATAAATTTTTATTTGTTACGTTCACAAACAGACAGAATTGAAAAGAAATTCCAATACCTATAATTTAATAGTTATTATTAGTTACCGTATATACTCGAGTATAAGTCGAGTTTTTCAGCACATTTTTTTGTGCTGAAAGTGCCCCCCTCGACTTACACTCGAGTCAAGCACTTTTCTGCAGCAAAAAATTTCATTTTCCAAACCGACTTTGAGGCCCTGTATCTCAGGGCCACTTTGTGCTAGGAACCCCAAATTTGGTGTGCAAACCCAGTGGAACCGGTACCATAACATATCCAAAGCTGGCGTTCCTAGCACTAAGTGGCCCTGAGATACAGGGCCCCAAATCCGGTTCGGAAAATGTCATTCTCTGCTGCAGAAAAGTGCTTGACATTTTCTGAAACGATTTTTGGGGCCCTGTATCTCGGGGACACTTGGTTCTAGAAACCCCAGATTTGAATATTTTATGGTGCTAGTTCCACTGAGTTTGCACACCAAATTAGGGGATCCTAGATCTAAGTGGCCCCAAAATCGGTCAACTGTGTCCATCTGCAGCAATGTCATTTCGGGACCATTTGGGTTCAGAGACCCCAAATTTTGGCTGCAGCTAGGGGGCTTCTAGGAACTCTTAACTACCAAGTTTGAAGTTCAGGGGACCTATGGCTGCAAATGGGCACAGTGAGGCATGCAAATGGGCACAGTGAGGCTGCAAATGGGCATTGTTGACCCTCTTTTCCACTTACAGTAGCTGTGCATTTCTCACCCTCGTCTTATACTCGGGTCACTAAGTTTTTCCCATTTTTTTGTGGTAAATTAGGGCCTCGACTTATACTCGGAACGACTTATACTCGAGTATATACGGTAGTTATCATTTTGATTCTTACTGATTTTCTTTCTTTTTTTCAGATTTTTGAATTTTCGGATTTTCGAATTTCCGAATTTTCGAATTTTCGAATTCCAAAAATCCGAAGATTCAGAAATTCGGAATTCAAAAATTCAGAAATTCGAAAATCGGAAATTCGAAAATTCAGATATTCGAAAATTCGTAAATTCTAAATTTGAAAATTCTGAAATTTGAAAATTCGAAAATTCTAAATTTTGAAAATTCGGAAATTCCAAAGTTTGAAAATTCGGAATTAGAAAATTCAGAATTCGAATATTTGAAATTCGGAAATTTGAAAATTCAAAAATTCAGAAATTTGGAAATTCGAAATTCGGAAATCCGAATTTTCAGATTTCCGAATTTCCGAAAAAAGCAAAAAAACGAATGAAACAAAAATGAATGAATTTATTATCAGTGTAGATGTCTACTATTTACCTGCTGCTTCCCAACACAGTCCATTCACAAACTGACACATGTCCACGATAACCTGGGCTCATAGGAAGTGGGCTGAACAATGCTGGGTATTTGATTGAGAAAATCTAGCAGCAAAAAAGTAGTCTGGATTAAAACTGAATATTGTGGCGGTGCTAGTGGGTTCATATAAAGCATTGGCCCACTTGGTGTATAGAGGGTCTAAGTCGCCCTATGTCTTTACTACATCTGAGATCAGTTCTACGTGCTTGGGTAATTGCCCAAGCCCGTAGAGCTGTTATTAAAATCTTTTGATGACCTGAAATCTCTATACCAGGTAAGCAAATAAGCATTTTTTTCATTACATATAGTTAAGACACGCATACCAGGTGCAATTTGGAAATGCTAGAGCTCCATTATTAGCATCTGCCCTTGAATTCATGTTAATGGAGGATGATCTTCACAAGCCTCTAGCTACCATTTACAGTGCCCTGAAAAAGTATTCACAACCCTTGAAATTTTCCACATTTCATCATGTTACAACCAAAAATGTAAATGTATTTTATTGTGATTTTATGTGATAGACCAACACAAAGTGGCACATACTGTAATTGTGAAGTGGAAGGAAAATTATAAATGGTTTTCCCAATTTTTTCTAATAAATATGTGAAAAGTGTGGCGTGTATTTGCATTAAGCCCCCTGAGTCAATACTTTGTAGAATCACCTTTCACTGCAATTACAGCCGCAAGTCTTTTTGGGGATGTCTCTACCAGCTTTGCATATCTAGAGAGTGACATTTTTGCCCATTCTTCTTTGCAAAATAGCTCAAGCTCTGTCAGATTGGATAGAGAATGTCTGTGAACAGCAATTTTCAAGTCTTGCCACAGATTCTCAATTGGATTTAGGTCTGTACTTTGACTGGGCCATTCTAACACATGAATATGCTTTGATTTAAACCATTCCATTGTAGCTCTGGCTGTATGTTTAGGGTCGTTGTCTTGCTGGAAGGTGAACCTCCATCCCAGTCTTAAGTATTTTGCATACTCTAGAGTATTCTTCTAAGATTGCCCTGTATTTGGCTCCATCCATCTTCCCATCAACTCTGACCAGCTTCCCTGTCCCTGCTGAAAAAAAGCATCCCCACAACATGATGCTTCCACCACCATGTTTCACAGTGGGGATGGTGTGTTCAGGGTGATGTCAAGTATTAGTTTTCTGCCACAAATAGTGTTTTGCTTTCGGGACAAAAAGTTCAATTTTGGTCTCATCTGACCAGAGCACCTTCTCCCACATGTTTGCTGTGTCCCCCACATGGCTTCTCACAAACTGCAAATGGGACTTCTTATGGCTTTCTTTCAACAATGGCTTTCTTCTTGCCACTCTTCCATAAAGGTCAGATTTGTGGAGTGCATGACTAATGCCCCGTAGACACGGTCGGACATTGATCGGACATTCCGACAACAAAATCCTAGGATTTTTTCCGACGGATGTTGGCTCAAAATTGTTTTGCGTACACACGGTCGCACAAAGTTGTCGGAATTTCCGATCGCCAAGAACGCGGTGACGTCAACCACGTACAACGAGACTAGAAAAGGCGAGTTCAGAACCAAGCGCGGCACCCTTTGGGCTCCTTTTGCTAATCTCGTGTTAGTAAAAGTTTGGTGAGAGATGATTTGCGCTTTTTTAGACTCGTGGCTTTCAGATCGTTTTCTGCTGTTCAGTTTGTGCTTGTGGGTTTGTATCTGCTCTTTAGTGCGTGCAAGCAAGCTATGCGTGACTTTGATTAGTCATGGTGTTCTTGTTCGTTCGTTACTGTTTTTCAGGTCGCTCTTCACAGGCCTTGCTGTTCTTCAGTGCGTTCTGTTACTTCGTTCTGAGCAGCCGACTGTTTTCTAGCCATGTTGCGTATGCGTACTCCTCGTAGAGTTCGTGCTGTGCGGGGGCTTGGTGTTGGGGTCCTGACCTTGACACAAGTCCAGTCCATGAACAGGGTGGGGAGGAGTTCATGGACCAAGAATTGGTTGCTTCAGCGTGACCAGTTCTGTCATATGCCTTTGCTCCGAGAGATCCGTGAGAATAATCCTGAAGATTTCAGGAACTTTCTCCGGATGATGGACCCCGTATTTCACCGTTTGTTGGCTTTGCTGACCCCTTATATTAGCAGGCAGGATACCTGCATGAGGCAAGCCATCACTACGGAGCAGAGGCTTATCGCCACCCTGTGGTACTTGGCGACGGGGAGAAGCCTGCAGAACTTGAAGTTCTCGACAGGCATCTCCCCCCAGGCTCTGGGGATCATTATCCCGGAGACCTGTTCTGCCATCATCCAGGTCCTGCAGAAGGATTATATTAAGGTAAGATTTTTATCCTTTAATATCACATTTTATTGTATTTAATGTTTGATAACTTATTGTATTTCTTTCCTCATTCCCTAATTACCATGATTGTAATATGCTGTGAATGTCCCCTTTGTCCTCATTCATGCTGGATTTTTATGTAATTATTTTTTTTGTCCTTCATACATATTTGCCTTCACTTACCTCACCAGAATGGTCTACAGGCCCTATATTCACCTCATGTAGTCACTTAACAATGCATTTTATCAGCTCCATAGTAGTGCTTTACCCCAAACACCCCCTAAAATGTTTTTAAATGTGATTTGTGCTTTAAATTCAGGCAGAGTGACAGAGGCTTTTTTTGGGGGGCCACAAATTTTGAACCCTCCCACCCCCCAACTGCTATAAGTCAGCTGATACCAATTCTCTATCTATCCTCAATCATCTATCTGCTGACTTTGCCAAACCCATACACACTATACCCATCTCTTTAGTGGTCAGATTTAGGGATGAATTCCCCAAAGCATGTACTGCCTGTATACTTTCAAATGGTAATGTTTAAAGTTTTTGTCTACTATTATTATCTTGATAGGTAATAGCAGAATGTCCAAATGTGCTGAAATGTGTACAATGTGTATTTATATCTTTGTATTATGACACTTCTTACCTGTCCAGTGGGCTGCCAATAGTGTAACTAAGGAGGGGCTGTTCAAAGTAATACCCATTATTTAGGCATTCATCTCTCAATGAAGTGGAGAGGGTTACCTGTCCAAGAGCCCCCCCCCCCCCTATAATGTTAGAAATGGCCCAGGAGAGGGTAGAGGGGGAATATGATAGGTGTACCTTATACTTTGGTGTTTAAAAATTCCCATCAATAAATGTTATCTTTATGTTGGCCAAGAATGTTTGTGTCTAATCTGCTTTCCATGTTTATGTGCAAAAAGACACATTTTTTTTTGTTTTCCTCAACAGTTTCCTTCCACGCCACAGGAATGGCAGACTGTGGCCTCCCACTTTGCCCAGCGGTGGGACTTTCCTAACTGTGGAGGGGCAATTGATGGGAAACACGTCCACATCATCACACCACCCAACTCGGGGTCATACTATTATAATTATAAGGGGTTCAATAGTATTGTGATGTTGGCGGTGGTGTCGGCTAATTATGAGTTCCTGTATGTGGACATGGGGAAGAATGGTCGGATGTCCGATGGTGGAGTCATCGCCCAGACAGAGTTCTACAGGCGTCTCCAGAATGGCAGGTTGGACTTGCCACCTCCAGAAGACAATGTGGAGGGACTCCCATTCGTCTTCGTTGCGGATGAAGCTTTTGCGCTGGTGGACCATCTTATGCGGCCATTCCCGATGAGGACCCTCACCCCGGACCAGAGGGTTTTTAATTACCGGCTGGCCAGAGCCAGAAGAGTGGTGGAGAACACGTTTGGAATCATGGCCAGCCGGTTCCGCCTATTTCTTACACCCATACATATGGCGGAGTATAAACTGAATCATATTATCCTGGCATGCTGTGTTCTACATAACTTTTTATGGCAACATTCTGCAAACTATGCTGGCTCAGTTGGGCCTGAAGCCGGAATTCAAAATGAACCAACCCTGACGGCGCTTAAAAGTGGCCGTCCTGGCTTGCCCTCCCTGAGTGCCCGTGATGTCCGGCTAAGATACCTTGAGTTCTTTGCGGGTAGGGGGGCCATCAATATGCCAGACAATGTGTGAAACCTTTATCAAATAAAAAAAAATAAGCAAATCTTTGGTGACATTTACTGCTTGTGTTTGTTTTAGCTGACCCTGACATAAATGTGGTGAGTCCTGAAAATAGCATGATTGTGTAACCTTATACAAAGCACTGTTGGGTGTTATTTACTAAAGGCAAAGACACTTTGCACTACAAGTGCACTTGAAACTGCACTTGTAGTGCAAAGGGAGTTTTGCCCTTAGGAAATAACACCCATTGTCACAGAAAGCAGCAATTGGAGCACCACAAAAGTGTTGTAGCGTTGAGACAATTATCCACACATTCTTGATTAACAATCTTTTTAATACCAGCACAATCACATGTGCATTTAGAAAAGGTTTTTAAAACAAACCAACATGTTTGTTGTATAACAATTTTTGGGGTGGCTTAAGAAAAAGTAGAAATGTCCATTTAAGATAAAACAGGCATGTTTCAAACCAACAAGAAAGACACAAATCTTGAACTTACAAAGTTCACATTTGGTAGAACTTGAAGGCAATATCAGACATGAGTATTTAGGAACTGTGTTTGATATTGCGTTCAGATGGGGTCAAGTCACCCCAGGAAAAGCCAAATTTTGAAGATGCACACCAATTTACGAATGTCAACATCTGCTAGCTGCCATCACGGGGGATCAAGGGACCTGTTTTGGGGGAGCAACCCCTTCCTCTCAGCTACTTTATTATTGAGGAAGGGGTTGCACTCCCAAAACGCGTCCATTGATCTCCCGTGATGGCAGATAGCACATGTTGACACACCGTGTGCCTCTTCAAAATTTGGCTTTTCTACGATTCTTCAAAAAATTTAAAAATTGTAGCACACCATAAAAGAAAGGGATTTGGAGGGGTTTTAAACTCTCCCCAAAACATCAATGATGTTCTTATTTTTTTTAATAACATCATTGATGTTTTTCGTAATGTTTTCCAATGCAACATTACACCCCATGATCTCCCCAATCAGGATCTGGACACTTTCTGAGGTGAAAGGATCTGGATCCACAACATCACGATCAGCTAAAAAGAGAGAAACCAAAAAAAAAACAGGTATTATAAATATGCCGGCATCCATCTCTTACCTGAGCCTGTGGTCGCAAACACTCACCTGTTGTGGTGACTAGTTCCACCACGTCTTCCTCCTCCTCCTGCTCTTCTTGTGTTTGGGGTATTTCCCCTTCTTCCAGAGGTGGGGAGTCTCTGGTCTCCTCGGATGAGGGGTGTCCTCCGAGTCTTTTCTCTCCTATGTGAAAAAAAACTGGTATACTTAAAGCACACAGATATTTGAGGGAAGAACTAAAATTAGGAAACATTGCTTGGAAGTGGGGTACAATTGTCCATTTTGGCAGAGTTCCAAGATGTAGCATTTTTATTGTCCTTTGTCAAGCTTCAATACTTTACCTGTTTTGTACAAGCTTCACAGGTGGAGACACCCCTATAGTATACACTGGAGCACCTGTGTGGGCCCCCTAATAAAAAGGGTGTTCATGTGTCCCACACTAGTGCTCCAGTGTCCAGATGTGAAAACTGCTGCTGAGTGTCTTTTCCTTACACAGAATCTAGTTTGCATTTCATTCTAGTAACAAACACATCTACACAACCAAATTAGTTTCATACAAGTAGGCCCTAAAAAATGTGGTCAAATGCATATGGCCAAAACAATGGTGTTTTATAGGCCGAAAGAAAAATGTTTGATACGAACGAATAATGTGCCCATGAACATGAAAGTTGCCATTTTAAACTGTACAACAGTTCCTAAAAGCACATGGATCAGCACGAACGTAATAAACACAAAAAGAATAGGAACACAGGACAACTACTTACTTTTTTTCAGCACTCTCCGGATCTTTCTGTACTGCTCGTGTTCTTTTAATTTCAGGTCCGACCACAGCTTCCTGAGCTGATCTTTCGATCGTCGTACCCCGAAATTCCGGTGCAGACTCTTGACCACTTTCGCCATGATCTTGGCCTTTCTGACATTGGGGTTGGGGTAAGGTCCATACTTCCCATCATAGTCGGCCTTCTTCAGGATGTCGACCATCTCCAACATCTCCCCAAAGGATATATTTGAGGCCTTAAATCTTCTCCTTCTGGATCCAGAAGTTTCCGGATCCGGGCTTTCTTCCTCCTCGTTGCTATAATTAGCACGCACCTGTTGTGTCTCCGCCATGTGCTCTTCCCCCACTGCGCCAAACGAAAAGGGGCGGGGAATAGACTAGAAAGAACGTCAGGGGCAGGTGGAGTTACACGCATGCGCAGTGTGTATAAAGCGTAACACGCGTGCGTAGTACGTACGATCTGTGAGGGGAGGAAGGAGTATCGGAGGCACCGATCGTAATAACGAAGGTAAGAGCCAAACTTGGGCCTATACTGCTTCTAGATTGAGGCCTATATTGTAACAAGATTAGGAGAGTTTTGCCTGACATTAGGGTTTGTCTTGTGTTGTATCTTGCAGTGAAAATGGATATCTTGAAAGATAACGACTTTATGGCAATCTTCATTGATGTGTTCAGGGAGCTGCCTTGTCTGTGGCAGATAAACCACCCACATTATAAGAACCAAACAAAGAGGAAGGCGGCACAGGATCAATTGCTGGAATTTGTGAAGACAGTGGTCCCCACGGCAGACATGACCTATTTGAAGATCCTAATTGGTGGCCTGAGGAGCACTTATCTAAGGGAGCACAAGAAGGTCCAGGATTCCCAGAGATCCGGAGCAGCAGATGACATCTATGTCCCCAGGATGTGGTACTATGACAGGCTGCATTTTCTGGCAAGTCAGACTGAACCCAGGTCATCACTCTCCAGTCTTCCTTCCACGCTTCCTTCCACCCCAGCTGAGGCTTCTGACGCCCAACCTGGGCCTTCCAGGCTGCAACATGTGGAGGAGCCCAGATTGAGCCAGGTATAGCAATCTTCTAAATATCGCTGGTTGTCCAATCAATGATTTTAACTAGATGTTAGTTTGGAGTACTAATTTATGATTGTGATTGATGATGCAAAAACTAAAACCATGTCCCTTTTTCATACACAGGGAAGTCTCAGCCAGGAGGTGGCCGGGCCAAGCAGGCTGCCTGATATGCAGGTCCCTCCCCTACAACCGCAAAGACAAAGCGGCAGGAAGAGGAGTACCCTGCAGGAGGCTGCCATAGGCCTCTTTTGGAAGGCTACAGAGGCCCTGAGAACCCCCCACATTGTGGAGGAGGACTTTGCTTGCATAACCGCCTGCAAAATGCTACAGATGGAGGAGGGCCAACGACTTCTGTGTGAGTCCTTAATTTTGGAGGCTCTCAATAAGGGGTTGAGGGGCCAAATAACATCTGCTACCCACATTTGTGACCTCACACATGGCCCTCCTCCTCCTCCAGGTCCTACTACTCCTCCTCCTCCAGGTCCTACTGGTCCTCCCCCTCCTCCAGGTCCTACTCCTCCTCCTGCCACATCTCCAACACCAGAGCCACAGCCAGGAAGGAAGCGTGGAAAGAAGACCAGAAAGTGATGACCCTGGGTCCAGTCTGGTCTGGCAAAAGATGCAGCCTCTTGTAGTACCACAGCCTGGGGACACAGATGTCGTCTGCTGCTTTCCGGATCTCTGGGACTTCTGGACCAGACTGCACTCCCTTAGATAAGGACTCCTCAGACCACCAATTTTGATGTTAAATAATTGATGTCTGTCCTGGGGGTCCAAGGCTTTGCTAAATTCAGCTGTTTCTCCAGCGTTGCCTCCCTCTTTGTTTGGTTCTGAGCTCTTGATAAAGGATTTTTTGTTTCAATTATACTCTCCTATGTGTTTTTTCCTTCAAAAAGGACAGTTTGTTTGTGAGGATTCAGGTACATTCCTAAAGTACAATGTGAAATTAACAAGAGACACCAACACCAAACAATCTCCTTGAGATTAAATAATATTATAAGATATCAATGGTGTTGTGGTAACTTTACACACAAAACACACACATAAATATTATGGAGTAAAACTAAAACTAAAATAAAACAAAGATCAGCCTTGAAAAAAATACAAACCTAAAACAAAAAAAAAACAGCCTTTAAAAAAAAACAAAAAAAAAACCCCAAAAATAATTTTGTCAGATGTGACAAATCCAAATATATTGAGGGAGTCCCGATAAATAATAAAGAAGAAAGTTTGTGAGAAGTCTGTGTGAATATGAGCAGCAAAACTACTTAATTCTTCTCACATTATAAAGAAGAAGAGAATGCGCTGTATTAAACCATTTTTTACATAGCACCATGACGAAAGTGCTGTATCCATTGCGAACGCTAATTTTACCAGACCGAGCTGTTCCGTCTCGGAATTTCTTCTGAGCATGCGTGGCACTTTGTGCGTCGGAACAGGCCACACACGGTCGGGATTGACGCGATCAGATTTTGTTGTTGGAAAATTTTATAGCCTGCTCTCAAACTTTGTGTGTCGGAAAATCCGATGAAAAATGTCCGATGGAGCCCACACACAGTCGGAATTTCCGACAACACGCTCCAATCGGACATTTTCCATCGGAAAATCCGACCGTGTGTACGGGGCATAATAGTTGTCCTGTGGACAGATTCTCCCACCTGAGCTGTGGATCTTTGCAGCTCCTCCAGAGTTACCATGGGCCTCTTGGTTGCTTCTCTGATTAATGCTCTCCTTGCCCGGCCTGTCAGTTTAGGTGGACGGCCATGTCTTGGTAGGTTTGCAGTTGTGCCATAATCTTTCCATTTTCGGATGATAGATTGAACAGTGCTCTGTGAGAAGTTCAAAGCTTGGGATATTTTTTATAACCTAACCCTGCTTTAAACTTCTCCACAACTTTACGCCTGACCTGGCTGCTGTGTTCCTTGGCCTTCATGATACTGTTTGTTCATTAAGATTTTCTTAAAAAATCTCTGAGGGTTTCACAGAACAGCTGTATTTATACTGAAATTAAATTACACACAGGTGGACTCTATTTACTAATTAGGTGACTTCTGAAGGCAATTGGTTACACTAGATTTTAGTTAGGGGTATCAGAGTAAAGGGGGCTGAATACAAATGCATACCACACTTTTCAATTATTTATTTGTAGAAAATGTTGAAAAAAATGTATCATTTTCCTTCAACTTCACAATTATTTGCCACTTTGTGTTGGTCTATCACATAAAAGTCCAATAAAATACATTTACATTTTTGGTGGTAACATGACAAAATGCGGAAAATGTCAAGGGGTATGAATACTTTTTCAAGACACTGTATAGGTTCCTCTTCCCTGAGACTGATTGGCTCATGAGTGTGTGTAGGTCCAAGTGGGTGTCAGTGGTCCCTGATTTGGGCACAGAAGATTGGGAGGATGTCTGGGATGCACCCTTTACCAGACTAATTTCTGCCCGTGACCAACTGATTCTTTACAAATGTCTTCACCGTATATATATGACCCCAGCGAAGATAGATAAGATTTTTGGTTCAGTCACTTCTCCTTGCTGGCGTTGTCCTTCAGGGGAAGCTGACTTTATGCATATCTTCTGGGAATGTCCTGGTATACAGGGGTATTGGAAGGATATTTTGATGTGTGTAAAGGAGGTGACTACCATCCTTTTAAGTCCTTCTATAAGACATTGTCTGCTTGGTTTGGTGGATGATTTAGCCCCCTCCACAACTATATGGACTTTACTTACCTTATTATTTTTTCATGCTAAGAAGCTTATAGTTCTGTCTTGGAAGAATTCTATTCCTCCATCTGTAGAGTCCTGGAAGGTTTTGGTAAACAAAGCCCTACCCTTTTATAAAGCCACATATTTGAAAAGAATCTAAAGTTTGAGGAGGGGTTTGGGAGGGGAGGGGGGATAAGTGGCTTCTCCTCTCACTATTACGGACTAGTTTGAGCTTTATTTAGTGCTATCTTTTCTTTTACTGTATATGAGTTTTTGTTATGCACCCCCCCATTGACCCAGATGGGAAAAGTTGACGGTCTTCCTGCAATAGAACCTCACAGCTTACATCCTTTGAAGGGTGTGGGTTGTTCTTTCTAATGGATCATTATATTTTGGCTGGTTGTGTATGGGGAGGTTTGTGTCTTTATTGAGGAAGCTGTACGGGTCAAGGTGGCCAATTTATAGGCATTATTCATGTTTCAATGTAATGCACTTCTTTCTTTTTGTGTAATTCTTCTTATTTTTGTTACATTTTTTGGGATGGCCTACCGTATTGTGGTTGGCGGTCCTAAATGTTTTATTTGTGTATTGTACTTATTTATTGAAAATATTAAAAATAATTTTCCAAAAAAAAAACTGAATAATGCAGCAAAAGCTGGTTTTGACCTTTTGTCTTTTAAGGGACTTTTCATTTTTATATTGTTATTTGTGGCTGGAGTTCTGCTTCAATAAAAGTGTCCAAAACACACATGGTCTCCCAGACCTCATTAAAATATGAATTTGCGAACTACACCAACAGGATAAGCACCTCCTCACCTATCAGATATCCTAGACCTCCAAACATAAAGTTTAAGTCAGTGTGGTAAAAAGCAACACGAAAAAATAATATAACTATAAAGTATAATAAAATAACAAAACACTGCGCAATGGATATATTATATAGTATTTAAAGAAGCAACTCGGGTCATAAACTGCCTGCACATGAGCAATGTTGGGTTTCCGTTCATGGCACAAAGATATTGTCCACCTGCACAGCTTTCATTTAGATGAATATGTGATTCTCTTGGGTGATTCTCATAAAAATCATTTATGATTTTAGGACTATACATACATTATTTTTCAAGTTTAGCCCCGCCCCCTGGTGATGTTCCAACCTAGGTCAGAATGACGTGTTCCTGATCTTGCAGCCTCTGGGGATACTTACATCATATCTGCCAGGAGGATGCAGGATCATCACACAGAGTTGCAGGGGGTTGGGCCCAGCACATCATCGGGGTTGGCTGCATGCACCGGGAAGATTCAGACAGCTGAAGAGGACCGAGGTGGCTGCACGGGACCTGCTGTGTGGCTCCTGAACAGTGGATGGTAGTAAGACAACGCTGGATCGCTGTACAGGTGAATAAGTGCTTAGAAGAGCACTACAGCCCTAAAGGTAATTGGCAAAAATAAACATTGGGAAGGAGTTGAGCACCACTTTAATATTTACTTTACCTGCATCACCAATCTCTGCTGTATTATGGAAAAACCGGTGCCTGAAGAATCTTCAGAATTTCCGGGAGTGTCCATTTCCTGTTCCTCCTGTTGTGCTCAGTGATATGATCCACCAGCCCCTACATTACAACTGTGTTCTGTTATGTGGTACTGCAGGCATATGAGAAAGTGATTGTCAGGATAATGCAAGGCTATGAGGCTGTCCTGGGTAAAAGTATGTCTCCATGCTTGGCTAAAATGTACATTAAAGCGGATTTCCACCCAAAAGTGGAACTTCTGCTCATCTGATTCCCCCCCCCCCCCGGTGCCACAATGGGCACCTTTCGGGGGGGATGGGGGACAGGATATCCTTTCCCACTTCTAGGAGCCTCAGCCACAGGTATTGATGTCACGGCTAGGACTCCCTCCTCCTCCCCCTGTCACCGGCCTGTAGTAGAGAAGAGCTGGTCTCGCGCATGCGCAGTAGGGTTCCCGGCGTGAATGCCGAAAGGCTACACTGCCGGGTACCCTTACCTGCAATGGTGGCGGCAGCACCCGACAGCTGATGAAAACATCAGCTGCGGTGCCGACATCGCTGGACTCCAGGCAGGGCCGATCCTAGGGTCACCGACGCCTGGGTGCAGAAATATTTCTGGTGCCCCCACATGGGCGTGGTTATCTTACTAACCCCATTACAAATGTTTCTATGGCAACGACTCAAACACAGAGATTCTCCCCTAAGGAGTCTTCGTTACCCTGGGATCCTCCCATGATCTCCTAACAATAAACAAATTACAGGAAGAGAGAACACTACTGGGACCTGGAGGGGGGGGGTCTCTCTGATGAACACAGAGAGGGCTTCTGTTAGAGAGTCTGGTGGAAAGAGCCCCCAGACATACTATAGACATACTAAGGGAGATGGTCAGAGACTGCAGACATGATAATACAAGAGATGGTCAGAGACTGCAGACATGATAATACAAGAGATGGTCAGAGACTGCAGACATGATACAAGAAATGGTCAGAGACTGCAGACATAATACAGGAGATGATCAGAGACTGAGGACATGATACAAGAGATGGTCAGAGACTGCAGGCATGATACAAGAGATGATCAGAGACTGAGGACATGATACAAGAGATGGTCAGAGACTGCAGGCATGATACAAGAGATGGTCAGAAACTGCAGATATGATACAGGAGATGGTCAGAGACTGCAGACATGATACAAGATATCAATGCATCAAATGCAGCCTATCAGTTCCCACCAAATCTAGCTCATCAGTGCCCACCAATTGCAGCTTACCAATTGTAGCCTGTCAGTGCTCACTAATTGCAGCCTACCAGTGCCCACCACTTGCCGCCTGCCAGTGCCCACCAATTGCAGTCTACCAATGCCTCTGGATCACACAGAGCGGTGACGATCTCCTGCTGTCACAGATGGCACAGGAGTGCGATACTCACAGATGGCACAGGTGTGCGATACGCACAGACGGCACAGGAGTGCGATATGCAGAGACGGCACAGGAGTGCAAAACTCACATACGGCACAGGAGTGCGATACGCACAGATGGCACAGGAGTGCGACACGCACAGACGGCACAGAAGTGCGATACGCACAGACGGCACAGGAGTGCAAAACTCACATACGGCACAGGAGTGCGATACGCACAGACGGCACAGGAGTGTGATACGCACAGACGGCACAGGAGTGCAAAACTCACATACGGCACAGGAGTGTGATACGCACAGATGGCACAGGAGTGCGACACGCACAGTCGGCACAGGAGTGCGATACGCACAGACGGCACAGGAGTGTAAAAGTCACATACGGCACAGGAGTGCGATGCGCACAGAGGGCACAGGTGTGCGATACGCACAGACAGCACAGGAGTGCGAAACTCTCAGACAGCATAGGAGTGCGATACGCACAGATGGCACAGGAGTGCGATATTCACAGACGGCACAGGACTGCAATACTCACAGACAGCAGGGGGTTCAGGAATGCATATTGTACGGGTGTTGGGCTGAGGTTAGATTGGGGCTGAGGCTGGGCTGAGGAGTGCATGGAGTAGAGGGTTCAAGTGTGTGTTTCAGACAGTGCTCAGGAGTGTGCCATGCACATAGTACAGAGGTAACACACTGGCCAGTGTACAACAAATATTGTCGCCCTCCCTATTCCCAGCACAGACTATCCCCTTAAATTACCCCAATAGAGACTTTTCCTTACTCCTGGCTCTCCCTCAAGTCTGCAGAGATGGTATAGCATGCAGTGTGTGACTTACTTCTTACTCCCCACTGTCTGTAAGTCTGCTGCTAACTGATAAAATAACAGACTCCCTCCCCCTGCACATACCCGCAATCGCTGGGCACAGCAGAAGAAGCCTTCCTTTACACTTTACAGACTTCTTTGCAGTTCTTCCAGGACTACATGTCCCATGATGCACTGCTAGCATCTTCTGATTGGCCCTCCACTATGGCCAATGGGGACGAAAGCAAGTCGGGCACCAATCTGAGCAGCCAACAAGATGAAAGCCGTGCTCTGCTGACAGGAAAAGGGGGGGAGCGGGGCAGATACGCTGACACCCCGCAGCTTGCCTCCCCCTTGTCACAGCACGGCCGCTTGTGTTCACTGGTGGACTGCACCACGGCCGCCTTCCCCATAGCGATGCTACTTCACAGAATAAGGAGAGGAGAAGGGAGGGGAGCACTCTGACACTTCAGTGCCCTCCCCCCTGCAGCACCCGGGTGCAGAGCACCCCCCGCACCCGTCCAGGATCGGCCCTAACTCCAGGACAGGCAAGTTATTAAAAGCAAGCAGCTGCAGTATGTCTTCTGGCACCCGCCGATCATAGGGTAGAGATTTAGAATGGAGCTCTGCCTATGCAAAGGCAGAGTTCCATTCGGACAGGAAGGAGAGGGATGGATCCTGTGGAATCTGTGTTCCTGCAAAGCAGGGACTCAAATTTATCTCTTCCCCTAGTAAAAGCAGCACACATAGGACAAACACTGGCTAGGCACACAGTTAACCATTTGATCACCCTAGATGTTTAACCCCTTCCCAGTCAGTGTCATTAGTACAGGGACAGTGCACACTTTTAACACTGATCACTGTATTAGTGTCACTGGTTCCATGTGTCAAAAGTGTCAGTTAGTGTCCGGTTGTACATCGCAATATCTCAGTCCTACTATAAGTCACTGATTGCCGCCATTACTAGTATAAAAAAAATAAAATTCTAGTATATATCCCATATAGCGTTTGTAGACGCTATAACGTTTGCGTAAATCAATCAACATGCGCTTATTGGGATTTTTTTTTATTGGATATGTTTTGTTTTTTGTTTTTTGTTTTTTTAAATTGGTGGTATTTTTTTGTTTATAGCGCAAAAAATAAAAAAATGCAGTGGTGAATAAATATCACCAAAAGAAAGCTCTATGTGTGGTAACAAAAAAATGACACACAATGTATTTGGGTACAGCGTTGCATGGCCGCGCAATTGTCAGTTAAAGTAATGCAGTGCATTATCGCAAAAAGATGCCTGGTCATGAAGGGGGGTAAATTTTCCGGAGGTCAAGTAGTTAAAATAGATATAAACCTGAATTGGTTGGCATTTAGTTCTCTAAAGCACTATCATTTTATAAATGTTTTTTTTTTCTGCTTTTTACATCCAGACTTCTCCAGCCACATGCATTCGCTTTAGTTTCAGCTATATATCATATCATTTTTCTGGACCAGCTTCCTGATAGTGACCATGGAGGACCATGCCCTTGCAATGGGTGCCTGCATGCCCGCTTATGGTCTACTTCAGGGACATGTGAATGGCAGACAATGAGATTATTTCAATAAAAGCTGAAGATTTAAAAAAGAGTAAAACCAACTTGTGAAATTACCAAAATATGGTAAAGCTTATATGAGATTTTAGTGATTGGTTTTAAAATTTACTTTTAAGCTGAAGGTTATAGATGCAGAAGGCCCTATAATGATTTTCATAGATGATTATGACTCTGATGCAACATTTACTAGTTGGGGTCTACTATATAGAGAATAGGCAAGTTTAAACTCATATATATATATATTTTCTGCCAAGGCATTAACCAGTACAAATAAAATGTGTATAGAGAGCTTATACTCAGTAGTACAAAATGGCCGCTTCATGCTAAGGTCACAGGCTCTCAGGTCCCTTCTCTCTGATAATGACCTCTTGCCCATATGAACGGCTGTATAATTAAAGGCCGGTGTTCAAAAAATGATTAAAATAGCATTAGTAAACTGCTCTTAAAAAAAATGTTGGGTACCTTCAATGGCACTGCCCTTCTTTTATCATCTATTTCCTTTTTTTGTCTTTGGATAAATTACCCCTCATTAACTATGCTTTGGAGTGCGTTTTGCCAGCCAAGCCCCCTCTTTTCATAGTATTGAAATGCAGCTGCTATAGGTGGTCTGATACATTAGGCACAAAAGTAAATTCTATAGGCAAGATTGATCTATGACGAACCTTATCTCATTTGCCAGCAAAGCTTTTCAGAATAAGGTTTGGGTCCTGGTTCTCAGCCACTTACAATTTCAGCACTTGAACTCCACCAAAGAGACCATCACTTGACTGACATCTCCACCTCTAATGTCTACACCGAGCTCTGTGCCCATCTAGCTTTCCACCAAAAACCTATTGTAACACACTATTGTCCCTCTATAAAGCAAAGTGTTAGGAGCAGCTGTGTTCTGTTGAAGGACTCTGCAATTATGGGCAGTATTGCATACCAACCCATCTCAAACCTCCCAGTTTTTTTCTGTATCACAAGAGCCCATTCAGGAGAGAAATTATACCAGAACTCAACTAGGGTGAAAGAAACCTTGTCTTTCGAAAGCATTCACTGTAGTAACCACAAAAGGTGAGAACCACAGGAGAAGCCTCTTCTATTTCAATTGTACAACGCCTCGACCAACCAGCAAACACCTATTGAAATCAGGTGGTCGTATTCCTTGCAAACACATAAGTTCCACAATACGCCGGTCAACAAAGTTACCCTATCATCCGTGGTCCTTTGTTCCATGACAAGGAGCCTAAAACAACCACTTGGCGATGTTAAACCAAGGAAAAGCATTTTCATACGAACAAGGAGGCCTTGTATATCTTGGTTCATCATCGTAATTATTGTCATCAATTAGATCACTCGAGCACCGTGCAAATTACTTTCTGGAGGGTTGCCTGATCATGAAAAATAATTCATAAATATTTATTCTCATCTAGAATGTGTTCCCATGGTAATTCTTGGAGAAGTAAAAATATTATTTGCACTCAACGTTTCTAATATTTTTTTAAAGGTGATTTTCTTTCGAAAGCCCACAATGCCTGGTGTGTTTTTTAAATCAATATATAATATTTTTAATTTTTATTTTTTTATTTTAATGGATTTGGAAAGACAGCTTCAAACCTTTTTGAAAATTGAATTCATTGAACAATGACCCCTGTATAAGGAGACAGAAGCACTTGCTTCTGTAATTTGTGAAGCGTGTCAATTGTATATATGAATATGCTATTAATAATATAAACAAAAAATCATTTAGCATTTAGATTCAACTTTTAGTCAAAATGCTAAATCTTTCTGACCTTGCATTATCTGTAGTGGTAGAGAAGGGTTTCCTACTTTAAGCAATCAGCAAGAACAAAAGTGGTTTCCGTAGTTAGTTTGCTGAACACCTTTAAAGTGAAGCTGTCAGCATGCAATTTAAAACTTTTATCAAGAAACATGCTAAGACACCACTAGATGCTAATATATTTACTACTTTTATTCTCTTTTGAGTGCAAAAATGTGAATGGTAAACTTATCTAAACATCTATCTATCTATCTATCTATCTATCTATCTATCTATCTATCTATCTATCTATCTATCTATCTATCTATCTATCTATCTATCTATCTATCTCTATCTATATCTCTATCTATATCTCTATCGATATACATAGTATCTCACAAAAGTGAGTACACCCCTTACATTTTTGTAAATATTTTTTTTAATATCTTTGTAAAGTAAAGAAGTGAGTGTACAGCTTGTATAACAGCGTAAATTTGCTGTCCCCTCCAAAATAACTCAACACACAGCCATTAATGTCTAAACCGCTGGCCACAAAAGTGAGTACACCCCTAAGTGAAAATGTCCAAATTGGGCCCAAAGTGTCAATATTTTGTGTGGCCACCATTATTTTCCAGCACTGCTTTAACCCTCTTGGGCATGGAGTTCACCAGAGCTTCACAGGTTGCCACTGGAGTCTTCTTCCACTCCTCCATGACAAGCTGGTGGATGTTAGAGAACTTGCACTCCTCCACCTTCCGTTTGAGGATGCCCCACAGATGCTCAATAGGGTTTAGGTCTTGGGACAAGCTTGGCCAGTCCATTACCTTTACCCTCAGCTTCTTTAGCAAGGCAGTGGTCATTTTGGAGGTGTATTTGGGGTCGTTATCATGTTGGAATACTGCCCTGTGGCCCAGTCTCCGAAGAGAGGGGATCATACTCTGCTTCAGTATGTCACAGTACATGTTGGCATTCATGGTTCTCCTCAATAAACTGTAGCTCCCCAGTGCCAGCAGCACTCATGCAGCCCCAGACCATGACACTACCACCACCATGCTTGACTGTAGGCAAGACACACTTGTCTTTGTACTCCTCACCTGGTTGCCGCCACACACGCTTGACACCATCTAAACCAAATAAGTTTTTCTTGGTCTCATCAGACCACAGGACATGGATTACTGCAACCAGGTGAAGAGGCTTCCTTCTGGGACGACAGCCATGCAGACAAATTTGATGCAGTGTGCGGCGCATGGTCTGAGCACTGACAGGCTGACCCCTCACCCCTTCAACCTCTGCAGCAATGCTGGCAGCTCTCATACGTCTACTTCCCAACCTCTGGATATGACGCTGATCACGTGCACTCAACTTCTTTGTTCGATCATGGCGAGGCCTGTTTTGAGTGGAACCTGTCCTGTTAAACCGCTGTATGGTCTTGGCCACCGTGCCACAGTTCAGTTTGAGGGTCCTGGCAATCTTCTTATAGCCTAGGCCATCATTATGTAGAGCAACAATTCTTTTTTTCAGCTCCTCAGAGAGTTCTTTGCTATGAGGGGCCATGTTGAACTTCCAGTGACCAGTTTGAGAGAGTGAGAGCGATAACACCAATAGACATGGGCACTGCCAAAAAAATTGTTCATTTTTGTTTTTTGTTTTTTTTTGTTTTTTCCAGGTTATATGTTATAATCGCAATTCATAAATTCGTAAATTCATAAATTCGTAAATTTGGAAATTCGAAAATCCTAAAATAAGAAAGAAAATCC
This sequence comes from Lithobates clamitans, assembly GCA_037952925.1. NCBI lineage: Eukaryota > Metazoa > Chordata > Amphibia > Anura > Ranidae > Lithobates > Lithobates clamitans. The sequence goes on along the minus strand of JBBGZY010000099.1, from coordinate 2,980,643 downwards.
TAAAATTCAAAAGAATAACTAACTAACTAACTAACTAACTAACTAACTAACTAACTAACTAACTAACTAACTAACTAACTAACTAACTAACTAACTATTAAATTATAGGTATTGGAAATTAGTGAACGTAACGAATACAAATTTTTCCGAAGTTATGAATTATCCAAAATAACAAATGCTGCATCTTAACAAATGGAATGAAACAAATTAATAATAAATAATAATAATAAAATGTTTTTATTATTATTTATTGTTATTAATTTATTACGTTCCATTCGTTTAGATACAGCATTCGTTATTTGGGATAATTTGCAGTTTAGGATAAATTCATATTCTTTCACTAACAGCCAAATTGGAAAGGAAATTCTAATACCTATAATTTAATAGTTAATAATAGTTAAGTTATTATTAGTTAGTTTTTATTTCAGATTTTCGAATTTTCGGGTTTTCAGATTTTCACATTTCGAATTTCCAAACTTCCAAACTTTCGAATTTACTAATTTTCTAATTTATGAATTTTTTGAATTTTTCGAATATTCAAACTTACGAATATTTGGAAAAATGTGTTAAATGGTTTTGTCGAAATTCGTTAAAAAGTGAATTTGAACCAAAACTAGTTGCACATGTCTAAACACCAAATTTAACACACCTGCTCCCCATTCACACCTGAGACCTTGTAACACTAATGAGTCATATGACACCGGGAGGGAAAATGGCTAACTGGGCCCAATTTGGACATTTTCATTTAGGGGTGTACTCACTTTTGTTGCCAGCAGTTTAGACATTAATGGCTGTGTGTTGAGTTATTTTGAGGGGACAGCAAATTTACACTCTTATACAAGCTGTACACTCACTACTTTACATTGTAGCAAAGTGTCATTTCTTCAGTGTTGTCACATGAAACGATATAATAAAATATTTAGAAAAAAGTGAGGGGTGTACTCACTTTTGTGAGATACTGTGTATATGTAGGAAGGCCAGTATGGTGGCCTGAATTTATGGGAGGAGCCCGAGGGGTATTTAACCAGCCTGTGGTCTTTGTCGGTTTCCTGTGCGCGGTACGTTACGTCACTAGTTGTGTGTGAGTTCGAAATTCCAGCGGCTTTCGGTTCCTGTTCACAGTTTCTGAGAGGCTTCCGTTCCCGTTCGTAGTTTTTCGTACAAAGGTGTCTGGCTCGGCTGTCGCAGGTAGGGTTTCGTTGACATTTCTTAATTTCATGTATCACCATATCATGTAGACACCACTTGACTCGCTGATAAAACCATTACGTCCTTCAGCTTGCGGTCTCCAAAACTAAACAAACCGAGGTCTACAATAACCTCTTTCGAACTAACAACTCCACGCAGGCCAGCCTCCCCCTTGACAAGCTGACCCGCATCAGGCCAGTTCCCCAAGACTTCACTCATACACGGTGACGGGAGTGTACAAAGAAGCAGCTTCAGTCTCTCTTGGGAATGCTCAATTTTGCAATACGGGTCATTCCCTAGGGTCGATCTTCTGTGTCATGCTTCCTGGTCTTCCTCTCCCAGACACAGGACCCCTTTTAGATCCTTACTTTGGATGCCACGGCGGTAGCGGACCTATCAATGTTGGAGAGTTCCGTACTACGTGGATTGGTATATCAATATTTATACCATCTATGTCGCCCTTATCACCCCAGGTAGTGACAGCCTCCTCAGGCTTCGCTGCAATTTTTGGCCACCATTGGTTTACAGGAACATGGCCTCCAGAGATACTCCTAAACCCCGCGTTTACCCGGACTTCCTCCCTCTTCAAGCTATACCGGGTCATGGCAGCCGCTCAACTCTAGGGTCATATCTGGCCAGGACAGGCTGTGGCTGATCTTGTTGATGAAGCCAGGTCCGCATGGCTCTGTTATGTCCTTCCTGCGCAGGCTGGTGCAATTATCTTGGCAGCACCAGTTTAATGTCCACTGTATGTTCATTCCAGGCTGCCATCATCTGGGACCTGTCTACTATCTTTACTAGTTCGCCATTTGGCCTTCTCCCCAGTCGGCTCATACAAGCAGCTATTTACTTATCCTACTACAGGTTCTGGCGGCCCAGCGAGTTCATCCGCAGCATTTCCGCAGGCCAAGTTCTGTGTAGTTGGCTCACTAACAACACCATTTCATCCTCCACCTTGCAGTGTCCAAAACCCAGAAATCAGGCTCCAGGATAGACATCCATCTCTATAAAATAAACAACGTCCGGTGTCCAGTAACCACACTCGACCGCCTACTGTCATTCCTACCGCAACACTCAAACTCTAGGCCCCTATTACCTTTTCGGGCAAACCCTTGAGTGCCTGCCAGTTCATCAAACACCTGGGGGTTCTTCTACGCAGCCTACACCTCGATCCCAGTCAGTACTCTGGTTACACTTTAGTATTGGGGTAGCCTTGGCAGCATCTCGGCATGGGTCCCAGATCAAGTCATTAAGAGACTTAGCAGGTGGAACTCTGCCTACCTCACCCAGTACATCCCCAATCCTCAGGTGGAAATGGCACAAGCATTCACCAAACTTGCTCAATGAATAAAGCTAAAACTAATAAAACTACACCCCTACCTGAATGTTTTTGCCCCCTTATTTTGGTATACACACCATCAGACCAGGGCACACTTCAGGTCCATTTCACGTTGTAAGTCTTATGGTAAGTCTATTTGTTCATTTCCGTATCGGCCATAGGGCTTCGATCATAAGTAGGAAGGCCAGTATGGTGGCCTGAATTTATGGGAGGAGCCCGAAGGGTATTTAACCAGCCCGCTCGCCTGTGGTCTTTGTCGGTTTCCTGTGCGCAGTACCCACCCTCCCATCCCCTTTTCAGGGCATTTCTCAAATTAATTTATCTTCACAAAATATTCATTTCTCATCTAGGGTATGCCCCCTTATTTTGGTATACCGACCTTCAGACCAGGACACACTTCAGGTCCATTTCACGTTGTAAGTCTTATGGTAAGTCTATTTGTTCATATCCGTATCGGTCATAGGGCTTCGACCATAAATATATACACAGACACACAAAATTACTGCTAAATCTAAAAGATTAAACTGTACTGAGTTAATAAATAAAGCTCTGTGTGTGAATGAGGTAATGGGGCTCATTCACATAGGTGCTGTGGCTTTTACAGTGTGAATAAGTACCGTATTTATCAGGCGTATAACACGCACATTCATTTTAAGAGGGAAGTTTCAGGAAAAAAACTTAAATTTTAAATAAGGAAGTTTGAAGCAAAAAAAGGGTCAGTGCCCATCTGCAGCCTCACCATTGCCATCAATGCAGCCTGATCAATGCCCATCTGCAGCTTCATCAATGCAGCAGCCTCACCATTGCCGTTAATGCAGCAGCCTCACCATTGCCATCAATGCAGCAGCCTCACCATTGCCATCAGTGCAGCCTGATCGATGCCCATCTGCAGCCTAGAGGGGACAGGGAGGGGGGCGGGATGATCGTCGACAGATTACATACAGTGAGAATATCCTATGGTAGACAGAACAGTGGTCCAATGGCAGCCCAGGAGATGGGCATTCCCATTACAGAGGCCGCCAAGTAAACAGGAGATTCTCACTGTATGTAATCTGATATCGTCCCGCTCCCCTCCCTGTCCCCTCCGAGGCAGCAAAAATTTAAGTATTGGCATATAACACGCACGCGCTATTTGCACCCAATTTTTAGGGTGAAAAGGTGCATGTTATACGCGAATAAATACATATTTAATCGCGTATTTAAAGTTTTAAAGGTTTTTTTTGCCATCTTTGTCCCATTTTCGAGATTTACCTCCACTTCCTATCCCATAGCCAGACAGGAAGTGAGAGGAAATTTGTGTAAATCAAGGGAATCTCTTGAGGACCCCCGTCCCCTGGGGACACCCACCCCTCCCCGGTCACAAGAATTAGTGTCCCCATTGGAACTTTTCCCTCTATTGCTTTTCTGAGGACAACCCAAAATATTGGATTTTCTTGCCCTTTCACTTTTAATGATAATGGTAAACAGGACAGACAGAGAGGGTGAATCTCCCTAACCGGGGGCACAGACAGCAATAAAAGACGGTGTATTCTAATCTATCTCCCCTCTATCCAAAATAGAAAAAAGGTTTTGACTTTAGTTATACTTTAATGATGTGCCTCTTGTAGAACCATGATTGGCACAGAGCAAAAAACGGTGTCCGTCAAATTTTTTTTGAAATGTTGGCAAAGCAACTATGAAAATGGAGAAACAGTAAATCACTTGACACTTGACAGGTTTTAACATTTTCTTCTATTGAAAAGTAGAAAAATATTTTTACAGAATTTCCAGTTTAACTATTGAAACAATAGTCGTCCATGTGTTGGCTTTTTGGTAAAAATAAATGTAGTCGTATGGCGTGGTCTAAATAATACAACATGCATTTTGCCAACAGTTTGAAAAGGGGCATTCCAAAGGTCAGAAATTTTCGGGGATTGATCATCAAAATTGGGGAGTGCCCATGAAAATGAGAACATCTAACAATGATGATGAAAGTTGCCCATTTATTTTTGCCTTGGTCCATATTTCTCCAGTTATAGCTATATTTCCAGTGTGATGGTTTATAATGAGCTCCGTCCTGTACCTGGTTTGCATCTGTCAGAATTGCTTAATGGATTTTGTACTCTGATGCTCAGTTTAAGTGTGTATATTTTTCTTACTAACAGTGCAATTTAGCTGGAACTTTTAAGTTTGAAATGTAACTGAAAAAGTGAGTTTTATGTAGCATTGTTTAGAAACGCATGATTGAATAGCTGCTGTTTCCAGGCCCAGGGCCGCTCTTAGAAGGCCAAGGGAATTGATCACACAAATCGGGCACCAAAATCTATGGAACTTGAATAAAATAGAAGCCATATTAAAAGCATTGTGCTATTGTGTTACATGCTCGCCCATTGCTACTCAATGTTCAGCTATGACTGTTTTAAGGTTAGAAAAATGTTAATGTTAGAAGGTTTCCTTTAAACTTTAAAACATGTTTGATGCTTTTGTATTATTATATTGGCCTTGTTTGATGCTTTTGGTATGTATTTTGTTTCTTATGTTTTGTAAAAAAAAAATAAAATAAAAAATAAAATAAAATAATAATAATACTGTAAGGCCCCTAAGTTTGCTGTTCAAATAGGAAGAGACAGTTCGGCCGCCACACACCTTGCTTGGCCCGAGTGGTTAGAAGGTAAAAGCATCCTCAGCTCAATTCATCCAGGCCACATCCCCAACATGTTTCTCCCCGCCTCCAGGGCTTAATTAAGGAGCCCCGGGGAGAGGGGAAAAATGTTGGGGGCATGGCCTGGATGAATTTTGCTTAGACTGCTTTTACCTGCTAACCACTTGGGCCAAGCAAGTTGTGTGGCGGCCGAGCTATCTCTTCCTATTTCGACAGCGTGCTTTGGGTCTGGATGAACCTCTCCCCAGCTTGCACCCTCACTAATCAGTGGCATCCAACCTTGGCAGCCTGAGCATGATTGTGGGTCACCATCAAGGCCCCTTGAGTTGTTCTCAATCACATATATTTTAAAGAAGATTCTTTTATGCAAGTCTAACCTCCAAAAAAATAATTACAAAAAATAAAAATGCAGTCTGCAAACTATATGTGCAGTCATGTGATTTGCCATGCTGGGTTCTGAGTCTCTTCTTACCTGCGGAGGAGGGAGGAGAGTCTCTTAGGTTGCCCAAGTCCCTTCCTGGGCAACATACATTAATTGCTTTCTATTGGCTGTCCACAAGTGGGGTTCATACAGAAGACTTCTCAAGAGACAACTGGTCATCGTAGGCACAGACTGCAGCGGGATCCACCAACCATCACTCCTGGAAGTAGTGCTGACAAGGGACTTTGGATGGCATACATGGATGAATACAAAAAAATGCTTCAGAAGGTATTTATCAGTGTAATATTTCTTGAATAGTTGAGAGAGGGGGTGGAAGAAAGTGACAGAAGGTGGTGGGGTAGCTTTGCCCAGAGATGATCTTTAAAGCAAAACTACAAAACAAAATTTAAATTATCTTTGATTTTTTTTTACATGGATGAGGTTTTAAACTGATATTTTAGATCTTTATTTTGTTTTATGTTTTTAATCTTTGATTACAAATAAACATTTATGACATGACAAAGGGATCCCAGAGCCCTATGGGTTATCTAAAGAGATAACACAACAAAAGTGGCCAGCATGCAAGTGCTGTTGTATCTGATTGAAACCTTGGATGGAGCCATCCAGTAAGAAAAGAGTAAGGCCGGCCATACACGCTTCAATTCTCAGCCGGTTCAGCAGGGGCCTAGATTCGAACCATTAATGGGCAGACTGAATGTACCAAGTTGATCGATACAACCAGCCTGCCAGATTCGCTTGTGATTATCGCAAGCGGCTGCTATAGTGGCTGCAGGAAAAATAACTTTGCACCATCTATGGCCAGCTTTAGGCAACCCATACATTTTTCATTTTTTTATTTAACCAGCAGGTTGAACAAGCAAAAAATTACTCAATTCCCCTATCCACATACTCGATGTGAATGGGGGAATCCTTCAAGCTAAGCTATTGTAGGGAAAAAGCCTCCCTGCTGTCAGAATATACTGATCAGTGCTGCCAGCGATCAGGAAAAACCCAACAGGGTAGTTCTAAGGACTTGATTAGTAAATTGACTTTTCTACAACTAGCCTGCCCATACATGGATCGAAATTCAGCTTGTCCTTGCTGAAACAACCAAATTTTGATCCATCTATGGCCAGCTTAACACCTCTGATTCATGTGTGTGTTTTAGCATGATCTACTGAACTTTGTAAACAAGGGACTTTTTTAACCACTTCCCACCCACCGTATGCAGAATGGCGACCGGGAAGTGTTTCTGTTATCCTGACTGGGCGTCATATGACATCCAGCAGGATAACATGCCGATGCACGCCGTGGGTGCGCACAGCGCGGTGATCGCGAGTGCAGCGTGTCAGTCTGACACACCGCATCTCCGATCGTGATAAGAAGCCTCTGGCAGAGGCTTCTTATCACGTGATCAGCTGTGACCAATCACAGCTGATCATCGCGTGAACCAGGAAGTGCCGGTAAATGGCATTTCTTGGCTCGCGCTGACAGGGAGAGCCGATCGGCAGCTCTTCCTGTCAGAGCGGGGGGTCTGCTGTGATAATCAGCACATTGATTATCAGCACAGCCCCCTCAGTTGTGCAAATCACCTGTAAATCAGTGCCCAGCAGTGTCCCAACAATAAAGTGTGCCAGTGCCCACCACAGTGCCAATCAGAGCCCACCACAGTGCCAATCAGTGCCCAGCAGTAACACCTGTCAGTAATCTTTCAGTACCTCATCATCAGTGCTGCCAACCAGTGCCATCTGTCAGTGCCACCTGTCAGTGGCAATCAGTACCACCTATCAGTGCCAATCAGTGCCGCCTGTCAGTGCCCATCACAGCCGCCTGTCAGTGCCCATCACAGCCGACTGTCAGTGCCCATCAGTGCCGCCTATCAGTGCCCATCAGTGTCACCTATCAGTGCTCATCAGTGCTGCATATCAGTGCCGCCTATTGGTGCCCAAAAGTGCTGCATATCAATGCCGCCTATCAGTGCCCATCAATTCTACATATCAGTGCCTCCTAATCAGTGCCCATCAGTGCCACTTTATCAGTGCCAACTCATCAGTGCCCATCAGTGCCACCTCATCAGTGAAGGGGAAAACAAAATTTTATGACAAAAACTAAGAAAAACTTTTTTTTTTCAAAAATTTTGGTTTTTTAGTTTAACAAAAAATAAAACCTGCAGAGATGATCAAATACCACCAAAATAAAGCTCTATTTGTGGGAAGAAAATGATAAAAATTTAGTTTGGGTACAGTTTTGCATGGTCGCGCAATTGTCATTCAAAGTGAGACAGCGCTGAAAGCTGAAAATTGTCCTGGGCAGGATCGGCCGAAAGTGCCTGGTATTGAAGTGGTTAAATACCGAAGTTTGGCGCCATTCCACAAACGTGTGCAATTTTGAAGCGTGACATGTTAAGTATCTATTTACTCAGCGTAACTTCATCTTTCACAATATGCAAAAAAATTGGGCTAACTTTACTGTTTTTTTTTTTAAAAGCATGAAAATGTTGGTTTTTTTTTGTCCAAAAAAGAGCGTTTGAAAAATTGCTGTGCAAATACTGTGCAAGATAAAAAGTTGCAATCTATTCTCTAGGGTCTCTGGTAAAAAAAACATATATCATGTTTGGGGGTTCTATGTAATTTTTTAGCAAAAAAATTATGATTTTTACATGTAGGAGAGAAATTGGACTGGGTGGCAAGTGGTTAAAGTACATTTAATTATTGACCATAATAAATAAAGAAATTATGTACAGATTTACTACATGTTCCCTTTAAGAAATACAACCATATAACAGGAAACTATGATTCCGTTTTCACACTTATGGATTAAAGACAGAGTGATTTTTAGATGCTAAAAAAATGCACAAGCAGTTTAATTTGCTGTTTCCCCATGTCTTGCTAAATATTTGGCATCATAAAGCTTTTGTTTGGCTTAGACTAATTTGAGCCGATTAGTGTCTTTAAATCTCTTTAGCAGTGCTACATTTTATCTGGCTGTCACACATCCAGTGTTTTTATTTGGAAAGAGTTTTGGCCTAAGAGATCGCTGATTCCTACAGAGTGATATTTATTTTGCATTTTCATGCTTGCACAGATAATAGACTTTGCTGTGGCACACAGCATGGGAGAGTATGTAAAGCGCCATTCATCCTGTTGATCGCGGAGTAGGCGATGACCGTAAAGCCCAGACTAACTGATTAGCGTAGGGCCCGGAATGTCATTTCATACCCCTAGCTAATTACAGATAAGATTGACGTACAAGTGTTGTATTATACACACAGAGCCACACATTAAGATTCCTTAAAATGGTTTTATAAGGGGCATGTATTCTGCAAGAGAGAAAAGGAACGAACAGAAACAGCTGTGAACGCTGAGTGATCCTTCTTTTAGATTCCCAGCTTCATTTCCAGATTTGGTTTAAAGGGCCAGCAAGGTATGTGGTCTGTTTCTTTATCAACCGACTCTCATTATTCATAACCGTATTCGATCCAGCTGTACATTTTTACATTTACTGCAAGCCGGCTGGGCGGGGCTTCTTTGTTTAGGGTATCTGATTCTTTGATCCTTTAGCACAGCCTTTCTCAAAGGTTTTACCCTTAAAATACTTTTTAGGTTCTTGGGAAACTCCTGCTAAAAATTATCATACCTACAGCTTATGGTACATTGGCATGATTGATAAAATAATCAGGATATGTGTTCTGCTCAGGCTCAAGAAACCCCCCCAACTTGTGGCCTATCGCATATCCTAGATTTATTGCGCCCACTGTCCAATGAAGTCCCCTCTTCTCACCCCTCCCATTTTCTCCCTCTTTATTTTTTCATGTCTTTCCCTTTCTGCCTTCATACCCTAACGCTATGTATGGACAGTGATATGCTCAGGTTATAGTATACTGGTTTTGCCCGTGGGGGGTCGTCCGTACATTCACCGACCACTTTATTAGCTACACCTTGGTAGTACCAGTTTGGACCCCCTTTGGCCTTCAGAACTGCCCTTAACAGTTCCTCAGAGCGTTTGGTCCATATTGACATGATGCACATCCTTTTACACTGCATCCCAAAAGTGCTCTATTGGATGGAGATCTGGTGACTGTGGAGGTCATTGGAGTACAGTGACCTCATTGTCATGTTCAAATTCTGACCCTACCGTCTGAATGTCGCAGCTTAAATTGAGACTCATCAGACCAGGCAACATTTTTCCAATCTTCTATTGTCCAATTTTGGTGAGCCTGTGCAAATTGTACCCTCAATTTCCTGTTCTTAGCTGACAGGAGTGGCACCCGGTGTGGTCCTCTGCTGCTGTAGCCCAACTGCTTCAAAGTTCGATGTGTTGTGCGTTCAGAGATGGTATTCTTCATACCTTGGTTGTAATGAGTGGTTATTTGAGTTATGCCACGTACACACGATCGGAAATTCCCGCCAGCAAAAGTTCAATGTGAGCTTTTGGTCGGCAATTCCAACCGCGTGTATGCTCCATCGGACTTTTGCTGGTGGAATTTCCTCCAGCAAAAGATTAAGAGCAGGTTCTCCAATCTTCCGACGGAAAAAGTTCCTATCGGAAATTCTGATCGTCTGTAGCAATTCCGATGCACAAAATTCCTACGCATGCTCGGAAACAATTCGACGCATGCTCGGAAGCATTGAACTTCTCGGCTCGTCGTAGTGTTGTACGTCACCACGTTCTTGACGGTCGAAAGTTCAGAGAACTTTTGTGTGACCCTGTGTATGCAAGGCAAGCTTGAGTGGAATTCTGTCGGAAAAACATTGGTTTTTCCGACGGAAATGCAGATCGCGTGTACGCGGCATTACTGTTGCCTTTTTATCCACACAACTGCCGCTCACTGGATATTTTCTCCTTTTGGACTATTCTCTGTAGACTCTAGAGATGATTGTATGTGAAAATCCCAGTAGATCAGCAGTTTTGAAATACTCAGACGAGCCCGTCTGGCACCAACAACCATGCCCCATTCAAAGTCACTTAAATCCCCTTTCTTCCCCATTCTGATGCTCAGTTTGAACTTCAGAAAGTCGTCTTCACCACGTCTAAATGCCCAAATGCATTGAGTTGCTGCCGTGTGGTCGGCTGATTAGCCATTTGTGTTACCAAGCAATTGAACGGGTGTACCTAATAAAGTAGTAGGTAAATAAATGTTGGTAATGGTTAAAACACATCTTTTTCAAACTTTAGTCCAGTATTCAGTCCTATGAGTTCCCCTAGGGGGCCTGGGAAGTATGCCATGACAGCGCAGATCTATCTCCCTATGTTATGCACAAGACTGTTTTTTGAGATAATCCTGACGTGTTGTATATATATGTCTGACAATTCTGTCTCTTGTTACTTGTGTTGTCTTGTATTCCTTTCATAAAACCCTCTTTTAAATAAAGAATGAATTAAAAAAAGGGGGCCCTCCCCAACCCCTCAGGCTACCACCAGCATTATGAGTCGCTTCCAGTAGTCATTGGCCACCGGTACAGTCTATGCCAAACTCCAAAGGAGGAAATGTAATCATACACCATATAAGAACCTCAGGAACAATTTTATTGAATTTTACAACACAGACTAATCCATCAAGGTATGCAAACCCGCTAACGCAATAGACTCAATCAGGAGCTTACCCATAGGGAGCATGAGTTAACTCAAGATCAAATAAAACACATTAGCAGGTTTTGAATAAAAATGTTCTTGAGGTTTTTTTATGGTGAGCGGTTCCTTTTCCCTCTTTGGCATAGATTGTGATCAATAAGTTGAAGAACATTGTGGTGTTCCTACCATGTTTGACACCCAGGGCAGATCATTTTGTTACCGACCTTCTACTAAATGATTTACTATAATATACACATAGATGAAAAATAACTACTGAAAAAAAAACGCAGAGAATATAAATTGGGGTGTCCTCCAATATCAGTTGTTATTATAAAAGTGACCCCCTTACATTATGGTTAGTGGAATATTGGCCTCTTACATTATTACTCAGTGCAGGTGGGAGATCAGTGCACCATTTTTAATTGCTCAAGGACCCCCAGCAAGCTCAACAAGAACCCTATGGTTCTGCAGAACCCTGATTGACAAGCTCTGCTCTCGCATGTAGATCGGAGCTTGCACTCTTAAAGGATAAGCTCGCCTTTACAGGAAAGATAATAAACACCCATATTTTTGCAGAAAAAAAATACATTTTTTTTTTCCCTGTAGGAACCTGGAAATCATTTCACCCACAATCAGTTGATCGCGGATGCAATGTAGGCTCCTGCAGACATGTTCTCAAGCTTTCAGCCCCTACCTCTGCACAAGCATTCTGTGTGAAAGCCATAAGTCAAGTCAGTGGACTATGAGAGAGCTCATCAGTGCCCCCACAGCCCATTTAAACTACAAGTCAGTCTGCCCCAGTGGAAAATGGACTTGTAGTTTATTCATTCACAGGAATCTGTGAATGAATGATGCGATTGTGTGGGCGGAGCCCTGTGCAGTCACACTTTTTCAAAAGTGACAGTGGGAACGTCTGCTTCTGAAGCCGTCGCTAACTGATGACGAAACACGTCAAGCTGGTGTTCCCATGCATCACTTCCGGCCCAGCGAGAGGAACGCACGCCAGAGCATAGGGGGCGTCCATCTTTTTGCACATTTCACCCTGCCGATTTTTAATGATTATTATTGCATTTGTGACACTTTTTATAATCGTTATTTTAAAATAAACTTACCTAAGGAATTTTACACTATGAGAGGCTGTCTCTCCATTTATTTTCTACCCGACATAACCACACTGGGGAGAACATACCTGATCATAAAGGGGAGAAGCAAGGATACCTCAGAGCCACAGAAGACATTAGGAACCACGGGACAGGTCCCCTTAGAGACTTAAAAGGCTTGTTGACTCTCCTCGCTGTATAGCAGGGAAGTCACCGACATCTGGTGACTGTAGTGTGTAGCCATTACAGCACATGGTGGAATATACAGGGGGATCCGAGGGATTAAGCACAGAGCACCTAAGATTGCACTAAAGACTTGTTTGCATTTTTATTACACTATGTCACATTATTTCTTGTCACCAATGTGCAATATTTACATAGTTACATATAGTTACATAGTAGGTGAGGTCAAAAAAAGACACAAGTCCATCAAGTCCAACCTATGTATTTACAATTGATGTTTACAGTTTATCAATTGTAGCACATATCGTCATATTTATATGGTATAGCAAGCGCTGCCTGAGATTAATATTGATTAAAGTGATATTAATTCCCACTTTCAACAGCTGATTTAATCACTTACTGACTATGCAGCTTTTTATCTATTATACCTTTTAGGCTGGTGCCCTAGGTTTTCTGTTTCAGGGTGGCGGGCCTTCATCCTGTAGAGCTACTCTTGCATTCTAGAACTAGAGTTATGTCTCCCTACCAGTGGCGGCTGGTGGTATTTTTTTTTGGGGTGAGCGGCAAACCCTACCCCCCCCCCCTCGTCGGGTCGAGTCGGTCGGCTGGTCGATTGGTGCACTTACCCCATCCATGGCGGACAAGCACAGGTGGCTTCCCTTCCTCTCCACCGTGGGCATTACAAGCAGCTTCTCCTTCCCCTGTTTGGCAGCTTCCCTCTCTACGCACCTGCTCGGCAACCAATCAGAGTGCTTCTCTTTTCAGCCAATCAGAAAACGGGTCTCAGACCCGCGCTTCCTGATTGGTGGAGAGACGATTCAGTGTGAAAATAGGGAATATTCATTCACTATTATCACACACCTGGGTGGGCTCTGAGCACATTCTCAGCGCCCCGAGCTCACCCTATTTTGAAGCCTACTAGAGCCTCTGGCTCTAATCGTGGCTTCAAAAAAACACCCACCCCACATTGAAATTCACGCTCCAGGCATCCTGAAAGGGATCGGGCACATGGATGGGGGGTGGAGGCGATGGAGATGGGGAGGCGGCGCCGTGACCCCCTAGTGAACGGGCCGCCCCTGCTCCCTACACTGTGTGCATCAAGAGAAACACACAGTCCTGTAGTCTAGGATAGCAAGGCATTCCCTGCTCCTCTTTCCTCCTCCCCCACCCTCATCCAAGATAGTTGGCTGGAGACTGCACTGTCCACTGTTAACTCTTTCCATTGAAGACCAAAAGTTCATGGGAGCAGCACTGAGAGAACAAAAGTCATCGGCATTGAAAGTTGTAAAATGCAAGTGCTGGGGTAAGAAATTGAACAGTTTCCTGGGGAATGTTTATTTTATTGTGCTCAATGTGTTAAGCTAGATTCACTTTGGTGCTAACAAGTTCTTCTCACAGTTACTTTTTTACTTTGTACCATGTAGAGGAACGTTGTGTTCCCTCCATCCAATGCCCCGGTGTCAGTCATTCTTACACTCCTTTCATCTGTAGGAACCTTATTGTGTCTGCCTTGTGTGACAGTGATGGAGGTCTTTGGTTTTGTGTTTATTTAGTTCCAAACATCACATAAACTCTGCAGCTTCTCTTATTTCACTTTCAAAGGGAGCAGACACCAGCTACGGAGTTTCCATAAATCTTACACAAACAATAATAAACGCACAGCAACATATGCTCGGCGGCTACCGGGGTATACCGGGTAGCTAATGAGAGGCAGAGATAGGTGGTCACTCTTTCCCAGCTGATAACATTTTCTACATCAGTTCAAGACATCAATCAATCCTGTTCTGTGTAAATACATAACCTATAAACATTGCAAGAGCCATTTTTCTCATTAGAGCAAGCCCCAAAGATTAATAATACCGTAGACCTCCATGTATACAGCATGCCATGAGGCTTCATAGCCATATTATTTTTCTCTGGAAAATAAATCATTTTTTTCAATTATAGTATTTTAGGTGCGTAATATACACCATATTGCCATTGGGACGCCTGCCTTTACACGCACGTGAACTTTTATGGCTTTCCAGTCTTAGTCCATAGGGTTCAATATTGAGTTGGCCCATCCTTTGCAGCTATAACAGCTTCAATTCTTCTCAGAAGGCCGTCCACAAGGTTTAGGAGTGTGTCTATGGGAATGTTTGACCATTCTTCCAGAAGCGCATTTGTGAGGTCAGGCATGGATGTGGACGAGAAGGCCTGGCTCGCAGTCTCCACTCTAATTCATTCCAAAGGTGTTATATCGGGTTGAGGCAGGCCAACCAGGTTCCTCCACCCCAAACTTGCTCATCCACACTATATTGCCAAAATTATTGGGCCACCCCTCCAAATCATTTAGTGGAGGGGGGGATTATGGTGTGGGGTTGGGCTTGGCCTTAGTTCCAGTGAAGGGAACTCTTAAGGCGTCAGCATACCAAGACATTTTGGACAATTTTATGATCTCAATTTTGATCCAACATGATTGAGCACCAGTGCACAAAGCAAGGTCCATAAAGACATGGATGAGAGAGTTTGGGGTGGAGGAACTTGACTGGCCTGCACAGAGTCCTGATCTCAAACCAACAGAGCACCTTTGGAATGAATTAGAGCGAAGACTGCAAACCAGGCCTTCTCGTCCAACATCAGTGCCTGACCTCACAAATATGCTTCTAGAAGAATGGTCAAACGTTCCCATAGACACACTCCTAAACCTTGTGGACAGCCTTCCCAGAAGAGTTGAAGCTGTTATAGTTGCAAAGGGTGGGCCAACTCAATATTGAACCCTACAGACTAATGCCCCGTACACACGGTCGGACATTGATCGGACATTCGGACAACAAAATCCATGGATTTTTTTCTGACGGATGTTGGCTCAAACTTGTCTTGCATACACACAAGTTGTCCAAAAATCCGATAGTTCTGAACGCGGTGACGTAAAACACGTACGTCGGGACTATAAACGGGCCAGTAGCCAATAGCTTTCGTCTCTTAATTTATTCTGAGCATGCGTGGCACTTTGTGCGTCGGATTTGTGTACACACGATCGGAATTTCCGACAACGGATTTTGTTGTCGGATAATTTTATATCCTGCTCTCAAACTTTGTGTGTCGGAAATTCCAATGGAAAATGTGTGATGGAGCCTACACACGGTCGGAATTTCTGACAACAAGGTCCTATCACACATTTTCCATCGTAAAATCTGACCGTGTGTACGGGGCATAAGACTGGGATGCCATTAAAGTTTATGTGCGTGTAAAGGCAGGCGTCCCGATACTTTTGGCAAAATAGTGTATATCAATGTTTCTCAACTCCAGTCCTCAAGTACCCCCAACAGGTCATGTTTTCAGGCCTTACATTATTTTGCACAGGTGATTTGATCAGTTTTACTGCCTTAGTAATTACCACAGCCATTTCATCTGAGGGAAATTCTGAAAACATGACCTGGTGAGGAAACTTGAGGACTGGAGTTGAGAAACATTGGTGTAAATCAACGATATATCTGAGAAATGTAGTTTTGGTTATGCACACACAGATCATAGCTACTTTTAGCAGATGGTCATGAAACCAATGCCAAAAAACTTCCTATGGAGTCTCTACTAATGGGGAGGATTTCTTTTCCGCTAGGGATGCTGACCAGCATTGACATTGAGATGTTGGGCCAGTTTATGCTCACCACTGTAACAGCAAAAGTAAAATACAATGTAATCACATTTTTTTAAATACATTTCAAGCACCTGTGTGTGATTACAGATGCCAAAAGCTGAGCAGGTAAGTTCTGTTTTTGCCTTGCCATCCACCTTAAAGTATATATGAACCCTCATCTTGTAAAACACCCCATTCAATTGAACCACTTGCTTACTGGGCACTTAAACCCCCCTCCTGTCCAGACCAATTTTCAGCTTTTAGCGCTGTCGCACTTTGAATGACAATTGCGCGGTCATACAACACTGTACCCAAATGAAATTTTTATACTTTTTTTCCCACAAATAGAGCTTTCTTTTGATGGTATTTGATCACCTCTGCGTTTTTTATTTTTTGTTAAAAAAATTGAAAAAGACAGAATTTAAAAAAAAAAAATTATATATTTTTTATATTTTGTTATAATTTTTTGCAAACAGGTAATTTTTCTCCTTCGTTGATGTACGCTGATGAGGCGGCACTGATGGGCACCGATAGGTGGCAGTGATGGGCACTGATGGGTGGCGGTGATGGGCACTGATGGGTGGCAGTGTTGGGCACTGATTGATGGCAGCACTGCTAGGTGGCACTGATAGGTGGCACTTGTGGGCATTGTTGGTGGCACTTGTGGGCATTGTTGGTGGCACTTGTGGGGCATTGTTGGTGGCACTTGTGGGCACTGTGGGCACTGGCAGGTGGCAATAATAAATGGCACTTGGAGGCACAGATGAGGCATCTGTGCCTCCTTCCTCTTCGGGACCGATGTCCCTTTCACATAAGCCTGTGATCGTGTTTTTTTTCCTCCTCACGCTCTCAGCGTGAGGAGAAAACGAAACCGATCACCGAGTCTTGTTTACATCATGTGATCAGCTGTCATTGGCTGACAGCTGATCACATGGTAAGGGGCCGGGACCGGCCCCTTACTCGGATCTGTGATCATCCGAGTCTCCGTGACTCGGTGATCACAGCGCGCACACCGCGCGCCCTGCAGGGAGCGCGCGGTGCGCGTGTACAGGGGATGACGTCCTATGACGTCCTCCCGGAGATTGAGGTCCGCGCTGTAGCAGTCATTCGGCTATGGCCCGGACCTCAAGTGG
This sequence comes from Lithobates clamitans, assembly GCA_037952925.1. Taxonomy (NCBI): domain Eukaryota; kingdom Metazoa; phylum Chordata; class Amphibia; order Anura; family Ranidae; genus Lithobates; species Lithobates clamitans. The sequence continues at coordinate 2,963,448 of JBBGZY010000099.1, read as the reverse complement.
TTAAAATAGAAATGAAAGGCAAAACATGTGTGTATACATATAAAAAAACATTATCAATACCTACTTTTTCTTTTTTATAAGTGATCACATTCCCTATGTTCTCAGGTTTTAGAAGCACATCATTAACTGTAACATAATTTCAGTATAGATTGAAGCTTCCCCATGATATTGTGCCCCCATTGCGATTGACCCCATCTGTGAGTGGGGGGAGAGGGTGACTCATTGTAGACCACGGGGGGCCTTCACCCTTCCCAGCTTTCTGGTATTTGCCCCTATATATCTCTGGCCTCCTGTTTCATCTGGGTGGAAGCTCTGGGAGCCTTGGTATGTGGTGGAAGTTATCATATGATGTATATAAATAGTTGATGATTTTTGTATGTGTATGTATTAATTATATTTACTTTCTTTACATAGTTGTACTGTTGCACTTTTTACCGACCGGCTCCTGTACATATACGTCGGCACTTTGAAGAGGGATATCTCGGTAACGGCAGCAGCTGCTGCCACAACCGAGGTATCCATCTTTACAGGAGCCAGTTCTGTGTACGATAATGGTGGTCTCCGCGGCGGGTTCGCCGCGAGATCACCGTTATCGGCGGCGGGAGAGGTGCCACCCGCCGCTCTCCCACGCCCTCCGTCGCTTACCGGAGCCGTCGCTAGCGGCGGAGGAGATCGGGACCTTTCACTGCTTAGGTATGGAGACGAGTGAGGCTAAGATGGCCGCCACCCGTCTCCATACCATAGGAGGGCGGAAGCGACGTCATGACGTCAGCTCCGCCCATGTGTCTTAAAGGGGTTGTAAAGGTAAAACATTTTTCACCTTAATGCATTCAATGCATTAAGGTGAAAAAACTTTTGACAATACCGTCGCCCCCAGCCCCCCCGTTTTACTTACCTGACACCTCGAAACTCAGCCGCTCGCTCCCGACATCCATTTCGCCGCTCAGCCTGGTCGCTGATTGGCTACAGTGGATGGATTGAAAGCAGCGCAGCCATTGGCTCGCGCTGCTGTCAATCACATTCAATGACGTGGCGCGCCGGGGGGCGGGGCCGAGTGATACAGTGAGCGGCTATAGCCGCCGGCTGTATCACGGGAGCGCGCCCGCAATAACTAACCACCATGCGAGGGAGCTCGCATTAAGGTGGTTAGTTCTTGCGGGGAGGAGCTGAAACAGCCGCCGAGAGACCCCAGAAGAGCAGGTTCGGGGCCACTCTGTGCAGAACGAGCTGCACAGTGAAGGTAAGTATAACATGTTTGTTATTTTTTTTTTTTTTTAATTACCTTTACAACCCCTTTAAAGGCATATTTTTTTTTGTTGTAATTTTTTTCAAACGACTTTTTTTTTTGCATTTTAGTCCAAATATGAGATCTGAGGACTTTTTGACCCCAGATCTTATATTTAAAAGGACCTGTCATGCTTTTTTCTATTACAAGGGATGTTTACATTCCTTGTAATAGGAATAAAAGTGATCCAAATTTTTTTTTTTTTAAAAAACAGTGTAAAAATATAATAAAGTAAAATAAATAAGAAAAAAAAAAATTTTTAAAGCGCCCTGTTCCGACGAGCTCGCGCGAAGAAGCAAACGCATACGTGAGTAGCGCCTGCATATGAAAACGGTGGTCAGACCACACATGTGAGGTATCGCCGCGACCGGTAGAGCACGAGCAATAATTCTAGTCCTAGACCTCCTCTGTAGCACAAAACATGCAACCTGTAGAATTTTTTAAACGTCGCCTATGGAGATTTTTAAGGGTAAAAGTTTGACGCCATTCCACGAGCGGGCGCAATTTTGAAGCGTGACATGTTGGGTATCAATTTACTTGGCGTAATATTATATTTCACAATATAAAAAAATTGGGCTAACTTTACTGTTGTCTTATTTTTTTATTCAAAAAAGTGAATTTTTTCCAAAAAAAGTGCGCTTATAAGACCGCTGCGCAAATATGGTGCAAAAAAAAAGTATTGCAATGACCGCCATTTTATTCTCTAGGGTGTTAGAAAAAAAACTATATATAATGTTTGGGGGTTCTAAGTAATTTTCTAGCAAAAAAAACTGTTTTAAACATGTAAACACCTAAAATCCAAAATGAGGCTAGTGGTTTAATACTACCTGAAGAAGCCAGCTTAGAGAAACATGTAGAAGATTTAAGTGCATTTGGAATCCAGTACAAAGTAACACTATCTGTTGCTTAATTACATAACATAAAATATGTATTTGTAATTTGTATGTGTATATAGATTTTAATTCAATCAAGAAGCTCAGAAAACTGGGGGAGAAGAAACAGCAGTACACTGATATTCCCATGGTCGTGCAGGGAGGGGTGTGTCAGCACAAGTCTGATCATTGGAGGTCATTTTTTAATAGGAAAGCAGAGGGGCTGGCAGGAACACCGGAGATTTCACATGAAGGAAGCAATACAAAAAGAACAGGATACTTTTTCATACAATTACATGGTACAGTATGCACATATCAGGAATATGAAATATTGGGTTTGAATATTCTTTTTAAAGCCTATTTTTAGGTGAAACATTTAAAAAAAAAATACAAGCACAAGGAATGGTACTTACAAACCACCAAAAAGGGTAGTGAGACAGTCAACAGTAAACCGCTTCAAACATGCTTGGGATAAACATAAATCTATAACAAGGTTAATGAAAAAAATACAAAAAGAACAAAACAAAAAAAAATTGGGCAGACTCAGTGGACTACTCAGTCTTTTTCTGCCGTCACTTTTCTATATTTTTATGTTTATGTTTCTATTTAATGAAAAGTGCCCCTTGTACTGGTGATGCCTGTCCTAGTTGAAATGCAAAGTACTCTGCCCACCTCTCTCCTCATACCTCCACAACCATAATCTTCTGGTGCAGTAGAGGTTAACACCAAGGGACCTGTCACAGACACTTGTCAAGAGTGCCGACTATGCCCATCCTTTCTGCCCCTCTTCCATTCATAGAAGTTGTACTACAGCTTCCCGAATGAAAAGCACTCTATGAAAGGAGGAGGTGGACCTTTTATTCATCCGCCCAACCTCCATTCAAAGAATGCTTTTCATTTATTGGTTATAGTACAGCTTCCATGAATGAAGGAGGAGGGTGGAAAGGATGGGCATATGCGGCACTCTTGACAAGTGCTTGTGACAGGTTCAGGAACTTATATTAAAGTGGTTGTAAACCCTTACACACCACTTTTACCTACAGGTAAGCCTATAATAAGGCTTACCTGTAGGCACTGAAAACGGTTTAGGAGATATGTACCATATGCGCTTGCGCCAACGTCATTTTGGCGTATGTACACTAAAAAACGGGCACGATCGGGCCCTTTCTATAGGGCCCGTGCCTTTACCGTCTGCTCCCATGCGCAGGAGTGACGTCACGCGACTCCGGCTAGTCACAGAGCCGGAGTCCACGGCCCCGGAAGGAAGAGGGGTTAAAATGGACGCAGCCACCAGCTGGGACATCACAGGCATCGCAGGCTTCGTTTTCAGGTAATTGGCACATAATGGGCTAATATCTGATGCATACTAGCCCATTATGGTTTTACTTTGCAGAGGAATAAAGAGGAAGTAAAGCCCATTAGGGTTTACTTCCTCTTTAAAGTGGAACTTTAAAGAGGAAGGTACTGAATTAAAATGGGTAAAAAGGCAGGATGCTTAGTGCTTTGTCTCTGCTGCATTAAAATCACGTAACTGCTTGCCCACCTCACACCCAGCTCACTGTAGTATTTCAGCAATGCAGATGCCAATAAAACTCCCACACTTGCACGGGAGTGACGTCATCCTTGCCCAGCCAATAAAAGCGGTTGGCATTCGTTACCCTATCCAAGATTTCAGCGGCTGGCAGGGAGCTCCAGGACATCGCTTCGCTGGATGCAGCCAGTGACATCACTGGCTCATGTGCTCAGAAGGTTTGGCATACCGTACACATGCGTGGCGAGCGACGTCATCACTGCCCCGGACGCTCATACAGCTGGAGCCTGCGAACCCAGGAGGAAGATCCGGGGAAGATGGTCGTCCTGTCATTGGCTGAGAGCCCTGATTGGGAAGCGGTCGGCAAGCCATTTTTGGCAAGCCGTTTTTGGTCACAATCCTTCGACAAAAGCCATACACACTAGCTGAATGTTGGTTTCTATTGAATTGGCCGATGCTATCCGACATTCGGCCTGTGTGTACTAGGCTTTAGGCAGATCATTTTGCTATTGATGGGTGGTACCTACAGTATATGTATATATAGTAGGTACAGAGAGTCTTTTTGGGGGGATTTTTCAGGTGCCAAAGTATTGAGAGCAAAGATTCAGATAAAATAAATAATTTTTATTAATACAAAGACAAAAAAAAATGAGGTTTGTTATAATGGAACAAACTAAGCATCAATACAACTTGTTTTAAAATATGCCGTATATATGAAAGTATCTAATCGTATATGAGGTGATGATTGTGAGATTATCCTGACATGTTTCGCTGCCAAGGGCTTCCTCAGGGCATATATTAATCACACGATATATGTCACTAAGTAATAAATAAATACTTTTAGAACATAGTATTTACAAATTATAATATATTAACTATGATTTGTAAATACTATGTTCTAAATGTGTTTTATTTTGAACTTAGTGACATATATCGTGTGATTAATATATCCCCTGAGGAAGCCCTTGGTGGCAAAACATGTCGGGATAATCTCACAATCGTCACCTCATATACGATAAGATGTTTCCATTTATACGGCATATTTTAAAACAAGTTGTATTGATGCTTAGTTTGTTCCATTATAACAAACCTCATTTTTTATCTTTGTATTAATCAAAATTATTTATTTTATCTGAATCTTTGCTCTCAATGCTTTGACACCTGAAAAATCCCCCCCAAAAAGATTCTCTGTACCTACTATCTATTCAGGGATGTTGGTGCCTTTTTGAATTTGTTGCCAATCTATATCACCACCCCCTTTTTATATGTATATATGGTTTACTTTCTTGTGATTTATTCTAATTTGTAGTAGCATGATTTCCCAGCTTTCAGTCATTTTTGGATGACATGTGGGAGACTTCTGTGTATAGGTCCCCCAATCACAGATCCCGATTTTGTTTGTTTACCACAATTCTATCATGTCTTGCTACCTAAAACCTTCCAACCCTGTTAGCCCTGATCAGTGCGCTTCCACCAACCAACTGTAACAAAAAAAAAGCCTTTGCCCTTGTTCCCTGCACTAAAATACATGTTAATAAAATTAATATTAGTGTACAATAAACAGCATTAACCAACAAAGAAATTGAGTGTCATCACCGTTATTGGCCATGTACTGTGTGTACCCAACATATGTATTTACTAGTAAGTGATTTCAAGGTTTTCAGTTCTATATGAGGTGATGATTGTGAGATTATCCTGACATGTTTCGCTGCCAAGGGCTTCCTCAGGGGATATATTATTCACACGATATATGTCACTAAGTAATAAATACTTTTAGAACATAGTATTTACAAATTGTAATATATTAATTATGATGTTATTATGTTCTAAATGTGTTTTATTTTGAACTTAGTGACATATATCGTGTGATTAATATATCCCCTGAGAAAGCCCTTGGCGGCAAAACATGTCAGGATAATCTCACAATTGTCACCTCATATACGATAAGATGTTTCCATATATACGGCATATTTTAAAACAAGTTGTATTGATGCTTAGTTTGTTCCATTATAACAAACCTCATTTTTTATCTTTGTATTAATCAAAATGATTTATTTTATCTGAATCTTTGCTCTCAATGCTTTGACACCTGAAAAATCCCCCCCAAAAAGATTCTCTGTACCTACTATCTATTCAGGGATGTTGGTGCCTTTTTGAATTTGTTGCCAATCCACATCACCACCCCCTTTTTATATGTATATATGGTTTACTGTCTTGTGATTTATTCTAATTTGTAGTAGCATGATTTCCCAGCTTTCAGTCCTTTTTGGATGACATGTGGGAGACTTCTGTGTATAGGTCTTCCAATCACAGATCCCGATTTTGTTTGTTTACCACAATTCTATCATGTTTTGCTACCTAAAACCTTCCAACCCTGTTAGCCCAACTGTAACAAAAAAAAGCCTTTGCCCTTGTTCCCTGCACTAAAATACATGTTAATAAAATTAATATTAGTGTACAATAAACAGCATTAACCAACAAAGAAATTGAGTGTCATCACCGTTATTGGCCATGTACTGTGTGTACCCAACATATGTATTTACTAGTAAGTGATTTCAAGGTTTTCAGTTCTATTATTCTTTGTCATCTGTGCCAAGCGAAGGTCCATAATTATTTTTGCACATTTTGAAAAATGAAAACAAAAAAAAAAAAAAAAATAAATAAAAACCTTTGACTTTTAAGCTAAGTTACTCTTTTCAACAATATAGACAGAACAGCTGAAAAAAGGTTGTAGCTAATAATGGTTGGCGACCTTGATTAAGTTGACAAATGAGAAATAAAGCCATCTTTTAAAAAGAAGAGCGCATTGTATTTGGTGCTTTCATTAAAGAGAAGACGTAGACCCAACAGGGCATTCAGTATGTTTCAATAAAGGTAACAGTATCATGAATATGGTGAAAACTGGTGTCATTGAATGAAAATATAAGCTTTTCATTTTAATAAAATTGTTTCATTTATAGGAAAATGTTTTTACTACAGTAAATGGATCAAAACAACACACACACAATGGTAAGTGTTGAAAGAGTGTCACTCTTTTTTTCTAAGTTGTCATGTTATATGATAACGTTCCAAAGATCGCATTGACTTAGTGGATCAGGTTCACAATAACTGTTTTAATGTTGAAGACCTCAAACTAAACATAGATGAGAGCATGTCTGAGTGAAATGGAAATTCTAGTTTGCGTATGTTGATATCAAACCAAACATGACCACACTAGCAACTTGTGTTAAACATAAAGTGTATCTAAAGCCAAAACTTTTTCTGGATAAATTGTGGAAGGAGTCAAACCCCTGTCAGGACTTTTTTTTTTTTGCTGTCTTTGTGCTTGTGTTATTTTCAAATTTCCATTTAGTTTTAGTCATATGTCGCGTACACGCGGTCACAATTTCCGACAACAAATGTTCGATGTGAGCTTGTTGTCAGAAATTCCGACCGTGTGTAGGCTCCATCGGACATTTGTTGTCAGAATCTCCGACAACAAAAATTTGAGAGCTGGTTCTCAAATTTTCCGACAACAAAATCCGTTGTCGGAAATTCCGATCGTGTGTACACAATTCAAACGCATAAAATTCCACGCATGCTCGGAATCAAGCAGAAGAGTCGCACTGGCTATTGAACTTCATTTTTCTCAGCCCGTCGTACGTCGCGTACGTCACCGCGTTCTTGACGTTCAGAATTTCCGACAACATTTGTGTGACCGTGTGTATGCAAGACAAGTTTGAGCCAACATCTGTCGGAAATAAATCCAGGATTTTGTTGTTGGAATGTCCGATTGTGTGCCCGCAGCAATAGTCTTTTGCCTAAAATGTCTTTTTTTGTTTTAGTTGTATTTTAGTCAGCTAAAATCTCCAGTACATTTTAGTCGACAAAAAATCGAATAGGTTTAATTAAAGTGTAATGCATTATTTAAAGTCTTACTAAATCCAGGACCCTGCATTCACTATATCTGGTATCCCACAGTACACAGAATATAAACTGCTAAAATACCTTTTCTCATTAGCAGTATACAGTATAGCAGTCTTATGACTTCTATCAGTGTCTGGTTTAAGCATGTAGGAGGAGTTTTAATTTACCTCTGACTGTCCTATGAGGCTGCATGACCCCTGTCGCTCTGTCTGGACAATGCTGATTGGCCCTGTGCTGATTACATGCACCCTCCCAAGAAAAAAAAACAAACTCTCTAGCAATACACACAAAACTGAGCATGTGCAGAGTGCCTCCAAGGCTCTGTTCTATCAGTAGATGGATTAGGGACAGTGGAAGCAGGGGTGGATCAGAGAAGACAAGATCAAACAGCCTATTTTACACAATGCAGAGGATTAACCCCTTAGGTTCAACAGCGAGTATAACAATTATGCTTTATTGCATATACAGACTGATTTTACTGTTTTGGGTTTAGTAACACTGTAAGGATATGATGACTCCATACAATTCTGATTGTTCACATAATATAGTTGTTTTTGCTATGTGACTATTTTCAAGTATAAGATCACCCTAGAAATAATACATTTACAATTTACAATTAACATCCATATACCATCTCCATAAATGTAAAGCACCAAGTTTGGATTATGCTTGAGAAGAAGTGAAAGTAAAGGAGTGCCCAGTGTCCAATAGATGTAGGTTTTTAAAAACATTTTTTTTGGAGTAACAACAATAAAATGAGGCCAGCGCTTTTCGGGGGAATAAGGACTCATCAGGGGACTCCTGTTGGGGACTGCCTTTGGCACATGGATCAGACCAATGGTTGTCCGAACGCTGGCTGTAGGTTCAGAGGCAGCGTCGGCCACATTTTGTTGTTGTTACTCCAAATAAAATGTTTTTAAAAACCTACATCTACTGGACACCCGGCGCTCCTTTACTTTCACTTCTTCTCAAGCATACGCAGAGTCGACCACAAGGCTGTACCCCTGAGGCAGCAACAAAGGCCCTAACAGGGCCCACCACCACCTTCTTCTCAAGCCGTGCACGTACCTACCTGCCCATGTATTTGAATACCCAACAGCAGTGACTGATCGAGTCAGTCCATTGCGATCTACACCAGCGAGGACACTGAGGGACAGTCCACTGTTGGATCGTAGGGGAGCATCCTTTGCTTCGGGAGTGAAGGCTTAGGTAAGTACAAGTGCTTTTGTCACCCCCTAGATAGGAACGATCAGTTAACCATTGCAATACAGGCAGCCCCACTGCAAGGAAGGACTTTTACATTTCCCTTTTTCAAAATGTACAGCCTATTTAACTCTAATGCCGCGTACACACGATCAGACTTTCCGCCAACAAAACCGTGGATTTTTTTCCGAAGGATGTTGGCTCAAACTTGTCTTGCATACACACGGTCACACAAATGTTGGCCCAAAATTCCGAGCGTGAGAACGCGGTGACGTACAAGAGGTACGACGAGCCGAGAAAAAGGAAGTTCAATAGCCAGTGCTGCTCCTTCTGCTTGATTCCGAGCATGCATGGAATTTTATGCGACAGACTTGTGTACACACAATCTGACTTTCCGACAACAAAGTGAAGTTGGCTGAAAATTTGAGAACCTGCTCTCAGACAGCAAATGTTCGATGGAGCATACACAGGGTCGGACTTTCCGACAACAAACTTACATTTCGGAAAGTCCGACCGTGTATACGCGGCATAAGGCCTCATTCACACTGGACATTTGGCTATCTCTCCTGGATGTCTTTCCTCCTGGCGGCAGCATTTTGGCAGAAAAAATGCTCGATGCTTGTAAATGCATTTAAACGCGTTTAGGCACATCAAGCGTTTGGGCATTAATTCATTTCATTGGCCAGAATTTATTCTGACCATTGATATGTATTAATGCTGAAGCGTTAACATGTGTTTAGACATGTTTACACGCATCAAAGTTTTTTCTGGCAAAACTCTGCTCTTCCTGTACACGCTGACAGTGGGATTTTTTTTCTGCCTGTAAACGCCTCTAAACGCCTGTGTGTGCATTGACACATAGGCTAACATACATTCATTGTAAACCACATTGCAGTAGATGACACATAAGATTTAGATAAGTTCCAAGTACATGAAAATTAGTAATACAGGTACACGCTTCAGACTATAACACCCACACCCATCAGGGGCTCCAAACCCTTCTTGAAAACCAGCCGCCTCTCATATAGATACGCCCCCTCCCCCCTTACATAACCTCCTAACCTATAAAATCTCCTCAATCAAGCTCTAATACCTCCTCTGTTTGGCGGGATATCTCCTATTGACTTAATGAACTAATCTCCACCATCTCCAATCCTCCACCCCCACAGTGATAATCAATATGACCCCTACAAGAATCCACTCACTCTCTTACGCTACACCACTGAACTTTTCCGGCTGCACCTTATAACAGGTGTATAATCCAACCAGACAAGTGAGCAGATTCTCTCCAGTCGCCAAACTCTCCTCCGTGCTCAACTCTTTCCTACCTTTGCTTGTCAACCTTTAATAGATACCCCCCAGCCCCCCTCCCTATACCACCCACTTCTATTTTCCCCTTTATTTTTCCCTCTCTCTTCCTTCCCTCACCCCAATTCATTTCAACCTCCTTGCCTCCACCAGTTACTGGCCTATTTCTTCCTCCTCCAACATTAACATACCCAATCACAGCAAGTAACCCCAGCTGCTAGAGTGGCAGCGGATAATTCCTCCCATACAATGGCACCTCCATCTCCTAAAAACACCAATTCCACCTTCAAAATCATCTCCCTAAACGCACGCAGTCTTAACATCCCAGAAAAATGCTTCCAATTATTTCTCTCGATGCACAAAAATAAAGCAGACGTTATCTTTTTACAGGAAAGCAGCCACAACAATTCACTCTCTCACTGATTCCGCAAGACGTAAAATAGTATCCAACGAGATAGCGAACCAATTTGTTCAGTATTATACTCATCTTTATAATCTAGGCCCGCAGGCCCACAGACAGAAGATGCTCCCAGGATCCAAATGATTAAAGATTTCCTTAAAAAATATAGCCCCAAACCTTTATCCAATATGGAAGCGAAAGAACTGGACCGCCCTCTCTCATCTGAAGAAGTTGACTCAGCACTCAAACAATTGAAGACTGGAAAGAGCCTTGGCCGAGACAGCTAGACGGCAGGATATTATAAAACCTGTACAGATTAGCTCAAGCCACATTTCCTAAGAGCATTCAACTCCCTTGCATCCGGAAACCCCCCCACCCCGAGATCTCCTGACAGCACACATAGCCGTGATCCCAAAACCAAACAAAGACCCCTCTTTAGTCGCTAACTATCGCCTAATCTCCCTATTGAACGTAGATCTCAAACCCTTTGTCAAAGCCAACTGTATACTACCCTTACTGTCTAAACGCATCTCTCTAGACCAGGTGGACTTCATACCTGGCAGAGAGGTGAGAGACAACACCATAAAAGCAAATAATATGAAGACGCATGATTGAATGCGAAATGCGTAGAGGCTTCTGGGTAATGCCAACGTCACTTCCTGCCCCAACCCACACCATATCGAAGCTTGAACCTCACACTGATCCCGGGAGATGGAATGGCATTTGCTGGCCCTAAAAGCATTGCTGGAAAGACTCAGTACCAGTCTACAGGCACCACATTTGTGAGTGAGAATATCTCATACCTATTTTAATGATTGACTAAATTATAATATGTTACGCAATGATAGTTGTCTGCTTTTTATGAGATCCTGGGAATAATGTGGAGGTGCAAGGAGTGATTACTGGCATTCAATTTGGAAATCTTCAGACATGCTTATATGAGTGGAGTGGTTAACCCAACATAAACCAAAGGTGTTTTTCCACCCTGTTTCTGGTGAGTGTCCATTTTAGAAGGTGGTGGTGTTTCACGAATTGGTGAAAGTTTTCCAATCACGGATGTGGATTTGTGCACGTGGTATACGGATAACCAGTTTTTGAAGAGGATTATTGGGACTGTTCCTTTGTTAATATTTATGATTTTTTATTCACTATTAGTTTTGATTGAGAAAAATTATTTCCTTTATAATATTGTAGTTCTCCGAATATGAACTTTATTTGAGTTTATGATGATGAATCATTGATAAAGGTTGTTTTTTGACATGTGGTAAGATAAACACACTATTTAGGGTCAGCGCAGTTACACCTTTGTCTACCACACATCATTGGTGGGGGATTTATAACTGCAGCAGATCTGTTATTTAAATATAAAGATAAAGTCACACATTATTATAGATTTATATTTTTGCACCATTGACACATTTTTTCACAATATACAGTGGGGAGAACAAGTATTTGATATACTGGCGATTTTGCAAGTTTTCCTACTTACAAAGCATGTAGAGGTCTGTAATTTTTATCATAGGTACTCTTCAACTGTGAGAGACAGAATTTAAAACAAAAATCCAGAAAATCACATTGTATGATTTTTAAATAATTAATTTGCATTTTGTTGTATGACATAGGTATTTGATCATCTACCAACCAGTAAGAATTCCATCTCTCACAGACCTGTTATTTTTCCTTTAGGAAGCCCTCCTGTTCTCCACTCATTACCTGTATTAAATTGCACCTGTTTGAACTCGTTACCTGTATAAAAGACACTTGTCCACACACTCAATCAAACAGACTTTAACCTCTCCACAATGGCCAAGACCAGAGAGCTGTGTAAGGACATCAGGGATAAAATTGTAGACCTGCACAAGGCTGGGATGGGCTACAGGACAATAGGCAAGCAGCTTGGTGAGAAGGCAACAACTGTTGGCGCAATTATTAGAAAATGGAAGAAGTTCAAGATGACAGTCAATCTCCCTCGGTCTGGGGCTCCATGCAAGATCTAACCTCTCAATAGACCTCTCGTAAGAGGATTGGGAAAATATCTACTATTACATCCATAAGGGGACAATCAATGTCTCTGCACAGGAAAATGGCTTCAAGGTCTTTTCTAGATGGTACAAAACCCCTCTTATGCCCTGTACACATGATAGGATTTTCTGATGGAAAATGTGTGATAGGACCTTGTTGTCGGAAATTCCGACTGTGTGTGGGCTCCATCACACATTTTCCATAGGAATTTCCGACACACAAAGTTTGAGAGCTTGCTATAAAATTTTCCGACAACAAAATCTGTTGTCGGAAATTCCGATCGTGTGTACACAAATCCGACGCACAAAGTGCCACGCATGCTCAGAATAAATTAAGAGACGAAAGCTATTGGCTACTGCCCCGTTTATAGTCCGGATGTACGTGTTTTAATGCACCATGTTCAGAATGATCGTATTTTCCGACAACTTTGTGTGACCGTGTGTATGCAAGACAAGTTTGAGCCAATGTCCGTCGGAAAAAATCCATGGATTTTGTTGTTGGAATGTCTCATCAATGTCCGACCGTGTGTACAGGGCATAAGACTACAGAAAATCTCCCCTGCTATCCACCCCAACTGCTGGCGTTGCTCTGACAAGGAAGGATCATTCCTGCATATATGGTGGTCCTGCTCTCTAATTCAACCCATTTGGAAAGAAGTCAATCGCCTCACTACTCAAATTACCACCTACCTGGCCCAAATGCTTCTACATGACTCCTCAATCCCTAAATAAGGACTATTACTGTTCCCTAACTTCACACCTAATAAACGCAGCCAAGATGTGCACACCAACCCAGTGGAAATCGGCCAATCCTCCAATTACAGTAAATTGGATCAGATGCATAAACAAAGTTGCAGACATGGAAGAACTCGTACATCAAGCCGAAGACACACCCTCCAAGTTTCAGAAAAACCTGGTCCTGTTGGCACCATTTTTAAACAACAATTGAATATTCCGGGTCGGAGGTGGAGGAAGGGTCCACCCCCCCATCCTTCCATCTGATTACCCCCCCCCACCTATTCACTGTGGAAACACCTAGTACACTATTACCCCCAGAAAGCGACTATCTCGCCCAACTCCCCCCTTTATTCCCCCCGCTCGCTAGTTCTTTTTATTATCCTTTTCCTATCCTACATGGAATTGCTCCCGATACACCCCACCTTCTAATACATACAATAACCAATCCCTACCAAATCGCTCAAGCATCTCGACCACTGCCTAGGCCTACTAGAAAATTCCTCTCTCTTACTGGTTGTCAGGGGTCCGGTGACCGCAAGCCTACAAGAAAAAGACAATTTTTGAGACACCAGGCTGACTATCAATGCAAACGCTATATAGTCGATAAGCTATATTAGACAACAATCATGAGACACCAACACATATAGTGAGCTTATATCAGATTGTGTGCAGTCCCAACCTCCTATATGATACCTATCACCTGCTTCTATTAATACAGTACAAGTAGTACGTCCGACACAGTTTTTGAAGCTATTTTAACATTTTGTATACCTTGTTACATGCACTAGGGATAACACAATATTCTGCTTATATACCGTATCAGTAACAATCATGTTACATCATTACTATATTTGGGTCTAACCACCCACAATGTTTAAATGCGTTTGACACATTCTTTTAATGTATACTATATACTTGTTTGTGCTCTATTGAGAGGTCTCAATACTACATTATATCGGTTATTGTAACTTACCCAACCCTTTTTCCTGTTTTCGTTTACAATTAAAAATTTATTTGAATAAGAATTGTAAACCACATTGCAACATGCTGCGTGAAAAGACACCATGTCCTAGAACATGTGTTAATGCAGTACACTTTGGCCCATTCCTGGAGAATGCAGCTGAGTTGGACAATGTAACACGAGCAGGCATGCTAGACTTCAACCAAATCTTTACCATGTGGAGGCTCATTTCACAGTTTTGATTCCTTTTTCTAACTTTAGATTGATTTGACAGATTGATGATGTCTTTTACTAAAGCAAGGCATACATGGAACGAAATGTGTCTAGTTCAGCAGGAATTGTCCAAATTTCAATCCATGTTTGGGCTGGCTGGTTGTACAGAAGTTGATCTGTACAACTAGCCTGCCAGGTTTTTACCCATTGATCAGTGCTGCTGACTATACCCGGAAGCACCGATCAGTGTAGTCTCCCCTCTGTCAGAATACAATAGCTCAGTGGGAGTGATTCCTCCATTGGCATCAAATGTGTGGATGGGGGAATCGGGTCATTTTTTTTTTTTTTCGCTCAAACTGCTGGTTGAATGAAAATAAAAAATAATAATGTATGGGCTGCTTAAGTCACATAAATGATCGCCTACATCTATGTCTTAAGCTGCCCATACATTATTCTTTTTTTTTTCATTCAACCAGAGGGTTGAAAAAAAAAAAAAAGACTCAATTCTCCCATCGGCACATTCGATATGGATGGGGGAATCACTTCGGCTGAGCCATTGTATTCTGACAGCAGGGAATCTTCCCCGTAAAAGTGAAACAATACAATAGGAAAATTCCTTTGCTGGGTGCTGGGGCGGTGACCTCACAAGGGGGTGGTGCCACCAGGTGACATCATCAGGTGGCTCCGCCCCTCACCTAATTAAGAACTGTCAAGCGGCAGCGCAGGCATTCAGTGGTTAGCCTTTGATGCGGGCTGACTGTTTTTTTTTTCTTCTTTTTTTAGGTCCAGTGGTGTGGCGGGCATCGTGACTGATGATGGATCTACATTGGGGGGCATTTTTAAATTTTTTTGTAATAAAGAAAAACTGCCTCCTGTCTTTTTTAATTTTTGCCACTTTTTTGGTGAATGGGTAGGGGTACAATGTACCCCATACTCATTCACATTGAGGGCTGAGATCTGGGGACCCCCACAACCACTGCCCAGGGTTGTTGGGAAGAGGCCCTTGTTCCCATCAACATGTGAACAAGGTGCTTTGAGGTCCACCCATAAAGTTGAGGGCATGTGGCCTGGTGGTTTGGGGGGGTGCTTGCTCATCCCTCCCCCTTTCCTGTCCTGCCAGGCTGCATGCTCAGATAAGGGTCTGGTATGGATTTTGGGGGGGACTCCACGCCAAATTTAAAAAGAAAAATGTCGGAAGGGCCAGGTATGGATTGGGGGGACCCCCACACTGTTTTTTTTTTTAATCTTTTTTTATTGCCGGTAATGTTTTCTTTTTGTTATTCAGCTGTCAGCAGGGAAGCCTGTTGACAGCTGATGACTTATCCATTGTTAAGGACACAGCAGCCATTCCTTAACAACCAGCTATTCACTGTGACCTGATTGGGCAAAGCTTTGCCTAATAAAGGCTTAGCCTGCACTGTGCAGCGCACAGTGCATTGTGGGGCACTCAGTGGGCGAACATCCCGCTGAGAGCCCTGCAAATTTGGGTGTTCGCCAAACGGGCGAAGAACTTTTGCTTGGCTCAAACTTTTTGCCCAACTCTACAAAAGTATAATTCCAGCCTGCACCTGCCCACTTCTTATAAAAACAGTATGTGTAGGAAGATTGCCAGGGACCCCCTGGCAGATGTGTGCAGACCACCAGTGGTCCAATGACCCCAGTTTAAGACAGTTAAGATGACTTGACTAATCTTTTTTTTTTTTTTTGAATTGTTGAAATGGCTCTGGAACAGTAGCAAAATCCCATGAATTCAGTGCCTTTGTCATGTGATGTGAGAAATACAATTATGTTCTTATTGGCAGGTAAAAGAGAAGGGATGGGGACAATAAATTACACTGAAACTGATTCCATTTTCACAGATTTCTACATCTGCAGCAGTCCTGTGAAACAGAGACTTCATTTCGAAGAAGACTTTTCTGTTCCTCTTTAATTCATTTTGTATTGTCTCCAGTTCAGCAGTAAAGTTGACCACACACAAACACAGCAGCCTCAGCTGGCTGTTCTGAGCAACTGAACTCAGGGCTGGGATTCAGTGTCCCAAAGCTAATTGTAAAGACTCAGCAATTGCATCAGCGGAATGCCTGATATGATGAAATTTGGCACTGGATTGGTGTCAGTGCTTCTATAATCTAGAGCGTGTCAACATAACAAAATCATGTTCTTTTAGCTCTGTCTTGTCTAATTAAGCTTAATCGCAACCCATTTTGGTTTATTCTTCAGCTAGTTATGATTTTTTCTTTCTAACTTTCACTTTTGCTACACTACATACATTTTTTTGTGCAGCTCATCCAAGCATAATGAAGTGATGTAACCTTTATTGACTATAACAGCAAATTCAGGAAATAAATAATGTCAGTCATAAAAGTAAGGTTACAAAGTTCTCTCCAATTTATCTTAATCTGAACTTGTGAAAGTCCAATGCGGCCAAATTTCTGAAGCTTTTAATAAGGCTTCCGGAGGACCTTCAGATCCTGGTTGGATGATCCTTGTTGCATGCAACTTCCTCTTTTTGTTCCAAAGTTTGATGCAGCAGCTCAGAGCCAAAAATCCACAACTGTTTTTTTCATTTTGGCTTAGAGTTCCGAGCGTTGGGAATAATGTTCTACTCCCAACCCCTAACAGTAGCCCTTCTTGTAATTCCATCACTAACCCTATAACTCTAACACTAACCCTCCCTATAAACCCTAACACTAACCATCTCTGCAACCCTAACCTTCTATGTAACCCTAATGCCGCGTATACACGATTGGACTTTACGGCATACTTGGTCCGGCGTACCGGTTTTCGTCGGACAATTCAATCGTGTGTGGGCTCCAGCGGACTTTGTTTTCTCAAAAGTTTGACGGACTTATGCCGCGTACACACGAGCGGATTTTACGGCAGACTTTGTCCGGCGTACTTTTCGACTGACTTTACGACGGACTTTCCGAATGAACGGACTTGCCTACACACAATCAACCAAAGTCCGATGGATTCGTACGTGATGACGTACGACCGGACTAAAACAAGGAAGTTCATAGCCAGTAGCCAATAGCTGCCCTAGCGTCGGTTTTTGTCCGTCGGACTAGCATACAGACGAGCAGACTTTTTGACCGGACTCAAGTCCGTCGGACAGATTTGAAACATGTTTCAAATCTAAGTCCGTCAAACTTTTGAGAAAACAAAGTCCGCTGGAGCCCACACACGATCGAATTGTCCAGCGAAATGCAGTACGCCGGACCAAGTATGCCGTAAAGTCCGATTGCGTGTACGCAGCATTCGATTTGAAACATGTTTCAAATCTGTCTGACGGACTTGAATCCGGTCAGAAAGTCCACTCGTCTGTATGCTAGTCCGACGGACAAAAACCGACGCTAGGGCAGCTATTGGCTACTGGCTATGAACTTTCTTGTTTTAGTCCGGTCGTACGTCATCACGTACAAATCCGTTGGACTTTGGTTGATTGTGTGTAGGCAAGTCCATTCATTCGGAAAGTCCGTCGTAAAGTCCGTCGAAAAGTACGCCGGACAAAGTCTGCCGTAAAGTCCACTCGTGTGTACGGGGCATTACACTAATCCTCCTTGCAGCCCAAAACTCTCATACTAACTCTTTACATAATCCTAACACTAACTCGCCCTGCAGCCCCAATTTTCATACTAGCTCTCCATGTAACCCAGCACCAACCCTCCCTGTTGCCCAAAACTTCATACTAACTCTCCATATAATTCTAACACTAACCCTCCCTGCAGTTCAAAACCTCATACTAACCCTCCATGTAACCCTAACATCAACCCTTCCTGTTGCCTCAAACCTTCCAGATAGCAAGGATAACTTTATTAAATACAAGGACTTCTGCGCTTATTAAATAAATGTGAAACGGAGTTGCTGCAAAATCTCTTGGTGATCACAAATCAACCAATATACATAACGGTGAATATATATATATAAATATAATGATCCTGTGCAAAAACTTAATGAACAATGTGAAACTGTGCTTAATGCAATAAAAAAACAATAAAAAACAATAACGTGTGTTAAGACCCGTGCACCTGCTAAATGGTCTAGAAACTGAACAAAATGTGTGAAAAAATAGGTGAGTATGTAGGTATTACACTCTGCAATGCAAATTCACCGTGAAGCAAGGATAACTTGCCACAAATTTGTGGCAGTATTGAATTGTAAGTCTTGTGAACTTGCTGCACATCTTCCCTGGAAAGTTGTACACTTGCAGAGCACTTGAAGCACAAGTTCTAGTTGACACTTTTCCAATTTGTAGCAAATTTGCGTGACAAGTCTCAAGCAAGAGCAAATTTGCAGTGGTAAGTCTACAGCAAGAGCCCAGCAAGTCTACAGCAAGAGCCCCGCAAATCTACAGCAAGAGCCCCGCAAGTCTACAGCAAGAGCCCCGCAAGTCTACAGCAAGAGCCCCGCAAGTCTACAGCAAGAGCCCCGCAAGTCTACAGCAAGAACCCCGCAAGTCTACAGCAAGAGCCCCGCAAGTCTACAGCAAGAGCCCCGCAAGTTTACAGCAAGAGCCCCGCAAGTCTACAGCAAGAGCACCGCAAGTCTACAGCAAGAGCCCCGCAAGTCTACAGCAAGAGACCCGCAAGTCTACAGCAAGAGCCCCGCAAGTCTACAGCAAGAGCCCCACAAGTCTACAGCAAGAGCCCCGCAAGTCTATAGCAAGAGCGCTGCAAGTCTACAGCAAGAGCCCCGCAAGTCTACAGCAAGAGCCCCGCAAGTCTACAGCAAGAGCCCCGCAAGTCTATAGCAAGAGCCCAGCAAGTCTACAGCATGTGCCCCACAAGTCTACAGCACAAGCCCTGCATGTCTATAGCAAGAGCTCCGCAAGTCTATAGCAAGAGCCCCGCAAGTCTACAGCACAAGTATTTAACCAGAGTTATGCAAGTCTCCATTTTTGGCAAGAATAAAAGAAGCAAGGAGCGCAAATCTATAATCCCACAATCTGGTGATAGGGAACTCACTGCTAATAACCTAATCCCTTACTGTACACGTGTGAAATACAATCAATCCATTGCGTAAAAGAATTCATTTATCATACAAAAATTATTTGTTTCTATGAAAACAATTAAAGTGCAAATGCTGTTAAAAAAAAGTGCAAACGAAAAAACGGTGTGCTGACACAGTGAACAAAAAGTGCTTAGTGCAAGAAAATATTGTTCATTAGTAAAGTGCATGCATTAAAAATTCATATGTGTTCAAAACATTTGTAGTCCATTTTGCAATCCCAGGAAAAAAATCCAAGATTATCATTATCACTTTCTTGGATTTTTCCTGGGATTGCAAAATGGACTTCAAATATTTTGAACACATATGAATTTTTAATGCATGCACTTTACTAATGAACAATATTTTCTTGTTTGCCCTTTAACAGCATTTGCACTTGGTTAGTTTCATAGAAACAAATAATTTTGTATGATAGATGAATTTTATGCAATGACACAGAGTTTATTATTATACATGATTGTTGGATTGAATGCATTTCACATGTGTACAGTAAGGGATTAAGGTAATAGCAGTGGGTTCACTATCACCAGATTGTTAGATTATAGATTTGCGCTGCTTGCTTCTTTTATCTTGCCAATTAACTGTGATCATAGGCATGCGCAGGGGGTGTGCCAGGTGTGCCTGGGCACACCCTAATCACCCAAGCGCATTAGCATTGTCGCTCTGTGTGCAGGCAGGGAGATGGGTAATTATCTCCCTCTGACCAGTTCTGCAATTCGTGAAGTGCTACCGTACTTCTCTTTCACTGTACCGGCTCTACCATAAGAGTGTGTGTGTCTGTATGTATATGTAATAAAAGTGAGCACACCCCTCACATTTGTGTAAATATTTTATTATATCTTTTCATATGAAAACACTGCAGAAATGACACTTTGCTACAACGTAAATTAGTGAGTGTACAGCTTGTATAGCAGTGTAAATTTGCTGTCGCCTAAAAATAACTCAACACACAGCCATTAATGTCTAAACCGCTGGCAACAAAAGTGAGTACACTCTTAAGTGAAAATGTCCAAATTGGGCCCAATTAGCCATTTTCCCTCCCCAGTGTCATGTGACTCGTTAGTGTTACATGATCTCAGGTGTGAATGGGGAACAGGTGTGTTCAATTTGGTGTTATCGCTCTCACTCACATACTGGTCAACTGGAAGTTCAATATGGCACCTCATGGCAAAGAACCCTCTGAGGATCTGAAAAAAGAATTGTTGCTCTACATAAAGATGTCCCAGGCTATAAGTTAGCCAAGACCCTGAAACTGAGCTGCAGCACGGTGGCCGAGACCATAAAGAGGGTTAACAGGACAGGTTCCACTCAGAACAGGCCTCGCCATGGTTGACCAAAGAAGTTGAGTGCACATGCTCAGCGTCATATCCAGAGGTTGTGTTTGGGTAATAGACGTATGAGTGCTGCCAGCATTGCTGCAGAGGTTGAAGGGGTGGGGGGTGGGTCAGCCTGTCAGTGCTCAGACCATACGCCGCACACTGCATCAAATTGGTCTGCATGACTGTCGTCCCAGAAGGAAAATTCTGAGATGATGCACAAGAAAGCCCGCAAACAGTTTGATGAAGACAAGCAGACAAAGGACATGGATTACTGGAACCATGTCCTGTGGTCTGATGGGACCAAGATAAGTGTATTCGGTCCAGATGGTGTCAAGCGTGTGTGGCGGCAACCAGGTGAGGAGTACAAAGGCAAGTGTGTCTGCCTACATTCAAGCATGGTGGTGGAGGTGTCATGCTCTGGGGCTGCATGAATGCTGCGGCACTGGGGAGCTACAGTTTATTGAGGGAACCATGAATGCCAACATGTACTGTGACATACTAAAGCACAGCCTGATCCCCTCCCTTCAGAGACTGGTCCCCAGGGCAATATTCGAAAATGATAACGACCCCAAACACACCTCCAAGATGACCACTGCCTTGCTAAAGAAGCTGAGGGTAAAGGTGATGGACTGACCAAGCATGTCTCCAGACCTAAACCCTATTGAGCATCTGTGGGGCATTCTCAAATGGAAGGTGGAAGAGCGCAAGGTCTCTAACACCCACCAGCTCCGTGATGTCATCATAGAGCAGTGGAAGAGGACTCCAGTGGAAACCTGTGAAGCTCTGGTGAACTCCATGCCCAAGCGGGTTAAGACAGTTGGGGAGGGGATCACTGCTCCAGGTGGATGTGTGGAAATGGCACTCTCCTCAAGGTGGAAGCATCAGGTGCAGGCTAAGCATATAGTAATTAGAAGAGGGAAGGTCTGGACAGCCGCACTCCAATAAAAAAGCCTTTATTGTGCAAAATAACAAAATTACTAACAGCTATGACTAAGCACTGTTGAGAGTGTGAAACGTATCAGATTTTTTATCCTGTACCCTGCTGTGGTTCGTACTTTTGTTATTTTGCACAATAAAGGCGTTTTTATTGGAGTGCGGCTGTCCAGACCTTCGCTCTTCTAAGGGTTAAGGCAGTTCTGGAAAATAATGGTGGCCGCACAAAACATTTACACTTTGGGTCCAATTTGGACATTTTCACTTTTGTTGCCAGCGGTTTAGACATTAATGGCTGTCTGTTGAGTTATTTTGAGGGGACAGCAAATTTACATTGTTATACAAGCTGTACACTCACTACTTTACATTGTAGCAAAGTGAAAAAGATGAAAAGATATAATAAAATATTTACAAAGATGTGAGGGCTGTACTCACTTTTGTAAGATACTGTATATCACACACACATATACACACACACGTATGTGTGTTTGATCTTTGGAGTACGCACCCTAATGCAATAGGCTACACACACCTATGCTGGTGATTCACCGGCAGCAATCTTATTTAATCCCTCAATCTTCCATTAATATCTTTGGCACTAGTTTTTCTTGTTGTTTGTCTAAGTGTCCGTTTTTATCATGTCTATTCACTAATAAGTGAAGAGAGGTGAATTGTCAAAAATCTAAGCCAAACTGGCTGAAGTAGAAAAAAAAAACCTCTTATTGAAATATTTTTAGTTCAGCTTTTTTGGCCTATATTTTACCATTTCTCTAAAAAAATGTACCTCGGTTCACTGAATAGTGCATTAAGACAAAACTTATCTTTATAAAAACATTTATTAAAATATTTGAATAAAATCAATACATACATCTTAGTTTTGTTTTTGTTTTTTTTTATTAGGGTGAACTTTTAACAAAACATAAAAAAGAACATTTATAATATGAAAAAGAACATTCTCAAAAACAATAAAAATTATACAATAAAAAAAAACAAAAACAAACACAAAACAAAAATTGCAGTAATATGGGATACTATGTGAAACAGTGATAAAGTGCACTGATTCAAGAAGCTAAACAGCAAAAAGAAAAATATGCACAAATTACTATCCCTAATTTAAGAAAACAAAAAAAATATGCAATAATATGCGATAATATGTGAAACATTGATAAAAGTACTTGAATCAAAAGCA
The DNA here is from genome assembly GCA_037952925.1 of Lithobates clamitans. Classification (NCBI taxonomy): domain Eukaryota; kingdom Metazoa; phylum Chordata; class Amphibia; order Anura; family Ranidae; genus Lithobates; species Lithobates clamitans. The sequence continues at coordinate 2,940,562 of JBBGZY010000099.1, read as the reverse complement.
GGTATTCATCTGATTTTGCATAAAAAAACAATAAAATAAGCCCCAAATAATAAAGTGCATGTGCATCAAAAAGTGATGAGATGTGAAGATCACGTGCTCAAAAAACATCCACCAGGAGTGTGCCCTAGCAGCTCACCTTAACCACTTCAATACCAGGCACTTAGACACCTTCCCACCCAGACCAATTTTCAGCTTTCAGCGCTGTCGCAATTTGAATGACAATTGCGCGGTCATGCTACACTGTACCCAAACAAACTTTTTATCATTTTGTTCCCACAAATAGAGCTTTCTTTTGGTGGTATTTGATCACCTCTGCGGTTATTTTTTGCGCAACAAATAAAAAAAGACCGAAAATTTCGAAAAAAAACACGTTTTTCTCTGTTTCTGTTAAAATTTTTTGTAAATAAGTAAGTTTTCTCCTTCAATGACGGGCACTGATATGGCTGCACTGACGGGCACTGATACGGCGGCACTGATGGGCACCGATGAGGTGGCACCAATGAGGTGGCACTGATGAGGTGGCACTGACGGGCACTGATGATGGGCACTGATAGGCGGCACTGATGGGCACTGATAGGTGGCACTGATGGGCACTGATAGGTGGCACTGGTATGCGGCACTGATGGGCACTCATAGGTGGCACCGATGGGCACTCGTAGGTGGCATTGGTACATATAGGTGGCACTGATGGGTACTTATGGGTGGCACTGATGTGTGGCACTGATGGCACTGATAGGTGGGCACTGATGGGCACTGATGGGCACTGACAGGTGGCACCGATGGGCAATGACAGGTGGCACTAATAAAACATATTGAGGGCATTTCTGGGCAGATCTGGAACATAATGGTGCCAATCAGTGCCCATTTGTGGGCACTGATTGGCACAGATTGGGCACATTGGGCACATGTGGATGTCCATGGGGTACATACCTGGCCATCCACATGTTGCCCCTTCCCTGGGGGTCCTAGTGGCGATCCCTGGTGGTTCAGTGTGGTGATCTGAAGGGGGGCTGCGCTGATAATCAGCACAGACCCCCCCTGTCAGGAGAACCGCTGATCGGCTCTCCTTTACTCACGTCTGTCAGACGCAAGTGAGGAAAAGCCGATCAACGGCTCTTCCCATTGACAGCGTGATCAGCCGTGATTGGACACGGCTGATCACGTGGTAAAGAGCCTCCTCTGGACTCTGCACTGATGACAGATGGCACTAATACGTGGCACTGATGACCTGAGGGCACTAATACGTGGTACTGATGACAGATGGCACTAATACGTGGCACTGATGACAGATGGCACTAATACGTGGCACTGATGACATGTGACACTGATAACAGATGCCACTGATACGTGGCACTGATGACATGTGACACTGATAACAGATGGCACGTGACACTGACAGGTGGCACTGATGACAGATGGCACTAATATGTGGCACTGATGACAGATGGCACTGATGACAGATGACAGTGGGGACAGATGGCAGTGGGGACAGATGGCAGTGGGGACAGATGGCACTGACAGGTACTGTGTTCACTTTTTTTTTCCTTTTTTGTTTTTACACTCAGGCTGCAGCGGTTCACTCTTCCCCCTCACACACTGTCTCTGTGTGAGGAGGGAGAACGGCGATGAGAGATGATCTCATATGTTTACATATGAGATCATCTCTCATTGGCACCGCCGATCGCACTGTAAACGGCCACTGTGATTGGCCGTTTACGGGAGATCTGTTACTGGCTGTGTCCAAGGGACACGGCCAGCACAGAACTTCCCCAATGCGCGCCCGCGGGAGCGCGCATTGCGGAAGTAAACAGCAGGACGTCCAGGGACGGCCACCTGGCAGTTAGCGTCCGCGCTGCAGCCGTCTTTCGGCTATAGCGCGAGCGCGAAGTGGTTAAGGTGATCTGCTAGCATATAAACAAGGAAAAAGAAGACATTCCAAATTGTGCTCCACCAATGGAATATTAGGGTTAGTCGTTCTTGATTTCTACCTCTCTGAACTCCATATCAGATCTCATGGATAACCCTTCACCTCTCTGCACACCACGCCCAAAGTGATTCTATGGCTGCCCCAGCACCAATTAACCACTTCAGCCCCGGAAGATTTGGCTGCCGAATTACCAGGCCATGTTTTGTGATTCGGCAATGCGTCGCTTTAACTGACAATTGCGGGGTCGTTGCACCCAAACAAAATTGATGTCCTTTTTTTCCCACAAATAGAGCTTTCTTTTGGTGGTATTTTATCGCCTCTGTGGTTTTTATTTTTTGCGCTATAAACAAAAAAAGAGCAACGATTTTGAAAAAATAAAAAATATTTTTGCTGTAATAAAAATCCCCATTTTTTTTAAAAAAAGCTAATTTGAAGCGAATTTGAAGCTTGGCAAGTCTAGCAAAAGCTTAGCAAGTCATTTTCAAACTTGCAGCACAATTACTTGCTATCTGGGCTCATCCTAACCCTCCCTTTAATTCTAATACTAACCCTCCTTGGAACCTCAAACCTCAAAGTAACCCTCCATGTAACCCTAATGCCGCGTACACATGAGCAGACATTCCGGCAAACTTTTCCGGCGTACCGGAGTCCGTCGGACAATTCGATCGTGTGTGGGCTCCAGCGGACTTTGTTTTCTCAAAAGTTTGCCGGACTTAGATTTGAAACATGTTTCAAATCTATCCGATGGACTCAAGTCCGATCGAAAAGTCCGCTCGTCTGTATGCTAGTTGGAAAGACAAAAACCGACGCTAGGGCAGCTATTGGCTACTGGCTATGAACTTCCTTGTTTTAGTCCGGTCGTACGTCATCACATACGAATTCGTCGGACTTTGGTTGATCGTGTGTAGGCAAGTCCGTTCATTCAGAAAGTCCGTCTTAAAGTCCGTTGAAAAGTCCGCCGGGCAAAGTCTGCCGTAAAGTCCGCTCGTGTGTACGCGGCATAACACTAACCTTTCCTGCAGCCCAAAATCTCATACTAACCCTTCACTTAACCCTAGCACTAACCTTCCCTGTTGCCTCAAACCTCAGTCTAACTTTCCCTTTAATTCTAACACTAATGCCCTGTACACACGGGCGGACTTTCCGGCATCAAAGGTCCGATGGTCTTTCCGACGGACTTTCAACAGACGTTTGACGAACCCCCTCACATCTATGCACTCAGCCCCCCTCACACATCTACGCACTCAGCCCCCCAACACACCTGTACACACTCAGCTGTCCACCCCGACACACACCTGTACACACACAGCTGCCCCCTTCACACACACACACACATCTGTACACACACAGCTGCCCCCTTCACACACACACACACACACACATCTGTACACACTCAGCTCCCCCCCCCACACACACACACCTACCTGTACACACTCACTTGCCCCCCCCGTACACAAACAGCCTCCACCCTTCACTTGTACTCACAGCCCCCACTTGTAAGGTGGTCTTCCTAGTCCCAGTTCCTGTTTCTACATGTCCCTGTGACATATGAGAGGAACTGCAATCCAAAACATAGCCCTGGCAGTACACCCGAGGGGTGCACATGCAGGAAGCAGCCAGAGGTGGCAGTAAAGAGCCCTGTGAGCTAACACAGAGCAGCCGCTGCTGACTCGCAGGCATATAGAGAGCCAGCCTCAGCTACAGAGCACCCGTCCTGCCTCATCAGGGCTATGCAAACAAAATTTATATATATCCCCCCCCCCCCACAAATAGAGCCTTTTTTTGGTGGTATTTGATCACCACTGGATTTTTTTTTTTTTGCACAATAAACAAAAAAGACTGAAAATGAAAAAAAAACAATATTTTTTACTTTTTGCTATAAACATATCCAATAAAAAAAAATAAGAAATTAAATTTCTTCATATATTTAGGCCAAAATGCATTCTGCTTAAAGTCTTTAGTAAAAAATGATAGTATCTAAATGACGGTATATATACTGGAATTTCTTTTTATACTAGTATTGACGGCGATCAGTGACTTATAACAGGACTGTGATGGGAAAACTGACACTAACTGACACTGGGTGGGAACTGACTAACTGCCCCTGACATCTCCAGTGACTCTAATACAGTGGAGCTAAACACTGAAGGAGCTAAACAGAAGGAGCTAAACAGAAGGAGCTAAAGCGGAGCTTCACCCAAAAGGGGAATTTGCGCTTGTCTGTCTCCTCCCCCCCTCCGCTACCACATTTGGCACTTTTTTGGGGGGGAGGGGGATGCGGGTACCTGGTTTTGGTTCGTGCATGCACAGTAGGAAACCAGCTACAAAGCCGCAAGGCTTCACTGCCAGTTTCCCTTAGTCAAGATGGCGGCTGGAGCACCCGATAGCTGATTGAAAAGTACATACTGGATATCTGGACAGGTAAGTGACCTTATAATAAAAGTCATCAACTACAGTATCCGAGCTAGCAAGGATAACTTGCCACAAATTTGTGGCAGTGTGGAATTATAAGTCTGTTAACTTGCTGCACATTTTCACTGGCAAGTTGTACACTTGCAGAGCACTTGAAGCACAAGTTCTAGTTGACACTTTTATAATTTGAAGCAAATTTGTGAGTTAAGTCTCTAGCAAGAGCAAAGTTGCAGTGGTGAGTCTACAGCAAGAGCCCTGCAAATCTAAAGCATGAAAATCCAGCCACAGTGCCCCCTGTGGTGGGAGGACTATTGTACAACATAACTGAACCAGAACTTGCAGTAGACGTGCAGAATGTTTGCAAAGAAAGTTGATCTGGAGTCATGCAATGCAGATTTGTTGCTGCAATTGTGCAACAAACTTGTGAAGCCTGGCAAGTCGAGCAATAGCTTAACAAGTCATTTTCAAACTTGTAGCACAATTGCTTGTTATCTGGGGTTTGTAGCTGCTGACTTTTTTTTTTTTTTGAAGGAGCCTGGAGCTCCTCACCCAAAAGCAGAAGCTCCGCTTATCTGTTTCCTTTTGACAGGTACCCGTCACCCACTTCCGGGAGACTGCACCGCGCCTCCTTCTTCCTCCACCGCCGGCCCAGTTAGAAAGCGCATCGCTTTTCGGGCATGCGCAGTAGGGAACTGGCTGTGAAGCCGAAAGGCTTCACACCTGGTTTCCCTTACAACGCATGGCGGCAGCAGCACCCAAGAGCCTATGGGAAAATCGTCTGTGATGCCTATATCGCGGGATCCCTGGACAGGTAAGTGTCCTAATATTAATATTAAGTCAGCAGCTTCAGTATTTGTAGCTGCTGACTTTTAATTTTTTGGTGGGGGGGGGCGGAACTTCTCTTTAACATCTGGGGTAATCAAAGGGTTAACTGTGTGCCTAGCAAGTGTTTATGTGTATAATGTGTGGTGCTTTTACTCAGGGATGCTGGGAAACAAAAACCGTCACATCCCCTCTTTCAGTTGTTGTTTACATACATGGATCTTTCTCCTGTCTTCTGCACTGCTGATTGGTGGGGGCTGGCGATCAGCATGTAAGGGAGTCAATAAGCGTGCAGCCGGGTGGGTGGGCGCGTGTGTGCATACCCCCTACTCGAAAAATCTGACAGATTACAGTACTGTATGAAATCATTTCACATCCCTTTTGTCCCCAGTGCTTTGGCCCATGCCCTGCATGCAGTTTTATGTTATATATACTGTTTTTTCTGTCTGGAAACTGGAGATTGTCCATAGCAACCAAAAAGTGTCCCTTTATGTCAAAAGTGGCTTTAGACCAGCTAGAAAACAGCGATAATAAATTAGAACACTTGCAGAATTGAGTGATAGTGAATCATGGGGAAATTTATTTTATTATTATTATATTATTATTTTTTTAAATTATTTATATTTATTTATTATATTATAATTTGTTTTGTGTTTCAAACTTCATCATACCCAGGATATCTACTAGACTCTTGTTTAGACAGATTTAAGTGTGTTATTGTTAAGAATTACAGGCCTACAATATAAAATGCCAAATTTCCATGCAAAATAATTGTACCGCTTTCAGCACCTAAAATCCAAAATAATCATACCGCCAGGGAGGTTAACAGGAATGCAGGCAACCGTCTCTGTGATGTTGACTAAGGCGAAGGCAGAGATCCTCTGGACTGGACGGCTTAAGTAGGCACGACTGACGAGCAGGATATCATCAACAGCTGAGTAACTGTGGAGAGATAGGAGCCGGCAATTAGCCTGCAGCTGAGCGGCCAGCTCAGAGGAGGAAGGGCTGAGCCCAGAACTGACACCCGCACTGTAGCAGCAAAGCTACAGTGTGCGGTTGACAAGTGGTTAAATTAAAAATTAAAAAATGAAAAAGAAGATCAAAAGCCTAATGCCGCGTACACACGAGTGGACTTTACGGCAGACTTTGCCCGGCGGACTGGATTTCGTCAGACAATTCGATCGTGTGTGGGCCCCAGCGGACTTTGTTTTCTCAAAAGTTGGACGGGCTTAGATTTGAAACATGTTTTAAATCAATCCGTCGAAATCGAGTTCGGTCGAAAAGTCCGCTCGTCTGTATGCTACTTCGACGGACAAAAAGCCATGTTAGGGCAGATATTGGCTACTGGCTATGAACTTCCTTGTTTTAGTCCGGTTGTACGTCATCACGTACAAATTCGACGGACTTTGGTGGATTGTGTGCAGGCAAGTCCGTTCATTCAGAAAGTCCGTCGTAAAGTCCGTCGAAAAGTCCGCCGGGCAAAGTCTGCCGTAAAGTCCGCTCGTGTGTACGCGGCATAAGAAATTGGGCCAATGGTATTTCAGGAGCTGATTGGGCCAGCTATAGACAGAGCAAACTTTCAACACTTCATTACTTATAGATGTAAATTGTGGGAACACTCAGAACGGGGGGGCGGCATATATTGGGGGTTCTAATGTAATATTTAGTGACATTGTTACTTTTGATGGGCCTGGCAGACAGAGGAATGTCTGGGGGCTTTGATATTCTAGACCAGCGCTCTGTATTGCCCTGTAATTTTACCATGTACTTCAAGAGCCGCAAACACTTTTGGACATATATATTTTTAAGCTCTGTCTACCAGAATCAGACTCATGAAAGGTATTGAATTAAAAGTACTTAAAGCTTCTGGCTTAAAATGACTCAGAAATGTGCTTAAGAGCTGATCGAAAGGGACCACCCCTCATGATAATTCTAGAGGTTAATTCCTGCGCTAATTCAACTCTTGACCTTTGTTTCACAGGCTGCCAACTCTGCCGTCAAGTGTGATTTATCTTCCATCTCCTTTTCAGAAACACCTGTGCGATGGACCTATGCGGAGGATCGCCATCTGACTTTCTGCAAGAAAATAAAAAAAAAATGAGGGAAAGGAAAAGCAAAATATGCCAGCCAATGTGATCCGGTGGTTAAAATTCTGGAAGTAGATATCAAATACTTAATGACTTGTAGCAGTAGTGTTGTATGATCTTTGGATAATAGCATTGGTCGTCAGGAGCTAAAACAACTATTGCCTAATTAGAAGCAGCTGGCTCAATGCTTATAGAAAATAAGATGTCAGATTCATCACTTTCTCAGGGAAAAAAAAATTGCTGAGGCTTTTGTTCCAGCAGAACAATTTTATAATTCACATGCTCTGTTCTCTATTAGAGATTTTTATTTTTATATTGCTTGTGTTACACACCTTCAAGTTTGTTTTCTTTATCACCTTAAAGCCAAACTCCAAGCAAACAGCTAAACTACATAACTGAAATAGATATAAAATACACACCTTAAGATTTGCAATTCCGTCCATCCAGTCCTGAGATTTACACAGCCCTGCCAGACAGCAAAACCAGGACGATGACGTTACTTTTTGTTACTTTCACACTGCAGGCGCGGCCGCGTTAGCGCTAAAACGCTGCTTGTTTTAGCGGCGCTTAAGCGCTGTTTAGTGCTGCTTAAGTGACGCTTTTCGGCGGGGTGCTTTTAACCCCAAGGAAAAGATTAAAAGCGCCCGTGTTTCCGCGCTTCCGAAACGCTTTTTAGGTGCTTTGGAAGCACTGCCCATTCATTTCAATGGACAGGGCGTTTTGGGAGCACTAAATACAGCGCTCCTAAACAGCCCCAAAGATGCTGCTTGCAGGACTTTTCCTAACGTCCCGCAAGCGCACCATCCCAGTGTGAAAAGTCAAACTGAAATGAATGGGAGGCGGTTTTCAGGCACTTTACAGGCGCTATTTCTAGCGCTAAAACGCTTGAAAAACACCTCAGTGTGAAAGGGGTCTTAAAGTGTTATTTAGCCCCCTTTCACACATACAGACCTGTTTATTTCATCAGTTCAATCACGTCAAAACGGATAAAGTATTCATCAGTTTTTCATCTGTTTTTTATCCGTGCTCATCGGTTTTTCATAATTTTTTTACGAAAAAAAAAAGTGACTGAACTGAACTTCAAACACTGTATATAGTTGGTTGCTAATGAGAGGGACAGAAGGCCAGCTGCTGTGTCCTTAACAACTTTCCTACCAGGCCAATTCTGACATTTCTCTCCTGCATGTAAAAATCATCATTTTTTTGCTAGAAAATTAGATAGAACCCCCAAACATTATATATATATATTTTTTTTAGCAAAGACCCTAGAGAATACAATGGCTGTCATTGGAACTTTTTATCTTGCACGGTATTTGCGCAGCAATTTTTCTAATGCGTTTTTTCTTTTGTGGAAAAAAAACTGTTTTGTGCTTTAAAAAAAAAACAAAGCAGTAAAGTTAGCCCAATGTTTTTACATATTATGAAATATGAAGTTACGCTGAATAAATAGATACCTAACATGTCACGCTTCAAAATTGCGCGCGCTCGTGCATAGGCGCCAAACTTCGCTACTTAAAAATTCCCCTTTTTACTGGTTACATGTTTTGAGTTACAGAGGAGGTCTAGGGCCAAAATTATTGCTCTTGCTCTAACGTTCGTGGCGATACCTAACATGTGTGGTTTGAACACTGTTTTCATATGTGGGCGGGACTTACGTATGCGTTCGCTTCTGCGTGCGAGCTCACGGGAACAGGGGCTCTTTAAAAAAAAAAAATTATTGTTAATTTTACTTTATTTATTTTAGCTTGACACTTTTTTTCCCCCCAAAATTTTTTTGATCACTTTTATTTCTATTACAATGAATTTAAACATCCCTTGTAATAGGAATAAGCATGACAGGTGCTCTTTACAGTGAGATATGAGGTCAATAGGACCCCACATCTCACCTCTAGGCTGAAAAGCCTGAAATAAAAAAAAAAAAAAAAAAAACGCTTCCCAGCCGAAGTGGCACCGTTTTTTTTAATACAGAGGCCGGGCATGACATCATAACATAGCGCCTGGCCTCCGAACAATCATAGAGACTCCGGCGACCATCTGGTCCGCCAGAAATTTCTTTTCTGAACATCCGGGGCTGGCGGATCCTGTGTCTGACTCACCGATCGTAGCGGTGAGTCGGTAGAAGCATCGGAGGGCGGCGGGGGGGAACATCCTTTCTCGCCTCCTGTAAGAACGATCAAGCAGTGGAACAGCCGCTATGATCATTCTTATGGTACACAGATTCGCCAGCTCTAAAAGACAATATCTGAGGGTTGCCTGTAGCTACAGACATCACTCAGATATCCCCGCTCAAAGCCGAGGACATCATTTGGCGTACGGCGGGCGGGAAACGGTTAAAGAGGAGGTTCCTTTAAAAATTAAAAGTCAGCAGCTACACATACTGTAGCTGCTGACTTTTTTTTTTTTTTTTACAATTATTTTATTTATTCAAGAAACACAGTCGAACACAGATATCTGGGCAATCACAGTGTGTTATCTTACATCACATTGCATATATATGTTATACACCATAGCATTTTATTACCTGTTAAGGACAATATGACATTTTGCTATCTGAAACGTCTCTGTCATATTATGTGACAGTTGCTATAGGCCACGTCTTTCCTCTGGGTGTACATTATATAGCAGTATTAATCGTGCAGATGCGTTACCCTTCATCCGGTCTCCGACCGGTTCCAGTTCTTTTAAAGTTTTATATACTAAAAGAGTTTAGGTCCCAATAATTTGGGACTACATAACCGGGAAAAAATAATAGAGAGAAGTATAGTAAGCAAATATGTAGGAAAGAAAAAGGGGAAATAGAGAGAAGACATAGGGAAGAGGGGTTGGGGGTGGGGGTGGGGGGTAAGGAGGGGTGGGGGGGGTAAGGGAAGAGAAGTGGGGAGGAAATCTAGAGGATATCTTTGTCAATATTTAGTTAGTCAGTTAGTTAGTGTGGTGACATTTAGTAATTCGAGTCGCTGTCGAGAAGGTCTCTTCCCTCATCCGAGAAGATAAAGACGTGCCATGGTGACCAAGTCTTGGAGTATCGCTCCTGCTGGTGTCGTGCAGTTAGAACAAGATCTTCCAATCTGCTTATTTCTTTAACCTTTCAAATCCACATCCCTACTGTTGGGGGTTGCGACGATTTCCATTTTATGGGGATGCATGTTTTAGCAGCATCAAGAAGGTGCTGGATAATAGATCTTTTGTAAATTTTCCCTGGTATATTGGTGATGTGTAGGAGAAAGAATGCTGGGTCATTGGGTATTTCGTGTTCTGTGAGTTTTTGGAGGGTGTGTTGGACACCCGTCCAAAAGCATTGTAATTTAGGGCAGGACCAAAAAATATGCAGGATGGTGCCCTTGTCCTCCCTGCATCTCCAGCACTGATCAGAGGTGTTTTTTTCAGCCTCACTGGGGTTCTGTACCACCTGGTTAGGATCTTGAAGTTGGTCTCCTGTGTTTTCGCGCAGATAGAGGATTTGTATGTAAACCTTAGGATATGTTGTTGCTGTGTTGTGCTGAAATTTTTATCTAGGTCCCACTCCCAATTTTGTATGCAGTTCAACACATGCGGTTCTGCAGGGGTAGTTAGCAACTCGTAGTTAGCCAAAAGTATGTGGGGCATTGTCCCCGTCTCAGAGCAGAACTCCTTAAAGGTGGTAAGGGGTCTGGCAAACAACCCCGGAGCCGGGAGAGTTCTGAGAAAGTGGGAGAGCTGAAGGGCACCCCAAAAATCCAGCCGGAAGTCACCTGACTGACTTTTAACATTAGGACATTTACCTGTCCTGGAGTCCAGCGATGTGGGCACCACAGGCGACCTTCGGATCGGCTGGTCGGGTGCTGCCGCAGCCATTGCTACTAAGGGAAGTGTAGCCTTTCAGCTTCATGGCCGGGCCCCTATTTCGGCGTATGCACGAAGCGTGCTGCGCTCTTTCACTGGCCGACAGAAGAGGAGAAAGGAGGGAGGGGGCTGCTGATGTAGATCGCCGTGGCCAGGTCTCCCGGAAGTGGGGACAGAATACCTGTCAAATAACAAGAGCCTTTAATAAAACAATAGCTCTGAGCTGTCTTCTCACAGAGCCGTCTTCTCCCAGTGCCGTCTTCTCCCGGTTCTGTCTTCTCCCTGAAAGCACCCATCCCCCCATGTTGAGGGCGAACATCTGAATTTGCAGGTAGTTCGGCAGTATGTTTGCCCACCAGACACCCCACAATGCACTGCATGCTTCACAGTGCATTCTAGGGCCCTAATTGGATAAAGCAGATGCAAGGCTTCACCAATTAGCACTGTCAGAGCCCTTATTGGACAAACTGGACTCAGTACTCATAGTGCCACCCTACACTATAAAATCTAACTTCCCATAGCCAGCTCTTGTAGTGTGTTGGAGTGGAGATAGATAGAGCAGAGCTCATTTCGCTACTAGCAGTTAGTATGTTCACTGTTCACTTATTGTGACTCTTGCAGAGTGTTAGTTTATTGTTAGTTTAGTGAGAATAGTGTGTCAGTGTAGTGTGTTAGAGTAGTGCAGTGTTTAACACAGCTTTACATTACATTTAGTGCTGTATACCCTTTCTTTTTTGGTTGCTGCGTGTTTTTTTTTTAATTGTCAGTCGCAGTTTTTCTGACTAGCCAGTTCCAGCTACTTTAATCCTCAGTGACCCCCAGGACTCACTTATTCTTCAAAGCCTGTGAAAGGACCCAAGAATTTGTGGCATCAAGGAGAAGGTACATTATTGTTTGCCAACCCTCCTTAACCACTATTACAAGGGGAAGTCCCTGAACTCATCCCGTCCTCACAGAGGAAGCAGAGGATGAAATATCTTGAGGACACCTTAAAGAGGAGTTTATGTAACGCCTTTTCAGACTCTGGTAGATTACAGTCTCATGGAAAAGCTACTTTTGATCAAAGGAGGAGTGGTCCAGAAGGGGGCCACCTCAGTAATGCATTTTAAAAAAAATTTAGTCCTCGGCGCCCAGGGCTGTCAGCTTTAACATACCATTGGCAGTGTAGATGATCCACTGGGTTTCTGGGTCATGAGAATAGACCACTGGCAGCAACTTTCCCAGTATGCAATTGAGCTTCTGGGCTGCCCTGCATCCAGCGTGCTTTCCGAATGGGCATTCAGTGGTGCTGGAGGTTTTCTGATAGATAAAAGAGCACGTCTATCCACAGACTCCGTTGACGGGCTGACATTTGTAAAAATGAATCAGTCCTGGGTTAGCAGCAACTATCAAGCCCCTGAGGCCGATGTCGCTAATTAAGTGTTATTGGGATTGTGAATCTCTGAAAGACTGTCTAGGCCGCCTAGCTTTGTGGATGTTGATTTTATCTTGAAGTAATTTTTTGGTATAGGTTTCATGGGCACAATTAACACCCAAGGACCAATTTTTCCGCACCTGTTTGACAAGTGCATCAAATTAAAATTTTTACAGCTAGGCCACTTCTTGCTTTCATCAAGACTACCTCTAGTAGGTGATGGGGTGAGGGCACTAAAAACACCCAAAGACCAAATTATTCCACAACTGTGTGACAGGGGCGTCAAATTTAATTTTTTTACAGCAAGGCCAATTCTTGCTTTTATCAAGAGTACCTCTAGAAGATTACAGGGTGAAGACGCCAACAACACCCAAAGACCAATTTTTCTGCAACTGTGGGACAGGGGCATCAAATTTCAATTTTTTACAGCAAGGCCAATTCTTGCTTTCATAAAGACTACCTCTAGAAGATTACAGGGTAAAGGCACCAACAACACCCAAAGACCAATTTTTCTGCAACTGTGTGAAAGGAGCATCAAATTTCAACTTTTTACAGCAAGGCCAATTTTTGTTTGCATCAAGACTACCTCTAGAAGGTTACAGGGTGAAGGCACCAACAACACCCAAAGACCAATTTTCCGCAACTGTGTGACAGGGATGTCAAATTTAAATTCTTTACAGCAAGGCCAAGCAAACAATAGGATTCTTCAGAAAAGAGAGTGGGCTCCGGTAACTATGTCACATTTACCAGCCTTTTCCTTTCCTAAATGAACACTATGAGTGATCGGCACGATCACTCACTGTGTTCATTCATAACTGAAGCATAGTAAAATGTGTTTATTCAAAGGGGGGGGCATCAGGTTGGCTGTATGGGGCCCCCGTGGTTTCTAGCAGCAGCCCTGGTTGCAGTCATGGTGGAGTAGTGGCGGTAGTAGCAGCAGCAGTAACAGAAATGCTAGCAACTCTTTTACTGAGGAAAGATTGGCGATTTTTGACTTTGGGTTAAGTGATCCTTCCACCTTTTTCTTATGCCAAGAAAAGGTTAACATTAGCCTCAGTTTTTGTGTGGTCACATTTATGTACTAAGATACCTGTGTTAAAAAAAAAAGAACTGTTTTTCAAATTTGTCTTATAAACAGTGGATTTTTTATTAAAAAGGAACGAGAAAGAAATTGAGTATCGTGTTTCTTTTCTTATGCAGCCGTGTAGTTTTTATTGCTGAACGAGGCTGTGGTTTGTGTAACTGAATCTCCCTAGTAATATAGTGCGGCATGTGAGCGCAGCAATGTTACCGCGTCGAGTTACACTTTTATTATCTGAAAGTCAGTCTTTGGTTAGATTAAATTGTCAAGTTTTAGTAATCTGGGCAAGTGGTGATCAAATTAATCCTGTTTTTAAAGGCATGGCCCAGGGCCAGAGCATTGAGAAAGGCGCTCCTGAAGGCGAATGACACGTTTTGTAATTAACAGTAAGTTCCTCGGTTAAAAATAGCCCCTTTTGGAAAGGCTGAGGCTGGTCATTGTGTTAAAAGTCTATTATTATTCACTAACTTAAAGCAGACGCATGATTGGAGTAAACTGCGACTTTATCTTAAAGTTCAACAAATTTGATATATTGAAAAATACTTCCAAAAAATGTTGAAACGGGGATCCATTTCAGTAATAGCTGGGTCAAAGGGCAAAGTAATCTGTACACTCTGTAGCCCCCCTGAACTTTCTCTCCACCACAATGCTGTTGTTTAACCCTTGCACACCTAGGGCTATGGGGCCACTCCTAAGTGATTGGCCACAGAGGAATCCAAGGCTGTTTTGCCAGAGGGTGGGAAAATCACATGCTCCTTACAGAAGTACCAGGTTTACCCTAGTGGGCAAACTGTTACTTTGTACTAAATGTGAGAAGTACATGCTTACTATAAAATGTAACCTTGGTCTTGGAACCCCATCCGTGAATTTTTCCCTTATGCCCCACCCCGCATATATCCATCAGCTGTATTTTTAAGCTTCTTTTTTATATTTAATTTTTTATTTAGTTGTCAGCCCATGCATGTGACTGGTGAGGTTCTCTTCTTCATTGGATCCTCTTCTGACAGTAGGCAACTCATCAATATATTGATGCTGCTCACTGCATCATTACACTGTGATTGTAGGGCGTCTTAGTGACACCCTTTCTGGGACAACCTGCACCCTTATGCCCCGTACACACGATAGGATTTTTCGACGGAAAATGTGTGATAGGACCTTGTTGTCGGAAATTCCGACCGTGTGTAGGCTCCATCACACATTTTCCATCGGATTTTCCGACACACAAAGTTTGAGAGCAGGATATAAAATTTTCCGACAACAAAATCCGTTGTTGGGAGATCCGATCGTGTGTACACAAATCCGACGCACAAAGTGCCAAGCATGCTCAGAATAAATAAAGAGATGAAAGCTATTGGCCACTGCCCTGTTTATAGTCCTGACGTACGTGTTTTACGTCACCGCGTTTGGAACGATCGGATTTTCCGACGACTTTGTGTGACCGGGTGTATGCAAGACAAGTTTGAGCCAACATCCGTCAGAAAAAATCCTAGGATTTTGTTGTCGGAATGTCCGAACAAAGTCCGACCGTGTGTACGGGGCATTAGTATATCCTCATTCCTTCAGGTTGAATGATGCTGTGTGGTATAGAAGTGGCATTGCATGGGACAGAGCCAGAGAGGAGGTGAACATTGATCCCAGAGCTACTTTATTAAAAAATTTTATATAAAGTGTACCTCCACTTTTGAGAAAAAACAAAACAAAAATCATCTCCTTTCGGTGATCAATGTACATTACAACTTTTCATAAGCAAGGACTCTAGCTGTCCCTTTAAGGCTGAGCAAAACTCACTTGAGACAGCTCTTACCTGGAAATGACAGAGATTGACCAGCTCCTTGCTATTAATGTTTAAAACACCTGATGTACACACCACCAGTGCTTCTGTGTCAGGAAAGGCGCATTCCTGTGCACAGGCGCAGAATAATAAGGAGCTCTGTCCGTGGCCAATATGCAGGTGCACAAATGGGTGCATAAGCACGTATAGGCACCAGGCGGGCTATTTAAGCTGCACTATGGCCTTTGGTCATTGTCGTTTGGTCTATTATGTACCCTGTGAATCTGCTACCCGTTCCTGTGTTGACTCTCTGCTACCGACTTGATCTGCATCTGACCCTGCTTGAACACCACCTGCACTGACCCCTGGCCTGTCTTTGGATTACATCTCTGCCTACTCCTTCTGCTTATCTGCTCATTTGCTCACTGTTACTGGCCCTGGCCTGACTCCTGACTATTCTCCTGCCTGCTGTCTGCACCTGATCTGACCGCTTGTTGCTGACCCCAACTGCCTGACCCTGCTTACAGATTTCCTGCATCTGAGTCTGCTGATATGAACCAGTCTCCTGCTCCAGTCCTTCTGTCGGTGAACATCCGGTCTATCTTCCATGTTGCCCCCGGACGCACAGCCTACTTATCAGCATCTGTCAACAGAAGACCATTCAGGCACCCGTGACTGGTGCTATGTGATCTGGCACTCCCTGTTACCTTACCAGGGCTCCTGAGCCAGAGGTGCGTATGTGCATACCTCAACAGGTCAGGCTCCACCACCAGGTACGTTACATTGTGATAGAGGATGCTACCTTGTATGCTCTTGCTTGGCCCAGCTTCTATCAGCTCTGTGTATTACCCTTTATGACCCAGCTTACTCTGACCCTGCTCCGTCCTCACTGTGTTTGTGTACCATTTGGACTCCCATCTACACACGTGTGTCCGAGTTTGTCTAGATTATGCTTTTGCCTGACTCTCCTGTGCCATCAGGCTCTTTGTTACTACATGGCTTGCTCTGACATGCTTCTCCTATGTACCAGTGTTTGCTGCCCTACTGACAGCTGCGGTGGTAAACCACAAGCACCAGCAAGCCTGCTCTGCCTACAGTCCAGCTCGTGGTGTGTGCTACTTATTGCCGCACTATCTGCATAGTTAACACATCTGAAGTGTTTCGCTGTTATCTATACTCTTGTCCTGACAAAATAAACACATGCATGGGGTGTTCTGCAACCCTTTGATAGCGATCTACCCATCAATCGTGGCAGGTGACAGGGGTAGACCATGATCCTACCTTGTCAACCCCGGAACCTGGCCAGGAAGAGGTGGCAGGGGCAACACTTACTGAAACTGATCTGTATTTTCCACCTGCAGCAGTTGAAAGTAGGCTTCTCCTCCTCTTCCTCCAGCATCCAGCTGCCACCGGGAAGAAAATACGAGGGATCAGTACCGGTATATGCTGCCCCTCTTGTCTCTGTTTCTCTTCTCTTTAAAAAAAAAAAAAGATAGGAGGAAGTCGAGAGGAGCCTCGCTCTTCTATGATCTCCTTGGTCACAGAGAGGCAGCATTAGACATGTGCAATACATTTTGATACGAAGACAAATTCTAACAATTTTTTGGTTATTCTGAGATTCGGATGTATCCAAATCTCCGAATGAAATAGTAATGAATTTTGCTGAAATTCATAAAAATTTGTTTTGTTCATTTTCTAACGAATTCCAAATTTTTTGGAACAATTAGAATTGGGATCGGTCGAAAAATGATCAACTGATTCAAATTCTGTGTGAAGAATAGCTGGTTGTGAAGCAGGGGGCAGGGAAGCCAGCTGCCATATCCTTAACAACCAATGACTCATCAGCTGTCAGCGGGCTTCCCCACTGACAGCTGAAATGTAAACAAAAGAATGCCGGCAATAGAAAATTTTCAAAAAAAACCTGCCAAAATAAAAAAAACGGTGTGTGATCTCCCACCATAGCTATACCAGACCCTTATCCGAGCATGCAGCCCTGCAGGTCAGGAAAGTAGGAGGCGAGCAAGCACCCCTCCCCCCCCTCCTGAACCATACCAGACCACATGCCCTCAACATTAGGGGATGCTTTGGAGCAGGGGGGCTCTGCCTGGGGGTGGTGGTTGTGGGGGTACTTATTGGTATCTGGAAGGGGGCCCCCCAGATCCCAGCCCCCCTCTCCATGTGAATGTTTATGGGGTATATACCACCCCTAACCATTTACCAAAAAAGTGTACAAACTGAATAAAGACAGTACACAAGTTTTTGACAATTCCTTTATTAAAAAATAAAAAACAATGTCCCCCACTGTAGAAATAAATAAAAGTAAAGCACCCCATTACTCCATGCTTGCACGCAGAAGTGAATGCATACGTAAGTCGTGTCCACATATGTTAATGGTGTTCAAACCATACATGTGAGGCATCGCCGATATAGTTGGAGTGAGAGCAAAAATTCTAGCACAAGCCCTCCCCTGTAATTCTAAACAAGTAACCTGTAAAAAAATGTAAAGCGTCCCCTATGGAGATTTTTAGGTACCGTAGTTTGTCGGCATTCTACGAGCGTGCGCAATTTTAAAGCATGACATGTTAGGTATAGTAATACCTTGGTTTGCGAGTAATGCGGTATACAAGTGTTTTGAAAAGCCAAGCTCATTTTTTTAAAAAATTTTGACTTTATATGCGAGCGCCGTCTTGATATACTAGCAGCAGAAAAAGAAAAGAATTACACTCACAATGTTAAGGAGTCTGGTATTAATCCATGTAAAGCCAATGGTGTACAGTATACAGTACTGTATGTGGCCAGAGGTCCAAGGGCGCTGGTGGCTCCCAGCGTTTCCTGCAGAACTCGGAGACACTCAGAGACACTCCCAGCCAATGGCGACCCTAGGGGGGGGGCAGAGGGGGCCCTGACCCCCCCAACATTATGCTGTGCCCCACCATGTGCCCCCCCAAAAAAAAAAAAAATTTTTTTTTTTTTTTTTTTTTTACAAAAAATCAATGTCTAAGAGGGAGAGAGTCCCCAGTCAGCTCCTGCGCGTGATTCCTCTCCCCTCCCCTGCTCGCTGACACTGCATAATGCGAGCGTTCACACAACCACGGCCGCCCGATTTGCTCCTTCATCTGCATCCTCATTGGCAGGGAGAAGAGCGAGTTGCAGGAAGGACTCCACCAGGACTCTCAGTTACTGAAAAAACAGACTGCTTTCTCCTGTCCTTAGGACAGGAGGACCAGCCTGTAAATTCCAAGAGATGCCAGACCAGCGCTGTCAATAGCAGGGGCAGGACAGCAAGAGGAGGCTGGGGAACCCCACAGTGGCAGAACACCAGGGCCCGGAGGCAAGACAACCTTTGCAACCCTGATAGTTCTCCCACTGCTTTGGATCCTTATATTTTCTTGATATGCTGGTGACATATATCTCTTGTTTTCTGCCATCCTGGGGGACCCCAATACAGTAGGAAGGGAGCTCACTGCAGAACATGTGAAAGGGCCCGTTGTGGGGTCGTAGTAAAGGGCCCCAGGATATATATCTATATCTATATATATATAGATCTATATATAGATCTATATATATAGATATATATATAGATCTATATATATATATATATATATATATATATATATATATATATGCGCATTTTATAGTTGCCCCCCTACTTTTGTCCCTGTCCCCCCATGTGCCCCCCCTAAATTTGAAAGCTGGAGACGCCACTGCTCCCAGCTGGGTGGGGTGAGCGTAATGTAAGTTCGGAGCACTCTTCAACAGTTCACGAATGTCTCAAAGTTTTCCAGGAAGCGCTGGGAGCCACCAGCGCCCTCGGACCTCTGGCCACATACAGTACTGTATATATACACCAGCGGCTTTACCTGAATCAACACCAGACTCCATAACATTGTGAGTGTAATTCTTTTTTTTTTTACATTAAAACTGTGATCCATCTTCTTTTTTTTTTTTACCACAGAGGTACTCTACAGTATTCCTACCATTGATATGAGCTACTATACTGTCTTTTAAAGTGCAGGTTAATTTTTCTTTTTAGAGTTCACTTTATACTGTATTTTTATTGCCATAATCATTTTTATATGAATAAATGCTTGTGGAACGAATCATCTGAGTTTCTATCATTTCTTATGGGGAAATTCGCTTTGATCTACGAGTGCTTTGGATTACAAGCATGTTTCCAGGACGAATTATGCTCGCAATCCAAGGTTTTATGATATTTATTTACGTGGCATAACATCGTCTTTCACATTATACAAAAAATCAGGGTAACTATTGTCTTATTTTTTTAATTCATTAACCACGCAGATATACTGCAGAAGGTCGGCTCTTCTGCGTGAATCGACGTACCTGTACGTCGGCCTGTGCAAGCAGGATAGTGGGCACTTGTTCTGCCCTCCTCACCGCAATCGCGGGTTGCCGGCGGGCATCGAGTCCGCGTGACCCACGATCACGGTGAGGAGAGGCAGAACGGGGAACTGCCTATGTAAACAAGGCGATTCCCCGTTCTGCCTAGTGACATGACAGAGATCTACTGTTTCCAGTGATCAGGAACAGTGATCTCCGCCATGTTCCTTGTAGCCCATCCCCCCTACAGTTTGAACACACCCAGGGAACACACTTAACCCCTTAGTGTTAACCCTTTCCCTGCCAGTGTAATTTTTACAATGATCAGTGCATTTTTATAGCACTGATCAATGTAATAATGTCACTGGTCGCCAAAAAGTGTCACTTGAGGTCAGATTTGTCTGCCACAATGTCGCAGTCCCGCTAAAAATCGCAGATTGCCGCCACTACCAGTAAAAAAAATTAAAAAAAATAAAAGTCCCTAAATTTATCCCATAGTTTGTAGACGGGATAACTTTTGTGCAAACCAATCCATATACGCCTATTCCAATTTTTGTTTTTTTTTACCAAAAATATGTAGAAGAATATATATCGACCTAAACTGATGAATACATTTTTTTTTTCTTGGATATGTATTATAGCAAAAAGTAAAAAAAATGTTATTTTTTTTTAAATTGTTGGTCTTTTTTTGTTTATAGCGTAAAAAAAAACCACAGAGGTGATCAAATACCACCAAAAGAAATATACTAAATATAATAATAATAATAATAATAATAATAATAATAATAATAATAATAATATATAAATATACTTCAATATATATTTCATTTTATTTTTGTAATTCTTTTTTCACTTCATTTGATTCAATTTTACTTTTTCAACCTTCCTTAAGCACCATTTATATTACACAGTCTTGGGTTTTCATTTTAACCTTGGTCTCAGCTTTTTTAAGTTTGTTGATTGGATGCTATCAATCAATCTCTTGAACACATGATTAATGGACACTAGTATATATGTAGGATTCACTTCTGTGATATTTTGGCTATGATTAAGCACTGATTATAGTGTGAAACGCGTCAGCTTCCCTGCACTTTCTGCTGTGGCATGTATTTGTGTTCATTTTTATTTAATAAAGGCGAAAATTACTTTGAGTGCGGCTATCCAGGATTTTTTCTCATCCCTTCAAAACCAAAAGAAAGTTCTATTTGTGGGTAAAAAGGGACATCAATTTTGTTTGGGTACAGCTTTGTATGACCGCACAATTGTCAGTTAAAGCGACGCAGTGCCGTATTGCAAAAAAGGGCCTGGTCGTTAAGGGGGCAAATCCTTCCGGGGCCGAAGTGGTTAAAGTGGATGTAAACCCAATGTCATCCTTTCTAAACTACTGCCATAGGGATTATCTATAAGGATATACATGCCTCCTGCATGTATCTTTACCTGTCAAATGTCTCCCCTCTGTCTGTTATTAGACCCGAAAAACGGCAGATTCTGTGGGCGGGTCTGTTGTCTGGAGCTCGGTGGGTGGAGTCGTGATGTCAGTAGACTCCCCGCCCACCTCTACACTCCCCTTGTCAATATGCATTTTCTCCTGTGTATTTCTGACACTGAACTTCTGCTATGATCTCTAACATCCAGTGAAAAGACAGGAAAGTAACCACATGACTTCAGCATGTCAAATCATGCTGAGGTGTGGAACAGCCAATCCTTGCAGAGTTGCTGAAGAAAGGAGTGGGGGAGGGAATTAAAAAATAATGCATGTTTTAGGCTAGTGCACGAGATATGTAAATCACCTGTCACTCACAGCAAGGGGGAGGATTTGACAAAGTTTTTCTCTGTTTGTCAATATTTATCTCACTGAACAATAAAAGAGGATTGCTCAGAGATGGATTAACTCTTTGTGGCAAGACTGGGCTCAAATGATAGGAAATCTTATACTCTACATTATGACATAAAAAAAAAAAAGATTTCGGGTTTACATCCACTTTAAAGCGTATTTTTTTCCAAAATAATTGTGTTTGAAAGACCACTGCACAAATACTGTGTGACATAAAATATTACAACGATCACCATTTTTTTAGGGTCTCTGCTAAAATATATATATATAGATATATATATCTATATATATATATACATATATATATAGATATATATATACATATATATAGAACCCCCAAACATTATATATATATATATATATATATATATATATATATATATATATATATATATAATGTTTGGGGGTTCTAAGTAATTTTCTAAATACTAAATACTAAATTTAAACTTATAAACAAAAAGTGCCAGAAAAGGCCTGGTCTTCAAATATTTTATAATTGTTGTAATAATCATTATTTATCAGTGAAATGTTGTCATTCTCTTTGTCTACAGTGAGTTGAAGACTGATTGGTTTCTATTAGCTGCTATCCTTTCACATCATCACTGCCCTTTACATTGCCCCCTTTTGAGACAAACTTGCACCCCCTTACAAAAAAAAAGAAAAAAAAACATAAAACCTCAGCCCCTGCCTTACTATTTATCATTACTTGCAGTGCAAGTGGCATTCTTCCTGGCTTTGCAGGGAATTGTCTGGTGGGTCGGAATTTCCGCTGGATGGACCCCATTGTAAATATCGCATTTCCACACTCACATATATTAAGCTCGACGTGCACACTTTATCCCGAGTGCTTTTGTGAGTTCACAGCATGCTCCTTCCACCCATATGTAATACAAGCACACAAGTTTCCTTTGCATACTTGCGGCGGTATTTTATAAGCGTTACCACAGCAGAAGGCACACATTTACTGCTCTGTTCCACAAACATGACGTCACGCCCTGAACATGTTAAGAACCACAATATCAGAACCGCAAAATGACCGGACCTCCCATGCTCAGATTCTTAACCCTTTCACCACTTGAAAGTGAAACACTGCTACTTCATATATTTTCCTATATTTTTTTTTTTTATATATTCCTTTTATGTTTGGCCGTTCATTTTAACTTGCTTGGGCCGGCTGTAAATTTGATGTTTATATATTAATAAAATTTCCACCCAATATACTTTTTATGGCGTTTAACTGCGGAGAATGTGAAGATGCAGACTTAATTGGTGCGGTTACATTTATTAAGAATTTTTTAATAACCGCCCTGGACTCTGCACATAAAAATCGGTGATAGAGATTTAACAGATTTTGCTAAAAGTTTTTGGAAAGCCACAAATGAGAAGCAAACTAATTCCAAACGGGGGCTGGCACTTTCAGCTCCAATTTATAAAGCAGGAAGCTTAGATGTGGCGTGTTTCCCAGACATTATAGTACTAATACGATAGCATGCCATAGGAGAATATCAAGCTTTTATACTGCCCAAGGTGCTAATTCAGTGCTCTTTTCTCTTTAAAGTGCACCTGTACCTAACTCTAATGCCCTGTACACATGGTCGGATTTTCCGACGGAAAAAGTGCGATTGGATTGTGTTGTCGGAAATTTCGATTGTGTGTGGGCTCCATTGGACTTTTTCCGTCGGAATTTCCGACACACAAAGTTTGAGAGCAGGCTATAAAATTTTCCCACAACAAAATCCGATCGGTTAAATTCCGATCGTATGTAGACAAATCCGACGCACAAAATGCCACGCATGCTCAGAATAAATTAAGAGACGCAAGCTATTGGCTACTGCCCCGTTTACAGTCCTAACGTACGTGTTTTACGTCACCGCGTTCAGAACGATCGGATTTTCCGACAACTTTGTGCGACCGTGTGTATGCAAGACAAGTTTGAGACAACCTCCATCGGAAAAAATCCATGGATTTTGTTGTCAGAATGTCTGATCAATGTCCGATCGTGTGTACAAGGCATAACAGTACACTTCTCTTATTTGCTAAATATATAATTGAACATGTTTTGTTATATCTTTTCAATAAGTGCAAAAAAATACCTGTTGATCCTGCCAGAACCCAATGCTGCCTTGAAATCTCAATCAGTTTAATCAGCCCTGCCTAGTTCTTTTTGGTGCACTTGAAGGCAGATGCAGGTTATTTTCTCCACTGCAGGTGGCGCTCAACGGCAGTGGCTCTGGAGCTAGAGTGGAAGTCAGTAGAAACTTGATTCCTCTATGGTTTTCTGGGTCACTGGGAAGGGATCCAGTTGAATGTGTTGCCCCATGTGAATCTGGCAGTCATCTTGGCTCTGTCAGAGCCCAGTTAAAATGTTATTAAACCCACAACAGTAGAATCAGTCTGTATATGCAGTAAAGCATGCTTGTTATACTCACTGTGGAACCTAAGGGGTTAATCCTCTGCATTGTGTAAAAAAAGGCTGTTTGAGACTGTCTTCTGATCCTCCCCTTCTTCCACTGTCCCCAATCTATCTCCTGATAGTACAGAGCCTTTAGATTCACTTTGCACATGCTCAGTTTGGTGTGTATTGCTAGAGACTTTTTTTTTTCTTGGGAAGGTGCATGTTATCTGCACAGGGCCAATCAGCACTGTGCAGACAGAGGGTCAGGGGTCAGAGTAGAAAGAAAACTTCTCCTACAAACATTAATCAGACACTGATATGTACTGCTGATGAGAAAAAGAATTTAGCAGTTTATATTTACTAAAATAATTGCATTTGCATGTTCTGTGTACTGTGGGAGACCAGATATAGTGAATGCAGCGTCCTGGGATTAGTAGCACTTTAAGCTTTGCGATTTATGCGAGTGGTTGTGCAGGGAAAGGTACCCTGTCTGTTAGGGACAGTACTAGATATAAGGAAAGGTTCCTGACAAGGAGGGAAAGCGCAGGGCCTTTTGGACATCTTCCTGATTGGGCACGAAACGGCCAGACCGCATTCTGCCCCTCTCTACAGACGCTATCATTCTGGCTGGAACCCGCTCTGTTCGATACTGGTGCTATGACTAAGCATCAGTAAGGGTGTGAAACACGTCAGCTGCATTTGTACCTGTACCTCTGCTGTTTATGGAATTTGATTTTCTACAATAAAGGCGTTTTGTTTTGGAGTGCGGCTGTTCAATTCACTATCTTTCCTCCATTGCTCTGTTCATGCAGCTGTAACCGTGAGTGCACCTGGTTGGGCATTCTTCCCACTGGGATTGTTGTGAAGTGTTGCTACATTGCCTAATGCAAGTTTATTACCGTAATGGGCAAGGGTTGTGGGGAAGAGGCCCTGTTTGGACTATTATGGTTTATGTATGGTTAAGGGGTTGTAAAGGTTCACGTTTTTTCATCCTATGCATTAAGGTGAAAAAACATCTGACAATGTCGGCCCCCCCAGCCCCAGCGTTTTACTTACCTCACCCCTCGAAAGTCTCGCGCTCGCTCCCGACATCCTCTTCGCCGCTCAGCCTGGCCGTTGATTGGCTACAGTGGATGGATTGAAAGCAGCGCTTTCATATATATCCTTGTGGGGAACTAGACCAATGACATCAAACATCGGAGGATGTGGAGGCGGAGTGGCTATGCATTTTGAGGTGGCAATGCCTTTTTGTCCTTTCAGGCTTAAAAAAGGAGCCATTGACGTCTCAAAATAAATAGCTATGCCCCCTTCATGCCCCCTAACATCTAACCAGGTTCCCATACTGTTAGACCGGCTCCTAAGCTAATCTATCTTCTGGTTTTGAGCTTGTACATCTCCTAACGCTGGCGATGTTGCTCCCATCTGCTTCAGACAACCTAGGTCCTCATGGACGATAAGTTTTACGCTTGATATGGGCTTTGATTCCTACTTTATGTGAATGGCTAATTTGCATTTTGTACTAAAAGATGTAATCTGCTACACTTAGAAGTGCCATCTTGTGTCTTCTTTACAGTAATATGGAGTTGGCCCACAATTTGCAGATATAGCAGCCTCAGTACTTCAGAGAAGGCCTTTAGCAAGATTTTGGCTTACAGTCGATGTTGCAATTCATCCCAAACGCCTGCTGCACTTAGAAGTGCCATCTTGCATCTTGCTCCTTCTTCAAAACCTTATATGAAACAAGTGGGCAGGGAATGGGAGGCATATTAATAGGATTACGCAGAAGATGGGCGGCACAGAGTAATGAATGGATAATTGTAGTTCATAACAACTATATTTACAGCAATGTACGATATTTAGACGGCACTACAAATCAATACCACCAAAGCAGCTAAAATAGACTTCAAGTGGCAGCTTAACGAGCCAGTATATAAAAGAAACGTATAATATACAAGAAATAATGAGTCATAAAAACAATATGAAATGTAGTACCATACATACTACAGTTATTATAGAAGCATCATATATATATAGGGAGCTAGAAAGCTGGAGGCTGGAGGTCACCTCCTCCCATGGTCTCCACAGGACTTTTTCAGAGCCCCTTCCATCCAATGGAGCTCTCTACTTCAATCTGTCTGGCTATCTCCTGTTCTGCCTTTAGGCGATTCCTGAAAATCCATCTCTTTAGGGAAGCCTATCCTTCCTCCACCTAACAACTGAACTTTTAATTTTTCTGACAGCACATCCCTCACAGTTATTTCCGTTTGTACCACTTGCTCCACCCTATTTAGTTGTCTCAGAAGCAGGACCCTTAGATTGTCCCTCTTTATATTGTAAAGTAGGGATGGGTCAACTGTTTGGGCCAAGTATAAGTTTGCCAGGTGGCCCCGTACAATGTACCCCATACTCATTCACATGGGGAGGGCGGGATCTGGGGGCTTCCTTGTTAAAGGGGGCTTCCAGATTCCGGATTCCGATAAACCCCCTGCCCACAAACCCCCTTAACCATTGCCCAGGGTTGTTGGGAAGAAGCCCTTGTCCCCATCAACAGAGCCTCCCTGCCCCAAAGCGCGCTCGCTGTTCCCCCTCTTTCCTGGCCTGCCAGGCTTCATGCTCGGTAAGGGTCCTTTCACACGGGACGGATCCGTGATGATCCGCCCCGTGAACATCCGCTTGCTCAGCGGGGATCGCTCCGTGGATCCCCGCTGAGCAGGCAGATGACAGGTCCGTCGCTGCACACTGTGCAGTGACGGACCTGTCAGAGTGCCGCTCTCCCCTATGGGGGACCGGATGATGACGGACCGTAGAGTCCGTCGTCACCCGATCCGATCTGAAAACGGATGGAAAAGTGGGTTTTTCCTCCGTTACACTGACATGTCACCGCTGACATCCGACCCTCCATAGAGGTCTATGGAGGGTCCGTTCAGGTCCGCCTAAAAAACTGACAGGCGGACCTGAATGGATCGTTCATGTGAAAGAGGCCTTAGGAGTCTGGTATGGATTTTGGGGGGGACCCCACGCCATTATCTTTTTTAATTTGGTGTCAATAACTTGGCGGCTATAACTTGCAATGGCGAGTCAATTTAAATGTATTTTTTTTTTCTTTTACTGCAGCAGATTCTATACACGTACAGATGCCTCACTTTACAGGCAGACTAAGGGGAAACCCAGGCATGATATTTAGACCCCTTTCACACTGAGGCAGTTTTCAGGCGTCTAGAAATAGCGCCTGTAAAGTGCCCGAAAACTGCCTCCCATTCATTGTAATGGGTGCTTTCACACCCGGGCAGTGCGCTTGCGGGACGTTAGAGAAAGACCTGAAAGCAGCATCTTTGGGGCGGTTTGGGAGCATTGTATACAGCGCTCCCATAATGCCCCTGCCCATTGCACTGAATGGGCAGCACTTTGGAAGCACCGCAACACGGTAGTTTTTAACCCCTTTTTTGGGGTTAAAAGCGCCCCGCTAGCTGCCAAAAAGCTCCACTTAAACAGCGGTAAAGCGCCGATAAAGCGAGTGGTGCTTTACCGTGAACGCACAAGCAGCAGGGGTCTTAAAGGAAATTTTCATTTTTATTGTATAACTTTAAGCATCATTAAAATCACTGGTCCTGTAAAAACGATCTTTTTAAAAAAAAATGTTTTGCATTGTTACATGTCCCGCAGGGCAGTATACGGACCCCCATACCCTTTTTATGGCCAATAACTTGCATATTAGCTTTCAAA
Source organism: Lithobates clamitans (assembly GCA_037952925.1). NCBI lineage: Eukaryota > Metazoa > Chordata > Amphibia > Anura > Ranidae > Lithobates > Lithobates clamitans. Next base: position 2,912,933 of record JBBGZY010000099.1, on the reverse strand, counting down.
ATGGGGACTTTTGATTTTTCAAGTTCAGAACCCATAGACTTTAATAGAGTTTGTGGCTCGGATCTGAACTGTTTCTCTGTTCGGGAGTTTTGGTGCAAACTGAATCGGGGGGGGGGGGGGGGTTTGGCCCATCACTATTGTAATACGTTGTGAAAACTGTTGCCGCTATATAAATCCTGTATGATAATAATAAAAATATGTTAAAAATACATACAAAACCACTATACATATTTGTTAATTCAATTGTAAAGCAGGATATGTGATTCTATTCCAGTAGCTGGGACTTGGAAGCTGAATTTTTCCTGTATGAGGCTGTCTTACCACACAACTACATTTAGGCCTAGAAATGTTGAGTATTTGATATCCCCAGTAGAAACCCCTCTGCATAGCTGAGTTTAGCGCTGCTACAAGAACTCTTACCAGGGGGAATAATGTCAAAGGCCTGTCAAGTCAGTTCAAAGTTGGCCTTCCCCTCAGAAGTTTCCTTGGCTTTCAGTATACAAATATCTCAATCACAAGCTTGCTGTCAAGTTCTCCGGAGCCTTTCAATGACAAAGAAATATTGTTGGGGGAAAAAATAATTTTTGGCAGTCTGTGGGGTGCTTGGGACTAAGGATAAGCAAGGTTTTTAAAAGAAGATGAAAACTGTCTTTCTGCTGCAGACTTTTACTCTTTAAAGCATATCTAAACTATCAAAAACAAGTGTGCTAACTCTAAAGGTTGCCACACACATTACAATCTGATTGTACAATTCCCTTTAACTCTACCAACAAATGTGTAGTGCATTATTTTATTTGTGCAGAGCACATTTACTTTACTGACTTCTTATTCGTTTTTGCTAGAAAATGACTTATAACCAAACATTGTAAGATCCCCCTGATGAAGACACGTGACTCCCTGTGTCGAAGACGCGTAGGGGAGGGGCCAGGACGGAGCGAGCGGCACTGAGCTGGGCTGGGAACTTCTAACACCCCACAGCACGTCGGATAGCAGCACTCGGTTTATATCCTGCTTGTACTGTTTGGTGCACATTAAGCACCTATGCAATGTGAGTACCCCAATGTGGGGATTGTTTTATACATAGTATTATTAAAAATTTTGGCGATATTACACTATGCAGTCCCTTCTCTCTTTTTTGGTCTGATGCCTATGGAGTTCTAAAGAACCTGGTGGGAGATCATCTGGTGTCCTAATATTGAGCCCAGGGGTGGCTCCAAAGCGTGTTTGGACACAGCTAAACCCTGTGTCACATGCTCTGAGGTGAGCGCAGCTACTTTGGGGGTCACCAAGGCACATCTGGGCACTGTGGTTCCACGATTTGGTTTTCATGTGAAGCACCTTTATGCACTGTAGTTCACCTTTGGAATCCTTTTCCATTACGCATCGCTGTGTGACACGGTTTTTTGGAAGATTTTTTTCACGTTCAAAAGGACTATTATTACCTTAAAGATTACATAATATTTTTATACGCTTTTTTACCACGTATCACTTGTATTATTTATTGCAGTTTGTATATAATTGTTACCATATTTGTAGTGCATATTCATAGTGCATGTTTTTTCACTTACCATATTGATTATAAGAAGATTTTATTGGCACATTGCACTTTGGATTGAATACATGCATGGCACTTTAATATTATTTTTAGGCACATTTATTAGTTTCTTATTTTATTGATTAGTATGTGAATAATTTATTTTTTGTGTATGAACAAGATCACTTACCATTAAGCACAATATACTTGAAGTGGGATATCCAGCAGCACAGTGTATTTAATTATACAGAACTATTTGATATTTGGCACAGTGTGTTTTTGGATGTAATATATAGTAGCACTGTTTTCTGGTTATACGGATTGGTTTGGGATTTGAAGCACAGGCACTAGGCACCTTTATGCTAATGAGGTGAATGCATACATAGGTTCATACCTGAGCGCAGTGCATTTCCTTTATCTACACTTAATGCACGGCTATGAATACGTGACCTGCGTTTGCAGCTGGGTATATACATATTTCCTTTTTTTGTACCATTTATATTGATTATTACATTTCTGCAGTAGGGCATAGGGTCATTGTGGCTCGCAAGACTTTCTCTCTCTTGTTAACCAAACATTATATATTTTTTAGCAGAGACTCTAGGGATTGAGTCAGCGATGGCTGCAATTTTTTATGTCTCATGGTATTTGCGCAGCGGTTTTTCAAACGCAAATGTTTTCATAAAAAAAAATATATTTTAATGAATTAAAAAAAAAAACACAATATATACTCTAATTTTTTTTTGTGTAATATGAAAGATGATGTTATGCCATGTAAATAGATACATAACTTGTCACGCCTTAAAGGGGTTGTAAACCTTTGTGTTTTTTTTACCTTAATGCATTTTATGCATTAAGGTGAGAAAACCTCTGGCAGTTACCCCCCCCCCCCCCCCCGTTTTACTTACCTGAGCCCTGGAACTTGACCCAGCAGGGGCGCGCTGTCTCTCTTCCCGGGGTTCTCGCCTCTTGATTGTATAAATTGATAGCAGCGCAGCCATTGGATCTTTTGCTTAAAAAAAAATAAAAACATTCCACCCTGGGACAGAAGTGATGTCATGACCTCGCTCCGGTCCTCCAAGGCCATAGTGGCAAGCAGAGACGATCTAGTCTCTCACTGTGACCAGCCGGCTGCAACAGGCAGAAACCAAAAGCCCAAGAAACACCAGCGAACAGCGGGGGGGGGGACAGGGGGAGGGGTACGTCCCTTCCAGCTGCTTCGAAAAGCGATCCAGTGGCTAATGACACTACAAAACAACTTATTCACTCCTTGATTATTTCCCGCCTTGACTATTGCAACTCTCTCCTTAATGGCCTACCCTTAAGCAGGCTATCCCCCCTTCAGTCTATTATGAATGCTGCTGCTAGACTAATACACCTCACTAATCGATCCGTGACTGCTGCTCCTCTCTGCCAATCCCTTCACTGGCTTCCCCTACCCCACCGTGTAAAATTCAAAATGCTAACCATAACATACAAGGCCATTCACAACATCGCCCCCATCTACATCACCAACCTCATCTGCAGATATCGCCCAAATCGCCCCCTCCGCTCCTCCCAGGACCTCCTGCTCTCTAGCTCCCTTGTTACCTCCTCCCATGCTCGCCTTCAGGACTTCTCCAGAGCCTCTCCCATCCTCTGGAATTCCCTGCCCCAGTATGTCCGATCAGCCCCTACCCTGTCCACCTTTAGGAGATCCTTGAAAACTTATTTATTCAGGGAAGCCTATCCCACACCCACATAACTGTCCCTGAGCCACCCCCATCAAATCATTCTTTGCAGCTATTACCTTTTGTACCACCACCCCCTCCCTTTAGAATGTAAGCTCTACGAGCAGGGCCCTCCTGTACCTTTTGTATTGAACTGTACTGTAATTGTGTTGTCCCCCTTATACATTGTAAAGCTCTGAGTAAACTGTTGGCGCTATATAAATCTCGTATAATAATAATAATAATGAGCCACTTGGATCGCTTTCATGAGAAAGCCAAAAAAAGACACCGGGGTTTTGGCTGATAGCTTCAGCCATAACTCCAGTAAACCACTTGCAAATTGCAACGTATATACTGGCAAGTGGTTAAAGTCTGGAGGGGGGGGGCATGGGGTCTTATAGCCAGACTCTTCCCCTCCCATCCCATAGGGTCTCCCTTTTTGGGATCCCCACCTAGTACTTGGGTGGACCTTGACTTGGCAGGTCCCCTGAAGAATAGGGTGCACCTGGTTTCACCAGGAGTCTTAAACCCTGGGGGATCAGAGCCAGGGTCCCTTGTTTTTGGAGAAGGACCATGTGTGCACCCTGTGCACTTTTTTGTGGTTCACTTTTTGTGTGCTCACTTTTTTATTGCACATGGTGTTTAATTTCATTTTAGTTTAGGTTAAGTGTGCGCACCACACTACGGAGCAGAGAAAAAAAGAAGGGCCTGAATAGATCCAAATTGATCCAATTCGGTAATTACAAAGTTGATTGTATAAAAACTGTAAGTTCAGATTGTAACCTGTAGGGTGACCCTTGCAGGTTCTTTTCATTAGAAAGAGACCACAGTCTGTAGTAAAGCCTGAGAAGCATGAGAAAAAGAAAGATCTGAGTTAATATAATAAATAATAAAGATAACGATAAGCAATTTAGTGTAAACTCATAAATAAAGATTTAAATAAGGGTCCAGACATATCTAATTGACTGTATCCCGAAGTTGTAACCTGAGCGAAGTCTGGTGAATTTTTGAACATAGCCCATGGTGACCATATCTTATTATATTTCTTTAATAATCCATTAGCTGTTGCTACTAATTCCTCCATATTGTAAAGCACCTGAATTGTATTAATCCATTCTTTAAAATAATGGAATGCAGGTAGATTTCCAATATCGTGGTATTAGGACTTTAGCTGCTATCAATAGGTATCTTGTTAAAGATTATTTGAATTTTTTCATAGAGCAGTCATAAATATGAAGGAAGCAACAAGCTGGTGTCAATTTCATATCAGTAATACTTTTTATCAATGCACAAATTTTCTGCCAAGTTGGGGTGATTGGGGGCATTTCCACCAAATGTGCACCAGAGAACCCTTCTCTTGATTAGAACACCAACAGAAATCAGAGGACTGGGGCAACCATTGCCTTAACTTATCAGGGGTAGGGATGAGCTTCGAGTTCGAGTCGAACTCATGTTCTACTCGAACATTGGCTGTTCGCAAGTTCGCCGAACAGCGAACAATTTGGGGTGTTCGCGGCAAATTCGAATGCCGCGGAACACCCTTTAAAAGTCTATGGGAGAAATCAAAAGTGCTCATTTTAAAGGCTTATATGCAAGTTATTGTCATAAAAAGTGTTTGGGGACCTGGGTCCTGCCCCAGGGGACATGTATCAATGCAAAAAAAAGTTTTAAAAACGGACGTTTTTTCAGGAGCAGTGATTTTATTAATGCTTAAAGTCAAACAATAAAAGTGTAATATCCCTTTAAATTTCGTACCTGGGGGGTGTCTATAGTATGCCTGTAAAGGGGCGCATGTTTCCTGTGTTTAGAACAGTCTGACAGCAAAATGACATTTTGAAGAAAAAAACACATTTAAAACTACCCGCGGCTATTGCATTGCCGACAATACACATAGAAGTTCATTGATAAAAACGGCATGGGAATTCCCCACAGGGCAACCCCGAACCAAAAAAAAAAAATGATGTGGGGGTCCCCCTAAATTCCATACAAGGCCCTTCAGGTCTGGTATGGATATTAAGGGGAACCCCAGCCAAAATTTAAAAAAAAAATTGACGTGGGGTTCCCCCTAAATTCCATACCAGACCCTTCAGGTCTGGTATGGATTTTAAGGGGAACCCCGCGCCAAAAAAAAAATTACTTCCCTGTGACGTCACGGGGAATGCCACAGGGAAGTCCCATCATGTCCCGTGCGTCAGAGGGGGGCGGGGTCACCGGGTGGCCCCGCCCCCCGTTATTTAAGAACCGTCAGACGAAGAGACGCCGTCACACAGCGGGAGCCTCCCACCATGCCAGCATGGCTGCGGAGCGGCCCGGAGAAGAAATGAAGAAGAGAAGAAGGAAGAAGAGAAGAAGAAGAAGAAGAAGAAGATGAAGAAGAGAAGAAGATGAAGAGAAGAGCGGGAGCCTCCCCCCTCATGCCATGGGTGCGGAGCGGCCCGAGGAGAAGAAGATAGAAGACGCCGCGGAGGAGATGCTGGACGAGAAGGCCGGAGGAAGAACCAAAAGAGCCAGAAGAACCAGAAGAAGATGAAGGAAGAAAGAAGAAGCATTTAAATAAAGGAATTGTCAAAAACTGTCTCTTGTCATTTTTAACATTTTTGACAGTTTTTTAGTGAAATGGTAGGGGTAAGTACCCCCTTACCATTTCACACAGGGGGGGGCCGGGATCTGGGGGTCCCCTTGTTAAAGGGGGCTTCCAGATTCCGATAAGCCCCCCGCCCGCAGACCCCCACAACCACCGGCCAGGGTTGTGGGGATGAGGCCCTTGTCTTCATCAACATGGGGACAAGGTGTTTTGGGGGGCTACCCCAAAGCACCCTCCCAATGTTGAGGGCATGTGGCCTGGTACGGTTCAGGAGGGGGGGGCCGCACTCTCGTCCCCCCCTCTTTTCCTGCGGCCTGCCAGGTTGCGTGCTCGGATAAGGGTCTGGTATGGATTTTTGGGGGGACCCCACGCCGTTTTTTGTTTTTTTTTGGCGCGGGGTTCCCCTTAAAATCCATACCAGACCTGAAGGGTCTGGTATGGAATTTAGGGGGAACCCCACGTCAATTTTTTTTTTAAATTTTGGCTGGGGTTCCCCTTAATATCCATACCAGACCTGAAGGGCCTTGTATGGAATTTAGGGGGACTCCCACATCATTTTTTTTTTTTAATTTTGGTTCGGGGTTGCCCTGTGGGGAATTCCCATGCCGTTTTTATCAATGAACTTCTATGTGTATTGTCGGCAATGCAATAGCCGCGGTAGTTTTAAATGTGTTTTTTCCTTAAAAATGTCATTTTGCTGTCAGACTGTTCTAAACACGGGAAACATGCGCCCCTTTACAGGCATACTATAGACACCCCCCAGGTACGAAATTTAAAGGGATATTACACTTTTATTGTTTGACTTTAAGCATTATTAAAATCACTGCTCCTGAAAAAACGGCCGTTTTTAAAACTTTTTTTTGCATTGATTCATGTCCCCTGGGGCAGGACCCGGGTCCCCAAACACTTTTAATGACAATAACTTGCATATTAGCCTTTAAAATTAGCACTTTTGATTATTCATGTTCGTGTCCCATAGACTTTAACGGTGTTCGCGTGTTCGAACGAATTTTTTTCCTGTTCGCATGTTCTGGTGCGAACCGAACAGGGGGGTGTTCGGCTCATCCCTGATCAGGAGTTATATACCAATGTGATAGTAGTTTATATGAAGGTTTCTGAAAATGGGAGCTAATGGAGCATTTGTTGCTATTGTTCATCATGTATTATGAGCTGATTCCCAGGGTGAATTAAATCTGACCGAGCTTGAAGTGTAAGAGGTTTGTAGCCAGGCATACACTGTAAAGATAGTTTTTTTCCATAGTATTTCCTTGAAGGCAAACAGATTGAAAAGGTGTTAAAGGTCTTAACAAGGAATGTTTTTTTTTTTTTTAAATCAGAAAATAGTTTTTATTGTACAAAAAGGCAATGCAGTTGCAGTTGTAGTGGAGATGTAATCGTGTATCTGACAGTACATCCATTTTGGTATAACTTGATCTCCTAATTCTGTTGTCATAGATGTATGCAGGGCTTTTTTAAGCTGGAGCTCGGTGGAACTGAGTTCCCCCCACCTACAGCATTGGACCTGTGCCTGTGGCAAGATTTTAAAGTGCTACTAAACCCACAACAGTAAAATCGGTCTGTATCTGCAGAATAGCATGCTTGTTATACTCACTGTCGAACTTAAGGGGTTAAACCTCTGCATTGTGTTGCTGTTTGATCTTGTATGCGCAGATCCTCCCCCTCCTGCAGGGTCTCTCTGGGCAAGGCAAGATATGACACAGTCAGAGTGGTCCCCCTGCACATGCTCAGTTTGGTCTCTATTGCTGTAGAGAATATTTCCTTGTTGAGCTGAGCTAGTCAAATCACATGGTATTGACATCACACATGTGGGCGTGTATACAGATCCTAAATGACAGCCCAGTCCCTCCCTCCTCCTCCATGCCCAGTAACTAAAAAAGAACACAATGGGTGGGATGTCACATCTTGATTCATGGATGAGCCACCTCCCATGAGGACACAGGCTATAGTGGAAATCTCCTTCTACATGAACACTCGCAAATCAGGCAGACCCTGCAGTTTATCATGTGACCGTGGTATACAGATCAGCCAAAAAGGTATATAGTGGCAGTATTTTAATATAAAAAGAAGATTTATAAGCTGTGTGCACTGCGTGCTGAGGGGAAGGGGGGCGGATGAACTATTTTCATATTACTGGGTTTAGTAACACTTTAAGGTGGCAGTGTAGCAAGATGTTAAGGTGGTGAGGAGGCACAGAAAGGGGGTGAGTGTGCCGGAGGGTGGTAGGCACTAATGCTGTCTCCGTAGATAGCATCAGTTGCTGCTTCTATGCATGCCACTTCCCAGTGGCCGCTGCAGTGATGGAGCATTAAATTAGGGCTCATTCACACCAAGAACCTTCATACTATTTTATCTCCTCTGCCTTTACATACTACCCACCCTCATACACTCATTTTCTACATATAACATCATACACACCGCACTCCTTTCCTGCACTGCACACACCATCATACACACTGCACTCTTTTCTTTTCCTGCTCATACCATCATACACTCCATACTTAAATGAATACCCCTCACATAAACTACATTCTACAATGGCTTGCTGAATGCACAACTAAAAAAGGAGTCCCCGAAACTCTATTTGTAATGTTGGTAACTACGCACTCTGTACATAACACACTCCTGTACTGTGCACTCTGTACATAACACCCTCCTGTACTGTGCACTCTGTACATAACACACTCCTGTACTGTGCACTCTGTACATAACACCCTCCTGTACTGTGCACTCTGTACATAACACACTCCTGTACTGTGCACTAGGGATGAGCCGAACACCCCCCGGTTCGGTTCGCACCAGAACCCGCGAACGGACCGCAAGTTCGCACGAACGTTAGAACCCCATTGACGTCTATGGGACTCGAACGTTCGAAATCAAAAGTGCTCATTTTAAAGGCTAATTTGCATGGTATTGTCCTAAAAAGGGTTTGGGGACCCGGGTCCTACCCCAGGGGACATGTATCAATGCAAAAAAAACTTTTAAAAACGGCCGTTTTTTCGGGAGCAGTGATTTTAATGATGCTTAAAGTAAAAAAAAAAAAGTGAAATATTCCTTTAAATATCGTACCTGGGGGGTGTCTATAGTATGCCTGTAAAGTGACGCGTGTTTCCCATGTTTAGAACAGTCCCTGCACCAAATGTCATTTTTAAAGGAAAAAATCTCATTTAAAACTGCTTGCGGGTTTAATGTCATGTCGGGTCATGGCAATATGGATGAAAATCAGTGAGACAAACGGCATGGGTACCCCCCAGTCCATTACCAGGCCCTTTGGGTCTTGTATGGATATTAAGGGGAACCCCGCACCCAAATTAAAATAAGGAAAGGTCCCTATATACTCTGAACAGCAGTATACAGGCGGTGCAAACAAGACAGGGACTGTAGGTTTGTTGTTAAGTAGAATCTGTTTGTAATTTTGAACATTTTTAATGTGTTTAGCTCCAGCCAAAAAATCTTTTCTAAGCTTTTTGGAAAACATAGGGAAGGGTTATCACCCCTGTGACATTTGTTTTGCGTCTTTCCTCCTCTTCAGAAGATTTCACCTCACTTTTTTGTCCCAATGAAAAATGTTTTTTGAAAATTTGGGTTTTTTTGTGGAACAAGGATTGGAAAGCATCAGTGGAAAGGAAAAATTGTTTTCCCATATTAACTCTTACAGGAGAGAATTTCCCTTCCTTAGGGGTAGATTTCATCTCACTTCCTGTTGTCTCCTTCCGTTTGCAAGTAGGAGTCGTTTGTAAGTTAGATGTTTGAAAGTAGGGTCCTGCCCTATATACTCAGCAGAAATTTGGGCCTTAGGTGTTGCTGTGGCCAAAACACTGTAAGCCCTCACAGGGCCCTGCTGTGAAATATTAGATCAAGAATTGTAATTACATGCCCCTGTTGAACAGGAGCTGAAAAATTAGGCCTTAGGCACTGGTGCTGGTGCCACAACACTGCAACCCCTCACAGACACTCTAGTTGAAACGCAGGAACAAGCCCAGCTGCAAAGTATTGCATCAAAAATTGTAATTACACGCCCCTGTTAGACAGGGGCTGAAAAATTGGGTCTTAGGCACTGGTGCTGGTGCCACAACACTGCAACCCCTCACAGACACTCTAGTTGAAACGCAGGAACAAGCCCTGCTGCAAAGTATTGCATCAAAAATTGTAATTACACGCCCCTGTTAGACAGGGGCTGAAAAATTGGGTCTTAGGCACTGGTGCTGGTGCCACAACACTGCAACCCCTCACAGACACTCTAGTTGGAATGCAGGAACAAGCCCTGCTGCAAAGTATTGCATCAAAAATTGTAATTACACGCCCCTGTTAGACAGGGGCAGAAAAATTGGGTCTTAGGCACTGGTGCTGGTGCCACAACACTGCAACCCCTCACAGACACTCTAGTTGGAATGCAGGAACGAGCCCTGCTGCAAAGTATTACATCAAAAATTGTAATTACACGCCCCTGTTAAACAGGGGCTGAAAAATTGTGCCTTAGGCACTGGTGGTGGCGCCCAGAACCAAAAATGTTCTTACAAGCTATCAGCGTGATGATTGAGGAGGAAGAGGATAATTACTCAGGGATAGTCACTCAGCATCAGCATAGGCAGTCTTTGAAGGGATCTGAGATTTCAAAAAAAATTATTCGGTTACATCTGCATCAGGTGCTTGGTAGCTGGTGGTGATCCAAGACTGATTCATTTTTATGAAGGTCAGCCGATCGACCGAGTCGGTGGACAGACGCACCCTGTGATCGGTTACCACGCCTCCAGCAGCACTGAATGTGCGTTCCGAAAGAACGCTGGATGCAGGACAGGCCAGTAGCTCAATTGCATACTGTGCAAGCTCTGGCCAGTGATCCATCCTCAAGACCCAGTAACCCAGAGGATTTTCGGTGGGAAAGGTGTCCAAGTCTGATCTTGCCCCTAGGTATTCCTGCACCATGTAAAACAGACGCTGGCGATGGTTGCTGGAACCGATCATACCTTGGGGCTGCGGACCAAAAAATTGTCTGAACGCATCGGTCAGACGGCCACCTTCTCCACCGCTCCTTCTTTGACTGACCGAAGCCTCAGCAACACGTTGTCCAGAAACAGGAGTTTGTAACCTCCCAGTCTCTGGGAACGCGTTGCACAGACCTTTCTGCAAGGCCTCCCGAAGATGTTTCATCCTCTGCTCCCTCTGCGATGGCAAGATAAGGTCCGCAACCTTACCCTTGTAACGTGGATCAAGGAGGGTTGCCAGCCAGTATTGGTCCTTCTCCTTGATACCACGAATACGAGGATCCTTACGCAGGCTTTGCAGGATCAGGGAGGCCATGCAGCGTAGGTTTGCTGAGGCATTCGGTCCGGAGTCCTCTGGGTCACTAAGGACAACAACGTCCGCAGCCACCTCCTCCCAGCCACGTACAAGTCCATGTGTTCCTTGGGACTGATCCCTTAAAGACTGCTGATGCTGAGTGCCAGGCTCCACCTCCATACTGACACAATCTTCCTCCTCCTCCTCCTCCTCCTCCTCGTCCTCTTCCTGTGTGATCGGCGGGCACGCAGGAACACTGTCTGGATAAAGGGGGCCTTGAGAGCTAAGGAAGTCCTCCTCTTCCTGCCTCTGTTCTGCCTCAAGTGCCCTGTCCATTATCCCACGCAGCGTGTGCTCCAACAGGTGGACAAGGGGGACAGTGTCACTGATGCATGCACTGTCAGTGCTCACCATCCTCGTGGCCTCCTCGAATGGTGACAGGACAGTGCATGCATCCCTGATCATGGCCCACTGGCGTGGGGAAAAAAAACCAAGGTCCCCTGACCCTGTCCTGGTGCCATAGTCGCACAGGTACTCATTGATGGCCCTCTGCTGCGTGTGCAGCCGCTGCAGCATGGCCAACGTCGAGTTCCACCTGGTGGGCATGTCACAGATTAGGCGGTTCTTGGGCAGGTTAAACTCCTTTTGGAGGTCCGTCAGCCGAGCACTGGCATTATATGACCGGCGGAAATGCACACAGACTTTCCTGGCCTGCCTCAGGACATCCTGTAAGCCCGGGTACCTGCCCAAGAACCGCTGCACCACCAAGTTAAGGACGTGAGCCAAACAGGGCACATGGGTCAGTTGTCCCTGTCGGAGGGCAGAGAGGAGGTTGGTGCCATTGTCGCAAACCACCATTCCTGCCTTAAGTTGGCGTGGCGTCAACCACCTCTGAACCTGCCCCTGCAGAGCTGACAGAACCTCTGCCCCAGTGTGGCTCCTGTCCCCCAAGCACACCAGCTCAAGCACCGCATGGCATCTTTTGGCCTGCGTACTTGCGTAGCCCCTTGAACGCCTACGGAGCACCGCTGGTTCCGAGGAAGAGGCCATGGAGGAAGAAGAAGAGGAGGGGGTGGAGGAGAGAGGTGTGTCACAATCAGCATTTTGGAGGCGTGGTGGCGGAACAACCTCCAACACTACTGCACCTTGTCCTGCATCCTTCCCAGCTGCCAGCAGAGTCACCCAATGCGCCGTGAAACTTAAGTAACGTCCCTGTCCATGCCTGCTGGACCATGAGTCAGCGGTAATATGCACCTTACCGCTGACCGCCCTGTCCAGCGAGGCATGGACATTGCCTTCCACATGCCGGTAGAGAGCCGGAATCGCCTTCCGTGAGAAAAAGTGGCGTTTGGGTACCTGCCACTGAGGAACCGCACATTCCACAAACTCACGGAAGGGGGCAGAGTCTACCAACTGAAAAGGCAGCAGTTGAAGTGCTAGCAATTTTGCCAAGCTAGCATTCAACCGCTGGGCATGTGGATGGCTGGGAGCAAACTTCTTTCGGCGGTGCAGCAGCTGGGGCAGGGAAATTTGCCTGGTACAATCTGACGTCGGTGTACCAAAAGCAGATTGCCCATAAGTACTTGGCTGTGACACACCTAATTCTACACCTTCATTCCTCTCACTGCAGGTCGCAGAGAGGACTGAAGGTCTAGTGGGGTTGGAAATCTCAGCTGATGAGGAGCAAGGAGAGATCGTCTTTGTTCTTTGGTGTGGGTCTTTTAGATACGCTTGCCAACGAACTGCATGGCAGGTCAACATATGTCTGGTCAAGCATGTGGTACCCAAGCGGGAGATGTTTTGGCCACGCGAGATACGCTTGAGACATATATTGCAAATAGCAGCGGTGCGATCTGATGCACTCGTCTCAAAAAAGGCCCACACCAAAGAACTTTTTGAATAACGCGCAGAGACTGCAGCGCCCTGCACATGTGGAGCTTTGGGGTGTGATGCAGTCAATGTGCTGCCCTTAGGCTGGCCCCTGGAGGGCATCCTGCCTAGTTGGTGATGTGCCACCTCCTCCTCCTCCTCCTCCTCCTCCTCCTCCTCCTCCTCTCTCCTATCAGGCACCCACGTTGAGTCAGTGACCTCATCATCCCCTCCCTCCTCATCACTGGAGCAAACCTGGCAGTATGCTGCAGCAGGGGGAGCATGACTGCCAGATTGCTGTCCTTCTTGGGCACCCCCTCTGTCCGTGCTCATGTTACTGCCTTCATTGAGCTCAGTATCATCATCAGAGCCTTCCAAACGCTGGGCATCCTCCTGGAGCATGTACCCAACACTGTGGTCAAACAGTTCGAGGGAATCCTCAGGAGGACATGGTGGGGCTAGGGAAGGAGTCACTGATGACATTGAGCTGAGGGAAGAGGCCGCTGCTTTGCCAGACAAAGCACCCTGGGCATGGGTGAGAGAGGATGAGGAGGATGAGGACGGCTTGGTCATCCACTCGACCAAGTCTTCCGCATGTTGCGGCTCAACACGGCCAGCTGCCGAAAAAAAGGCCAAGCGTGTCCCATGGCCACGTGCTGATGAGGATGCACCGTCTCCACGACCAGCACTAGACACAGAGCCTGCTTGCCCTCTCTTATTGGCTTGTGACTGTCTGCCTCTCCTTCTTGGCCTTCCAGACATACTAATGGCCTGTAGCTGCACTAAGCTGGGATAGAACACCTGTAATTTTCTTCAGGTAGCTTTATATACTGTAACCAGACAAGCCTGCCTGTCAGTAGGAAGATAACAGGAACGGATCTAGCTGAACACTGTGAGCAGGACGTACTGCACTAAATGTATATAGCAGGAACGGATCTAGCTGAACACTGTGAGCAGCACGCACTGCACTGAATGTAAATAGCAGGAACGGATCTAGCTGAACACTGTGAGCAGGACGCACTGTACTGAATGTAAATAGCAGGAACGGATCTAGCTGAACACTGTGAGCAGGACACACTGCACTGAATGTAAATAACAGGAACGGATCTAGCTGAACACTGTGAGCAGGACACACTGTACTAAATGTAAATAGTCTAGCTGCCTGACCGTGGTACTAATAGGATCAAAAAGAACACCTGTAATTTTCTTCAGGTAGCTTTATATACTGTAACCAGACAAGCCTGCCTGTCAGTAGGAAGATAACAGGAACGGATCTAGCTGAACACTGTGAGCAGGACGTACTGCACTAAATGTATATAGCAGGAACGGATCTAGCTGAACACTGTGAGCAGCACGCACTGTACTGAATGTAAATAGCAGGAACGGATCTAGCTGAACACTGTGAGCAGGACACACTGCACTGAATGTAAATAACAGGAACGGATCTAGCTGAACACTGTGAGCAGGACACACTGTACTAAATGTAAATAGTCTAGCTGCCTGACCGTGGTACTAATAGGATCAAAAAGAACACCTGTAATTTTCTTCAGGTAGCTTTATATACTGTAACCAGACAAGCCTGCCTGTCAGTAGGAAGATAACAGGAACGGATCTAGCTGAACACTGTGAGCAGGACGCACTGCACTGAATGTAAATAGCAGGAACGGATCTAGCTGAACACTGTGAGCAGCACGCACTGCACTGAATGTAAATAGCAGGAACGGATCTAGCTGAACACTGTGAGCAGGACGCACTGCACTGAATGTAAATAGCAGGAACGGATCTAGCTGAACACTGTGAGCAGGACGCACTGCACTGAATGTAAATAGCAGGAACGGATCTAGCTGAACACTGTGAGCAGCACGCACTGCACTGAATGTAAATAGCAGGAACGGATCTAGCTGAACACTGTGAGCAGCACGCACTGCACTGAATGTAAATAGCAGGAACGGATCTAGCTGAACACTGTGAGCAGGAAGCACTGTACTGAATGTAAATAGCAGGAACGGATCTAGCTGAACACTGTGAGCAGGACACACTGCACTGAATGTAAATAGTCTAGATAGAAGATAACAGGAACGGATCTAGCTAAACTGAATACAGTGTATATATATATATGCAACACCTGGGATGCATATATATACACAATACACTGTAAGTGCAGCTAACTGACTGACTGTTCTGCCTAATCTATCTAACTCAAATCAAACACTGTCTCTCTGTCTATCTCTTTCAACGCCGGAACACACACTACACAGGGCCGCCGTGCAGGCGGCCTTATATAGTGTGGGGCGTGTACTAAATCCCCTGAGCCATAATTGGCCAAAGCCTCCTTGGCTTTGGCCAATTACGGCTCTCTGTTCAGGCGGCGCTGTGATTGGCCAAGCATGCGGGTCATAGTGCATGCTTGGCCAATCATCAGCCAGCAATGCACTGCGATGCCGCAGTGAATTATGGGCCGTGACGCGCCACACGAATTTGGCGCGAACGGCCCATATCGTTCGCAATTCGACGGACGGTCGAACAGCCGATGTTCGAGTCGAACATGGGTTCGACTCGAACACGAAGCTCATCCCTACTGTGCACTCTGTACATAACACACTCCTGTACTGTGCACTCTGTACATAACACATTCCTGTACTGTGCACTCTGTACATAACACACTCCTGTAATGTGCACTGTGTACATAACACACTCCTGTACTGTGCACTCTGTACATAACACATTCCTGTACTGTGCACTCTGTACATAACACACTCCTGTACTGTGCACTCTGTACATAACACACTCCTGTACTGTGCACTCTGTACATAATACACTCCTGTACTGTGCACTCTGTACATAACACATTCCTGTACTGTGCACTCTGTACATAACACATTCCTGTACTGTGCACTCTGTACATAACACACTCCTGTACTGTGCACTCTGTACATAGAGCACTTCTGAACTCTGCACTCTGTAAATAACACATTCCTAGTATTTAACAATGCTCCTTTAAGACCCTCCCACTGTAATGCGATTTGGCCACACCCACCTTTTGATGCAGCGTGTGCTCACGACTCAAAGGCAGCGTGGTTCAGTTCCTGCACCAATTCTCTGAGAAAAAAAGCCCTGCTTGTATGCGATTTTATTTTGCCCTTTTGAATACAATTTGTAATCAACAAGGGTGTGTGTTCATTTATTTGTAATTTAGATAAAGACGCCATTCCTGGTTTAACCACTTGCTTCCCTGCCCATTGTCAAATGACGTCCGCGGGAGGGATCGCCCATCCTGGGCGGGTGTCATATGACGTCCTCGGCTTCCCAGCCATCTAGGGAGCCATCCGGCCGCCCGTCGCTCGGGAACGATGCACGTACCTGGCGCCCACGATGTCCGCCGGGCACCCGCAATTGCTGGTAACAGAGCAGATCCACGTCCTGTCAGGGGAGAGGAGACAGATCATGTGTTCCCAGTACAGAGGGACACCGAACGGTGTCCTCCCCTTGTGAGTCCCCTCCCCCTACAATTAGAATCACTCTCTAGGTAACACAATTAACCCCTTGATCGCCCCCTAGTGTTAACCCCTACCCTGCCAGTGACATTTATACAGTAATCAGTGCATTTTTATAGCACTGATCACTGTATGAATGTGTATAGCTCCAAAATAGTGTCCAAAGTGTATGATACGTCTGCCGCAATGTCACAGTCATCATAAAAATCGCTGCCATTACTAGTAAAAAAATAATAATAATAATAAAAATGACATGAATCTATCCCCTATTTTGTAGACACTTTAACTTTTGCGCAAACCAATACAATTTACGCTTATTGCAGAGTTTTTTTCACAAAAATATGTAGAAGACTATATTCCGGTCTAAACTGAGGAAAAAATTATTTAAAAAAAAAAAAAATTAGGATATTTATTATAGCAAAAAGTAAAAAATATTGTTTTTTTCAAACTTGTCGCTCTTCTTTGTTTATAGCGCAAGAAGTAAAAACCGCAGAGGTGATCAAATACCACCAAAAGAAAGCTATATTTGTGGGGAAAAAAATTTCATTTGGGTACAATGTTGCTTGACCGCGCAATTGTCATTCAAAGTGCGACAGCGCTGAAAACTGAAAATTGTCCTGGGCAGGAAGGGAAAATGCCTTGTATTGAAGTTGTTAAAGTCCGGGTTAGATCCTAGTGGTGTTAAAGGACCTGGTGAAAGTGGATAAATCTGAGCATTTAACTACTTGGTGAAAAACTTTTAGGGTTGCACCAATTAGTGGGTGTAGTGAATATTTGGGCATGAATCATAAGGTATCCAAGGAGTTTCACGGGTAGAGCACTTAAAGTGGAACTTCAGTCATTTTATCATCTTTCCATCTATTGTATCTTCTGCCCTTGTTGTTTAAACTTTGGATAGTAAAACATTATTTTTTTCTGCCAGTAAATACCTTATACAGCCCCCTTCCTGTTTCTTGTCTGGAAAAAAGCCTAGGCTTATGACATCAGCACATCTCTCTCTCTCTCTCTCTCATGAAAGTTTGCCAGGAAGGGAGGGGGGATGAGTCATAAGAGGGCCAATGAGAGCTGCAGAGCTGGAGTTGTGTGTCTGTGTAAATCCAGGAAGTGAACAGGCAGCAGCTTCAGCTGCCCACAGTTACAATGGTTGAGGCCAGACTCAGTGGAGGGAGATTTCTGCAGCATATTTGGCAAGTAAATCTACCCAATCTTTATTAGCTGCGTTACAATGCCAATTAATAATTCTCATGAGATGAGATGCAAAATAATAATTCTTAAAATTGGGAAACCCAATTCCCCCAATTCGTTTTGGACGTGTAAGTATCTGGAGATTAATACTTGGTCTTTTATCCGCCCACAGAAATTTCCTAAGTATTGACCGCAAAAAGTAAAAGAATTTGGGGGTAAGAAATTGGCTCATTTAGCTTGAACCAATAACTCTGGAATTGTCAAGCTTTTATATCACCATAGTTATGGAAAACTGTATGGCTAGGATAAAAGTCTACATAATATTAATGTACAATATTTCAAATATACCTGACTAAAAGATTGTACATATACTCTTTGTTATTCCTTGCTGATCTTCGTATCTCTGCAATTATAGGCAAAGTATGTCTAGAAATAAGAGATTCTAAGCAACTCTTAACCGCTTGACGACCAGCCGCCGTCATTATACTGCGGCAAGTCGGCACGATCCCGCAAACCGTCGTAGCTGCATAACTCCCAACTGTCCCTGATTTCGAGGGACTGTCCCTGATTTCGAGCAATGTCCCTCTGTCCCTCATTCCTCCTCATTTGTCCCTCATTTTGGTCTGATCTATATTGTTGTACATAAAATGCACTTTTTATCTTTCAAAAAAGTGTTTCCCAGTGCTAAACCTTTCATCCAAATTCTAAATTGCTGCATTTGTAAATTTTAAAAGCCAATATAAAGGAATAGTAGTGGTAAAAAAAAAAAGCCCTTGTGGATTTGATTACCCTTTTTTTTTGGTCAATTCTCCTTTAAGGGGGTGTGGCAGGGGGCGTGTCCTATGCCTACATATGTTTGGTAGTAGGTGTCCCTCATTCCCATCTCAAAATGTTGGGAGGTATGTAGCTGTACGTCGGCTCCTTCAAGTGGGATAGCAGGCGCGTGTGCGCCCACTGCACTGCGGGGGGTGCCGATGCTTGTGGCCGGCGGTCGCGATGACCGCCAGCCATGCACGATTGCGGGCACAAGAGGCAGGACAGGGACGTGTGTGTGTAAACGCACAAATCCCTGTTCTGTGAGGAGAGGAGAGGCAGATCATGAGTTACTAATAGCTAGGAACCACAATCTGTCATCTTCTATAGTCAGTCCCCTCCCCCTGCAGTTAGAACACACACTAGGGAACACAGTTAACCCCATGATCGCCCCCTAGTGTTAACCACTTCCCTGCCAGTGACATTTACTCAGTAAACAGTGCATTTTTATAGCACTGACCACTGTATAATTGTCAATCGTCTGAAAAATTTGTCAGAAGTGTCTGATGTGTCTGCTATAATGTCCCGATAAAAATTGTAGATCACTGCCATTAATAGTAAAAAAAAAAAAAATTATAAATATGCCATAAATCTATCCCCTATTTTGTAGACGCTATAACTTTCGCGCAAACCAATCAATATACGCTTATTGCGATTTTTATTACCAAAAATATGTAGAAGAATACATATCGGTCTAAACTGAGGAAAAAATTTACTTTTTTAAAAAAAAATTAGGGATATTTATTATAGCAAAAAGTACAAAATTTTGTCTTTTTTTCAAAATTGTCGCTCTTTTTTTGTTTATAGCGTAAAAAAATAAAAAGCGCAGAGGTGATCAAAT
The DNA here is from genome assembly GCA_037952925.1 of Lithobates clamitans. Taxonomy (NCBI): domain Eukaryota; kingdom Metazoa; phylum Chordata; class Amphibia; order Anura; family Ranidae; genus Lithobates; species Lithobates clamitans. The sequence goes on along the minus strand of JBBGZY010000099.1, from coordinate 2,893,606 downwards.
ACCACCAAAAGAAAGCTCTATTTGTGGGAAAAAAAGGATGTCTATTTTGTTTGGGTACAGCGTTGCATGACCACGCAATTGTCAGTTAAAATGACGCAGCGCCGTATCGCAAAAAATGGCCTGGTCATTCAGCAGCCAAATCTTCCGGGGCTGAAGTGGTTAAAAAACCTATCATGAAGGAATCCTGAAAGCTGCCATTACTGACCTCTTCTGCTGCACATACCAGTTGCCTGGCTGTCATGCTGATCCAGTGGCTTCAATAATTTGAGTCACTAATCCAGAACAAGCATGTACATTTGGACATCTGACTTTCTCTTCCTTTACTGATCTGCATATTTGTCTCCGACTCAGAAAGTACTTAATGTTCAGCATAACAGCCAGGCAACAAGCTGTGGTGTAATAAAACAGCAGATCTCAAGATATTTTCATAGTGAAATATTTTGCAGGTCATTTTAATAGCTAACGGGTTAAATATAAAAATTCCCAGTATTCCATCTTATTGAATTAGTTTTCATAGTGCCTACAGGTTCTTAAAAAGGATCCGCACAGGAAATAAAATGTATATGAATTTGAATCTGAAATACATTTTTAATTTAGAATCGGAATATAGCTGTAGCACCCTCTACATAGGTAGGTGCTAGAGGTGAGGATTTTTGCAGTGCAGGTAAATTTAGGCAGGGCTAGGCCTGTTTGTTTTAATCTGTGTGGTCTGGGAGTGGTTCAGAGCAGCAGGTGTGACTCACGAATAGCATCACTCCATGGTTACCTCCCTCTTTCTTCTGGAGGATTCTAGAAGAGAAGGAGGGGAAGTGAGGTGGAGCTGTCTGGGGTGTCTCAGGGAGCCCTGACCAATCCCCAACTAGGATTGACAGGGGGCAGGCCTCCTTTAAATACCCAGGGTCAGCCCAGCTGGGGAGGAGTTGTGTGGAGGGACTGAGGATAGAGTACTAGGCTGTCTGGGCTTTTGAGGAAGCTCCCCATTGTGGGGGAGGGGGGTCACCTTGGGCCTGGGGCTCAGGTGCAGGACGAATCCCTTCAAGAACTCATGCGAGATCCGAACAGGAGGCACAGAGAGGAGTCAGAGAGGACAGCAGGAGCTAGTACTGCTGGGCAAGTCTTCAGGAGGGAACCACCGGCTTGCAGCCAGGATGGCTGGTGAGTGACATGTGCTATCCAGAGGACTGGAGAGGCATACCAGAGAGAACTGAGAGGAAACAGTCAGAGCTGGGTGTGGAGCCAGTGAGAATTGCAATGTCATGGGCAGTGAAGATGGGCATCTGCAGCCAGGAGAGCTGGCAGGGCCTGAAGAGGGCTTACTGGGAGCAGTAATCCACCATAGGACTGCTAGCACTAAAGACTTCCTATTTCTATTTTTGCTACATTAAAGGGGCCCGCGGTCCCTGCCTGCAAATGGCGGTTACCAAGGTTAGGCTGAGTGAGTGTCAGGCCTAAACATGTGCTAGCTGTGCCTGAGAAGTAAGAGTTGTGCTGGAGAGAGAGCGAGAGTAACTGTCTGCAAGCAAGAGTTGTGCTGGAGAGAGAGCGAGAGTAACTGTCTGCAAGCAAGAGTTGTGCTGGAGAGAGAGCGACAGTAACTGTCTGCAAGCAAGAGTTGTGCTGGAGAGAGAGCGAGAGTAACTGTCTGCAAGCAAGAGTTGTGCTGGAGAGAGAGCGAGAGTAACTGTCTGCAAGCAAGAGTTGTGCTGGAGAGAGAGCGACAGTAACTGTCTGCAAGCAAGAGTTGTGCTGGAGAGAGAGCGAGAGTAACTGTCTGCAAGCAGGAGTTGTGCTGGAGAGAGAGCGAGAGTAACTGTCTGCAAGCAAGAGTTGTGCTGGAGAGAGAGCGAGAGTAACTGTCTGCAAGCAAGAGTTGTGCTGGAGAGAGAGCGAGAGTAACTGTCTCCAAGCAAGAGTTGTGCTGGAGAGAGAGCGAGAGTAACTGTCTGCAAGCAAGAGTTGTGCTGGAGAGAGAGCGAGAGTAACTGTCTGCAAGCAAGAGTTGTGCTGGAGAGAGAGCGAGAGTAACTGTCTGCAAGCAAGAGTTGTGCTGGAGGAGACTGTAGTAGCCAAGTGTGTATAGTGTCCCAACCGATTGATAGACAATCAACCAATTGCTTGTTCTACTGGGCATCCCATATATTCCTATCCCTATCCAAGTTCAAATCCCGCAATAAAAATACAAAACAAGCACATGAAATGTTCATTGTCTCAAGAGTGACTGGGAAGTGAATGCCGGGCTGGGCAGGGTGACAGGTGGGCCACAACTTTCAGCAGCCCCTACAAGGGTTCCCCTACATAACAAAGATTAAAAAAAAAATCTAGGAAACAAGCATTTTCTGAAGGAGGTCAACAATAAAAGCCTCTGCATTTGTCTTAAAAGACCATAATGCTCCCGGTATCCAGAGATTGTGGGAACTTTGCCTAAGCTTTTTTCTGTGGCAAGAAAAAAGCTTTTCTTTTTTGCTAAGACTGTGAAGTCTCTTTCAGCCCCTCAACGGCCCACCTTCAAGTGAACATGGTGGGCACTCGGGTGAGTTCACATTGCCATGGCTGTAATGCAATGTAATGTAATCGGTACTGCCTGTCAAACTCCCATTGAAGTCAATGGGACCACATTAAGCGCTTAGCTCACATTTGCAGAGCAGTATTTCAATGCAAAGTTAACCTGCGGGTGCCGGGCACTGGATGTCTGCCGGCACCCCATTGATCATCAGGCAGAGACTCAGAACAGAGATGTAAACAAGGCAGATCTCTGTTCTGACAGGGGGAAGGGATGGATTTTGTGTCCCTGCGAAGCAGGGAATAAAATCCATCACTTCCCTGGGTAAAAGCAGCACACAGTGTACACCAAAACACTGGCTAGGCACACAGTTAACCCTTTGATCGCCCTAGATGTTCAATCCCTTCCCGGCCAGTGTCATTAGTACAGTGACAGTGTATAATTTTAGCACTGATCACTGTATTAGTGTCACTGGTCTCCAAAAAGTGTCAAAAGTGTCAGTTAGTGTCCAACTGTCTGACACAATATTACAGTGCCGCTATAAGTTGCTGATCACCGCCATTTCTAATATATATAAGAAAAAAAAATTCCAGTATATTTCCCATAGTTTGTAGACGCTTTAAATTTTGCGCAAACCAATCCATATACGCTTATTGGTATTTTTTTTTACCAAAAATATGTAGCAGAATACATAGTGGCCTAAATTTATGAGGACATTTGATTTTTTCAATTCTTTTATTGGATATGTTTTATAGCAGAAAGTAAAAAAATATTTTTTTTTCTTTCAAAATTTAGGTTTTTTTTTGCTTAGCGCGTAAAAAATAAAAAAAAACTGGTAATCAAATACCACGAAAAGAAAGCTTTATTTGCAGGAAAAAATTACACAAATTTTATTTGGGTACAACGTTGCATGACCGCGCAATTGTCAGTTGCAGTAACGCACGTTACGTGCCATATCGCAACCTGGATGAAGGGGGGTAAATCTTCTGGAGGTCAAGTGGTTAATTAATAACGCCACTCCAATCAGAAGCTATTTTAGTTTTTGGGTTGACTTTTACAGAATATCATATGTTGTTTTTTTTTTTTTTGCACAGAAGTGTTTTTTGTTTCTCTGACATTTCTTTGGGGTAATGTTAAGTAGCCAGAACAGATAGCGCCTAGCCAGGTTCTCCTCTAGGAAGCCAATGGTGGCGAAGCGGTTAATAGGATGTCATTGTCCAAAGAGAATACATAGCAAACAGAATCTGATATTTCCCTTCGATAGAAAACAATCCGCTACAAGCGTTTTCATTACGCCCGGAGAAAAAGACATTAGTTCTTTGAATTACACGCCACTTTCATAATTCTCCTCGAAGTGCCACACGGGGACTGCGCTGAACAGAGGAAAAGTGAAAACATGTGTGGCGGCTTACAGTTACAGAGCGGAGCTCGGCCCCTGGCCCCTGCCCACCAGCGCTGCGCGGGGTCTTAATCCTGTCAGTGAATGGCTGTATTTGTGAGGGCCTGCTAAGTCTCGCCTAATACCTGGAAGAATAATAGCTGCCCCCATGTGCTTATCTGCTAAGCCTACTCAGACAGTTCAAGAAAGTCATCGGCCTGCCACTATGTAACCTCTTCTCACTTCCATGGGGAGAAGGTCCACTGCAATGGAGGCAGTATCAAGACCAGATGTGACCTGTGTGCTGTAAAACAGCTCATAACATGCGAAAGGAGAAAGAGAAGGTTGAAACGGAAACTACTGTTGATGTTCGGCAAGCTTTCGTTTTAAGTCATTCTTGTAGAATTTAGAAGCAATTTTTGATTCTTATGTTTTATCCATGGCGTGGTCATATTTTCATTGTCATATTTCATTCAGAGATGTCTAGGTGCGCCCTCTAGTGGCTGTCTGGAAGTTTAAGGGATAGGTGCTTGATTAGACCTTAAAATAAATACGTTTTACTTAGCACCGACAATTTACATTTCCCTATTAAGGAGCTTAATATCTAAGGTCCCTATCTCACATGCTTTCACAGTACTAGGGCTAATTAACCCCTTGCCGACCAGAGCACACGGATTTACGTCGGCAGAATGGCACTGGTGGGCAAAAGGGAAACAGGTATGTCCCCTTTAAGAAGCAGTGCTGCGGGAGAGTGTGCGCCACCAGCGGCACGGGTGCCCGCCGCGGACTCGATGTCTGCCGGGTGCCCGCGATCGTGTCACGGAGAGGAAGAATGGGGAGATGCTTTTGTAAACAAAGCATTTCCCCGTTCTGCCTAGTGACAGGACAGAGATCACTGCTCTCTGTCATCGGGAGCAGTGATCGCTGTCATGTGAGGTGTAGCCCCTCCTAGGGTTGCCACCTCATCCCTTTAAACCCGAACACATATGAATTACACAGGTTCTGTGGTTGATTAAGGTGGTAATTAAACTCACTTGGTGCCTTATCTGCATTAAATTAGCCTCAGAACCTGTGTAATTCATATGTGTTGGGGTTTAAAGGGATGAGGTGGCTACTATAGCCCCTCCCCTCCACAGTTAGAATCACTCCCTAGGATGCACTTAACCCCTTCACAGCCCACTAGTGGTTAACCCCTTCACTGCCAGTGTAATTTACACAGTAATCAATGCATTTTTATAGCATTGATCGCTGTAAAATGACAATGGTCCCAAAATAGTGTTGAAAAATGTCTGATGTGTCCGCCATAATGTCGCAGTCCCAATTAAAATCGCAGATTGCCGCCATTACTAATAAAAAAAAAAAATCAAAAATCAAAATGCTATAAATCTATCTCCTATTTTGTAGACGCTATAACTTTTGCGCAAACCAATCAATATACACTTATTGCGTTTTTTTTTTACCAAAAATATATATAAATCGGGCTAAACTGAGGAAAAAAATTGTTTTTTATATATTTTTGGGGGATATTTGTTATAGCAAGAAAAGAAAAAAATAATATGTTTTTTTTTTTTCAAAATTGTCGCTCTTTTTTTGTTTATAGCGCAAAAAATAAAAAACGCAGAGGTGATCAAATACCACCAAAAGAAAGCTCTATTTGTGGGGGAAAAAAAGGACATCAATTTTGTTTGGGCACAACGTTGCACAACCGCGCAATTGTCAGTTAAAGCGGCGCAGTGCCGAATCGCAAAAACTGCTCTGGTCAGGAAGGGGGTAAAATCTTCCGGGGCTGAAGCCGTTAACCTAATAGCATGTCCTTTGTGCATTGGAAGAAACCAGAGTAAACACACGCAAGCACAGGGAAAACATACAAATTCCCTAAGTTCCCTATCTCAACTGAAGTGTTTCCACATGACCCTCCCTTCTAGATTGTAAGCTCTAACAAGCAGGGCCCTCTGATCCCTCCTGTATTGAATTGTATTGTAACTGTACTGTCTGCTCCCATGTTGTAAAGCGCTGCGCAAACTGTTGGCGCTATATAAATCCTGTATAATATTAATAATAATAGTCTCAGGTGACACACAGAGTAGACATGTGCGGTTCGTTTCATTATGATTTAATATTTGGACACATTTTTCGTTATGCGGAGATTTGGACACAGTGGAACATTGGATTACGAGCATAATCCGTTCCAGGAGAATGCTTGCAATCCAAAGCACTCACATAGTCAATGGAAACAAAGATAATTTATTCCGCATTTTCTATTGCATGCAATACTGCATGTGGCCAGAGGTGGGGGGGTGTCGGAGAGACTTGGAAATACTCGGGGACAGCTCAGCTGCACTCGGAAACCCTCGGAAAGGCTCAGAAACACTCAGAAACTGAGTATTTCCGATTGTTTCCGAGTATTTCCGAGTGTTTCCGAGTATTTCAGCATGGCTCCGAACGGCTCCGAACCGTTCCGAGTGTCACCGGCGCCCCTCACCTCTGGCCAAATGTGGTACTGCACACTGCAGAGGCTTGAATCCTGCTCAGTTTGCGAGACAACACTCGCAAACCGAGTCAGGATTTAAAAAAAAAAATTGCTCAGATTGAGTAACGCTCGTTAACCACTTCAATACCAGGCACTTAGACACCTTCCTGCCCAGGCCAATTTTCAGCTTTCAGCGCTGTTGCAATCTGAATGACAATTGCGCGGCCATGCTACACTGTATCCAAACTACATTTTTATCATTTTGTTCCCACAAATAGAGCTTTCTTTTGGTGGTATTTGATCACCTCTGCGGTTTTTATTTTTTGCGCAACTAATAAAAAAAGACCGAAAATTTTGAAAAAAAAACAGGTTTTTCTTTATTTCTGTTACTTTTTTTCTAAATAAGTACGTTTTCTTCTTCAATGACGGGCACTGATAGGCGGCACTGATGGGCACTGATAGGTGGCACTGATGGGCACTGATAGGTGGCACTGATGGGCACTGATAGGTGGCACTGGTATACGGCACTGATGGGCACTCGTAGGAGGCACTGATGGGCACTCAAAGGCGGCACTGATGGGTACATATGGGTGGCACTAATGGGTACTTATGGGTGGCACTGATAGGTGGCACGGATGGACACTGATGGACACTCATAGGTGGGCACTGATGGGCGCTGATGGGCACTGATAGGTGTCACTGATGGACACTGATGGGTGGCACTGATGACACTGATGGGTGGCATTGCTGGGCATCCCTGTTTTTTAAATTGCCACAGAGCTGCCAGTCAGTGCCCATTTGTGGGCACTGATTGGCATATTTTGGGCATATTTTTTACATGTGGATGGCCATGGGGGATGTACCTGGCCATCCACATGCTGGGGGCTTCCCTGGTGGTCTAGTGTGGGCATCTGAAAGGGGGGCTGCACTGATAAACAATCAGCGCAGACCCCCCTGTTAGGAGAGCCGCCGATCAACGTGTGAGGAAAAGCCGATCAACAGCTCTTCCTGTCAATATCGTGATCAGCCGTGATTGGACTGACACACCGCTCCACCGATCGCCGCAATGCGCCCCCCCACGGGCGCGCTGCGGCTGTTATCCTGCTGGACGTGATATGACGCTCAGTCAGGATAACAGAACCACCGCCCGGCCATCTTTCTGCTATAGGCCAGGCGGGAAGTGGTTAACCACGTTACTCGCAATCTGAGGTTCCACTGGATATCCAAATTCCCGAATTACAGTATAAACAAAGTTTACCGAATGCTCCGAATAATGAAACGAAATTTGTCCGAATTTCCAAAATTCAAATTGAAATTCGAATCAAATTTTACATCGAATTCCATTTGAATTGGAAGTATAAACATATTTCTGAAACCAAACACTGTGTGTTATTAGAGCACCATTTCAAAATAATGCTGTTTTTGTTGAACCAAAGGTGAATTAAAGAGTCATTCTAATAATTTGATGAAGATCTTTATTTTGTTTGTTCACTATGCCGCATTCAAAACAAAACAAAAAATATAACATTATAGATTCGACCGAATCGAAATTTATCGATTCAAACGTTTCGAATAGAAGAAAATCAGTAAATTCAAAGAAAATTCAAAAAAAGACTAAACGAATTCCATATACGAATTCCGAATACGAATCCTGAATACGAATTGAACGAATTCAACAAAACAAAATAACTAGATTAACAAATCAAAATGAAACTAATGTTTTCGTCATGCACAAGTCTAACACAGGGATGGAACAAATCCACCAGCGTATGTTTTACTTGTTTATCTGCAGCTCTCTCTCCTCTATTGACATTCAAAGTACAGAGTTTACACAGCTTTTCTCAGCTCCAGAAGGCAGGGGAGGTGAATCAGATGTCACGCACTGTATGACATAGAGCAGAGAGCTGAGTGTAATTTGAGATATGAGTGAAGGGAAAAGACACACCCCTACAGTCTTATAGAGAAACTGAGGATGTCAATCACTTGCTGTGTGCTGACTGAAGGTTGGGTAGGGCCGTCTCCTGGGATTGCTTGGTGTTGGCATAGACTGAGAGAAGTTGCTCAAGTGAATCATACAGAGGAATGAGAGAGCAGTCAGAAACCCCACTAGGTGCTTTGGGTTGAGGCAAGTTCACACTATAGAAGGATATGCTTTGTTAATTTTTCAATTCAGGAGTATACAAGCACTTTAAGTGATTTACTATAGGGTGAGCCAGTGACAAGTGGGTAGCAGTGCCCAACAGCTTGTGTGATATTGATACTGGTATTGAGGTGAATAATTGCCTTGATGCTAATTAGTGCTAATTAGATAGTAGCCTATTATCCTTTTCAACATTATTCCAGTAGTGTACCTGTAACTTGCCGACCAGATTTGGTATCTACATTCAGTCTTAGTTCTCAGGATATAGAATTTAATTACACATATGCCACCTGCCTTCAGCATATTATATTACATGTACAATAAAATAAAAAATATCCATTACAAAGGTCAGAAATGCACAGAAATTTTGAAACAGAAAATCTATAACTCTCCGGAAGAATTTAATGTATGCAGCTACAATACGGAAAAACATCATAGATTTCCAACTCTAGAAATATAGAAGCTTACAAATTAGTTTATTAAAATTAGGAAACAAAAGTAGACATCTATTCAGGACTCGCTCATCCATGTCTTTATGGACCTTACTTTCTGCACTGGTCCAAATCATTGGGTGGAGGGGGGATTATGGTGTGGGGTTTGTTTTTCAGAGGTTGGGCTTGGCCCCTTAGTTCCAGGTAAGGGAACTCTAAATTCGTCAGCATACCAAGATATTTTGGACAATTTCATGCTCCCAACTTTGTGGGAACAGTTTGGGGATGGCCCCTTCCTGTTCCATCATGACTGTGCACCAGTGCACAAAGCAAGGTCTATAAAGACATGGATGAGGGAGTTTGGGGTGGAGGAACTTGACTGGCCTGCACAGAGTCCTGATCTCAACCCGATAGAACACCTTTGAGATGAATTAGCGGAGCCTGCGAGCCAGGCCTTCTCATCCAACATTAGTGCCTGACTTCACAAATGCGCTTCTGGAAGAATGGTCAAACATTCCCATAGACACACTCCTAAACCTTGTGGACAACCTTCCCAGAAGAGTTGAAGCTGTTATAGCTGCAAAGGGTGGGCCAACATAATATTGAGCCTTATGGACTAAGACTGGGATGCCAAAAGAGTTCATGTGGTTGTAAAGGCAGGTGTCCCAACACTTTTGATAATATAGTGTATGTCAACAATACAGCTTGTAAAGAGGACAAAACATGAGACAATGGAGAAGATTTACAAAAACTGGTGTACACAGAAACTGGTGCAGCTGTGCACAGTAACCAAACAGCTTTCAACTTCAAATATAAAGAAGAAAAGCACCGCGCTGTATACCCTTAACCAATTAGCAAATAATAAATGACATACAATATAAAGGAGAAAAAGCAGCCGCTTAAAAGTGAGATACACACAATAAACAATAAATAAATGGAAGAAGCAGCGCTATAGAGCAATTTGTGATAAATAAATGTCACAATAGTATTAAATAATATTATAGTCCATATCCGAACAATTGAATCAGCACAGTACTGCAATAATATTCTTCAAAGGTGAAACGGATGAGGACCCCAGCTTGGGTCTCTTCCACAAATGATAACCAAATAACTAGATAACCTTCACCGCACCACTGTGATATAGGTAAAATGCACGCTTACCAACTGGCAAGCTTAACAAAGCTTGTGACCTTAACCCGGTCGGGGCCTTTCTTGAAATGGAGACACCACTAAAACGTTCCTTAGACTGTGACTAGACCACTAGTCTCCATAGAAGGGGAACCTGGATGCGTGAGGTACTGGACTCCTAGTTAGGAGTTGTTCTCACAGACAATGCCACACAAGAAAAGAAGAGGAAAAGCAACATAGCGTAATCCTGGATGGATGTTTATTTAAAATAATTAAAAGTACACTTACAATATCTCGAATAAAATAGGCGTAGGAAGCCGGCCGGCTAATACGAACACCCGTCCTACAGACGGTGAGTACGGCACGTCAGCACGTCAGCACGCCCAGTCAACTTCAGCTTGTTCAATTAAGCTTTGACAATAAAACCTAGAAGCTCATCGGTTACTATGCACAACTGCGCCAGATGCTGTGCGCACCAATTTTAGTAAATCTCCCCCAATGTGAATTATTTTGATGTTCCTTTTCTTTTCTAAATCAAGTTTTGACTGTTTAGGCCTGAGGCAAAGATTGTTGACAGCTTTCTACTCCCTTGCAGATGTCCCCCCCCTCACCACCTTCCGTGGCTCTCCCCGGCTTTCCCGTCCCATCGGGAGACCCGAGTGACCAGCTGGTGTGGGACCGGCTTTGCTCGGCTGTTCGTAACAGTAAACAGGAAGTGATAACATGACATCACTTCCGGTTTACTCGGAAACCATCGGTGCCAGTTTTGGAAATCAAAAGCATTCTAAAACACAGATCTTGTTGTTTTAAATGCTTTTAAGAGCAGAGGAGGGATTTGGGGTCTTGTAGACCCCATATCTCTCCATAGAGAGTACCTGTCACCAGTGACTGTCTGTCACATGCCTATTGCTGTCACAAGGATGTTCACATTCCTTGTGACAGCAATAAAAGTGATGAAAAAAAATTAATAAAGCAACAGCGTAAAAATAAATAAATAAATAAATAAATAAATAATAATAATTAAATACATTAATAATTTTTTTAAAAAATGGAAAGTGCCACCGTCCTCCCAGGCTTGTACGCGAACGTGCGTGTCGGTCCCGCACGCAGGCTAACAGCAATCGTGCCACACTTGTGAAGTATCATCATGAACATCAGATCATGGCCATTAATTCTAGCACCAGAACTCCTCAGTAAATTTAAAGTGGTAAGCTGTAAAGGCTTTTAAAGCGTTGCCTTTGGATAGTAAAATTGACATAGTTTGTTGCAGTTGCACGGGCATGCAGAATTTTAAAGCGGCTGGGGTGGGACAAATTTAGATGGGGTGCACCCGTTTTTAGTCTTGCCTAGGGCAGCACAAAACCTAAATACACCACTGCCAAAAATGCTTGCAAAAAGTAATCCCTTGCCCAAATCTTGCCCAAGCTCAACAGAATTTGCAGTTTACGAAACCTTTATATCTGACAAAAAAATCTTCCCTGCTTGGTTGCCATAGGTTGGGCCCATAGAACACACACTCTCTTCTTTGATGTTGTAGCCCATAAGGTAATCAAACATCTGCAGCATGGAATTCCACCATATGGGAACATCCCACAGATCAGATTTGTGACTGGGAATGTCTTTCCAAGGAGAGAGGAGCGTTTCATTTTTAAATTTTTGTAAAGCCAAAAAAGTTTTTGGAGGGCGTAGGCCAGTCGTGTAAACTATGTTTCTTGGATCTCATGCAGCCCTCTCATTCTTTCTGTGTGCTCTTTGGCCAGCTTATAAATCCCAAATGAATAAGGATCTAGACTGCTCTATAATTATCAAAGGCTACTTTCATTTTATAATTTTGCATTTGAAAGTTTAAGAAAATATTGTACCGTTCCCTTCTCAAGAATAAAATATGTAAATTTTAATTAGTATTGCCTTCATCACAAAACGACTTCAATATGTTTTACTTGAAGTAGGCACAGCCTTGACTTGACCTTATCCAATGGTACTGAGACCAGGGGTTCATAAGTACGGCATATCCTTTTCTGTCCATTAATTTACAGTGGCAGAAAAAGTATGTAAAAATTAATTCTCAAGTTTACCAAAATATCCTACAGGATAATGTCAGGGTGGATGTCCATCAACTGAAGTTTAGTAGAAGTTGGGTGATGTAGCAGGACAATGACCCTAAGGTTCGAAGTAGACTGGCTTCAGAAAAAGTAAATGCGCCTTTTGGATTTGCCCTGTCATATTCCATACCTTTACCCCATAGAGATGCAGTGGAATGACCTCAAGACAGCCGTTCACACTAGTCATCCTACAAATGTGTCTGAGCTGAAGTTTTGTAAAGAAGCATGGTGAAAAAATCCTCCTGAACATTGTGCAGGTCTGATCCAGAGCTACCAAAAGCGCTTGCTTGAAGTCATTGCTGCCGGAGGTTCAGCCAGCTATTAACGCCAAGGGTTCGCTTACATTTGTCCTCCAGCACTGCGAATGTTAATGGGTGTGTTCAGTTTAACCACATTGTGTGCACATATGAAAATAAAATAAAAAAAGAACATAATGAATGCTGGTTATGATTGATTTTGGAAGGAAAAAAATCAAGATAATTGAAATTTTGCATAAATCTGACAAATTTTCCTGCAATAATGAAAAACTGAAATAAAGAAAACAGTAATAAAAATAATGAAATGACAACTCCAAATGTTGCTGATCTCTAGTAAAGATCAGTACAGGCACTTATCAATTATGACAGGTGGTGCAGCATAGTAGCAGAAGCAGGGGTAGCCAAGATCCTGTATAAATCTTTGGCCATACATCCAGGGGTTGGCGTCACCTGGTGCAGTAAAACATGGTGTTATCACCCCCCCCCCCCACACACACACACACAAAAAATATATTTTTCCTGTTTTCTGAAAGTGTGCCAAAGATGCAGCATGCAGGACTTTTGGTGCGCTTTCAGAAAATGCAGAAAAAACACATAACCTAATAGAAATCTATAGGACTGCAGCTATAACTGCGGGTAAAATGTAGGAAGACCACCTTTACATTGCACAGTCCCTGTACCTCTGGTTACTCTTACATTACACAGCCCCGTACCTCTGGACCCCTTTACATTACATAGCCCCGTACCTCTGGTTCCCTTTACATTACACAGCCCCGTACCTCTGGACCCCTTTACATTACATAGCCCCGTACCTCTGGTTCCCTTTACATTACACAGCCCCGTACCTCTGGACCCCTTTACATTACATAGCCCCGTACCTCTGGTTCCCTTTACATTACACAGCCCCCACACCTCTGGACCCCTTTACATAGTTACATAGTTACATAGTAGGTGAGATTGAAAAAAGACACAACTTCATCAAGTCCAACCTATGTGTGATTATATGTCAGTATTACATTGTATATCCTTGTATGTTGCGGTCGTCCGGGTGCTTATCTAATAGTTTTTTTAAACTATTGATGCCCCCCCCCCCCCACTGAGACCACCGCCTGTAGAAGGGAATTCCACATCCTAGCTGCTCTTACAGTAAAGAAGCCTCTACGTATTTTAGTGTTAAACCTCTTTTCTTCTAATTTTAATGCGTGGCCACATGTCTTGTTAAACTCCCTTCTGTGAAAAAGTTTTATCCCTATTGTGGGGTCACCAGTACGGTATTTGTAGATTTAAATCATATCCCCTCTCAAGCGTTTCTTCTCCAGAGAGAATAAGTTCAGTGCTCACAACATTTCTTCATAACTAATGTCCTCCAGACCCTTTATTAGCTTTGTTGGCTTTCTTTGTACTCGCTCCATTTCCAGTACATCCCTCCTGAGGACTGGTGCCCAGAGATGGACAGCATACTCCAGGTGCAGCCTGACCAGAGTCTCGTAGAGTGGGAGAATTATCGCTTTATGCCTGGAGTTAATCCCCTTTTTAATGCATGCTAATATTCTGTTTGCTATGTTAGCAGCAGCTGAGCCTATCATCTACTATGACCCCCAGGTCCTTTTCCATCCTAGATTCCCCCAGAGGTTCTCCCCCAAGTGTATAGATTGCATTCAAATTTTTGCCACCCAAGTGCATTATTTTAAATTTTTCTACATTAAACCTCATTTGCCATGTAGTTGCCCATCCCATTAACTTGTTCAGATCTTCTTGAAAGGTTTCCACATCCTGCTAAGAAGTTATTGACCTGCTTAGCTTAGTATCGTACGCAAATACAGAGATTGAACTGTTTACCCCATTCTCCAGGTCATTTATGAACAAATTAAATAGGATTGGCCCCAGCACAGAACCCTGGGGGACCCCACTACACACCCCTGACCATTTCGAGTACTCCCCATTTATCACCACCCTCTGAACTCACCCTTGTAGCCAGTTTTAAATCCATGTACTCACCCTATTGTCCATGCCAACGGACCTTATTTTGTACAGTAAACAGTTTATGGTGAACTGTGTCAAATGCTTTTGCAAAATCCAGATACACCACGTCTACGGGCCTTCCTTTATCTAGATGGCAACTCACCTCCTCATAGAAGGTTAATAGATTGGTTTCATTACTAAAATCTTGTATATAGTCCCTTATCATCCCCTCCAAGAGCTTGCATACTATTGATGTTAGGCTAACTGGTCTGTAATTCCCAGGGATGTATTTTGGGCCCTTTTTAAATATTGGTGCTACATTGGCTTTTCTCCAATCCGCTGGTACCATTCCAGTCAGTAGACTGTCAGTAAAAATTAGGAACAATGGTCTGGCAATTACTTGACTGAGTTCCCTAAGTACCCTCGGGTGCAAGCCATCTGGTCCCGGTTATTTATTAATGTTAAGTTTCCCAAGTCTAATTCTGTCCTCTGTTAGCCATGAGGGTGCTTCCTGTGATGTGTCATGAGAATAAAAACTACAGTTTTGGTTACTGAAACCCCCCCTTGATTCCCCCGTGAAGACTGAGGAGAAGAATAAATTCAATATCTTCGCCATATCCCCATCCTTTGTAACCAGATGTCCTTCCTCATTCTTTATGCTCTTTTACTGTTTACATACAGTACTTAAAGAATTTCCTATGATTTTTTTTTTTGCTCTCCTCCGCTATGTGTTTCTTTGTGTTCTATCTTACCCACCCTAATTGCACCCTTACATTTCTTGTTGCATTCTTTATAAAGTTTGAATGCTGATGATGATCCCTCAACCTTGTATTTTTTGAAGGCCTTCTCTTTTGCTTTTATATGCATTTTTACATTGGCGTTAAGCCATACAGGACTTTTGTTTGCTCTTTTAAATTTATTACCCAATGGGATGCACTGGCTAATGCCCTTATTTAATATGCTCTTAAAGCAAACCCATCTCTCCTCCGTGTTCTTTGTTCCTAAGATTTTATCCCAATTTATTTTGTACTTTGTATTTTCCTTATGTTTCCTATTTGTGTGATTTATACTGAAGCCAATTTGTGTGATTTATACTGAAGCCAATTGACCTGTGATAGCTCTTTCCTAAATTTCCCCATATTTCCCCATCCGTGATCTGGTCTGTTTCGTTGGTAATCAGTAGATCTAGTAACGCTTTATTTCTAGTTGGTGTGTCTACCATCTGACCCATGAAATTGTCCTGCAAGACATTTAGGAACTGGCGAGCCTTAGGCGAATATGTGGTTCCCTCCGCCCAGTCTATGTCTGGATAATTAAAATCCCCCATTATGATAACACTTCCCATCCTTGCTGTTAATCCAAATTGTGATAGGAGGTCCGCCTCCCCCTTCTCCCTCAGGTTAGTGGGCCTATAGCATACTCCCAGTATTATTTTCCCCTTAGCTTCATCCCTTTGGAGCCATAAGAATTCCACCTCCTCCCTACGTCCCTTAGTAGTGTCATCTCTCACATTCACTTGTACATTATTCTTGATATGCAGGCATACCCCTCCTCCTTTTTTACCCTCTTCATTCCTGCGATAAAGGGTATACCCTTGAATGGTTACCAGCCAATCATGAGAGCTGTTGAACCAAGTCTCTGAAATTCCCACAAAATCCAAATCCTCCTCATACAACAGTATGTCTAGTTCAGACATCTTGTCCGCCAGGCTCCTGGCATTTGTGAACATGCCACGTAGTTTAGACCAGTTGCATACCCTCCTCTTATTGGGTGTTCTGAGATTGCAACTAGGACTTGTTACTATACTTACCTTGGGTTTATGTGCTTTAGTCAACCTACCACTAAGGCCCCCAATACTACCCTCTGGACTATGTTTCTCGCTGACTATCTCTACCTCTGGACCCTCCCCCCTGCCCCTTGTCGACAAGTTTAAAAACCCCTCTAGCTTTTTAGCTATCTTTACTCCTAGCACCCTCCTCATTTAGGTGCAGTCCGTCTCTTCTATAGTACTGGTGCCTGACTGAGAAGTCGGCCCAGTCCTCCAGAAACCCAAACCCCTCCTTTCTACACCAGCTCCTCAGTCACTTGTTTACTTCCCTAATCTCCCTCTGCCTTTCTGGTGAGGCTCAATGTACCAGTAGTATTCCTGAGAACACTACCTTGGATGTCCTTTTCCTCATTTTAGCTCCCAAGCCCCTAAAATCGTTCTTTAGGACACTCAGTCTGCCTCTGATCTTGTAATTGGTGCCAACATGCACCATGGCAGCCGGGTCTTCCCCAGCCCCTCCAAGTAATCTGTCCACCAGATCCTTGATGTGCCAAACCTGAGCGCCTGGTAGACAGCATACAGTTCGGCGCTTCAGGTCTTTGTCACAGATTGCCCTCTCTGTCTTTCTAATAATTGAGTCCCCTACCACCAGAAACTGTCTATCCTTTCCCTTCACTCCCCCCCCACTCTCACTGGAGGAGTTCTTCCCCTGGCAGCTAGGAGAGTCCCTCAGCTCCAGCAGTTCTGGTCCCTGACTGGTTTCACCAATGTCACTCAATGGAGTGTACTTATTGGGATACTCCAGCCCAGGATCGGCCTCCCTGGCACTTCCCCCTCTTTCCTTCCTGACTGTCACCCATCTACTCTTTTCTGGTGCCTGCACCTCTTTGTCTCCACCCTCCTCTGTCCTGGCCCCTGCCGGCACCTGCCGGGTATGTTCCCGGCTCTCCTTTAGTATGGAGGGTCTTCTCAGTGCTGACAGTTGCTTCCCTAAATTCAGAACCTGGGCTTCCAGGGAAACAATGTGCTTACATTTTGCACAGCAGTATTCGCCCTCGATCAGATATTTAAGGAACGCATACATGCCACAAGATATACAAAGAGTCGCCTCTCCACACCCGCCGGGCATCGTACCTACCAATTTAATGAGGATTGGGATTATAAACTGTCCAAATTACCTAACAACTAGCTTCCTGACACTACTACTCAACAATACAATACACAGGTACTAAACAAGACAATACACAGGTACTCGCAGACCCACATGCACTCGCAGACCACTTGCACTCACAATACACAGGTACACACCATACACAAGTATACACAATACACAGGTACTAACAATCTACACACTACCTAGACAACACTCAGGTACTCACACTACACAGGTAAAAAATGAGTTCTACAGAAATTTATATGGGCCTCAAGCACCTGTGACCAATTAACCACTCCCATTAATTAGTAGGCTGAAGGAAGGAAAGAAAAAAAAAGGCAGTTTAAAAAGTGACAGAGAGGGTGTTAAAAAAAGCTGCAAGGAACCCCCCTCCCAAAAAAAAAAACTAAAAATGCAACACAGCAATCACCAGCAGTCAAAAGCAAAACTTGTTCACACTTTCCACTCAAGGTTCTCACGGTTCAGCTTCTAACCAGCAAGTCTGGCAGATTCAGGTGTGCTCTACAGAAAGTTATATAGGCCTCAAGCACCTGTGACAATTAACCATTCCCCTTAATTAGTAAATTACATTACACAGCCACCACACCTGTGAATCCCTTTACATTACACAGCCCCGCACCTCTGGACCTCTTTACATTACACAGCCCCCGCACCTATGGGCCCCTTTACATTACACAGACCCTGCACCTCTGGACCCCTTTACATTACACAGCCCCCACACCTCTGGACCCCTTTACATTACACATTCCCTGCACCTCTCGACCCCTTTACATAACACAGCCTCCACACTACTGGACCCCTTTACATCGCACAGCCCCGACATATCTGGACCCCTTTACATTACACAGCCCCCACACCTCTGGACCCCTTTACATTAGACAGTCCCCACACCTCTGGACCCCTTTACATTACACATCCCCTGAACCTCTGGGCCCCTTTACATAACACAGCCTCCACACCTCTGGACCCCTTTACATTGCACAGCCCCCACATATCTGGACCCCTTTACATTACACAGCTCCACACCTTTGAACCCCTTTACATTAAACAGCCCCCGATCCTCTGGACCTCTTTACATTGCACAGCCCCCGCACCTCTGGGCCCCTTTACATTACACAGCCCCCGCACCTCTGGACCTCTTTACATTACACAGCCCCCGCACCTCTGGACCTCTTTACGTTACACAGCCCCCGCACCTCTGGACCCCTTTACATTACACAGTCCCTATCCCCCCTGCAGCTCTGCCCCTTTCTACCTTATTCGGGCATGCAGAGCGGGAGACACAACAGGGCGGAGCAGAAGGCAAAACAGGAGAGAAAAACAGCAGAGCTGAATAGACAACGGGAGCTACCTCCTGCTCCCTGCTCCGCTCTGCTGTGTTAGGGAGCGGCGGAGGCAATCTGGCAGCCGTGCCCTGGGTGTCACCCCTCTAGCGGGTGTCACCTGGGTGCAGTCCGCACCCCCTGTACCCCTATAGCGATGCCACTGGGGCCCCCCACACAGAGGAACTGACCAGAAGGCAAGCGCTGATCATTAAACTCACCTCACTTAAAGCTCCCAACTGTCCCTGATTTTGAGGGATTGTCCCTGATTTGGAAGAAAGTCCCTCATTCCACTTCATTTGTCCCTCATTTTGGTCTGATCTATATAGTTGTATATAAAATGCACTACTTGTCTATCAAAAATAGTTTTTAGTGCTAAATCTTTAATCCAGATTCTAAATTGCTGCATTTGTAAATCTCAAAAGCCAATATAAAGGAATAGTTGGTGTAAAAAAAAAAGCAGACGCTATAACTTTTGTGCAAACCAATCAATATACGCCTATTGCGATTTTTTTTTTTTTTTTACCAAAAGTATGTAGAAGAATACATATTGGCCTAAACAAAGGAAGACATTTTTTTTTTGGGGGGGGGGGGGGGGATATTTATTATAGCAAAAAGTAAAAAATCTTGCTTTTTTTTTTCCAAAATTTTCAGTGTATTTTTTTTTAGCACATAGAGGTGATCAAATACCACCAAAAGAAAGCTCTATTTATGGGGAAAAAAAAAAAGGACATCAATGTTGTTTGGGTACAGCGTCGCATGACCGCACAATTGTCAGTTAAAGCGATGCAGTGCCGTATCTAAAAAAATGGCCCGGTTATTAAGGGGGCAAATCTTCCGGTCCTTAAGTGGTTAAAGGGTCATGCAGGAAGAAATAAATGCACTGTTTTTTTTTTTTTTTTTTTGTGCAAAAATACGTGCATTTATTCTATTTTCTGTAAAGGTGAACTTATCCTTTAAGAAAATATATACAGAGAAGTAGATTGCCAAATATACTTAAAGGGGGGTTCCGGTTGTGATTTTTTTTTCGTCCATCCGTCCATCGGATCGGCCACCGGCGCCTCCATCCTAACTAAGAGAAACAGGCAGTGGAGCCTTGCTGCTTCACTGCCCGTTTCCTACTGCCCATGCACGAGTCGCGCGGCGCTTTGTGAATGGCCCCGTTGTTTCCTGTGAACACACAGTTCCCAGAGGGCAACGAAGAGGAGGAAGCACCGCGGAATAGGAAAAGGCAGATTAGGAAGACTGCCTAGCAACAGGGGTTTCAGGTAAGTTAAAAATTTTTTTTTTTTTCAAATGTTTTTTTTTTTTACATTTTTTTTAGAGGATTTTAATGCTATTTTTTATTTTAGGGTGGCCCTGCACTTTAAAACAGATTTTGGGTTTACATACGTTTTAAAACTTTAATATGCCCTGTTCACATAATTTATTTATTGCGAACCACATGGACATGTACTATATACAAAAATCTTTGAATAGACTTTATATTTTCCCCGCCAGAAGAGGCCATTTGTGCATAGCTGGCCATAAAATAGTGTTATGGGCAAAGTGCAGTGAAGAGAGGACGCAGCAATAAAGTGGATGAAGGATGGCCGGAGGAAAGGCTCCATTAGACGTGTTTACTTTATAGAAGAGGATCGGTCTGGGGATATGATTACTATTTACAAACAGACTCAAGGTTAATGCAAGGAACTTGTAAGTGGCTTTTGACCCCAAGGACAGTACAATTGCCAATCATTGCGGGAGATTAGAGGAGAGTGTGCCAGTAGCAGAGGAAACTGCTCTATAGGGACTGCAAACACACAATGTAAAGGCAGATAAGAGGCCATTGCACTTTAGACGGATTTTGACTTAAATAAGAGCAGTCAGAGATAAAGACGAGAACAAGTTTCAAGTTTGTTTTGACTGGCGGGGAAAGATCCGCTTTTGTCAACATGTTTCGATGGTTTAGAACTTTTTTTTCCTAAATGGCAATTCTGGGCATAGGATAAATCTTATGCTATTCAGGAAAAAGGACTGCTATGATAAAGACTAATGCCCGGTACACACAATGGGATTATCGGACGAATGATCGTTTGTTTTTTTTCTGATGAGTTTACTAAAGTTTACTAAAGTCACGAAAATTCTCGTACGGCAGAATAAAAATTCGGAAGTGATGTCACGTGTTGTGATGCATTTGTATTGCATTTTCGAATAACAGCTTTACCGATTAAACGAAAATCGTACGATCTGGCATCGTGCGAAAAAAAAAAATCTTCGTGCATGTCCGATCAAATAATATCGGATGAACTGTCCTGATCGGCTCTCGAAAGCTCTGTACTAAGGATCAGATTATTGTACGATCGCTCCGAAATCGGTATTTTTCGTACGATTTTCTGATCATGTGTACTGGGCTTTTGGGCAGGTCATACATTATGCAATTTCCTTTCCTTTAACCACGGGTTGAAGAAAATAAAACTGCTGGAGTTGGAGAACAGGGAGCCTGATCAGCGGGGAAAAAAACCCAACAGACTGGTTGTACTGAAGTTGATCAATGGATTGACTTCAGTACAACCAGCCTGCCCATAGACACATCGAAATTCAGCCAGTTCAGCTTAAAGTTGGCCATAGACTGAGGGGATTTCAGCCAATTCTTGCTAATTGGTTGAAATTCAAGCCCTGTCGGCACCACCTGGCTCCACGAAAGTCACTGTTCTGGTGTTGTGACAGCCTGCGGCCATTGGCTGTCTGAATACACTAGCCACACTGCACAATCATTTAACCATACTACTAAACATAAATGGGGTCATCCTATTGTGTATGGCCAGCTTTAACCACTTGACCTCAAGGAAATTTACCCCCCTTCATGACCAGGCCATTTTTTTGCGATACAGCACTGCATTACTTTAAAGGGGTTGTAAACCCTCTAGGTTTTTCACCTTAATGCATTCTATGCATTAAGGTAAAAAACCACCTGTGATGCAGCAGCCCCCCCCCCCCCCCAGAGCCCCCCTTTTACTTACCTGAACCCGGTCTTTCCAGCGACGGGGACGAGCACAGCAGCTCCAGACGGTGTCTCGGGTCCTGATTGGATAGATTGATAGCAGCGCAACCATTGGCTCCCGCTGTTGTCAATCAAATGCAATGACGCAGGAGCCGGGGGCGGACCAAGTCCTGCTGTCTGTGTCAATGGACGCAGCAGCAGGACACGGGAGCGCGCCCGCACGAGTGCCCCCAGGGAGAGCAGCTCTCCAACGGGGCACTCGGGAAGAGGAGGAGCCAGGAGCGCCACTGAAGGACCTTAGAAGAGGGGGATCGGGGGCCACTCTGTGCAAAACCAACTGCACAGAGGAGGTACGTGTGACATGTTTTGTTTTTTTAAACAAACCTTTACATATTCTTTAACTGAAATTGCGCAGTCATGTGACGTTGTACCCAAATAAATTTGATGTCCCTTTTTTTCCACAAATAGAGCTTTCTTTTGGTGGTATTTGATCTCCTCTGTGCTATAAATAAAAAAAGAATCACAATTTTGAAAAAAAATTTCTGCTTTAAAACACATCCAATGAAAACATTTAAAAGATCTAATTTCATCACCAGTAAAAAAGTCCCAAAAAGCTTATATTGATTGGTTTGCGCAAAAGTTATAGCGTCTACAAACTATGCAATATATTTATGGAATTTCTATTTATTTTATTTTTTTCTACTAGTAATGGTGGCGATCAGTGACTTATAGCGGAACTGCGATATTGCGGCTGACAAATTGGACGCTAACTGACACTTTTGACACTTTTTGGGGACCAGTGATAGTATTATATTGATCAGTGCTAAAAATATGTACTGTCACTGTACTAATGACACTGGCTGGGAAGGGGTTAATATTAGGGGCGGTCAAAGGGTTAACTGTGTACCTAGCTGGTGTTTTACTACTGTGGGGGAGGTGCTTTGAGTAGAGGAAGGCATAGATCTGTGCCCCTGCTTTGCTGGTACACATTATTAATGCCTGTGTACAGAACAATCAGCAGGTGCCAGCCGACATTGAGTCTGCCGGACCCACTGTGTAAAATCAAAGCGGGAGCAAGCGGCCGTCGGCACACACTCTCTCCCGATACCCATATATATATATATATATATATATATATATATATATATATATACATATACATATATATATACATACACATGATCCTGCGCAGCACAGCCTCCCTGTAGCAGTAAAACTGCTATAGGGTGGTCGGCAAGTGGTTAATTTACATGGTAGAAGTGGTGGTTATGGATAGGTGAAAACGTCAGAAAATTGGCACCAACATCCTTGTAGATATATGGACAAGGAAAGTTTTGTGCCAGGCAAAGAAATTACTTTCAGTACTCCAATGTGTAAAAAGTATAACAATGTTTATTATATAGAAGACAAGTTTAAAAAGATTGGCTAAAGAAAAGGTGCGCAAGTACAGGTAAACATTTAAAGGTCAAATCAGATGGAAGAAATGGTCACTCAAAAGTAGCATTGGAGTGACTTATCCCGACATGTTTCGCCTCTTGAGGCTTCCTCAGGGAATTTTTTTGGAGAATTAGATGTGGTACTGCCTAAAACAGAATGCAGTTAGAGACAATACAGTAACTTAAGATACATTACAAAAAACAAGAAGAATATGCTGTTGACCGCCATGCCCGATACCCATCGACCACCCATATAAAGATATTTGTACCTGCGACTTGATGTTAAGCCATGTGTATAATGAACACCTGGCTATGGAAACCTGACCTGAAACCTATTACACTGCTTGTGCTGCACTGAGCATGTGCGAGATCTGCAAGAATGAGATCCAGGAAGAAATACAGTCTGGCTTCAGATGCCCACACTTAAGATGGCCACAGCCTGCTGTAAGTTTATAAAATAACAAACTACTGCTATAAACTAACAAAACAGACCTTAGTTTACAGACTAACTTTACTAGAATACATTAAGCTTGTGTATTATAGGGGTATTTTTATTTAAAAAGTATAATTTCGGTCGGAACACCACTTTAAAGGAACTTTAGACAATGAGGTTTGGCTCCCATTTGCATACTTTGAGTTGCTTCCAGGTTCCCCTTGAGGGAGGCTTGTATGTTTGAGACCTGCCTTACTAAAACCAGTAAGCTTGTATGATGATTCCTTGCTTTTGTACCATTGGAATATGCATTGAAATCCCAGAACCTCCTAAATGGGAAGAAATAAGAAGAGGAGCTACATTACTGAGAGAAGGAATAGTGGTCCTTAGGAAAGAGTTAAAATTGTTATAGCAAAACAGCAGACCTTACCTAATTGGAGGTTGTGGGTTAGGTGGCAAGAAGGAGCCGCAGGGGTAGAACTTGCAAGGGTTGCTGGAAATTTTTTCTGGGAAGATCAAAGAGGAAGAAGGTCCCACCAGCCCTTCCTTGTTTACTGTTAGTCATCAGATTGGTTTATAGGTGATTGTCTTGGTAGCTTGGCAGATTAGGGTCTTTGATTGGTTTACAGGTGATTGTCTTGGCAGCTTGGCAGATTAGGGTCTTTGGGGGCCTGAGAAAAGGTGAAATGGTTACAAAGCTGCAGTGCCCATCGGGTGGTAAGGGCTCCCTGTTGGTGTCCGTTGTTTAAAAGGGCTCTGTCCTTTGGGAAATTGGAAATAGTAAATTCTAGAGCTGTCCTTAGACCAGTAGGGTGCCACTTGGGTCAAGGGTGGATTTTTGTAATGCCTGTTTTAATGTTCACAGATAACCCGGTGGGAAGGCAGCCTAACCGGAAACACTCACAGTTTCAACATCGTGTAGTGAGTGGAACTCAGCCAAACTGACAGCGCCTGTAGAGAGGGGAAGAATGTGACCTGGCTGTCTTGTGCCCAAACAGGCAGGTGCCCAGAGAAGTTGTGAACCCTAAGTTTTCCCTCCTCATCAACAACCCTTCCTAGTCGCTAGTACTGTCCCTACCAGGCAGGGTACCTGTCCCTACTCTACCAACTGCCCGCCAAGCCTGGGAGCCAGGGCCTTAAATAAGCTCTGCCTGACCCAAGATGGCTGCCATAGTCACACGAGCTGCAGAAGAAAGTAGGCTGCTCCTGACTAGACAGAGACTAGACAGGCAGAAATAATAAATCCTTGAGTCCAGTGTTTTTTGGAATTATTTTTAAAGCATTTGCTATGCTAATGAATTACCAATGATGTGCCCCTAGCCTAATAAGGTCAGAACATCTCAGGGTTTAAAAATGTTTAAAAGGAAAATAGCTTGAAAAAAAACAAAACAAATGCAGCCACATCTAAGGACTAGTACTCTGCAATAAATTATATTTTTGGTTTTGGGCTTAGACTTAATGTTCTTCTTTAATATGGTTGGCTGCTTGATGTGGACCCAGGGTCATTTTTCTAGTAGACCGATATACTACCCCTTCTATTTTCTACAAAATGTGTAATTTTAAGTGACTTTTTATTTAGCATTTCCCCAACAGTACAGTAGAGCAAAAATCCAAATATCACATGCTCTTTGTTAGGTATCTAGAACACAGGAAGCAGGAGGAAAGTTTTCAACTTTTTCAACTTACAGCAAAAAAAAAAAAAGGTCTGCTTTTACAAGATGTAGTAATGTTTTATTAAAAGCTGTTTTATGCTCTGCTTTAAAAGGCGTATGTTTAATATTTTGCCGTGTGTATTTTTCCTTTACACTTTTTCTTAATTATTCTTTTTTTGTTTTTTTTCAGCCTGCAATGGCCTCCGCTAAGTAGGCCTTATAACTCAAAGCATAAGGTGGTAACATATTGTAGAGCCGAGACCATAAAATATTTCTGTAAAATAACCATAAAAAGTACGTTATGTGGTCTGCCGAGCGCTGGGAAATGTAAAACGATTGCATTAAGGTATGTGTTGCCCTATGCAATAGTTATAGAGTATTTATGTGACCTCCTGTTTTGTCATCTGGCAACTGACTCACCAGTAAAGACATTTACTGTGCAGCACACTAAATTAGGGGGACACTACTGATTGTGTGTGTGTGTGTGCGTGTATATGACAATATATACCAAAAGTATTGGGACACCTAACTTTACACGCACATGAACTTTAATGGCATCCCAGTCTTAGTCCGTAGGGTTCAATATTGAGTTAGCCCACCCTTTGCAGCTACAACACCTTCAACTCTTCTGGGAAGGCTGTCCACAAGGTTTAGGAGTGTGCCTATGGGAATGTTTGACCATTCTTCCAGAAGCACATTTGTGAGGTCAGGCACTGATGTGGACGAGAAGGCCCGGCTCGCAGTCTCCACTCAAATTCATCCCAAAGGTGTTCTATTGGGTTGAGGTCAGGACTCTGTGCAGGCCAGTCACCCCAAACTCGCAGTAATTCTCAGTTTGGCTCTCTGTTATTGTAGATTATTATGGAGACTGTGCTATTCAGCCAAATGTTTCCTTGTTTGAGTCACAGAGACATTGCTGTTTGTGCAGCTTCCATGTGTATGTGCAGCTCTCATTATTCTGCGGTGTATGCATGTTTTTGCCATCCTGAACCCTTTTTGAATTATTTCACCCTGTTTAATAAAATGCAAGTTATAGTTACCCTCTGTCTCATCATTCACCCACCCACTCTGTTAAAGTGGTTATAAACTCAGTTACGCCACTTTTACCTACAGGTAAGCCTATAATAAGGCTTACCTATAGGTACAGTGAATATCTCCTAAACTTGCACCGTTTAGGAGATATTCACTGTATCCGCATGTGCCGACGTCATCGGCACATGCGCACTGAAGAAATGGGCCGTTCGAGCGGTTTCTTCAGTAGCTGGGCCATGACCGGTGGCTCCCGCGCGCATGCGTCATCGCCGCTCCGGCCAATCACAGTGTCGGAGCCCGCGAACCCGGAAATAACTCCGTGAGACATGTCACGGTGTACGGGGACTGCTGGAACAGCTTCAATCTAAGGTAAGCATGTCATAATGAGCTGGTATGCGATGCATACTAGCTCATTATGCCTTTTCCTTGCAGGTTGTTTTTTTTTTTTTGTTTGTTTTTTTTTTTTTTTTTAGAGTTTACAACCACTTTAAAGATAAACTCCCTGGGAATGTGTCATCATGTTGGCCTGGGGTCACAATACAATGCTGCACAGTGTCAGGGCAAGGTAATCCAGTGTCGAGGGAGAAGTTGGTCTCCCACAGTACCCTGAAAATGGAAATGTAATTATTTTAGTAAATAGAAACGGCTAAATACCTTTTCTCATCAGCAGTATATAGTAGTCTTGTGACTTCTTTCAGTGTCTGGTTAAAGCTTGTAGGAGGAGTTTTCATTCTCCTCTGATTGTCCTATGAGCCTGCATGACTCCTGATCCTCTGTCTGGATAGTGCCGATTGGCCCTGTGCTGATCACATGCACCCTCCCCCCCAAAAAAAAAAAAAAATTCTCTAGCAACACACACCAACCTGAGCTTGTGCAGAGTACCCCTAAGGCTCTACACTATCAAGACACGGATTGGGGACTGTGGAAGAAGGGGAGGATCTGAGAATATAGGATCAAACAGCCATTTTACACAATGCGCAGGAATAACCCCTTAGGTTCCACAGAGAGTATAACAAGCATGCTTTACTGCATATAAAGACTGATGCCCAGAACACACAAGCGGATTTTCCGTCAGAAAAAACTTGGATGGTTTTTCTGACGTAATTCCGCTCTAGCTTGCCTTGCATACACACGGTCACACAAAAGTTCTCTGCACTTTCGGCCGCCAAGAACGAGGTGATGTACAACACTACGACGAGCCGAGAAAACGAAGTTCAATGCTTCCAAGCATGCGTTGAATTGTTTCCGAGCACACGTAGGAATTTTGCGCTTCGGAATTTGTACAGACGATCAGAATTTCCGATCGGAACTTTTTCCGACCGAAAAATAGAGAACCTGCTCTCAATCTTTTGCTGGCGGGAATTCCACCAGCAAAAGTCCGATGGAGCATACACACGGTTGGAATTTCCGACCAAAAGCTCACATCGGACTTTTGCTGGGGGAATTTCCGATCGTGTGTACGGGGCACGATTCTAATGTTGTGGGTTTGGTAACACTTTAGGCTTGGTTCACACCATTGTGAATTGGATGCGGTATCTTCGCATCCAATTCACAATAGCAGGAGATTTTGCCCGGCTTTCTATGGAGCCGGTTCACATATCTCCGCAGCAGGTCTGGTGCGTTTTGCAGAAAAAGCTGCGTGTCATTTGGTCTATTTCAGGTCCGAATTCAGCCTAAAATTCGGGCTGAAATCGGACCTGAAACGGTGAACCAGGACGCACAGGATCCCTGCTAGGAGCCGCATGCGGCTCATATGTGAAACGAGCCCCTAAGTATGGCTTTACGGATAGAACCAGCAATGCTACAAGATAACCAAAAACATAAAGCATATTCTGTTTATTAAATACCTCAATCCTGCATAACTTAGAGGTGATCTGTAGGGAGAAGTGACTGTGACACTATAAAAAAAAAGAAAAACAATCAAATGATCCAAATGAGGAGCTGATGTGTCAAGTCAGGATGTGTGTGCAAATCATTTACCAGAGGCAACACAGCATAGACTGCACTCAGCAAACAATCAGCCCAACTGGTGTGGCCCTCCAGCAGAAGGCTATGAAATATCTTTGTGTGGTGGTGACTCCTTTCCCAGTCGATGCCTCATATGGAGAAACGCGTCGGGTGGAGCTGTAGGACCTGACGTTACCATGCACCAGCTGGCTGGCTTGAGCTGCGGCTGTGAGTTCTTATCTTTTTTTTGGATGTCAGTTGCTCATCACATTGCAATAAAGAAACCTTGATTTTAGTACTGCATCATGAAGTCTTCTTTTTACCTTTCATAATACGCTCCACGAGCGATCTTACCCTGATAAGGGTTCCACGAAGCACACTGCAGCATTTGGAGAGTTGCCGTTGGAGGAGAGGATTCGGATATCGGATGAACGTGTGAACACACCATCTCTGGCTGATTGATCCCTCCTGTGTATGCCTATACGATCTCTGTAGCCTGAGATCCAACAGATCTGGTAAGCGGCCCTTTGGTCTTTAAAATCTCTTTTTTGCTGTTGTTTGGCTGCCCTTTTGAAATGTGGGGTGAATAGAGCAATCGTTACATCTTCAGAAGAGTCCAATTCCAACGGATTTACACGGAATAATATCTGTTATGGACTAATAACTATATTGTGGCACTATTTGTGTTTTTTCATTCAAACACCTATGTGGTTTTTATACATTTATTTATATTTTTGGTTGCACATGTAATTTTTTACACATATGGTGGTGATTCCTACCTTAAACATGGTCATGCAGATGATGAAGAAAAAGCTGATCCACGTCTCGCTTGAGCCTTAAAACATCATTGTGCCTGGGGCAGCTGCCCTTCCTGTCCATACCCTTGTCCTGGCCCTGATGCTGCATAGAATGGTCGTCCTTCGTGCATTTGACAGAAATAGGCTTACTCATAAGGATAGGTATCCTCATAAATAAACCTATTACAGTGAAATCCATCAAAAAGGTGTGGTCCCTGTCACGCTGATAATGACAGAATAAAGGCATTTAGAGGAGCTGAAGTCTCCAGTGTGCAGCTTGTGTAACATTGTGTCCTTACCAAAGGGGTACTGTGCTGGTAGAACTGTGTGCAGAATGCATCAATATAGATAGCAGGTAGGGCCAGGGTTGGTACAGGGAGGGGGGCAGAAGGGGAGGATGCCCTGGGTGGTAATATTTACTGAAGGAAAGGGGGCACATGTGAAGTGCTGGCTATGTGCTTCTAAAACTGTCTGGACACACCAGCAGCTAATACCTACACCTGCAACGATGTGCCAAGTTCGCTCCTGCACCTGGCACAAGCCTACAACAGACCAGCGCTTCACTTATTCACTCGCCTGTCAGTAGAGATACACCTCCTTACAGGCACTTGGTATTCACTGCCCAGCGTCACACACCGAGAGGCTGGCCGGAGGTGGGATGGGAGCAGTGGCGTTGCTATGAGGTGGGGGGGGACTGCACCTGGGTGACACCATAAAGAAAGCTGGCAGTTGTAGTGGGTGCTGTCAAGCCCCCCTCCCTCCACCCCCATCAGTGAAGCTGTGATAGCGGCGGTGTGACAGGGGAGAGGTGAGCTGCGAGATGTCAGAATGTTTCCCCCACTTGCCCCCCCTTTCTTCTGTCAGCAGTGAGGGAGGAGAGATAGCGGCTCTCTCATTAGGTTCACCGCCCAACTTTCTGCCTGCTCTTTTTTCCTCCCCATTGGCCACAACGCAGGGCCAATCACAGCAAACTAGTGGAGCACCATGGGACATGTAGTCCCAGAAGATCGGCGACCCATTGCTCTCCACAGGGAAGAGACTAAAGCTCCCAGCATGCACTCTGCTGGGGGAAAAAAGAGAGAGAGAGAGCCCAGAACCCAGAAACAAGCTGGGGGAATGAGTGAAATACTTTAACTGCTCCAAAAGACAGAAACAGAAGGAGAGGAGTGTACCAAGGGGAAGCCAAAGAGAGAGCCGTGCTGCTAACCAGAGAGAGCCACGCTGCTAACCAGCGCCATCAGAGAAAGCCATACTGCTAACCAGCGCCACCAGAGAGAGCCACGCTGCTAACCAGAGCCACCAGAGAGAGCCATACTGCTAACCAGCGCCATTAGAGAGAGCCATACTGCTACCAGCGCCATTAGAGAGAGCCATACTGCTAACCAGCGCCATTAGAGAGAGCCATACTGCTACCAGCGCCATTAGAGAGAGCCACACTGCTAACCAGCACCACCAGAGAGAGCCACACTTCTAACCAGCAACACCAGAGAGAGCCATGCTGCTAACCAGAGTCACCAGAGAGCCACAATTCTAACCAGAACCACCAGAGAGAGTCAGGCTTCTAACCAGCACCACCAGAGAGAGCCATACTGCTAACCAGCGCCATTAGAGAGAGCCACACTGCTAACCAGCACCACCAGAGAGAGCCACTCTTCTAACCAGCAACACCAGAGAGAGCCATGCTGCTAACCAGAGCCACCAGAGAGCCACGATGCTAACCAGAACCACCAGAGAGAGCCATGCTGCTAACCAGAGAGAGCCACTCTGCTAACCAGTGCCATCAGAGAGAGCCATACTGCTAACCAGTGCCACCAGAGAGAGCCACACTGCTAACCAGCACTGCCAGAGAGAGCCACGCTGCTAACCAGAGCCAGTGTCCAATCAGATAGCTGTCTCCCTGGTGACCACAGGAAGTCATAGAGGAACCGTGTTCCTCATGACTTCCTTCCCCCTTCTGCAATGCTGCTTCGGTTAAGTGCCACCTACAGTGGGTAGTACAGGCTGCACATGCCTACCAGCAGGTCTGTCTATGTACCATCCACACTGTAGGCACACCACCAAGACCTAGCAGGGGCCTTCCTGAGTTCAAGATGGCTGCCTAAATTGCGGGAGAGCTGTGTGTCCAATCATGGGGTCACTGAGTTTACTTCTGACAGCTATTCCAGACATAAATAAACTGTGCATTACCGCCTTACTATTTATGTTGTCACCCGCCACATCAGTTACCTTCCCAGTTGGGTGAGACGGCAGCTGCGCAACACTGTCCTACACACATACAGAATATTCTTATTGGAAGATTTTTGTTGAAACAAATGATCTGGTGACAGATTGTCCTTAAGACTGACAAATCCTTTGGCAGGTTAATCATAAAACCTTTATGCATATTAACCATGCAATTAGCTGTTTGCCTGGAGTTCCCCTTTAATATTATTTTACCGGCGTCCTTTTTTAATTGAAGACAAGCCCTTCAAAAGCGGAGCTGAAATCCATATGTTTATTCCTGGGATTTCACACCCTTGTTCCACAGTAACAATGCTTGTTATTTCAGTTGTTCCAATTTAACTCTAACAAATATCTCTTCGAAGGCAGCAGCCTTCCCTCCTCGATATTCCCAAGTGTCGTCCTGAACACATCATTCCGATGGCACGGTGACAAAAATCCCCGCTGTGTTAAAAGAAAACACCACGCCAACGCCAAGTTGTATCGAATACATAGAGTGATTCCCTGAAAGCAATATTATGAGAATGCCTGACCGCAACGAGAACCAAACTCCCATGTTTTATTGCTCATCATGTGGTAAGGTTAGCACTGTTATTATTGTTTTCCACCCCACCCCCACCCCCCAAAACTGATTAATCTTCCGTTTACATTGATCACAACAGATGTTGGTTTATAAACGTCCTGACAATTGTATTAGCTAATAACTTTGTGAAGGAAGCCTAAGTAACGCATCTGTTTTTACAATCGGCAGAGAGGATCATGGGAGCAGGCATGGTGGTCAAGCATAAAAGAGTAACATTCATTTATGATAATTACTTTCAGCTTCCCACTTGGCTGTTTTCTGGTGACCTAAATGTAACCAGTTGTTTCCTCTCTCACTCTTAGCTTTTTCAGGTCACTCTTAATGATTTAATTCAACAAAAAATGTCTGCCATTTCCTGTCACCCCTATCTTTTTCGACTCCCCCCCTCCCAAAGTGTTTTCTGCTGCATAGTACACCATGCATTGGGTTGTTTCTTCACAGGCTCCCTCGGCTGGGAACAATGGGAGCAGTGTTTGTAGGACAAGCAACGTTTTTACCTTCGGGCGAAAAGGCAGAACTGGAGATAACTGACTTGCATTTTGCTCCTCGTAAAGCTAATAGAGTTGATTCTTTTTGATGTGGTCCTCCTAATATTGACAAAAAAGCAGAATTAACATGGATGTATCTGTCTACTCATAAACAGCCCACCACCCTTTAGTCATAAAGATGTCAGGTTAAAGCCGGGTATACACTAGTAAAATTTCATTCAACATTCTTTGCCCACAGTGATGAAAATATTTGAAGGAACAAGATGGAACATTTTTCTCTAATGTATGAAATTCTAACAGTCTATGTATGTTTTGTTTGGTAAAATCCATTCATTTAAAAATCAAATGTTAAGAGCAAACTAAATCTTGAACTACTTTGAAATGACATTTGAATGTTCTGAGAGTTTTCGTATGAATGTTCCTTCAAAATTCTACTAGTGTATACCCAGCTTTAGATACCTAAAGTCTATCCAAAGTCAAAAGCTTTTTTTTTTAGATTTGGGTAAACTGTGGCCACCCATCCAAATGACTTGCATTCCAGTGCAGGGTAACAATCAAACAGTCAATTATGTTCTACAAACCTTCAGACAACAGCTTGATGAAGGCGCTTTCTGTTGCAGCATGACTGTGCCCCTGTGCACAAAGCCAGCTCCATAAAGACATGGTTTAAAAACTTCGGGTGTGAACTCAAGAGACCTGCACAGAGCCCTGACCTGAACCCCACTGAACAAATTTGGGATACTTTGGAACTCCATTTGCAAGCCAGGTCGTCTCATTAAACATCAGTACCTGACCTCAGAAATCTTCTTTAATGTAAATGTGCACAAATTCTCTAAGACACCTGTAGGCAGGTGCAGTATACTTTCTCCACTGCAGGTGGTGCTCAACTGCAGCGGCATTGCAGAGGGAGAGGAAGTCAAGAGGAACATGATTCCTCTATGGTTTCCTGGGTCAATGGGGAAAGCTATCTGATTGGGTGCTTTATGTGACTGTGGTGGCCATCTTGGGTTAGGCAGAGTCCATTTAAGACTGTAGCTCCAGGTCTTGGTGCACATTTCATGTGTGGGTAGTGTAGGAATAGGTCACCCGTCTGTCATAGAAATTGATTAGCTGTAGGTAGGAAGAGGTACCACATGAGTAGGGAAAGGATAGGGAAAAGCTATCCATCCTGGATTCCATATCAATGCCCATAGCATTTGAATGGGATGTCCAACAAGCTCATATATGTGTGATGGGTATAGATGTCATTTGTCCGGATAGTGCATGATGGATATATAATAATGTTCATGAATATAGTCAGCTGAATGTAACCATGGGAAGGGTAATGTCATTATAACAATACAGTATTGTTTTTAATGTATTTATTTGGTGATGGTTCATTTTGAAGTAAATATTGAGCATTACAATAAGGATGAATAAAAAGTACACATATTAGTATCTATTTTTTTCTTGTTCTTTGATGGTCAATATTAGTTTTACTTAATGTTGGTTAAATGAATAAAAATAACTGGCATTAAAAAATAATCTGTGGATAAAATGTATGAATGAGAGCCGACCTCCAATCTCTGCTTTTCTGGGTTTTAGCATTTGAACATCCATAAAGTAGTTGCAACCATGATGTCTCCACACGAAGGCCACCATCTTCCTAATGCGTTTTACCAAGTTATTGTTGAAATGTGTTAAGGGGACATGGTCTTTGGGTAGAGACATCATGGTTGCAGCTGCTTATGGATGTTCAAATAAAATAATCTGGAAAAGCAGAGATTAGAGTGGATCTTTCATTCATATATTTTCTCCAATGATGAGCAAAGATGGGTTTTCTTGAGCCTGCACCCTGTCAGCTCATAGACAAAGTAAAGGAGCTCTGAAGCTGTGCTGTGGGTCTAGGATGTTTTAATAACAATAATCTACACTTTATTAGTTCAGTCCTTATAATTTATGACTGAGCACCTTACAGCATACTTGTCAGCAGCTCCAGGGAAGTCCTGGACCAAGTGTGTAGTGTTTCTTTTTTTTTTTAATCTGATTTTATTTAATACAAGCACATTATACAAAACACAAAGGACATCACAAATACCACAAAAAAAGGTGAAGCATTAAACCTACAAACATATAAACAT
Organism: Lithobates clamitans; assembly: GCA_037952925.1. Lineage (NCBI taxonomy): Eukaryota > Metazoa > Chordata > Amphibia > Anura > Ranidae > Lithobates > Lithobates clamitans. Next base: position 2,859,283 of record JBBGZY010000099.1, on the reverse strand, counting down.
ATTAGCGGAGAATTATACTTCCTCAATAAAATCAACTGTACATGACCATCAAAACGGAAGAAAGATAAAAAAAGACAAAAAACAAAAACCCTCTAGAAGGATAGTATATATATATATATATATATATATATATATATATATATATATATATATATATATATATATATATATATATATATATATATATATATATATATATATATATATATATATATATATAAATATATATATATATATATATATAAAAATATATATATATATATATATATATATACGTACACAGTGCCTTGAAAAAGTATTCACACCCCTTGAAATTTTCCACATTTTTCATACAGTATTACAACCAAAAACGTAAATGTATTTTATTGCGATTTTATGTGACAGATCAACACAAAGTGGCACATAATTGTGAAGTGGAAGTAAAAAAAAAAGTTTTTCAACATTTTTTTTACAAATAAATATCTGAAAAGCGTGGCGTGCATTTGTATTCAGCCCCCTTTACTCTGATACTCCTAACTAAAATCTAGTGAAACCAATTGCCTTCAGAAATCACCTAATTAGTAAATAGAGTCCACCTGTGTGTAATTTAATCTCAATATAAATACAGCTGTTCTGTGAAGCCCTGGGAGGTTTGTTAGATAACCTTAGTGAACAAACAGCATCATGAAGGCCAAGGAACATACCAGGCAGGTCAGGGATAAAGTTATGGAGAAGTTTAAAGCAGGGTTAGGTTATAAAAAAAAAATTAGCACTGTTCAAGCCATCATCCGAAAATGGAAAGAGTATGGAACAACTGCAAACCTACTAAGACATGGCCGTCCACCTAAACTGACAGGCTGGGCAAGGAGAGCATTAATCAGAGAAGCAGCCAAGAGGCCCATGGTAACTCTGGAGGAGCTGCAGTGTGGAGCTTAGGTGGGAGAATCTGTTCACAAGACAACTATTAGTTGTGCACTCCACAAATCTGGCCTTTATGGAAGAGTGGCAAGAAGAAAGCCATTGTTGAAAGAAAGCCATAAGAAGCCCCGTTTGCAGTTTGCGAGAATCCATGTGACTGACACAGCAAACATGTAGAAGAAGGTGCTCTGGTCAGAAGAGATCAAAATTGAACTTTTTGGCCTAAAAGCAAAACGCTATGTGTGGCGGAAAACTAACACTGCACATCACCCTGAACATACCATCCATGCCATGAAACATGGTGATGGCAGCATAATGTTGTGGGAATAATTTTCTTCAGCAGGCACAGGGAAGCTGGTCAGAGTTGATGGGAAGATGGATGGAGCCAAATACAGGGCAATCTTAGAAGAAAAGCTGTTAGAGTCTGCAAAAGACTTGAGACTGGGGCGGAGGTTCACCTTCCAGCAGGACAACGACCCTAAACATACAGCCAGAGCTACAATGCAATGGGTTAGATCAAAGCATATTCATGTGTTAGAATGGCTCAGTCAAAGTCCAGACCTAAATCCAATTGAGAATCTGTGGCAAGACTTGAAAATTGCTGTTCAGAGACGCTCTCAATCTAATCTGACAGAGCTTGAGCTATTTTGCAAAGAAGAATGGCCAAACTTTTCACTCTCTAGATGTGCAAAGCTTATAGAGCAGGGGTCTCAAACTAGCGGCCCTCCAGATGTTGTGAAACTACAAGTCCCATCATGTCTCCGCCTGTGGGAGTCAGGCTTGTAACTGTCAGCCTTGCAATGCCTCATGGGACTTGTAGTTTCGCAACCGCTGGAGGGCCGCCAGTTTGAGACCCCTGTTATAGAGACATACCCAAAAAGACTTACAGCTGTAATTGCAGGTAAAGGTGGTTCTACAAAGTATTGACTCAGGGGAGGGCTGAATACAAATGCACGCCACACTTTTCACATATTTTTTTGTAAAAAAAAATTAGAAAACCATTTTTAATTTTCCTTCCACTTCACAATTATGTGCTGCTTTGTGTTGGTCTATCAGATAAAATCCCAATAAAATACATTTACAATTTTGGTTGTAACATGAAAAAATTTGGAAAATTTTAAGGGGTATGAATACTTTTTCAAGTCACTGTATGTATATATACCTATAAACAGCAATACTTATGACACTGGTTGGCCTACTCCAATACCGGGCACATAAACTCAAGCCATTGTGACCAAATATCAAACTTCCTCATTGAGTTTCATTAAACAAATATATGTTTTTCAAAAGAAATAAGCCTATAAGGATCGAAAATCCAGTCAGCTAAGGGGGGCAGTTTGTCTGTGGGCCACAAAGAGAGCACGGCTGATAGTATTCGAGATAGGGGGAATGTAGAAAAAAGAATCAAGGTAGGCCAATAGGCATGTAAGTGGTTCAACAGGAATATTTACATCCAATAGCCCATTAAGAGTGCCAACCACCTCCACCCAATATCTGTGGAGTTTGGGGAGCCGCCCAAGAAGATCTATAAGAGTACCTGGATTGCCACACCTGGCACAAGTTGGATCAGATCTCAGGCCTATGGCATGCAAAAATTTGGGGGTTCTATATACCATGTGGAGGATAAAGATCTGGGATATTTCTGTGTGATGGAGAGAGAGAGACACGAGGGGGAGGGACCAGAGGGGGAGGGACCAGAGGGGGAGGGACCAGGTATATACAAAGCATAGGGTTTTGGGGAAACCTTCTCTCACTTGTTATATTACTGGAAGTGAAGGAAAACCTCTCCAGCAGGATATATAAAGCAAAAAATAAATAAAAAAAGCTAGGTGTTATAACCATCCCCTACTCTATGCTAAACTAAAACCAAAAAATACGCCTTTACATATTTTTTGATGTCATGGCAGCTATGTACTAGGATGCTAGCAGTCAAAGGAAAGAAGATTTTGCTGATGTCAGTGCAAACAAGCGAAAGCTGCTGCAGGCATCATGACCTTATGTTGGGCTTGGGTCATAATAACCGGAACAAATGTGTTGATCTCCTTGATAGTTTATGTTCATTTTACAAACCCTACCCACCCTTCACCATCTTCCCTACAAGCAGTAGGTGTTGACCATTCGGTCAACACCTACTGCTTCCACAATTGGTTAGGCGGTAACTAAAGTTTGAGCTTAGGTCTGCTTTAAGAAGACATGGTGTATGTTTTTCTCCCAGTCACTCTGGGTAAACTCACACTGGGGTGAAGCTTGTTTGGGAGGAACAAGTTTGTTGCCTCTGGACCTCTTTCAAAACACCAGCAGTAATGTTGCTTTCTTTGGGCCAGCGTTTTCCAGTAAAGAAACAAAATGAATTATTTTCAGTAGAAATTGGAGCTGATGAAGCACTACGAGCCAGATTGGGCCGCCTCACTTTTGATCTGTGCCATGGTCAGTTCTATGCAGTTAAAAGAGAACATTTTCAAGAAAAAATTAAATGAAAGATGAGCCTTTGATGCCATTTTTCAAATTTTTCTCATATAAGTCACTTTACTGCAAGGTCAATGACAAAGATCCTTTTGCTTTGCTAAAGGAAAATTTACCACTAATTGTATAAATATATTGGGGTAAATTTAACCACTTGACGTCCGAAAGATTTAGCCCCCTTCACGACCAAGACCATTTTTTGCGATATGGCACTGTATTCACTTAATTGAAAATTGCACGGCTGTGTGTCGCTGTACCCAAATAGAATGTATGTCTTTTTTTCCCACAAATAGAGCTTTCTTTTGGTGGTATTTGATCACCACTGCGTTTTTTATTTTTTAAGCTATAAACAAAAAAAGATCGACAATATTGAAAAAAAATTTTTTTTTTTTTTTTTTACTTTTTTCTAATTCTTATGCAGAGAACAGAGAGCATGTGATCACTTATTAAAAAGGAAAAAAAGGTATTTATATATTTTTTTTATATCTATACAAAAAAGTTTTGCCTTTAATTTCTATGTTAAACTGAATGGGTTGTTTAGCAAGGTGATCGTTTACAATCACTAACTCAGCGGCTAGCATTCTTATCTTGTAAGCTTTGAGTTTCAGCAGGAACACTATCTTTATATATTGTATCCTTGACTTATTATGTAGGTTTTCTCTCATAATCCCAAACAATATAATTTAGCTTTTCCAGACTTGCCCTGGCATGGGGCAAACACTGATGCGTAAGGTTCTGCATACTCTGTAAAAATCTATGTGTTATAAATAGTGAGATCAACGAAAACCGTCTGTATTGCTGGAAGAACGGCTGCTGATGTCCTTATATCATGAATAACCTTGAACGTAGACTGTTGAGGTCTGGTCAATGGGTCCTCTGGTTCACCTGTGGGAAGGTGCAGCAAGGTGGAGGTCTTCAGGAAGGATGGCGTGTTCCTATCCTACTCATCTGGAACCTCTCCTTACCGCTAATCACTGTCCCTACCAGATGGGGGACCTGTCCCTACATTATATGTAGATATTTGCCCGCACACCAAGGATCATCAATTTCGTCCAAAATTTTTTTTATTTAAAGAATGATCACATCATAAAATAGTGTAGTGCAACATTTTGGAGCCACGCAGGACCCCTTCCTCAGGCATGGCACATCGTATAGGTTCCAGTATCCAGCTGGCGGTCGCTACAGCACCCAGTACTCTTATGGCCCGTACACACGGTCGGATTTTCCGATGGAAAATGTCCGATCGGAGCGTGTTGTCGGAAATTCCGACCGTGTGTGGTCTCCATAGGACATTTTCCATCGGATTTTCCGACACACAAAGTTGGACAGCAGGAGATAAAATTTTCCGACAACAAAATCCGTTGTCGGAAATTCCGATCGTGTGTACACAAATCCGACGGACAAAGTGCCACGCACGCTCAGAATAAATAAAGAGATGAAAGCTATTGGCCACTGCCCCGTTTATAGTCCCGACGTACGTGTTTTACGTCACCGCGTTTAGAACGATCTGATTTTCCGACAACTTTGTGTGACCGTGTGTATGCAAGACAAGTTTGAGCCAACATCCGTCGGAAGAAATCCTAGGATTTTGTTGTCGGAATGTCCGAACAAAGTCCGACCGTGTGTACGCCCTATAAGAGCTTATTCCAGGAAGGTGTGCGATGGGAATATGGACTGCTGTCCCTACATTACCCACATGCAAAATGTGCATCAAGCCTGGGAGTCAAAGCCTTAACCTTTAATAGCGGGCACTTTTACCCCCTTCGTGCCCGGGACCCGAAAATGCTAGGACAGTACAAATATCCCCCAAAGTAAACAGTCCAAGGTAGACAGTCCAAGGTATTTAGTAAGAGGCATGGTGAGTTTTTTGAAGTTGTAATTTCTTGTCACAATTTTTTGAAAAATGATGAAATAAAAAAAAAAATCTAATTTTTTTTTTTACATACTGTCACCAGTGTAGTACACCGTTATCATATAACTGGTGTGACTGTGATCAGGGAAAATGACCGATGACAGTATGTAAAAAAAAAAATTCAATTTTTTTCCTTTATTAAATTTTTTTTCTTTTTTTTCCTATGATTTTTTTGAAACACACTGTGACCAGAGCAATATAGTGGGGTTTATTTACTAAATCTAAAGAGGGAAAAATTAGTTAAGGTAGGTTAATCAGCTTCTAACCTCAGCTTGTTTAATTAAGCTTTAGCAATAAAACCTGGAAACTGATTGCTTTCTCTACAGATATGTGACTAATTTTGCCCTCTCTAGCTTTAGTAAATAAACCCCAGTAGAACTCTGGGTAATGATCAGGATTTTTTTTTATACATATTATGATTGCTTTTACCAGTAAATTGTCATTGGTATAAGCACCCATTTTTACTGAATGAAACTGATTCATTCAGTGTCTTCTTTTGTAAGTAGCTGTGATTGGCCAAACCTAATCACAGGGTACAGATGGGCTGTGATTGACCTTGTCTGTACCATGTGATTACTGTGACCAGTCACAGCTAGCAACACGATTGTACACAATGGATGGCATGAAAGGAAGGCATTCATTGTTTACAATTCTCATGTGATCTGCTGTGAATGGTCACATTGATCGCATGGTACTCACAGCAAGCCAGTATAGTGATCAGTCATTGGCCATTGACAGATTGCAATGCTATGCAGCCCCGCAAGTGATGCATTCTGGATGGACATCATATGATGTCCATTCAGAGCGACGAAAGTCCCGCCTGGCTGTCATTTTGCTATAGGCTGGGCAGGAAGGTGTTAAATAGGCTCTGCCTGACCCAAGATGGCTGCCAGAGTCACATGGGGTGGTAGCATCCAGTTAAATAGCTTCCCCAGTGACCCAGGAAACCGTAGAGGAACCATGTTCCTCTTGACTTCCCCTCCAACTGCAATGTTGCTATAGATGAGCGCCACCTGCAGTGGATAAAATAGACTGCACCTGCCTAGACGCCCTCTGAATTCCACAAAGGAAGCTGCACTACACTAAAACATGTAAATACACTCAGCCTGAAAGCACTGTAAAAGTCCTACTGAACCCGCCTGCAAGGGATTACATTAGACATGTGCAATTTGTTTCGCTCCAAAGTCATTTTTTAACGAAATTCGACAAATTTGTTAATTCGGAAATATTCAAATTAACGAAAACCCGTTTAAGAAATTTTTCTGAAAACAAAAATTCGAGAACCCAAAAATTTGAAAATCTGAAATAATAACTAACTAATAATAACTGTTACTAACTATTAAATTATATGTAGCAAGGTCTCCGTCTCATTCAGTCTAATGAGAACCTCCAGGGCCAGAGATAGGTGACATCTTTCTATACATGGTGGGTTGTGAAGCATGGAAAAAGTTATTGGGTGCCAGACACTTCTTGGATGCAAAAAGAGATGTTTATTTGTCTTACAAACTTTTATGGGGGAGAGAGGGTTAGGGCCAGGACACCCTTGAATAGTTGCAAGTTCAATTAGCAGACTCCGAGACTTCAATAGGAGGACAGCCATTCAGGGAAAGGCCTCCAGCAAGAATCCACATCTGCACATGCAGGAATGCTGTCTCCTATGGCAACAGTCTTTAACAGTTCCTAACACAAGGCGTAACAGTCCTTTCACCTTCACTACAACTTCTCCTTGTAGTTCTTCAGTACGCTGAGCTCCCGGTCTCTCACTAGATCCACTGATTTACAGCCACTGAATCCATTGAGCTCCTCCAATCTTTATGGTGGCATCTTCCTCAAGAATCACCCCCGCTTCTCTGCTGGGTCCCTAGCTTGGCACTTCCGATATTCCACTGGCCCGCTTGGTCTCTGGCTTGAAGGCTGCTCTGCAAACCTCACCTCCACTGGCTGAGTTCCTGACTTGATCACTGCCTGAAGTCTCCCGATTCTCCACCGTGCCCGTTCTGTGAGAATACTGCTCCTGTGCTTGCTTTGGTTACTCACTGTGGTCCCTGGTTATAAGATTGTTGGTCCTTTAGTGGCTACAGTTTCCCCTCTACCTCCAAACACTGATAGTTTCTCCGGCCGGCAGAACTGTCACTTCTGGTTGGACTGCAAGTCACAATCCCAACTCTGCGCTGCTCTCTTGCTTCTGGATAGGCCCTCAGACAGCCTATCAGCCAGACGCCCCCCGGGATAGGCCCAATCTCTGGCCTAGCAGCCCAGGCACATGACACACGTTCACCAAGATAGCCGTCCAGGTGGCACAGAACCCAGATCACCTGACTCCACCTGAATATATAGGCTCTCCCAGCAGGCCAAGGGAGCCAAGAAAACCCCTGCCCATTGGCTGAGATACCCCATATACCCATAACCTGACCTTGGGTTGTCCTTCTCATATCTAATACCACCAAGTAGCCGGCCACCTAGTGGAAGAAGAGAAAAGTGTAACAAGGCCAAACTTAGGGAGAAATCAATGGATCTCTAACAAACAAACAGGATAACTACTCCTGGCAAGTAAATTTGTGGAGAGCATCCCTGCCTAAACTCCAGGGTGATACATATAGGTATTGGAATTCCCTTTCAAATTTGGCTGTTAGTGAACATAACGAATACGAATTTATCGGAAGTTACGGATTATCCGAAATAACGAATGCTGCATCTAAACGAATGGAATGAATGGAAATTAATGAATTAATAATAATAAATATTAATAATAATAAAAACGTTTTATTATTATTACTTATTCGTTACGTTCCATTAGTTAAGATACGGCATTCGTTATTTTGGATAATTCATAACTTCGGATAAATTCCTATTTGTTACGTTCACTAACAGCCAAATTTTAAAGGAAATTCCAATACCTATAATTTAATAGTTAGTTATTATTGGTTAGTTAGTTAGTTATTATTTCGGATTTTCGAATTTTCAAACTTTCGGATTTTCGTTCTTATTTTCGGATCATATAATTTTCGGATTTCCGAATTTTCGAATTTTCGGATTTTCAGATTTTGAAATTCAAATTTTTCTGAAGTTACGAATTTACTCGAAATAACGAATTGTGATCATAACGAATGATCCGAAAATGGAAAAAAAAAGACAAATAAAACAAAAACTAACAAAGTTTTCGGCAGTGCACATGTCTATTCTACATTTAATAATACGGCAGTGTTTTTTAGTGCTATCCGTCCACTGATTAAGTTTAGATAAAATGAGTACTTATTGGAGTCTTTTAATTTAGCATTAAGTGGTGGACCTGTGCTCCTCTGAACCTACAGAGAACAGATGAGGATAAGATTCCACATGCTTGCTAGTATGTCAATGCAATGAACAGTCTATGAAGGATGATGTTCAATAGGAGCTGTTATTGTGAACTGCAAAAACACTCCAAATGACATGACCTCAAGGACATCGCCTGCAAAATGGAACATTCTGCCATCTATCAGATGCACTCGAATTCCCTCAAATCAAACATTATACAAGGAATCATTTCTGACATTTTAATTGAAACATTTGTCAAGAAACTTCTGCTGGTGAGCTGTCTACATATTTTAGTCCCATCTACTTCAGTTACATTATTAATGGAGTGTGTATGTGCTTACTTGTGCGTGATTCATGGCGTATCCGCAGGGATATGATGGTGTTATTGCAAGTTATATTAATGACATGTGGGATGGCAAGAAACTCACCATGATACGTCCCTGGGTGGGAGTAAAGAGGGAAATGAAGTTTTATTTCACATTTTAGAGCTTGCTGTCGTCATACATTAGGATGGCATTTATTGCATTGTAAATAAAATGGTTGTCCTCAATAAGTATCGGGAACATTTTTTCCGGGGCTGCAGCTGGTTTGCAGGTATGGCAGGAAGGTAAAGTATATGTACACTCAATCACCTATAAATCTCTTTTTTATAAGTCATTGTGAATCTTTTTTCAATCTGCAGCTTTTATTAAATCTGAAATTCAGTTTTACATTCAGTCTTGCACAGTTGCACAGGCTCCTCTCCTGTTCTGAAATTGCTTACTGGATTTCACTGCACACTGTGAGCTTCTTTCAGTGTGCATTAGAAGCTGCAGCAAGTCAGAGACAGCCCACTTCATTTCCTGGCTAAAGGATGCTCAGCATCACCTAGGCCTTCTTTCTCCAGTCTTAGGTTCCTTTCACATAGACAGCCAGGGGAGTTAAGAACAGGCAGTTGGCCAACATGCTTACCAGTGGCAGCCAGTAGACATGTGCACACTGAAATATTTCGTTTCGGATTTTCTTTTTCGTCCGAAAAATAAATTTATTTAGTTACTCGTTTTTCGTTAAAGATTGCATTCATCCGAAAATCCAAATTAAGGTCGAATCTGTCATTGAAGGCTTATGGTGTCTGTCGAATGTTCAAAGATTCGATGGAGCAGCTAAACTGTACGACGCCGTATAGTTTACCTGCTCCATCGAATCTTCTTAGAACTTTCAACAGACACCATAAGCCAAAGTACGTGTGTACTTAGTTCTAGCTATTTTACTGCCCCTCCTCTTTGGTTACAATCAGCCAATAACATTCATCATCATCATTATTTTTATTTATCTTTTCTCCCCTACGTCGAATCTTTTCTCCCCTACGTCGAATCTTTTCTCCCCTACGTCGAATCTTTTCTCTCTATGTAGAATAATCTTGGACTAATAGAGTTAAGGTTAGGCACATTCGACCACAGGTTTGATGAACACAGATTCTTATTGTCATCATCATGTCGAATCTCCTATCTATATCGAACTGTTGCAGCAACGAAAACGAAAATAAAGCATTTGTTTATGTCGGATATTTTGTTTCTCGGATTCTGCACTTTCGTTATCGTTTGTTAAAACGACAACAAAAATACCTGAAATTCAGACGAAAATGCATTCGGACGAAAACGAATGCACATGTCTAGCAGCCAGTGGCAGCCATTCACATGGGGCGCAGGGGCGCGCCCCCCTAATCCTGGCCCCTAATCTACATGCCGGACACATGGATTTCAATGGGTTTATTTTTTCTTTGAAACACATGATTAGAACCTGAGGCTCTAATTGGCTTCAAAAAGGGTGGGCTAAGGGCACAGAGTGCTGCGACCCGAGCCCACTCAGTTGTTTGACATTAGCAAATTAATATTCGCTAATGTCTTCCTGTTTCTCCTCCCAGCCAATCATTAAGTGGGCCGATTGGCTGCGAGTACTAAGTCCTGGTTGGGAGGAGAAGTGACCTGGATGGGGTCAGTGCGGGGCTGGCAGGGGGGCCTGGCGGGTGACGGGCAAGATAGATCGAGTGATGGGGTGGGGGGAAGCGGTGAACGTTCGATCAATCATCAGGGGTGGGAGGTGGTTGGCTGGGGCAGGTGGGGGCCCAGGCCGCCCCCCAAGAAAATGATGCACTAGTCGCCACTGATGTTTACCATCCCTTTGTAGGCGGAGCCTAGGCCCAGGGTACCTAGTCAGGGAGAGACCACACACACAGTTTTGGGTGTTGCAATTTATCTTGTGTATTGCATACAGTATCCCACAAAAGTGAGTACACCCCACACATTTTTGTAAATATTTTATTATATCTTTTCATGTGACAACACTGAAGAAATTACACTTTGCTACAATGTAAAGTAGTGAGTGTACAGATTGTATAACAGTGTAAATTTGCTGTCCCCTCAATATAACTCAACACACAGCCATTAATGTCTGAACCTCTGGCAACAAAAGTGAGCACAAACTGGGCCCAATTAGCCATTTTCCCTCCCCGGGGTCATGTGACTCGTTAGTGTTACAAGGTCCCAGGTGTGAATGGGGAGCAGGTTTGTTAAATTTGGTGTTATCGCTCTCACTCTCTCATACTGGTCACTTGAACTTTAACATGGTACCTCATGGCAAAGAACTCTCTGAGGATCTGAAAAAAAAGAATTGTTGCTTTACATAAAGATGGCTTAGGCTAGAAGAAGATTGCCAAGACCCTGAAACTGAGCTACAGCACGGTGGCCAAGACCATACAGCGGTTTAACAGGACAGGTTCCATTCAGAACAGGCCTCGCCATGGTCGACCAAAGGAGTTGAGTGCATGTGCTCAGCGTCATATCCAGAGGTTGTCTTTGGGAAATAGACGTATAAATGCTGCCAGCATTGCTGCAGAGGTAAAAGGGGTGGGGGGTCAGCCTGTAAGTGCTTAGACCATACGCCGCACACTCCATCAAATTGGTCTGCATGGCTGTCGTCCCAGAAGAAAGCCTCTTCTAAAGATGAGACACAAGAAAACCCACAAACCGTTTGCTGAAGACAAGCAAACTAAGGACATAGATTACTGGAACCATGTCCTGTGGTCTGATGAGACCAAAATAAACTTATTTGGTACAGATGGTGTCAAGCGTGTGTGGTGGCAACCAGGTGAGGAGTATAAAGACCAGTGTGTCTACAGTCAAGGATGGTGGTGGGAGTGTCCTGGTCTGGGGCTGTTTGAGTGCTGCTGGCACTGGGAAGCTACAGTTCATTGAGGGAACCATGAATGCCAACATGTATTGTGACATATCAAAGCAGAGAATAATCCCCTCCCTTCGGAGACTGGGCCTCAGGGTAGTATTCCAACACAACAACCCCAAACACACCTCCAAGACAATCACTACCTTGCTAAAGAAGCTGAGGGTAAAGGTGATGGACCGGCCAAGCATGTCTCCAGACCTAAACCCTATTGAGCATCTGTGGGGCATCCTCAAAGGGAAGGTGGAAGAGCGCAAGGTCTCAAGTCATCATGGAGAAGTGGAAGAGGACTTCAGTGGCAACCTGTGAAGCTCTGGTGAACTCCATGCCCAAGAGGGTTAAGGCAGTGCTGGAAAATAATGGTGGCTACACAAAATATTGACACTTTGGGCCCAATTCGGACATTTCCACATAGGGGCATATTCACTTTTGTTGCCAGCGGTTTAGACATTAATGGCTGTGTGTTGAGTTATTTTGAGGGGACAGCAAATTTACACTGTTATACAAGCTGTACACTCACTACTTTGTAGCAAAGTGTCATTTCTGCAGTGATGTCACATGAAAAGATATAATAAAATATTTACAAAAATGTGAGGGGTATACTCACTTTTCAGAGATACTGTATATGCAATACACATGGCTCTGTGTGTCTTTGAAGTGAAATTCTCAACCTAAATGGAAATATTTCTGCTCTAAATATACAGACACAAGGATAAATCCTTTACTGCCTTGAACTTGTCTCTTGAAGATGTAGCGCTAAAACATCAGGAGCCGCTGGATTTTTATCTTGTGTATTGCATATACTGTAGGTCAACCCTCAAAATTTCCACTCGCCTACTCGCATTTGGCGAGCGGAATTTAATTGAGGGCGAGTGTTGCGGCTCGACTTACACAAGCCACGCAAGCCGCCTCCCCAGTCATATCTATGAAGGGCTCCTTGTGCTGCGCTGCACGCCGTAAAGTGTAGTTTTCAGCGCAGCCACGCAGATTCTCTTCTCACCGAGAGAGCGGACAGGAGGCAGCAGAGAAGACGTGGGTCCCAGGAAGCGAGGAGGAAGAAGAAGAGTCCGGCAGTGGGAGCACGGGCTACAGGGAACAGCCGGGCCTACCAGGGAGAAGTGAGAACCTAGAGGTCTGGGAGACCATCAAAGACAAGTCCGAGTGTGTAAGTGTGCACAGGCTGGCAGTGTACAGGGATGTTTGGTGCAGGCTGCCCACTTACTGTCAGGAACCATGAATCAGGCGGAGACAGAAATGCAGTTAAAATCACACCATTTAATATAGTGGTAAAAATGGTACAAGTAGTAAACGTAGTCAAAACATAGCCAGGGTTCGGTAACCAAATCGGGTATTGAGAACAATCCAGGAAATCAGGGAGCCAGAGATCAGTGTAGTCAGAGCAGCAGACAGGATCAGGAACCAGAAGTTATGTCAGCCAGGTAAGTCTTCAACAGAAACACAGCAGAGAGTCTCCAGATATGTTGACCAAGGCGAAGGCACAGGAGATCTAGTCCAGGCAGCTTAAATAGCCAGCAGGGCTTGTTAACGAGCAGGATATGATCACCGGGTGAGTCACTGTGGAACGATAAGTACTAGCAATTAACCGACAGCTGAGCAGCCTGAGCTCAGCATCGTCTGTCAAACTCTCCTATGTAAGTGAATAGGACCAAACAAATGATGATCCAGGCGCATGGGTAACTGCCCAAATGGATAAGGACTGCCAAACTGGGGCAGCTGTCCCAAACTCAAAGACCGTTGAGACATATAAGAAACCAAAATTGGGAATATCGCTGTACCGTGGCAAAAACAAAAAGCATTATGACCTGAAGAAGGGGCTATTCCACCAGCCCATGACGTAATTTCCGGGCGACGAACGCAGATCCCAGCAGACTATCACTTCCTGGTGCCCCTGCTGCTTTTCATCCACCCTGGTGTCTCCGGCCTGTCACCCACACAGGCTGAAATATTTCTGCTTTCCCCAACGTTCCGGGCTACATTACCACCTCAGCCTGGGACCTTCTGATTGTGGTCATCTTTTTTCACTTTGCCCCCCCCACCCCAGTGGAGTTGGCCTCCTCCACTCACAGGAGCTCCCCTGTCATCCATGTGGCTTCAGCCTCCAGGTACTTACATTTTATGCTGTGGTTCTCTATGTCCACCGGTTGGCTGTTCCATGACTGCTGTATGCCTCAAATTTTTACCTTCATCCCTAATGGAATAAATGCTTTTTGTTTTTACACCCAAGGTTGAGCGTCACTCATTTGCCATAGTACAGTGCTATTCACAATTTAGGTTTCTGAATAGGACCACACTGTGACAGCAAGCCGAATGCTTGGCTTGCAGTTTCGGCATAATCCTGAAATTCAAGATCACTATTCAGCAAAAAAAAAAGGGGGGGGCATAAAAAAACAGGCATTAGGAGGCAGCAGTATCACCTCCTGAACACCAGCAAACCTCCTTTCACAGACCTGTGAAAAGCAATGCACCACAAATCAGGCAGCAGGAAAAGACAACACAAAGATAATCTCATCAGTAAGCTGCTCTTTCAATGTCTAATCATATATTGGGACGTCTCCTATTTGACCAAGTTGCATAGCATTATCCATAGCAGAGAAAAGAGGTCAGTATCTGTCTGATACAGATAAACTGACTGATCAGAATTATGATTTTCATTGGCAAGAAAGACAGTTCACACATTTATATTTCAAATGGGAATGCAACTGTCTACATTTTCAATAAAATAAATAGAGAACCACGCTGTAAGGTTGAGACCCTATTAAATATAAGTGTTCATAGTGTAAAACTATAAGAAGCCAGTTGGAGGATTCTGTCTGAGTAGTTTTATCCTTGCCTTGTCCACTTATCTCTATAGTAGCAGAACCCTGACAATGTAAACATTATCTCTAAAGTGAAATTCTCAAGCTAAATGGAACGATTTCTGCTCTAAATGTACAGCCACAAGGATAAATCCTTTACCAACTTGAACTTGTCTCTTGAAGATGTAGTGCTACTCCATTAGGGGCTGCTGATTTTTACTGATTCTTTCCCAAACAGTACAGAGGCTGCCAGACACCCAAACAACAGTCCAACTCATAGAAACTATATTCATATTATTCTAGTAACTCTTTCCCTTCTGGTTTGGGATTCTATAGCTAGGTTTATCTCAGGGCCCAATAACCAACATTGGTTAGAGTCAGATTAGGCATCAGATGGCCATCTAGGTAGCTAGAGGTTCGGTTGCATGACTGATTAGAAGCTACTGGGGACTAAGATGCAGATAGGCTGACTCTGAGTTCCAGTATCACACCCCATTTTCTGCTGGTGAGAAGCTATGTTCCAGGTTGGTTAGGTGACTGTTGCTGAATCTTGATTATCAAAAGGGCCACAGTAGGTAATAATAAAAAGGAATGTACCCTGCGCTGCCTAAACTGGTAGAGCAGCTCACACAAGAAATAGATAATTTGTTCAAAAAGCAAATATATATGCAGGGCGTGGCTTGACCTCGTAGAGAATGGCCGCTTGATTTCAGAGCTCCGCTGACAGGGATAGAAATCTGCCTTCTACGGATGGTCACCGACATCTCACACACCTGAAAAACGATGGGTACTGCCTCTAGAACATCGTCGACCTCCCGTTCACGTTCTCCCCGCGAATTACTAAGAAGATCCAGTCAAAACATCCCGGAGATGTTTCGAGCACAGACGGGAAGTTTGGCGCCGGCTCCCACCTCACAGATCCTTCAGCAGCAATCTCCTAACCCTAATGGAACTGGATCCACATCTCACAATGGACACAATGATGGGGGGATTCTCCACCCCACATCAACAACCTAGCTTGAACGATCTTAGATCCGTGGCTGAAGGCATTAGGGACACCCTGACAGCAGCTATCTCGGATTTGAAAATTGAAATCCAGGCTATTACTGGAAGAGTCCAGGCAGTGGAACAAACAACAGCCCTCCATTCTTCAACGATTCCTCACCAACATCTGGCGATTGAAACACACACACGGCAACTCAGAGATATGAATCGCCACTTAGAAGACTTGGACAACTGTGGCAGACGCCATAATCTCCGGTTGAGAGGTCTACCTGAAGCCGTGGATGCGGAACACCTTCAAAGTGAAGTTACCCATATTTTTAATAATCTAATCAACAGACCAAGAGATGTTCCTATTGCGATGGAAAGAATCCATCGTGCTCTGAGACCGAAAGGCAAAGACTCTGACCCTCCTAGGGATGTGGTGTGCTGCATTATTGACTACCGCTTGAAAGAAGAGATTCTGAGGAGAGCGCGCACCCTGACCCCTTTACTGCATAACGGCAGAGAACTTCGCCTATTTCAAGATTTATCGAATATAACTTTACAGCGCAGAAGGGAACTGCAACCCCTTCTGGCAGTACTTCAGGCCAAGGGTATAATATACCGCTGGAAATTCCCCTTCGGTTTGGCGGCAACAGCACAAGGACTCTCAGCTCTCCTCAGAGTCCCTGAGGATCTACACTACTTCTGTGACACTCTTGGCATTCCTCTCACGGAAGTACCAGATTGGTATGTGGAATTTCGTACCTCTATGTCGCCCACGGCACCTTCCAGAAGTGAATCAATAGAGACCCAGGATGTACGATACCGAAGATATCGCTCGCCATCGGAACCAAGGACACTACAACCCGATTCACACTCTCCTTCGACCTACAGTCCGATGAAGCCCCCCGCGCTCTAGAAAAGCCAGAAGGGATCGGTGAATGCAGGCGGCTTCTACAACGCATATTGAAGGCTATCCTCTGACTGTTCAAATGTCATTTTTCCTATCTTTGTAAGTTCATGCCCCCAACTGGTATTGATTTCCTTCATTCTTTCAAATCTTTGAAGCTTGTTTAGTGTAGGTCCTACTTTCTACACATAACCATCTCTCCGTGTATCTAAGCACTACCTGACTGACGCAGAGTCATGCCTTCACGCCTTGACTATCTAACGACACAGTAGCAGAAAAAGTTCCATAATATAGGTTTGAAGTTTCTACTAGATCTCTGCTACACTTAAACACTTATATTGTTTTTCTTTTACATTTATCAGGGTACCGGATCATCAGGGATGTCCACTCCAAAAAAAAAGTTCTCCTTTGGCTGTACATGTCAATGCCAGCTTGACACTGATACACCCTTCACCTAGTACACTACTTGGTGACTCTAACTGAAAATACACCCAGGATCCCACATCTAGACATAAGCGACAGCCAGTAACATTATTTATTCTCCACGTAATAATCCTGTTTAAGCTTACTGTATGTTCTGGCTGACACGTACCTTGAAAGTAAACAGCATAAGCTAGAACGAAACTTGCAACCATGACAACCAGAACTACATTACACAAATGGTTGCTTTCTTTGGGCGCGAATAACAAGGAGGAGTCAGGGTCTGCTGTAAAACGATCCCCCTCAACATGACTCACGAAGCAGTCCATTATTCCTTCTACGAGGCGGGATCAGACTTAGTAACCTTAGCGTTGTACCGCTGCCTTTCCTTCTCCTGTACTAACACACTCGCATTCCACAGATGAAGATTTATAAGAACTTCCACCCCTATACCGCTAGGTACATGACTATAGATCTCAGATGTTCTGATAATACACTCTAAGGAAAAATAAAATGGTTAGAATATTAGACATCTCTTTTGCCTAAATGTTCCTACACCTCACGGTTATCTTACACTGAATGGAATGCTGACCTAATGCCAAAACGGAAATGGCAAGTTCTCCATACAAAAGTACAATAAGAGATGATCAACAACATCTCCCAATACCCTTAAATAACATCCTCATATCCACTGTGACATGCTCCCTACTATTTTAATGATACACACATATGTTCAGTTCAAATGTATTTATAACAAGCTTCTTAATCGCCATCAGGGGTAGTTAGTTAATTCGTTACTTCTTCCTTGTTTGACTTGCTTAAGAGGTATCGCTTTCTACTTATGCTGAATTTTCTATCTTTCATATTGTTCAGTTTCCTTGATAAATGTTTAATTGTTCCAATATCTGGAAATAGGTGCTTCAGGAATCAGACATTCCCCGGCTGACAGATTTAACTGTCACTCAAGATTATTCCTGTTACTGCCTTCGGAACGCATTCAACAAATTTACACTTATGTTGTTTAATAGACACCAGGTTCTTCAACTGCTTTTCACAAACTGATTTGTGATCCTTTCAGTACCCACCTAGAATGTTCACGGGCAACGTATGCAGTACTCTCATAACCTCCTTACCATAGATGCATCGTCCTCAGTCCATGCACTTTTCTTATCTCTATCCCACATGTCCGTGGACCTCGTCCCATGTTGACAGTTTTTTTTTTATTCTCTACACTATAGTCGAGTCACCTTCCCACACAGTGGTTTTAACTGATTGCCTGACCTCCGCACTCAACCCATACCTAAAACGCCACTGACCCTTTCCGGTACCATCTAACACGAGATTATACTTGTCTACGACCTAGCGAGCAGGTATCGATAGTTCCCGGATCATCTCCTTTTGCCTACATTCCCTATCACTCTGATACCACTGAGACCAAAGTACACTCATCTTTTCCCTCCCCAGTTTCCCACATTTCAATCCCTACTACCAAACTTTACTCATTCCGAGTAGACTCTCACTGACTTCCTAGATTGAAGCTGTCATACATAATAATACGCATTTGTCCCATTACCACATTCTCTCTCTCGCTCAAACAACTGGAACACAGACGATTTCCAGAATACACCAATCCAGAATACTACAAAGCATCTCCCAAATTACATAATGTCTCCTGACTTACACGATTCTGCATCAAAAACTAACCACAAAACTACTACTAAATTTGTCTCGCTAAAAACAAGGGGACGCAATGTTGCTGAAAAGCGTACACAAGTTCTTCTGTCTATGCGTAAACTTAAGGCAGATATTATATACATTCAAGAAACTCATTTCAAAACCGATACTGCCCCCAAATTTTCCAACTTACATTATCCAACAGCATTTCATGCTACTAACAAGCAATCAAAAACAAAAGGGGTCTCTATCCTTATCTCAAAAAATTGTCCATTCATAATAACAGACACTTTAATGGATGTCGAGAGGAGATATCTATTTATCAAGGGTTCGCTCTTTGGTAAACGATTAACCTTAGCAAACATATATGCCCCCAATATCAAACAAGTCCCCTTTTTTCGACACACACTGCAATTACTCGCATCATTTCAAGAGGGTATTTTAGTAGTGGGAGGAGATTTTAATTTTCCTCTAAATCCCGTACAAGATACCTCCTCGGGATCGTCTAATTTACCCTTTTCTGCGCTACAAGCAATTAAGAAATGTTTTCAGGAATTGACATTACACGATGCATGGCGCACCTTAAATCCCACAACTAAAGATTATACTTTTTTCTCCAAACCTCATGGAAGTTACTCCAGACTTGACTATTTTTTTATCTCACAAAGAGACCTCCCCATGCTCAAAAACACCTCCATCGAACCAATGTACATATCGGACCACCACCTGATAACCATGTCCATGGAATTCTTGTCCAATCAATCCCGCTCACAAATATGGCACCTAGATCCGATTAGACTACTTACAGACACTTTAATAGTGTCCACTATACACGACAGTCTCAAGCTTTACTTCCAAGATAACAACTCTCCTGAAATATCCCCAATGCTAAAATGGGAAGCTCACAAATGTACCATAAGGGGGAAATTAATAGCCATAGCCTCAAAAAGAAGACGTGAGAGACAAGCACACATTTCCAACCTCTCCAAGCGTATACACAAATTAGAAAAAACACATAAAAAGACCCAAGCTATCTCCACACTCCAAGAACTTACTCGGTTGAGGACCGAGTTGAGAGAGGTGTTGCACAAACAAATAAAACGCAATTATATATTATCACAAAAATTATTCTATGAACATGGCAACAAATCCAGTAAAATTCTCGCCAGAGCCCTTCGAGCAAAAAAATCATCCACGACAATTCACTCTATCAATGACTCTACGGGATCCAAAGTAATTTCCAATAATCAGATAGCAGATAAATTTGTTAACTATTATTCACAACTCTATAATATAAAACCACACACACCTGAGATAAACGCTGATCATAGAACATGCTTGATTAAAGACTCCTTAGCCCAACACGGTCCTAAACCCATTTCTGACGCAGAAGCATCACAACTAGAACGTCCCATGTCTAAAGATGAATTAGATACTGTGCTCAAACAACTGAAAACAGGCAAAAGTCTGGGCCCGGATGGTCTAACAGTAGGGTACTAAAAGGAGTTCATCGACACACTTCATCCTCACTTCTTAAATGCATTCAACTCCCTCTCCTCAGATAACCCTCCTCCCAGAGATCTTCTCATGGCCCACATCACGGTTATCCCAAAACCTGATAAAGATCCAAATTTGGTTTCCAACTATAGACCAATATCAATATTAAACGTAGACCTAAAATCTATGCAAAAATTTTAGCTAATAGACTTTTGCCCCTCCTCCCTGGCCTTATCTCTCTGGATCAAGTGGGCTTTGTCCCAGGTAGAGAGTCAAGGGACAACACCTTAAAGGCTATCAGTATTCACAAATGGCTGACTTCAACGCAACAACCGGGATTCCTTCTTTCCCTTGATGCGGAGAAGGCATTTGACAGGGTGGCTTGATACTACCTAACAGAGGTCCTCAAACACATAGGCATACAAGATTGTATGCTACAATTTATACTAGCTTTGTACTCCACCCCAACGGCCAAAGTCCGGATTAATGGACACCTGTCGGATGCCTTGTCCATATCCAACGGTAAGGATGCCTGCTCTCTCCGCTTATTTTTGTCCTGTCGCTAGAACCATGTCTTACACGTTTAAAAGACAATCAGGACATTAAAGGTATAACCATTGCAAAATCTACTTACAAGTTAGCGGCGTTTGCGGATGACATCCTATTATTTCTAAAGGAGCCACACATCACGTTACCAAACCTCCTCAAAGAACTCACCCTGTCTGAAAATATCACCAATCTCAAAATCAACTTTGCTAAATCGGAGGCCTTAAATATAACTCTATCATCAGACATAATGATCCAATATCAAAATAACTTCCCATTTAAATGGAAACCAAATGCCATTAATTACCTTGGGATTTATATACCGACCTCACTATCAGATTTATACAGCAAAAATTACACCCCCATTCTCCAAAATATCCAAAAAGATCTCAAAGCTTGGTCGACAGGTGTGTTTTCCTGGTTTGGTAGAATTTCTATTAAAAAAAATGACCATACTGCCAAAATTTCTTTACTTGCTTCAAACAGTTCCCGTGTCATTACCTCGTACATTTTTCACCTCATTCCGCAAATCTTGTACGGAATTCATCTGGAATGGTAGGCGAGCTAGACTGAGTTTCAACAGAATGACCATACCCAAAATGAAAGGTGGTCTAGGTTTACCTGACATTCGAAATTACTATTGGGCCTGTCAACTTTCCAGAACAGTTAATTGGAATGTCCATGCTGAAACCAAAGCTTGGATCACCATTTAACACTTACACTTACCGCTCCACTATCTACCCTGGACCCATCCTCGTCACATCTCACCACAATGCAAACAACATCCCCTTATTGGCAACACGCTGACTTCTTTCAATACGACATGTAAACAATTTCACATTTCATCCTCTCCAGGCCCGCTCACGCCAATCAAACAAAACCCTGACTTCATACCGGGCACTGACGATTCTTTCCTTCATGAATTGGGTCCCCAGACAAATCTGAGAACGGGAGATTTCTTCTCTAAGGGGAAAATCATACCGTTATCCACATTGAACTCCCAAGGGACGAACCGCCAGATCCCTTTCTGGTCCTATATGCTCAGACATTTTCTCCTTGATCCCCTAAAAAAGTACTGCTTTCTCAAGAAATCAGTCACACTTTGAATCCCTTTGTATCGCCGCTGAACCACAACGCCACCTGATCTTCATCCTTTATTTGAACCTCTTCGATGATCACACCCCCAAGTCGAATATTGCCAGTACACAGTGGGAAAAAGATCTTTCCATCAAACTCTCTGATGCAGATTGGGGAAAGATATATTCTAATATTAACAAAGGCTTGATTAATGTTACAACACAGGAAAAGGATATAAACTTTTTTCCAGATGGTACAAAACACCACTCAAGTTGCTCAAAATTAATCCGGAGATTCCAACCAATTGTTGGAGATGTAACGACAAAAATGGATCACTCCTTCACATATGGTGGGACTGTCCTGCGATCTCTACCTTCTGGACTAAAGTTTTTCACCTCACCTCCCAAATCAAACCATCTAGACTTCTCTCCAGCCCAAGCGCTGCTACACCACTCCTCCCTACCGATGAAAACATATCATAAATCTCCCTCAATGCCGCTAAACTATGTATCCCAGTACCTTGGAGATCCTCTAACCCACCCACAATCGCAGACTGGATCAAAAGAGTAAACAAAATAGCCTCAATGGAAGAACTTGTGCACCAAGCACATGACTCTTCCACCACATACAGGAACATATGGGCCAGTTGGCAACATTTCCACACAACATCTGAATATATCCAATCACTCAGTTAGAGGCCCACGCCCATCTAATCACAAGACTCAAAATGCGCCCCCCCCCCGCCCGTCATAGTCTTTCATAAGACAAAAAGTACAGGAGGCAATAAGACCAATATACCTGCAGATATTATTTCATAATAGATTACGCTTACACACCTGGGACACATTTCTCTTGAAAAGATACTTCCCGGTAGCCCCATGGCTGAGCCAGGGACAGGAAAGATCTCTCCCCTATATTATCATATATTCTATTGTGCTTTGGTCCACATCTACTCATCACTTTCCTATGATAGGTATCAGTAGTATTATTCTATGACTTAATACCAGTCTAAACATAATATCCTTCGCCTGGGAAGCATAAGCCAGAATTACTACTACATTTTAATACAGATATAGTGATAACCTGTACCTCAGACACAATCCAACAACATTCTTTGACCCATATAATATTGCTTTGAACAGGAATATTATTATACTGTTTTCTTCCCAAAGATTACAATGCTTACAAGCCGTTTTGTATGCTTTGATTTATAATATAGACATTTTGCATTCTCATCCATTTGCAATCCCATAAGCCCACACTCACTATGTATTGTGTTTATCAACAACTCAAGTATATTTTATTTCACTAACTGTTAAACTATACTGTTGTACTTTCCGGATTGTATTCTATGCATAACGCTATTATCTTTTTATCTATCAATATACTTTTCTGTATTATTTTTCTGTATGGATTTAATAAAATAAAGATTTATTGGAAAAAAAAAATCAAATATATATGTCTATGTATATATATATATATATATATATATATATATATATATATATATATATATATATATATATATATAGTGTAGCGCTAAACTGAATTACTGAATTAATTGGTAAATATCAACTAACAACCTTGTAAGGTGAATCGTGAAATATCAATAAATCAATCCGAATGTACAGACCATAAAAACGAATAACCTAAAGAAAGGAGCACATAAATATCACATATGACATGTGCTTGATAAACTGAATAAAAAATAAACAATCATGTGTACAAAAAGTCCATGTAAATTCTATAAAGACCACAGTATATGGTGAGGAAAGAGAAAATCCAATTCACCACAATGGTGTATCACATATGACATGTGTCTAATAAACTAAAAATAAAAAAACCATATAGATGAAAAAGGGGCCACAGTAACTGGACTTTGCTGCAACATTCATCTGGATGGTATCTTTATTAATAACTATATACCCAAGTACATATGCACAATTTCACCAGTAACCCAGTTGGCCCTTTGTTAATATTATCTGTTTGTACATTGTATGTATGTAATATTCTTTATCTTTTATTTTAAAAAAAACTCATATTATTTCCATAATGGTATGTATCTATATACTTATGTTTAAGGCTCGATTCACACCTATGCATGTTGCTTTTGAGCGTTTTTGGAGTTTTTTTTGTCATGCTTGCCACGTTTTTGAGCAGCGTTTTTGTGGCGTTTTTACAGCGTTTTTGCAGTGTTTTTGCCGCGTTTTGCGTTTTGTTTTTTGTTTGTTTTTTTACAGTTTTTTTTAGACTGTATACAATCTAAAAAAAATAAAAAAAATAACAAAACGCCAAAAACGCATCAAAAACGCTGCAAAAACGCTGCAAAAACGGTGCACTTGCATTTTTTATGCTGGTCCATTGAATTCTATTACATGCAAAATGCTGCATTTTGCATGAAAAAATGTCCCTGACCCTTTCCAAAAATGCAGAGGTACAAAAAGGCATTGATGTGAACATGTTCCATAGGAACCCATGTTAAAAAATTCCCATGCATTTCTGCAAAATGCAAAATGCATCAAAAAACGTGCTAGTGTGAATGGAGCCTAATGTTATATGCTGACTGCAGTAGTTCCTTTTCTTCCAATTACTTTAATTAGATTATTAGTTAGTTTCCCAGGAAGGGAATCCCGTCTGCTCACAGAAGCCTTGTCCCGGGTGGAAGCACTGCCAACTTTATTATCATAGCCACTCTTCCATTTAGCAAAGGTTCTGCTTCTCTTATTCGCCTACAGGTTCAGAGCAATATTCTATTAGAGAAGGGCCATTTCTAATAACCGCCACCCCTAAAGAAAGGGTACACTCCTTAAGGGTAAACGACTTCTAAAGGGAGGCAGACACTGCAACTTTCCTCATTAAAAAACTGAAAGTGCACCAGTTGGTTATAATGAGTGCAAAACCTTCCATTAGGAATCAGTCTTGCACGGACTCTGCTACAAAGTTTTTTTTAAAATTCCTTACAATGTACAAAGATTTCCTTGCAAATAAAAAAAAATGAATACTTATCTGTCCTGCTTCCCTCGCTGCTGAACTTTGCCGAAGTACTAAGCTGCTAAGTACACTGCTGCCACTAAGTGTATGAAGATTGATAGGCTTCCTTCTTTCCTTACTATTCATTATACATGCTGATGTGACCTTTGTGATGAAGGTCCACTACATAGGGTAAGCAGCTGTATTGTTGGGTGCTTATGACGGGTCTTTCTATCCCCTGCCTAACACAGATTGAACTACCATTGAACATTTGTTCCTGGACTGAGTCTTTTTTGGATTATTATTTAAGCGCTGCACCTATATACAACTAATAATAATGCCTATTACTAACTATTGAATTACAGGTACAGTGGTACCTTGGATTACGAGCATTATTTGTTCCAGAAGAATGCTTGTAATCCAAAGCACTCAAGTTTATCAAAGCGAGTTTCCCCATAGGAGTCAATGGAAACTCAGATAATTTGTTCCAGTGGCACTGCTAGTGTATGCAGTACCGCATGTGGCCAGAGGTGGGGTGGGGGGCGCCAGAGACAGTCAGAGACAGCTCACAGCCGCTCGGGAACGGAGTGTTTTCGAGTGTCTCAGTGCGGCTCCGAGCGGCTCCGAATAACACTGGTGCCCCCACACCTCTGGCCAAATTCAGTACTGCACACCCCCTAGGCTTAAATCCTGCTCGTCTTGCGAGACAACGCTCACAAACCGAGTCAGGATCTTTTTAAAATAATAGCTCGTATTGTGAAACTCTCGTAAACTGCGTTACTCACAATCGGAAGTATTCCTGTATTGAAATTTTATTTTGAATTTGGCTGTTAGTGAACGTAACAAATATGAATTTATTCGAAGTTACGAATTATCCGAAATAATGAAAGCCTAAACTAACACCTAAACTAATGGAATGTAACAAATTAATAATAATAATAATAAATAATAATAATAATAATAATAACCACTTCAGCACCGGAAGATTTAGCTGCTCAATGACCAGGCCATTTTGTGTGACTGGGCACTTTGTCACTTTAACTGACAATTGCGCGGTCGTGCGACATTGTACCCAAACAAAATTGACGTCCTTTTTTTCCCCACAAATAGATCTTTCTTTTGGTGGTATTTGATCATCTCTGCGGTTTTTATTTTTTGCGCTATAAACTATTTAGAAAAAAACACAATATTTTGTACTTTTTGCTATAATAAATATCCCCAATTTTTTTAAAAAAGCTAATTTTTTCCTCAGTTTAGGCCGCAATAAGTGTATATTGATTGGTTTGCGCAAAAGTTATAGCGTCTACAAAATAGGGGATAGATTTATGGCGTTTTTATTATTATTATTTTTTTTACTAGTAATGGCGGTGATCTGCGATTTTTATCGGGACTGCGACATTTTGGCGGACACATCTGACACTTTTGACACATTTTTGAAACCATTGATATTTATACAGCGATCAGTGCTATAAAAATGTACCGATTACTGTGTAAATGTTACTGGCAGGGAAGGGGTTAACGCTAGGGGGCGATCAAGGGGTTAACTGTGTTCCCTGACTGTGTGTTCTAACTGCAGGGGGAGGGGACTGACTAGAGGAGATGACAGATCGTGGTTCCTAGCTAATAGGAACGCACGACCTGCCTCTCCTCTCCTCACAGAACAGGGATTCGTTTGTTTACACACACACATCCCTGTTCTGCCTCTCGTGCCCGCAATCATCGCGACCGCCAGCCACGAGCAGCGGCAACCCCGCAATGCAGCGGGTATGTGCCTGCTCTCCCGCTTAAAGGAGCCGATGTACAGCTAAGAGGGTTCGTGGGATTGTGCCAACCTGCCGCTGCATAATGACAACGGCTGGTCGGCGAGTGGATAAAAATGTTTTATTATTATTATTATTATTAATTTGTTACGTTCCATTCATTTAGATGCAGCATTCCTTATTTCGGTTAATTCAGAAAACTTCAGAAAAATTAGTTACGTTCACTAAAAGCCAAATTTGAATGGGAATACCTATAATTGAATAGTTAGTTATTATTGGTTAGTTATTATTTCATATTTTCCAATTTTCGGATTTTCTAATTTTCGGATTTTCATTCTTATTTTCAGCTTTTCAAATTTTCGGATTTCTGAATTTTTCGAATTTCCGAATTATAAAATTTTCGAATTTTTGAACTTTGTATTTTTCAGAATTCTCGAAATAACGAATACCACATCTCAATGAATGGAACATAATGGAAAAATGAAAAAAAAAAACAAATAAAACGAAAACAAACAAATTTTTCGTCAGTACATATGTCTAATGTTTATCATCAAGGCAGTTTTCTGGTAGAATTATGAAATACACTTACAGACCAGAGAATGCTGGCGCAATACTTCCCCTGAAGGGGTAATGGTATTATTGGGTCACACAGACACCCCCACAAGTCCTTGCAGATATCCAGCTACTGGTGGGAGACTCTTCTGAGGAGCTGACAAAAGAGACACCCTATAATCGTAAACCTATTGTCCCCATCCTCCCCCTAATACTGCTCCTAATAGAATATTGGTCTCCCCAATAGGGTTACCACCTGTCCGGGATTCACCCGGACAGTTTGGGATTGGAATCATGCGTCCGGGTTTCAGACTGCCTGAATCCCGGACATATTATTCAGATTGGACTATTGCTAGTGTCTGTTACATTCTCTTTCACACTGCCCAAAGCCAGCACTAACAATCCCCCCACATACAGATGGGAGAGGAGAGAGGGCTCGACCTGCACTTCTTCCTCCCCCTCTGTGTCTGCCCACACTGCAATCCCCAGCGCTGTGCCTCAGAAAAGGAAAGTGGGGGGCCGGAAATTTAAAGTCCAGCAGCCTCAGATACATCTGGATGAGAGGTGCTGACTGCCAAGCTGTGAGTGAGCTCACCATCCATCCCTGTCTGTGACTGAAGTCTCCCCCCTTCCCTCTCCTACACTAAGGTAAATCGGGGTTCTCAGAGCACCCCTTACTTCAGAGTTCCCCTTTACACCAGAGGCCACAGTGTTCCCCCTTACATCAGAGTCCTCTCCGTACATCAGAGTTCTCAGTGTTCCCCCTTAAATCAGGGTTCCCAGAGCATCCCTTATATAAGTGTCCCCAGAGTTCTCCCTTACATCAGAGTCTGCAGAGTCCCCCCTTACAGTGAAAGGGAACTCTGCGAGTTCAGATGTAAAAGAGGAGCTCTGTAGATTCAGATGTAAAAGGGGAGCTCTGTAGATTCAGATGTAATAGGGGAGCTCTGTAGATTCAGATGTTAAAGGGGAGCTCTGTAGATTCAGATGTTAAAGGGGAGCTCTGTAGATTCAGATGTAATAGGGGAGCTCTGTAGATTCAGATGTAATAGGGGAGCTCTGTAGATTCAGATGTAAAAGAGGAGCTCTGTAGATTCAGATGTAAAAGGGGAGCTCTGTAGATTCAGATGTAAAAGGGGAGCTCTGTAGATTCAGATGTTAAAGGGGAGCTCTGTAGATTCAGATGTAATAGGGGAGCTCTGTAGATTCAGATGTAAAAGGAGAGCTCTGTAGATTCAGATGTAAAAGGGGAGCTCTGTAGATTCAGATGTTAAAGGGGAGCTCTGTAGATTCAGATGTAATAGGGGAGCTCTGTAGATTCAGATGTTAAAGGGGAGCTCTGTAGATTCAGATGTAATAGGGGAGCTCTGTAGATTTAGATGTAAAAGAGGAGCTCTGTAGATTCAGATGTAAAAGGAGAGCTCTGTAGATTCAGATGTAAAAGGGGAGCTCTGTAGATTCAGATGTAAAAGGGGAGCTCTGTAGATTCGGATGTTAAAGGGGAGCTCTGTAGATTCAGATGTAATAGGGGAGCTCTGTAGATTCAGATGTAAAAGGGGAGGTCTGTACATTCAGATGTAAAAGGGGAGCTCTGTACATTCAGATGTAATAGGGGAGGTCTGTACATTCAGATGTAAAAGGGGAGCTCTGTAGATTCAGATGTAATAGGGGAGCTCTGTAGATTCAGATGTAAAAGGGGAGCTCTGTAGATTCAGATGTAAAAGGGGAGGTCTGTACATTCAGATGTAAAAGGGGAGCTCTGTAGATTCAGATGTAAAAGGGGAGCTCTGTAGATTCAGATGTAAAAGGGGAGCTCTGTAGATTCAGATGTTAAAGGGGAGCTCTGTAGATTCAGATGTAAAATGGGAACTCTGTGGACTCTGATGTAAGAGGGGACTCTTGTTATTAACTTCATATGATTAGGAATGTTATTTAATAGCAAAATATATGTATAATTTATACTATAAAAAAAATTGCTGTGCGCCGCTAAAGTGCTCGGGTTTGACTTGAAGAAAAGGTGTCAACCCTACTCCCCAAGATGGCCACCTGAAGCCCATAAGAGGGCACAGAATAGTCCTCTATGATCTCCTGCTGACCTGAAGGAATGGCACGGTGCCACTCAGGGACCAGTAAAAAGAACCACAGAGCGTGGTGAGGGACCAGGAATCCGATACAAGCGGAATTTCTTCGGCAAGCTTCAAGAGAACAAAGATTACCAGCATGGGCAGCGGGACAATAGTACAGTCATCTTTGTAAAAGGTAATAAATGCCTGGACATATTACATCTTTACATTACTTACAATGCATGATAATAACATGAAAAATATCTTTGAGGTCAGGTCCACTTTAACATGTTCATTATATGACCTACAAAGATTTCCCGTCATATGACTCCTCTCCACACGCACGCACCGATATGAATGAAAGAATTATTTTGATAGAAGAAAGACATCTGGGTGAAAGGAAAAGTCTTGTGTATCGCTATGCATGGTAAATGGATTTAGACAGTAATTATGTATTGTGCTCTATCAGCCTATGCTCTAGATTTAATAGTTAATACTTTAAATCTTAGCAGTAATAATTCAGGATGATGAATCTCCCGTGCCGGCGTCAGGATTCTTGCGTTACAATACCTTATCCTTGATGTTTATAGAAAGTATTCAAACGCAAGAGCTACTCCATCATAGTTCCAGAATCCCTTGTAATATTATGAACCTTAGTTTGTTGAGTGCAAGGAATACTATACAAAGTATAATAAATGAACCCATAATTGAACTTAAAGCATTTGTTACCCCAACACTTCATATTCCTGATATGTAGCTGCTGGACCATATACTTGTATGAGAAAATCTCCTCTTCTCTTTGTATTGCTTCCTTTGTGTGCTCTCCTATTGAAAACTGACCACACTAAGCAGAATAGCACACTGTGATCAGTTCTCTAGCTATGCAAGGAACTCAGTGTACTCTTCTCCAATGATCAGACTTGTCCTGACACGCCCCTGTTGCACAGCCATTTACTGGAAAGCTCAGTGTGCTGCTGTTTCTCCTCCCCCCTAGTTCTTATGCAGCTGAGAACAGAGGGAATGTGATCACTTATATAAAAAGGGAAAAAGGTGTTTATATTGTTTTTTTATATCTATACAGAAATGTTTTGCCTTTCATTTCTATTTAAAAAAACTGGGTTGTTTTGCAAGGTGATCATTTACAATCAGTTTAACTGCTTGCCGAGCAGCAGCTGTATAACAATATACGGCGGCAGGTTGGCTCCCCTGCGAGAATCGCAGTAGCTGTACGGCAGGCGGTTTAAGGGGTATAGGGGCACGCGCGAGCGCTCCCGCGCCTGAAGCACGACTTAGGAAACGATGCATGCGGCTGGCGGCCGCGATATCCTCGCCCCCCCCCCCCCCCGCGATCGCTCCTCAGAGAGCCAGAACGGGATCTGTCAATGTAAACAGACAGATCTCTGTTCTGATGGGGGAGAAGAGATCATCTGTTCCTAGTGATCAGGATCTCTCTCTACTCACTTTCAGCACAGTTAGTAACACCTCCCTACAGTAACATTTATACAGTAATCAGTGGCTATTTTTAGCTCTGATCGCTGTATAAATGTCAGTGGTCCCAAAAAAGTGTCCGATCTCTCCGCCACCAATCCTTCAATGTAGTGGCTGTATTCGTTTTCTTTTTTAGGCTTTTTTCCTTTTATTTTCACCTGGTGATCAAACCTATAAGTCTGTTATTTTCCAGCTTCCTTTAACCACTTAAAGCGTTTGTTAACCCCAAAAAATAAATGGATCCTGCTCCTTTAAAGCATGTTATATGACACAGTGCTTGTCCTGTGTCTTTTGGCCCCCTGTAACACCTAAAAAAACCTGGCTGATCCTGACAGTTTCTCCCCACCCCTCTGTAAACTGACCACGGTGTATCATGGCTGCAAAGGCCAGACATCGTGGTCAGTTTACGTACCGCTGTCATCAGCAGCCTGCTATTTGTTCTCCTCTCTGCTCCTGTGTCCTCCTCCCCCCTCCCCTCTCTGTCTGTGTGTGACCCACCCCTCCCCCCTCCTGCTGCTCTCAAAACACTAACCTGTATACACAATCAGCACTGCCTCCTATTGCAGTGTCCCCCTCTGTGAATGATTTATAAATATAAATGCTGTAAATACCTCATTTAAGAGCCGAGATTGCGATCACATGACCAGCCAGCTCTCTCCTCCTCTTCTCCTCCCCTCCAGACTGACATCAGCAGAAGAATCTCAGCCCCGCCCACTGCATCTCTCAGAGCAGGAAAGGAGAAAGCTGGCCAGTCATGTGATCGCAATCTCTGCAGTGAAATGAGGTATTTGCAGCATTTATTTTTATAAATCACACACAGAGGGGGATACTACAATAGGAGGCAGTGCTGATGGTGTATACAGGTTAGAGTAGCTTAACAAAAACTTTAAGGAATGGAAGATTTTCCCCCTTAATGACCAGGCCATTTTTTGCGATACGGTGATCAGTACTATAAAAATGCACTGATTCCTGTATTAATGACACTGGCGGGGAAGGGGTTAATAGCAGAGGCGATCAAAGGGTCAAATGTTCCCTAGGGAGGTGCTTTCTAACTGTGGGGGGGAGGGGTCTGACAGGGAGTAGAGAGAGATCGCTGTTCCTAATCACTAGGAACAGACAATCTCACTCTACTCCCCTGACAGAACGGGGATCTGTTTGTTTACACTGGCAGATCCCCATTCTGCCTCTCTGTAGAGCGTTTGGCTCCCACGCTAGCTGATTGGCTCCCCTGCTAGCGAATGGACATGCATGCACCGCCAGAGACCGTGTACGCGCCCGACGTACAATGATGCTGATTCACGCAGGAGAGCCAACCACAACTGCAGAGGCTGGTCTTTAGGTAGTTAAAGCAGTAGTAAAGTCAGCTTTTTCACTTGTACCTACAGGTAAGCCAGTAAATACAGTAAATATCTCCTAAACATTAGAAGATATTAACATTTGCAGCAGCTGGTGATGTCAGTGGTACATGCGCACTGGGCTCTGAAGAGAAGACACACTCGAGGGAGAGCGCATGCGTGGGAGTGACATCATCAGGAGTGACGTCATCATGGCCCCGTCATTAAGAAGGCCTGAGTGCCCAAACTTTGAAGGAAAACCGCGCTGAAGATGGAAGCCCTGTCAGTGTTGACAGTGGGCCCCTAGAGGGATCAGCTTTATAGGTAAGTTTATCATAAGTGCTAGTGTGAGGTGCATTATCCTGCAGGGAGCCCTCTTTTTTTTAACAAGAGTTTACTAACCCTTTAACAGGGCAAGTTGTCCAGCAAATGTGTTAGTTTGAAGGTTGAGACAAACCATTTAACACTGACGGGATTGACAGAGGTTACATAGTTACATAGTTAGTAAGATTGAATAAAGACACCAGTCTATCCAGTTCAACTTGAGTGTCTACAATTGTCCCTATCCCTGTACATTGTGTCTCATTAAGATGATCATTTATTATATCATTATTTATTTCAGGTACCCATATAGCGCTGTCAATTTATGCAGCACTCCACACATACATTGCTCCCTACCCTCAAGGAGCCCACAATCCAAGGTCCCCAACTCACATTCATATACTAGGGCCAATTTTGGACAGAAGCCAGTTAACTTACCAGCATGTCTTTGGAGTGTGGGAGGAAACCGGAGTACCCGGAGGAAACCCACGCAGGCACAGGGAGAACAGGAAAACTCCAGGCAGGTAGTGTCATGGTTGGGATACGAACCAGCGAACCTTTTTACTGCTAGGCGAGAGTGCTACCCACTACACCACTGTGCTGCCCCAAGGAAGTGTGTAATCAGTTATGTATTGACTACCTCAACAGTCTTTAAACCAGGCCAGGGCCATGCCCTCAACATGGGGGGGTGGGTGCTTTGCCCCTATGTTGATGGGGACAAGGGCCTCTTCCCGACAACCCTTGCCCAGCGATTGTTGGTTCTGCGGGGGGGGGGGGCTTATCGGAATCTGGAAGCCCCCTTTAACAAGGGGGCCCCCAGATCCCGGCCTCCCCCACATGTGAATGAGTATGGGGTATATTGTACCCCTACCCATTCACCAAAAAAAAAGTAGTGTAGTGTGAAAAAATACAGTAGACAGATTTTGGCGTTTTTATTAAAAATATCTTCTTCTTCCTCCGGTCTTCCTCCATCTTCTCCCACATCTTCCTCCTTCGGGCTTCCCATTCGCCCACTGCTTCTTCTTTCTTTTTTTGAACTTCTTTCCTGTCTTCTTTGTCTGGGGTTCTCCTTCCTCTGCCGTCGCCGACCCTCCTCCAATGCTGAGTCCCGCTCCCGCCGATGACCCTCCTCCGATGCTGCATCCCGCTGATCTGTCTGCGCCGAAGTATGTCTTAGATAACGATGGGGGCGTGACCATTGGATAACTTCACCCGGAGGCCCCGTCCCTTTGTGAGGTCACCGCCCGGGGCATGATGGGTTTGTGACATCACAGGGGCGGGGCCTCCGGGTGACGTCATCTGATGGTCACGCCCCATCATTATTTAAAACATGCTTGACATTGGCGCGTACAGATCAGCGGGACGCAGCATTGGAGGAGGGTTGTCGGTGGGAGTGGGATTCAGCATCGGAGGAGGGTCGTGGTGGCAGAGGAAGGAGAACACCGGACAAAGAAGACAGGAGAAAGAAGAAGAGCAGAAGAAGGAGCAGCGGGAGAAGAAGAAGTCCGGAGGAGGAAAATGCAGGAGAAGATGGAGGAAGACCGGAGGAAGAAGCGGGGAAGAAGATATTTTTAATAAAAGACTTGTCAAAAGCTGTCTACTGTATTTTTTCACACTACAATACTTTTTTTTTGGTGATTGGGTAGGGGTACAATGTACCCCATACTCATTCACATAGGGGGGAGGCCGGGCTCTATCGGCCAGCGGGGGAGCCAATTAGCAGGTCCAGTGAACTCAATGTCCGCCGGCCACCCGCGATCATTCCCCACAGAGACAGAACGAGGATCTGCCTGTGTAAACAAGGCAGATCTCGTTTCTGTCAGGTGATGACACAGAGATCTTGTCTTTCTGCTATGCAGGAAGAGGAATCTGTGTGTTGTCCCAAGGAGCCCATCCCCCATACAGTTAGTAAACACACCCAGGGAACACAGTTAACCCCTTGATCGCGATGTCAACCCCTTCCCTGCCAGTGTCATTAGTACAATGTCAGTGAATATTTTTTAACACTGTGATAATGTCACTGATTCCCAGAAAAGTGTCAAAAATGTCAGTTAGGTGTCCGATCTGTCCGCCACAATCTCGCAGTCCCGCTAAAAATTGCTGATCACCGCCATTACTAGTAAAAAATGAAGAAATAATACAAATGCCATAAATCTATCCCCTATCTTGTAGACGCTATAACTTTTGCGCAAACCTATCAATGTCTGCTTATTGGGGGTTTTTCTTACCAAAAATATGTAGCAGCATACATATTGGCCTAAATTGATTAAGAAATTGGATTTTTTACACTTTTTTGGGGGTATATTTTATAGCAGAAAATAAAAAATATTGTTATTTTTCAAAATTGTTGCTCTTTTTTTGCTTATAGCGCAAAAAATAAAAAACACAGAGATGATCAAATACCACAAAAAGAAAGCTCTATTTGTGGGAAAAAAAAGGACATTAATTTTATTTGGGTACAGCGTCGCACACCCACGCACTTGTCATTTAAAATTATGCAGTGCCGTATCACAAAAAATGGCCTGGTCATTAAGGGGGTAAATCCTTTCCGGTCCTTAAGTGGTTAATAGTGACCCCTCCAGAAACAAACCCACTTGAACTTCATTTCCCTTAGTTCAGCCACTGTGAAAGGAAAAAATGCTTGAGCATGGGAATTAAAGTGTTACTAAACCCAAGACCCTGCATTTACTATATCTGGTCTCCCACAGTACACAGAACATGGAAATGCAATTATTTTAGTAAATATAAACTGCTAAATACATTTCCTCTTCAACAATATATAGCAGTTTAGTGACTTTATTAGTGCCTGGTTAAAGTTGTAGGAGGAGTTTTCATACTGCCCTGGATGCAGGACCCCTGACCCTCTGTCTGGACAGTGCTGATTGGCCCTGTGCTGATCACATGCACCCTCCCAAGAAAAAAAGAAAAAATTCTAGCAATACACACCAAACTGAGCATGCTCCAACTGACTCCACTAACTCTGTCTTATGCGGACATGGTTTTGTGGACAATGCAAGAAGGGGAGGATTTTTGCATACAGAATCAAGCAACCTTTTTACACAAAGCAGAGGATTAACCCTTTAGGTGCCACAGTGAGCATAACAAGCATGCTTTACTGCATATACAGACTGATTTTACTGTTGTGGGTTTAGTAACAATTTAAGCGACTAACTCGCTTTTCTCTGAAATAGCAGCATTGGTGCTTGGTGACAGGCGGCTCAGGCACCCAGTGTTGTCATATGGTAGTGAGGAGAGAGTCCTCAGCCCTGTGTAAGCTCATACCTCCCAACTTTTTGAGATGAGAATGAGGGACACCTATTAGCAAAAGTATGCAGGCATAGGACACACCCCTTGCCACACACCCTTAAAGGAGAAGTGTATAAAAAAACAAGATTGGTTAAACCACACAAGTGCTTTTTTTACCACTACTTATCCTTTCTATTGGCTTTTGGAATTTACAAATGCAGCAATTAAGAAATCAGATGAAAGTTTTAGCACTGGAAAACACTTTTTTGATTGATAAAAAGGGCATTTTATATACATCTATATGGATCAGACCAAAATGAGGGACAAATGAGGAGGAATGAGGGACAGAGGGACATTGCACCAAATCAGGGACAGTCCCTCGAAATCTGGGACAGTTGGGAGCTATGTAAGCTCCAGTTCATACAGCTTCCTCTCTGCTTTCAGAGGTGGAGCAGACAAGTACAAGTAGGGGGGTAAATGCAGCTTGTGGGACCACCATTAAAGTGCATCATGTTACTTTTTTTTTTGCATATGAAGCACACCCTTACACCCTGAGGGTGGTTAGGGACCCCCTAAGAAGCTCAGTGAGCTAGCATTTCACCTCAGGGCAGAATCCTGACTCTTTATGGGGTGGAGAAAATTGGGTGACAGAAAGTTTAACAGTGTTTATTTTAGCAAATAAACTCAGAGAGGGAAGGATTAGGGCACAGGATATCCAAAAAGATCACACATGCAGACTCCGAATCCTGCTTGCACTTGCAGTCAATACAGATAAAAGACCCTTAAGTCAAACTTGCACTAAAGGAGCCAAAAGACTTTCTGCAATGCCCATCAGCGGTAGCTTCTTCCCATCTTCCCCAGTACATTCTTCAGCAGTTTCACCTCTGGACTAGATCTCAGCTTCACTCATACTGGATATAACCTCCAGCAAGGCAATACAAGGAATAATTGGAGTTGGAGTCAAGGAACTTCAGACAGGAAGGTGTGATCTTTAAAGGGACTTAGCAAACCCTTGGGGGACCATTTAATAGTATTGAGAACTTGGACTTTACTGGAACAGATCAGTGGAGGGTGTCTGCCTTGAGAAAGAGAGCAGCTCGGAGAGAAGGTAGAAAAGGAGAACTTTAACATGTACTGTTAGAATGAAAAATATATAATGTTTGGGGGTTCTAAGTAATTTTCTAGCAAACAAAAATGATTTTAACTTGTAAACAATAAGTTTGAAAAATAGGCCCGGTCCTTAAGTGGTAGGGCCTCAACACCAAACTATATGTCAGGAGGAAATCTAATACAGCTGACCATCCAAATAACACCATTTCTACAGTACAGCACGGAGGGGTAATATCCCACTATGGGGGTGTTTCTCTACAGCAGGGACTAGAGCACTTGTCAGGATAGAAGGAGAAATGGACGGGGCAAAATACCATAAAAATTGAGGAAAATCTGCTACCCTCTGCCAGAAAATTGTCAATGGGAAGAAGGTTTACCTTAACCGGTTCCCGACAGACTCACGTCTTTTTACGAGGGCAGAATGGCACCCCTGCGCGAAACCCCATACCCGTATGAGATTTCCTATAAGAGCCGCCAGAGGGCGTGCGATCGCCGCCGGAGCACCAGCACGGAGTGCCAGCACAAGGATTTGTGTGCCTATCTCAAAAATCTGTTGAAATGGAATATCATCCCTTTGGCTTAAAGCCCAATTCAATGCCAGTAGAGTATCATCATGCTGGATGATGGTGTACAATGATGACACGTCAGCTGTGACTAGAAGAACATCCTTAAATACCCGATAAATACATTTTTTTTTCAAAATTGTCGCTCTTTTTTTGTTTATATCACAAAAAATAAAAACAACAGAGGTGATCAAATAGCACCAAAAAAAAAGCTCTATTTGCAGGAAAAAAATACGCAAATTTTGTTTGGGTATAGCACTGCATGACTGCGCAATTACCAGTTAAAGAGATGCAGTGTCAAATTGTAAAAAGTGCTCTGGTCAGGAAGGGGGTAAAACCTTCCGGGGCTGAAGGGGTTAAAACATGACAATGACCCAAAGCACACAGCAAAAATGACCACACAGTGGTTGAAGGAGAAAAAGGTGAATGTCCTTGCATGTAAAATAAAACCAAAGAATTTCCAAGCTCAACTTACCAACCAGCCTGCGACCAACCGAATTAACCTGCCTAACAGTATGTGTTAAAAACAGGGGTTTAGTTGCACACATTTGCAAATACATACACAAGCTGCAGGCTACGGCAAGGCACCCTGTATCCTGCAGACCCTAACTCTAACTTTGAAGAGTTTCCACAGTGGGAGCACATGTATTCTAATGGATAGATGAAGAGCAGATGACTGGAGGGAGCCCAACCCTCCTTAAAGGCGCAGGAGCACACTGAACACCCAGCACATTGCACAATGGCCTTGCATGGCCTACACAGAGCCCAGACTTAAACCCCATTGAAAATCTGTGGAATGAATTGAAGACTGCAGTCCACAAACGGTCACATCAAATTTAATTGAACTTGAGCAGTACTGCAAAGAAATATTGCAAAGTCTAGGTGTGCAAAGTTAGTAGAGACATATCCCAACAGACTAAAGGCTGTAATTAAAGCAGAAGGTGGTTCAACAAAATACTCACACAATGGCGGGTGATCCTTTTTCCAACTCATTCTGATTTTGATTTTTGATTTTTGATTTCCTGACATGTTGGTGTTATATCTTTCACTTGGATGTCATAAGTTGTAATAAGTGAATACAGCTGGATAAAATAAAAAAACTGTGTCTGTCTTCATTTCAGGCTGCAAAACAGCAAAATGTGATTATTTTTAAGGGAGGGTGATTCTTTTTTATACCCACTGTAGAGGAGAATTTACTAAGTCTAGTATCTGGAGCAGCTGTGCGGGGTAACCAATCAGCTCCTAGCTTTCATTTCAGAAGCTTAACTGAACAAGCTGAAGATAGAAGCTGATTGGTTACAATGCGCAGCTGTTTTAGATTCTGTCTGCTTCAGGTTTAATAAATTCCCTCCACAGTTACTTGATATTAAAGTCGCAGAGAGTTTTATGCCTTCTCACACTCAGAAGTTCCCTCTTCGCTTCTGTTCTAATGCTCTCATTCACCAATAGAAATAAGTGCCAAAACAAAATATGATTAAAAAATGTAAAAATTACAAGGTATAAACTATGTTTTGGTGCTGTCTTGTCTTGAGTCTGCTGGCTCACTAGTGCCCTATAGAAATATGGTTTATATGGCTCTATCATTGTTAGTAAGGTGATGCTAAAATTCTTCATGTTGGTAGTAGCTGTATTCCACAGATAGCACTAGAAACCCCCACAAGAAATCTTGATGTCTTTCAATAATAACATTTTACTAAGCAATTATTAAATCCAAATCACTTTACCTTATTCCAGATGAATTACATTAACAGCCAGCTTCAGCCTACTGCATAATGGCTTTTGCGAGAATGGCGCAGGCAGACAGCACATAAGTGTAATTAATTGTGTTGTGATACTCCTGTGTCTTTGTTAGACAACAGTAAAAAGATGTCTTGTTCAGCCTTGGGAAGTTAAATTTATGATATCACAAAAAAACACATTACATTCCAGAATATGACTGGCGTGTGTCAGGTTAAGAAATATTTTTATTTTCAGTTTTCCAAACACAATTGCTCATTTTGGTGACCTAGATCTATTTCTGCTCCATTGGTGCTTTGGGGATGTTTAAAAATCTTCTGTTTTCTGAGCAATTAGGGTTGAGTCAATTTGCAAATCTTCTTATTGCGCACATTCATGCATATGCACATTAAACACACTGTACAGGCCAGGGATGGGTCCCGGAAGACAGATATGTGTCCCAATTATTTAGGTTGTGGTCCCTTTAAGGCAGTGGTTCTCAACTCCTGTCCTCAGGACCCACCAACAGGCCAGGTTTGCAAGATAACTGAAATAAATCTCAGGTGATATTATTTGCTGCTCACTCAGTGATTGCAGTATTCTAGTCTGCATCTCCCCAAGGCAATACTTAAAATCTGGCCTGTTAGTGGGTCCTGAGGACAGGAGTTGAGAACCACTGCTTTAAGGGGACAAAAAGAAAAGTAGTTGGGAGTACTTAGGGATTCTCACCCATGCACCCATGAGGGCTTCTAGAGTGATCTGGAAAAATTGAAAAACTGACTTTGAGCTTTCCCAGGATTATTAAGTCCTCTTATGTTACACATGTATTGTTGATTGTTTGCCTTTAAATAATTTGGTCCCTGCCTCACTCTGTAGCCAGACAATGCGGTGCATAGCTCTACCAACCCTCTTTTCAGTGTGTCATTAGTTTCTCTTCTGGGCACATGTAATTGCTGGAACTAGACGTGTTATGACTTCTTGACCTATCTAATGTTCACCTGTAAAGACTTACACAAGTATTCAAATAAAGCTTTCTACGATCGGCAAGATGTCATTTGGATCAAGACACTGTCTGCCAATGCTGCTGAGATTGTACGTTATAGCTATCTCACCACAACTGGATCAGTTATAGAGCTCACACTTCCAATGTTTAGATTCAGGAAACAGAACTAACCCTCATATTATATACATTCTCTTTTCCTTCTTATATAAAATCACAGCATTACCTGTTTAAACATTTAACAGTATAGAGTTGACCACTGCTTAACCTCACACGTTGACTAGCATGGCCATACACACCCCTAGTCGACTGATAATGCAGCTATATTTGTCTGTTGAATACTTTATAAAACATCTAGATCTGTTTAGTAAACATTGTTAACAATTTCTCATTAAACACATACCTTTGTATACATTTATGCATCAATGTCTATATATATTTTATATTCTAGCCCTCACTGATGTAACTTTATAAATCTATGCAATATTAATTGATGCTCTATTTGTAAAATCTACACGTGATCACATTGTGCCATTCTCAAAGGCCCTGACGAAGCGGCCTCATCCGCGAAACGCGTAGGCCATAACTGTTAAAATCGGGGATTTGCACACCCTGAATCCATTTCAACCGTATTAACTGTAATGTATTATTAACGTTTTTATACTGAATAAAATAAAATAATGTATTTTTTCATTAATTGTTTTTCATCTATTTATACTTCTTAGAGGCACAATTAAAGTCCCATTCAGATCTATATACCTTTTTAGGAACACATTTGCATAACCCTCATATGAGATCCAGAATCCAGGGGCCTGGAGATATTTTGGCTGGGAAAGAGCCTCCAACCCTGATTACAGGGACTTTAGTCCTTAAAGGGTTATCCTTCCAGTGACAGATGGCTGAAAAGTCCAGGAAGCAGTCAGCAGGTGTGGTGTGAAGTAGGACACACTTGGGAGGAAGAGTTGTGTACTGCTGGTCACTGAGACATTGTTGAGCTTGTGCGGCTTTGCTGGACCCTCAAAGCAGACAGGGACTTTAAACCCTGTCAAGGGACAGGTTTTGCTGGCATTGAGCCAAAGGTTTCATTTATACCAGAAGTTGATGGACTGTTTTTTTTTTGTTTAAGCTCAGGAAATTCGCTTTGTCAGTTTTTGAAAATAGAAGTTTGTTTACTTTTATAAACCCAGCTGGCTGGTGATCCAAACTCCCCAAAATATTACAACCTGTTATGCTGCGCAATTATGTGCATTGAGTTAGGGCAGCCTATTCATTGGAGTGGCTGCCTAATGCACCATAATTGAGGCATATACATAGAATTTATTTCACATTAGCTTCATTGTAACAATATGCTGCACTGAATCGCATGTCTGATGGCAAGGTGCCATGGGGTGCTATTCAGAATGAATGGTATTGCATGGCTCCAATGAGCCTAGTACCCTGTTTCCCCGAAAATAAGACCTAGCGTAATTGTCGGTGATGGCTGCAATATAAGCCCTACCCCCCAAATAAGCCCTACCCTGTTTCCCCGAAAATAAGCCCTACCTTGAAAATAAGACCTACAAGGACTTTAACTAGGGCTTATTTGGGATATAGGGCTTATATTGCAGCCATCACCGACAATCACGCTAGGTCTTATTTTCGGGGAAACAAGGTATGCTGTATCATGCATTACCATGCATTGTGGTAACTTTACAGCAGCACAATAGTGTGAATGGATTCTTAAAGTAATTCTGACATTGGGTAGGAGCAGTATATAGTGCAGGCATCTACAGGTACACATATGTTCAGCAGCCTCCAAGTCCCAACCGTTACACTTTAATGTCTTTTGAAGGGCAAAGCTTTAACATTTCCTGGCACTGGCAGTGTCAAAGCTTGCAACTTCATCTCGGTATGGCCTGGCCTTCAAGTTTCATTTTGGGGGCTACTGTTGGTAACGACAAGCACTTCTTTGTGCTTTCACTTCATACTTGAGTGTCAGTTTGTTTTTTATATTTGTTTTACCTATCATGACAGTGTTGCAGCCACACAAATAAAAGTCTACAAACATCAAGTGAAAATGCCAGTGATGTGCAAATCTTGTGTAAAGTCCAAGAACAAGTGAAAATGTTCAACTATCCACGACTCTGTGAATGTATCTTGAAGAGACGACCAAGACACTTGTGCCCTTCACCACAAATAAGGTTGGCCTCTTATTAAATATGTTTGCCGGTTTTGCACAATGTGTGGCCACTGTTCTCCTCCATGAATGCAAATGTGGCCTTATCTGACATCCTTGGAATCACTGAAACCAGAAGTTGGTGTCCTGGTATTGCCATTGATGAATGTCTGGAGGTCTGTTACATGCCTGACTGATCTCTGTGGTGGGGATCTTTCATATATGGTAAGAGGCCAACCTTATGTGTGGTAAAGGGCACGAGTGTCTTGGTCGTCTCTTCAAGATACCTTCACAGAGTTGGTAGATAGTTGAATGTTTTCTCATGTTCCTGATCTGTACTGTGTTTTTAGAAGATTTGCACATCACTGATGTTTTCATTTGATCTTTGTGGACTTTTATTTGTGTGGATGCGCAAAATATTATTTTTGTATTTTTGCTTTAATGGGATTAACTGCATTATCTGCCCTGCCCTTTGCCACATACCCAATGGGGCAACAAAAAGCAATAAAAACCTAAGCGAGTATCTAATTCCTCTCCACGCCATCCAAAATATTTTGGATGAAAGTTTAAACAATAATTATAGTATTGGGTCATTATAGGTTATTGCATGTTCAGTTTGGCTGCATACTACATATCGTTTTGTGCAGTATGGTCACTAGCCCATTCATGACAAACTGTTCTGCAGTAACACATTGACCCCAAACCAGCAAAAAATCACTCCTGCAGTATTTTTGGTTTAAACATATGGGGTATAACATGCTTATGTACAAAGAAAAAAGGACAAAAGCAAAAACCAAATGCTTATCACATGCTTAACTGCAGTACGCTAAATACGAACAGGCCCTTACTCTGTCCCCCCAAAAAAAATACAATTTCAGGCATTGCGTAAAAGTAACCAAAGAATTACTAGCACTATAAGCACTGCAAGAGTTGGAAAAAAGATCAGCCAACACATGGAATCAGTGAGTATCAAAGAAAAGATTCTGTGATGGTTGCTTCACTCCTTAAAGCTAAACTCCAGGCAAACTGTTATGCCGCGTACACACGGTCGGACTTTTCGTCTACAAAAGTCCAACGGACGCTGACGGACTAAAGCTGGCTGGTAATCCGATCGTGTGTGGGCTTCTTCGGACTTTCAACGTACTTTTTTAGCCTCAAATCCGACGTACTTTAGATTTGAAACATGCTTCAAATCTTTACGTCGTAACTACGACGGACCCCGAAGTCCGCTCGTCTGTATGCTAGTCCTACGGACAAAAAAACGACGCATGCTCATAAGCAAAAACTAAACGGAAGCACTCGGTCTAGTAAAACTAGTGTTCGTATTGTAGGTAGCACATTCATCACGCTGCAAAATCTGTGATCGTTGAATGCAGCGCATTTTATTTCTTCTTTACGAATGCTCTAAAGAACGAAGGTGTTTTGCTGTTCATAATCAGAGTTCTCCCAAACTGATTTCTGAATTCTTTTTCTCTTTGATCTCATGAATGATATAGTATGCTTTTTATAAACAATGTTTCCATACTAATAATACTTTTTCCCTTATTTTTTTTTTTTTTTTTTTTAGGTTTGTAAAGTTACCACAAAGAACCCATTATTCTTTTTTTTTTTTTTTCTAGTGATTATTTTTTAATTTTTAGATAAAGTTAACCCAAAGCACCGTTTTTGTTTATGTATATTTTTTTTTTTCAAGACTTACCACTTGAAAATTCTTAACATTAGTAATGTATTTTTGGTGTGTTTTTTTAAAACTCAATGAGATTGTTGTCCCTTGTTAATTTAACACTGTGTGTAAAATCAATGATTTAAAAGAAAACACATAAAGTCTTTTGCTAAACTCAAAAAAGATCCATTTATTCATGGTCAAAATAAAATA
Source organism: Lithobates clamitans (assembly GCA_037952925.1). Lineage (NCBI taxonomy): Eukaryota > Metazoa > Chordata > Amphibia > Anura > Ranidae > Lithobates > Lithobates clamitans. The sequence goes on along the minus strand of JBBGZY010000099.1, from coordinate 2,815,420 downwards.
AAGAGGAAGTCAACGCTGGAAAAAGTCGGTGTACAAGAAAATTGGGATCTTGAGGAGTCCATATAAGAGGGAGCACAATCTGGTCCAAGAATCCCAGAGATCAACAGCACCAGCAGATGATCTAGATGTCCCCAGACTGTGGTCCTACAACAGCCTGCGTCTTCTGTCAGACCAGACTGAACCCAGGTCATCACTTTCTTCTCTTCCCTGCAGCCTTTCCTCCACGCTGCCCTGCAGCCTTCCCTGCAGCCTTCCCTGTAGCCTTCCCTGTAGCCTTCTTTTGAGGCTGTGGCTCTGGTGTTTCAGTTGTGGCAGGAGGAGGAGGAGGAGGAGGAGGAGGGGGGGGGGCTGCCTCATGTAGTTGGGTGTTTTTTGTTAGCGTGCCCTGCAGCCCCTTATGGATTGTTTCCCCAAATAGGC